>CM052800.1:114783648-114798780 GCA_028533885.1 Nasua narica | reverse complement strand
TCGCCCCAAGAGGGCAGCTGCAGGAAGAAAGAGCACCCCATCAGGGCTGGGGCAGAGAAGTTAGAGAAAATAGTACAGAGACCAGAAGAGAGAAGTTTGGAAGCTCTCAGGGCCCTTCTCTGGGAGCAGATGTGAGGTTTGTAGCCGCCCTATAAAACCGTAGGCCAACTGGTCATAAAATTATATTATGATATTATAATGATGTGGCTGCAGAAAGCATCAGTAACAATGTGTTGCCTGTGGACAGTTTCCATTTTAATTCAGTAATGATGTGATTGAAATTAGAAGTGTGCCACGAGGCCACTGAAAGGGTGTACTTTTCTTAAAGCAACCCTGTAGCAAATTCCTGATCCCCAGTAAACTCCAGCAGTAGAAAACTGGGCAAGGAAAAGGGGAATGCTCGTTTGGGTGGGTAAGCTCTCAGAACCGGAAGTTACAGGAGACGTGAGGGAGAGGCCCAGGGTGCCTCCTTCACACAGGGCATTTTGGGGGTTCCTCAGAGACCAGAATCTTCGGAACAAGAGATTTGTCCTTGAGTCTGTGGCCTTTCCTTTTTCTGCTCTCTCTGACACCCTTCCTCCCTAACATTTTCAGTGCGACTCAAGCCAAGTCAGCTATTTATAGAGCAAGAACAATTTTACCACAGGGTGTGGTGTTTAATTTGAAGAGACTTCAAAGAGTGAGGGGCAGATGGCTGAGCAGGCAATGCCTCTCAATGACCTTGACAGGGGCACCCAAGCCCACTGCCTCATCCTGAGTTCTGCAGAACCAGGAATGTCATCTGACGAATGAATCCTGAATTGATCAAGCTCTAGGGGGAATGGGATAAATTGATAAGCCAAGGTGCCTGCTTATTAATTTCTAATGGATCTATGGGGTGGCTTGTGAAATGAGACCAGTTGCCAGATCAGATGATTCTTCCTGGAAGGGTGTTCAATTCAAGAGACTCAATTATGTTTTGCAAGATTTATTAAATTTGGAGGATTACAAATCTTGAAGCGTAAAAGAAAAGAAAGCAATTCTTAAAACACTTCTTCCTCAAACCGTACTGAAAAAAAGACAGAGTCTTATTTACCCTACTCTACTGTCCCATAAATTTAGGAGACCATTTTCCCAATGCATCTTTTCTTTAACTGGTTATTGTATTGGTTTCCTAGATCTGCCATTATAGGATACCACAGACTTCGTGGTACAAACAGAAATTTACATCTCAAAGTTGTGGAAGGTAGAAGTCAGAAGTCAAGGTGTTGGCAGAATCATGCTTCCTCTGAAAATTGTAAGGGAATTCTTCCTTGCCTCCTCCTGGCTGCTTTCTGCTGCCTTTCTGGCAAACTTCAAGGTCCCTTGGCAGGTGGCTGCATCAGTCCGATCTTTGCCTCTATCTGAGCCTGGCATTTTCCCTGTGTGCCTGTCTCTGTGCCTCCTCTCTTCAAGGACACCTGTTGTACTGGATTATAAGCCCACCCTGCTCCAGTATCTACAGCCACCCTAAAACCAAATAAGGTCATACTCTGAGATGCTGGGGATTAAGACTTCAACATATCTTTTTCAGGGGACATAATTCAGCCCATAATAGTTATGCTCGAGGCTGGTTCAATTAGGTATTACACATTAATTTGCATCTGATGCTAGCTACCTTGCAGGTAGGTGTTGAAGTGACTTAACTATGGGTCAGGCCAGTCCCTGCCCTCAAGGATCCCACAGTCTATCAGAGGAAGTGGATATATGAGAAATTTACTTAGCATTGTCCCCCCCACCTGCAAGAGAAAGTTGAAAATATATAGATGCCGAGGTTCATATCCTTGACCTCTGGAATGAGGCACAGCAATATTAGTATATTTCACAGGTATGGTAATAATTCACAGGTATGATGGTAAATTTTCTTGCCAACTTGACTAGGCCTCAGGGTACCTAGATATTTGGTCAAACAATATTCTGGGTGTTTTTGTGAGTGTCGGTCTCATCCAATTAACTAAAGACCTGAATGGAACAAAAAGGCTCAACCCCTGATTAAGAAGGAATTTTTCCTGTCTGACTGCCCTCATGCTGGGACATCTTTTTTTTTTTTTTCCTACCTCCAAATATGAACTGAAACATTGGATCTTTCTAGGTCTCCAGTTTGGCCTTCAAAATGGAGCTACACTGTGGGCCCTCCTGGATCTCCAGCTTGCTAAATGCAGATCTTGGGATTTGTCCTCCATAATCATGTAAGCCAATTCCTAATTATATGTGTGTGTGTATATATGTGTGTGAGTGTGTGTGTGTGTGTTATACAATATTATATGTATTTTGGTTCTGAATCTCTGGGGGAATTCTAACAATATGATTCAGATGATTCAAATATGCTACAAGAGTTAAGAACCACTGACCTATAAACCCCAGACAAGGAAATGATTAATTCTGCCTGGAGAGGAGACATCATAAAAGCCATTACATCTGAGCTGGTCCACAAAGAATGAGCAGTTTTTGCCAAGCAGATGGAGCCAGAGGAAAGAGGATTAGCAAGGGGAGCAAGGTGAGAGGGTGGGAAGACAGAGGATAATTGGAGATGAAGCTGAAATGGAAGGGCTGCGCCCTGATTCTGACCTGCTACAAATGCCATGGCTAAATAATGGGGACCTATTCAAAAGTTTTACACGAGCAAGAAGGTGATCGCCTGCAAGCCAGGAAGAAGGCCCTCACCAAGAACCAGATCTGGTGCCACCATCTTGGACTTCCCGGCTTCTAGAATTGTGAGAAATCAGTGTTTGTTATTTAAGTCTATGATATTTTGTTACAGAAGCCCAAGCAAAAGATAGTATGTTCCTGGACTAGGGAAAAACAGAGGGTGTGTGTGTGTGTGTGTGTGTGTGTGTGTGTGTGTGTGTGTGTCTGCGTTGTTTGTTTTTATGTTTTAGAGCTAGAATCAACAGAATTTTGGTATTTAGGCTTGGAAAATGAGGAGTGGGCATCAAATACAACTTCAAAGTGCCCAACTTAGGGTAAAACTAAGAGAATGGTGGCATTAAGATTGGGAGCACAAGAGGAGAAGCAGATTTTGTGGAGGACATGAGTTTCACTTAAATTTGAGATGCCACAGGGCATTTGCATGGAGATGCTCAGTGACATGATAAAAATAGGTTTCCAGCATTTAAAAAGGGGGCTGTGCTTTCTATAGGTAAAAATTGTGGAGTAATCAGAATGGAAGTGATAAGAGAATTCATGGAAATGTGTAAGATGAGCTAGGAAGAATACAAAGAGGGTTGGAAATAAAAGCTAGAATAAGTAACTAAGGGACAAATGAGGTGACAGAAGTCTTTTCTTTAAGTCGTTCTAGGGATTCTTTGCTCTGTAGTGACCTAGAAGACTTTGTCCAAAAATATAGCATACCTTCATTCTCTGAGGTCTGCTCATTGAAAACTGGCCCCTACCTTTTCCAGACCTTTCTTCTTCATGAAGCAAGTATGGCTCCTCAACTTGTCACTTGTTTAAGAGAAAGCCTAGAACATTCACACAGCCTCTACACACAGTCATCACCAGGATCACAGTTTCCTCACTGGTTTGGGCTTGCTGACCTCTACGGCTCTTTCTCCAGGGGTCTCAGAATCTCTAGAAGGATTGCAGGAACACATTCCCTGCCTCACCTACCTTGATAGTTCCTCTCACTGATGGCCCTGGAGAGATTCTCCTGCTAATATACACATGTCCTGTAATTCATGTGCTTGTGTATTCCCCTCCCCTTGAGTCTGGGCTTAGCCTATGATTTGCTTTAACAAATGTAGCAGAAGCGATGCTGTGCCTGTTTCAGTTCTAAGCCTTAAGAAGTCATGGAAACTTCTACTGCCTTCTTGGGAGCCCTGAGGTACTATTAAGATGTCCATCTTCTCTGTTGGAGAGAACATTCAGAAAAGGTGGCACTGTGAGCCCTCAAGAAGAGATAAAAAGTGTGTGAGGGAGAAAGAGAGAGAGACAGCATCCCAGCATCCCAGCTGAGCCCATCCCATAGTTGCTGGCCAGCTAAGTGTAGTCCCATGAGTGACCATTGGCAAGGCCAGCAAAGAACCACCCCACTGGGCTCAGCCGCAATTGCAGAATCACGAGCAAGTAAAGTGGTGATTGTTTCAGGCCATGAAGTTGTGGGATGGTTTGTCACCTAGGAATAGAGAGCAAAAAACACATGATTCTGCAAACCTGAAGTTGGCAAGGGTTGTATGATAGCCCCCAGGTCTGACCATTTTCCTTATAAAGCTGATAAAAGAATTTTTCACTTGTCTCAACCTATAACTGTATCAGTCATGTGTTTTATTCAGTATTTTTGGCTCTTTGATATCTTGGGGCCTCAATGACCCTGGAGAAACTGTCTCTCTCTGGGATAACCAATTCCTAGAGATAATAAAGAGTTCTACATCTTTCATATCCAAAGCTCATACCCCACCTACCTCCTTTACTGGCTTCTCATAATCTAGGCTGTCCTCCACCTGTCCTAATCACCAGTGCTGGGTACCAGACAACTGAAATCATCCAAAGTAGCCAATTCTAAGCCTAGTTACCCTGCCTTGACTTTCTTTATACAGAAATCACAGTGAAGGCTCTTGCCCAAGTTTTCCCCTGATCCCTCTGCCTCTTGTCCAACTCTCGTACCTCCCTGTATGCTCCCTGCCCCCACAGCATGGCTGGCCCCTCTTCTTGGGATCTGTGAGTCTAATGAGCCATCTTCTCCAGGGTGGTCATCTCTTGAGCTGTTAGCCTTGCTTCACCTAAAGAATAATAAAGCATGGGAGTGCCTGGGTGGTTCAGTCATTAAGCGTCTGCCTTTGGCTTAGGTCGTGATCCCAAGGTCCTGGAATCGAGCCCCTCGTCAGGCTCCCTAATCAGGGGAAGCCTGCTTCTCCCTATCCCACACCACCTGCTTGTGTTCGCTCTCTCACTGTGTCTCTCTCTGTCAAATAAATAAATAAAATCTTAAAAAAAAGAAAAGGATAATAAAGCCTGTAAAATAAAACAAGAAGCTGTGAACATAAATTGGTGGGCAAATCCTATGGCCTGTGTGACTCTCCCAGATGATGAAGATAGATGAGTTAGTGAGGCAGGGGTGGTTAGGAAGGACCATCTTGTAACATTGTGCCATTAAAAATAATAACAACTATTTTTTGGATACTTCCCATTAATCTTTAGGATAACTCTAGAGGTGGATTTTAGTGTCCCCATTATCTAGAAGTGAAAATGAAGGCTTAGGTACTATGCCACTAATAAATGGCAGAAATAGGATTCTAATCTAGTTTTGCTGGAATCCAAAACCAGAACTCGTCTCATAAGCTGCCCCAAGAACCTTGGCTAAGCTCGCTATAGTTTGCCAAGCCTTCCAATAGGCTATACAATACTGTGATATGTTTTCTGTGATAGATTTTCGAACAAATGAGTTTTATCCTCTTTAATCACCTTTTTCTGACTATAAAAGTAATAATAGTCATTGACAAGTTTGAAATACAAAGAAGAAATTTAAAATCACTCATACACGCACTCAGATAACTATTGTTAACATTTAGGTCTATGCCCTTGTAGTCTTTTTTCCATACCCATATCATGTATATTTTGCAAAACTTAAATTAAAACTCACTATCCCTTGTAACCTACTTTTCTAACCCAAAAATATATTGTGAGCATTGTACCATGCCATTAAATATTCCCCTGAGACAGGGACTTCAATGGCTAATTTTTTTTGTTTCTTAGTTTATAAATACTATAGCCATTTATTTTAATCCTCCCCTATTATGTGAATTATTCCTAATATTTTATAATTAAAAGTGCTCTGATTCTGGGGACCCCCAGAGGGAGAGATTAATAAATGAATGTGGAATGAATGAATGAATTCTCCTATTGGGGGATTTTGAACAGGACATTCAACTTTCAGCCAGGGAAAGGCTCATTTATTATTAAGCCTTAGACCCCTCAACAGCTCTGTGAGGTCAATGTTATCAACGCCTCCATTTTATAGGGGAGGAGACTCAGGCCAGGGAGATGTGATCACCTCCCTCAGAATGTTTAGAGCCCCCCTTCTTTTCCCCACACTTAGATCCTCCAGGCCCAAAGACCCCCAGTGCAGCTGGAGCTCTGTACCCAGACTCCCCAGCAAGTGCTCCTGAGACAGGACATTCATCCCAAGGTCTTAGGAGCAGCTTGAGCCCACTTTGGGTCCCCCTTCAGAGTCTACCCCAACCTAAAACAGGCCTGTCCCTTCCCCATGGATGTCATGCTAGGCCCAGCTGTGGCAGAAAAAAAGACAGTGTTCTGATTAATATCCTCCTATGTCCTTATACATAATTCTTTGTGAGCCTCTCTAATATCTTCAGATAAATTCCTAGACTTAGAATTGCTGAGTCCAAGAATATGCACATTACCAAGACTTTTGATACTTGTCTGTCAGATTTCCCTCCAAAAATGCTGCACCAATTCCCACCTACCCCAGAGTCCTTTGTTTTTAGCATAAAATAACTCTCTCCTAGGGACTGCTCTGTGTGTGTATGTGTGTGTGCGTATGTGACTCAACTACATACAGGGTCCTTTCCGTGCTCAGTACAACCAAAGTTTAGTCTTCAATTAGTATCTATCATTGGTAAGCAGTGAGATTCCCTAGATTTGAAATCTTGATTCCGAAAGAGCAACACCGTTTCTCCAAGGGACTTGCCAACCTGATCGTGGAGGAACTACTGTTGTTTGCCGTATGGAACTAGGACTCGTGACTACTTATCTTGCTTAAATGACAGGTTTCTGGGCTTCCCTCAAATGTGTTCAGACTGCGAGGAACCTGGGTACAGTAAGTCACAGAGTGAAGGCCAGCAAGCAGTGCATACAGCTTCAGTAAAGGACAGGTGGCTGGGAGACGGGGCATGTTACCTGCTTCTGAAGAACGAGAGATGTGGAATCTCAGAATGCAAATGCATAGGCAAAGGAAGAGCTGCTTACCTGATGTGACCCAAAGTATCTCCCATATGGACTCATGCTCCCCAATGTCACCCTCCCCCCCACCAGTCTTCTGTTGCCTGCCCTGAATTCTAAGTAGTAACACTTTTGACTTCAAGCTGAAAAGTCCCTGTTAAGACACAAATAGATGAGCTAGAAGGGCCAACACCATACCATTAGCAGTGTTAACGACTTAGCTCAAATGAGCTTAGCGAGTAGCTGGCGTCACCCAGGAAGGCCCCAGGGAAATGAGATGTGTGACATACACAGAGGCCAAAGCCAGGGCGGGATGGGTAGCAAAGTAATGTCCTGGGGGATCTGGGGACAGAAGGATGGCTCCGGTGGCCAAAAGGACCACATGGGGTGTTTCTGAGGGCACAGGGGTGAGAGGCCTCAAGGGACGTGTCCAGTGGTGTTCGGGCAATTTACCAGGATTGTTGGACTGACACCTGAGAGACCCATTCCCTGCTGGTCTCTTAAACACAGTGGTTCGGAGCAAAGAACATGTTGCTTCTATTCCTGTCACCCGCAGAACTTCCGGCAGACAACTCGCTGGCTGTTGCTCTCCCCTGCTCTTTCCCCAGGTGCATGCGCAGTGGCCATCGAGGCAGGGCCTGCCCAGACCTGGCCACATCCATGAACAGGGCACTGGTTCTGTCAATGGCAACCCTGAGGAAATTTCTCTGTGCTAAAGTAAGGCACTAAATATAAGAGCCTCTTAACTGGCACATGTTATCAGTATTATTATGGCTTTCTGTTCATGCCTGTCACTGGATTATGGTAATTTTTCTTAGTTGTGGTTTTTCATCAGAGTTGAAGTCTCTGAGTTACTGACAGCTCGGGAGAGCTGTAACTGCTCTAAGATTGACTTCACACTGTCACAAAATCATAACACAGGCAGAAAGTGAGAGGCCCTCACAGGCCTCCTCCCGCCAATTAAAAACAAAGTTGCCTTCTAAACAACAGTTTCCTTCGTGAGACTTCACACAAAAGGGAGGGAAGCACAGGGTACCTACTTCTCCCTCCTTCCCCCAAAGTTCAAAGCAAGAAACAATGATCCTGGCAAAGGCGGCTCTAGAAGCAGATAGTGTAATTTAGCTAATGGTATCTACGAGAAGCTGGAAATCATTCCTCTGGCATGTTGTGGTACTTCAGCAGCATTGGGCCTTATTGGACTCTCTTGACCTTGAGGTACCTCTGCACAGACATTGTCCATATATTGGACAAATATATTGCACTCATTGGAATAAACATGATAGGCCTGGGCAAATGGATGATTAGCTCTCCTCTCTGGAGGTGGTGGAGCAGAGTAACACCTCTGGCCTTGCCTTCCTGTCACCCTAATGAGTGTTCCCACCTGATCCGATGGGACTCCAGATGCAAGGTATCTGGCCATGGGCCAGATGTTAGGCAGAGATCACTAAATATTTTTCGGTCACCATGAAGAAGCCATAGCAGAGCACAGTACCGCCCTTAGACAATCCCCAGAGAGTTCTTCATTTGCCTTCAGGGTCCTTCTACTTCCTGCATTTGTAATACCGTTCTACTTTCTAGAACCATCATCCTTAGAAACCCCATACCAGCATAGGACATTCTGGCATCTAACTTAGGTTTGTCCTTTATGTTCATACATTTGCCTGAGGTCCTGTTAAGTCATTCACACAGAGAAATGGCCTGAAATGGCCAGCAGGATAGACTAAGTTATGCTACAGCAATAAACAAACCTGTAAAATCTCAGTGGTCAAAACAAAGGGTTTCTCATTCATGTTGCATAGCCCTCAGAGCTTGCCAAGGGACTCTCCTCCTCGCAGACACTCAGTGACCCAGGCCACCGTCAGTAACCCAGGCTACCACCTTAGAAATGGCAGCCGTCATCCCCAAGGTAAAGAAGGCTCTAGAGTCTTTTCCTGGCAGTTGAAGGCACTACCTCCGAAATGATAAATATTACTTTCACTCTCACTCTCAAGTCATTGGCCAGAATCTGTGACATTACTCCATCCAACCAGAAAGAGGCCAGGAAGTACAATCCTCTTCTGTGCATTGCAAAAGCAGAAATAGTTGGTGAGTTGCATAAGTAATTAACATGCCAGTTAATTAATTTACACCAAGAAGAAAAATGAAGAATCCCAGAGGAAAGAGTTACCCCTCCCAGTGGCATTCACTAGCACAATGAGGCTTATTATGTTCTGTTCTCTGGTGCTGGGCAGAGACGAGCTGATACTGGAAACAAGGGGAACCTCTCCCCAGGTCAGATCCTGTGTTTGCTTTATTCACGCACAGTTCTCCAAGTGGTTTGCCACTGTGAATCCAAAATTACACAAATACATGCTGAAGATGAAAAGGATGCAGGGAGAATGTTTACCAAAGAATACGCTAAATGATTTCAAGATTTAAACGGTGGGTGAGGGCATTGGAAGCCAAGACGGGAATCTGAGAGGAACCATGGGATGATGAAGACAGGCTGGACAAGGATCATTTTTGCTGCTGGCTGCTAGCTTTCTGGAAGCAAGAAAACAAAAAAGCCAATATGACAATTATAACATCAGTCTACCATGAAGCAATTAAGGCGTGGAGCAGAGTTTGAAGGAAAGAGACATCTGGTCTCCGAATCTGGGAGTCCAGCGGAGGAACACCAGATGCAATGAAATGAGGGTGCGGGGAAGATGGAGACGCTTGTTGTTCTCAAATCCAGGAGAACTCCTGAGCTTTAGCAAGAATTTCTTGCAATGGCAGCAAGAAGCTGCGTTTCAGGAAATAGAAGGGCAGCAAAATGGTGTTCTTGTGCCCTAACAAATGCTATCTATGTGCCCAGGGTAAAAACTGGCAAAGAAGCAAACCCCAGGTATGACTGGTGGGGTAGTGCTGAGACTCATCATCAGAGCCAAAGCAGGAGGAAGAGGAACTCAAAGATCGCTGTGCACCTTGGCACCACCTCCAAAGAAATAGGCCTTTGGGGTGGTACCACATCCAGTCTGAGCAAATTCTTTTGGCCCTACTTGCAAGCTAGAACCTAAAGTGGACCACATCTTACCACCTCCCCCGCCACTCTCCTCCAAATACTCTAATCTCCTGCCTGGCCTCCCGAAGTAGTCTTCCAACTAGTCTTCTGTCTAAACACTTGCCTCCCAATTGTCTATTTGCTGTGAAGCAGCCAGAATGGATCTCTTGAAATATAACTCTCATCACCTCTTCCTTCCCCTTAGGCTCTGGTCACACTAGCATCACCTCTCCCTGTGCAAAACTTTACCTCAGGGCATTTGCACAGGCTGTCCTCTCTGCCTGGAAGGCTCTTCCCTCAGAGATCTGCATCGGGCCTTGCTCCCATTCCTCCTTCAGCTCACTGTTCAAACACCGCGACACGGTCTTTCTTGTCCATTCTATTTAAAAGAACAGCCCTGAAGGTCCTATGCCCCCTCACCTCTCTTTCCTTAAACAGTTTTGTGTGAAACGCATAACATATTTTATGTGCTACTTGCTTGGTCATAGTATAAGTAAACTCCAAGAGGGCAGGAGGGTTTCATGCTTGATTTGTTCACTGCTCTAAGTAACCCCAGCATCTGGGATACGACTCGTCAACAGGGTGAGCTCAAGACATATGTGTTAGCTGAATAGATTGTAATTGACCGCAACCTTACCACCATGCGGAATTAACATCCAAGAGATATTCAAGGGATAAGGCTTTTTTTTTTCTTCTTGAAATACCCTGTGAGGATTCAGGGTCCGCCTCCTCCTCCACCTGATATCAGCTGCCATGAATGCAGGTTTCTTAAAGGGGTCAAGGATACAACAGATGCTTTACATTAGCTTTTATGTCCTCCATAAAATTAACAACAAGCAAACCTTGAGTAACGGAGCTATAATTCTGTCTTGCAATTCTGATCCGACACACAGTGTAAGAGCTTGGCTCTTGAGGCTAAAAGCTGTTTCCAGAACCCTCAATGGAATTATACCTCTGTAATTCATTTACTATTATTCATCTTATATATGTTTATAGATAGAGCCCCCAAAAATCACATAGCCAGCAAAACCAAAGCAAAGAAGAAAAGATAACCTAGTAGTTTTCATTTTTAAATTACAATCATTATGTAAGATGCAGTATTTTGCCACGCTATAGCACATCTAGGCTAAATAAGAAATATACTTAACAACAGGTAAACATAATAAGATGGCTTTTTTAAAAAATGAATATTACCTCGCTCTGTCTTCAGGGATGTTATTTTCCATGGCAATATCAATTCACAAAGAAAAGTCAAGAGAATAATTATGGCTTTTTAGCCAATAGGACTGATATACGTAAACAAGCTCAGTGAAAGTATCAGATAATATCCTTGAAAGGCCTCTAAAGTTATCGTCCCACCCCAGCTATTTGCAATACATGACCAAAAACAATCCAATAAGCCTTCGTCATTTATGTCCAAGTTTCTAATGAAACAAGCCTCATGAAAAATAAACTAGCATACAGATGGGCTTGGAGAGATCTGGCAGCATATCTACCTTTTATATTTATTTATTTTATTTGAAAACCATTTAGGGTGATCAAAGTAGTTTGTTAGAAAGGAACATTGCGGGGGAAATGGCATTTTCCATGCACCAGACACAAGTGAGATAAAGATAAGACAGAGCCGCTTTCTTCAGCCAGTGAACGACAACTTCATTTGTGAAGAAACTACTGGCCATAGCAGGTTCTCTTAGCGCTGATTTCTATCCACAGGACATTTGGCCACCACTTACAACCCATTTCATATATAGGCTGCTGAACAGCCTCCAGATGGTGTGTATAAGATTTTACAAATGTTTTTCTTGTTCCAATCAGACATGACCTTTCAAATATATAAAGCCGTAGACACAAAAACTGCCACAAGACTTCTAGAAAAATTGAGCAAATTCAACTCACAAATATTTTTGAGCCCCTACCACATGTGAAACGTCATTCTAGATACTGAAGGATATAGTTGTGAACAAAATAGACTTTTAAACCGCAGACTTCCTGAAGCTTCTATTCTGGAGGAGGTATGGTGCACAGAGAGAAAAATAAATAAATAATTTATTTTGAAGTTGATGACTGCTATGTATGATAGAGAAAAAAATCAAGTGGGAAAAGTACCAAGGATGGGGCGGGGGTGCAATTCTAAATAGAATTAAGGTAGGCTTCACCGAGAAGGAGACATGTAAGCAAAGACTTGATGGATGCCAATATCCAGGAGAAAAGCCTTCCAAGCAGAGAAAATTGTCAGTGCAAAGATCCTGAGGGGGGAAGCATGCCTGGCATATGATTGGAGCAGAGTGAGCGAGAGGAGAGCAGTGGAGGAGGTCAGGGAGGTAGTGGGGGGCATATTCCATAATGACACTGGCTTTTCTCCCAGTGAGGACAACCACGGAGCAGGGTAATAACATGATAGGACCGATGCCTTCAGAGCATCACTCTGGCTGCTTTGTCCAGAATAGCTCTTGGGCTGGGGAGTGGGGAAGTGGTTGGGAGGTGAGGACAGAAGCGGGAGCAGGGAACCCATTAGAAAGCCGCAGCATGGCTTTTAGTGGGAGGGGAGGGCTACCACCCTTGGGCCAAGGTGGTAGTTAGGACATGATCAGATTCTAGATATATTTTGAAGATACGTAAAATAAGATGGAGACACCAGGATTGGGACACTCCCAAAGATTCATGAGGCCACCTGAAATATATATGATCCTCTCCCAGCTATGTCCTGGGCAGTGTTATTTCCAACATCACTCACCCACCAAAACCTCGCTGGCATCAATGACAATTTTGAAGGATAGTTCAGAAATATGGATTCTTTTGGAAGATGAAGAACCGTGTAAGAATTAAAGGTTTCCTGAGTCAACAGAAGGGTCGTGTCTCTGCTGCTCCATCTGTACCTATAGAGAGGAGGGTGGGGCTTCATTCTGTCTCTCCTCCCACTCTGCCCCTGCCAGGGTTCTCTGGGGCCCTCAGGGTACCAAACAGCAAAGAGAGGCTGACTCACACTCCTGACAGTGAACTCCGTGGGGACCGGCCTTGTTTGCTTCTATGTTTTTGTCTGCTGTCTGATGCTTGTTTATGCAAAGCTTCCCCCTCAGGAGGGGCATGGGCCTGTCTCTGACATTATTCTGTCTTATTGTTGTTGTTGTTGTTGGCTCCCAGTTAAGGCAAAGCCCCCAAACCAAACAGGAGCCAGCGCCCCCTAAACTCCAGAATCAACCTCAGATTATTGACAGTGTGACTTTCCATGGGGCCTTTCACTTAGATGCTCAGAGATCTGCTCCGACCAGGTGAAAGGGAGAGTATGGCTTTCCTGTCTGAATAGCTGTGTTCCATCTTCCAAGTTCCTTCGTCCTTTTAATAAATGAGCTCTCCCAGGGCTAGAGACCTACAGAGAAGGTCGTTATTTTTTGCCGCTCCTGATGCCTTCGGAAAGATAGCTAATGTCGTGTGCTGGAGATGAGATGGGCCTAGGAAAGCAGAGTTTTACTATCTATTTAATTTATTAACCATGTCTTTTAAGCAGATGCCATGGCAGATGGTAGGTGAAACCATGGTGTGTTTAGTTAGATGGGATCCTTGCTAGAGTTCACCTGTCTCATCTGCATACTCTAGAGGCCGGGACGTTCTAGTACCTGTGCTAAGAGATCCGTCAAAACCAAGACCTTTTTAATGGTAGGTAATAATAATGGGTCTGCGCTAATGGAAATGCAGAGCTTCTCTACCCAGAGTGGAAAAAAACCAAGCTGAACCCAATATCAGCGATTTTCCAGCAAGGCTGTCACTGTGATCTGTGATGCGCTATCAAGATGAAATTGGAACCAAGTGTACTTTATTCAGGACATCTGTGAGATAAAAAATATAATGCTCCTTTTCTATCTTTGTGACATTGTTCGCAAAGATGTGATTTGGCTGTTAAAACCACTCGTGCTGTATCTCAAGGCTAAGGCTGACAATTCGAATAAAAGCCTCTCTCTCTCTCTCTTTGGTTTGTTATCTGAACCACAGTTAGCTGTCAGGGCAGTTCTATACACTGGGGCACTTGTTGGGGGCGAGGGGTGGGGGGACGGTGAGGTGTTTGACCGGCCATAGCTTCCCGTCTGACTCTGTGTTTCTGATCTCCATTTAATTTCCTGGAGTTTTAGGAAGTTGTTTTGTTTTTTTGGCTTATTTTTTTTCCTTCTATTTTAATGCCCTAAAACCAGGGACAGTGTTAAAAGACAATGACGTTTAATTTTTAATAATTTTATTATATGTAGTTCATAGAAAATTTAGAATATACATATGAGCACTAGAAAGAAAACAGGATGTCACCATTTTAGATTAGCTCTGTGAATATTTCAGTGTATTTCCTTCTGGTTTTCTTTGTAGCTTGTGTGTGTGTGTGTGTCTTTGTGTGTGTGTGTGTCTTTGTGTGTGTGTGTGTGTGGTATTGGCTTGTTTTTGTTTAAAAAAAAAAAGGAAGGAAGGGGGCACCTGGGTGGTTCAGTCAGGTGGTTAAGCATCTGCCTTCTGCTCAGGTCATGATCCTGGGGTTTTGGGATCAAGTCCCTCCTCAGGCTCCCTGCTCAGTGGGGAGTCTCCTTCTCCCTCTGCCCCTCCCCTTCTCATTCTCTCTGTCTCTCTCTCTCTCAAATAAGTAAATAAATAAATAAAATTTTTTAAAAAGAAAAAAGGAAAGGGAGAACTGAATGAACAGTTCTGTGAACTCCTCATTAACAAGTTATGACAAACATTTTTCCAACAACCTTTCATTCTTCACAGATGTGGGCACACTATTTTTTGCTATCATCACTAATCTGCAAAGAACACCATTCAGATAAGTGTCTTGCTAATTTGTCATAAATCAGTTTAGACTTTACCTCAAAAGAAACTGTGAAATGTCTCTCCGTTCTGCAGAGATATAATGTTGCAAACAGAATCTCATTTAAAACACTTGTATTTACTGGCTCTTCTGCCTCTAGCTTGACCAAGCACCATACCCTTATTGGCTTAACCTCCAGCCTGCTCAGAACCTCCAGTCTACCTGATATGTGGGCCCATCCTGGCCTGCAAAGGGTCCCCCCAAGATGTTCGACTTCCTACCCCTCTTCCCTTAAGAGTGCCTCTGGCTTTCTGCAGAGTAAGTCATCCTTACCACTAAATCCAAAGGGACTGGTTCTCTAGAAGGAGGCCACTTTCAGATAAACATATGTATACATTTTCACTGGAGACAC
>CM052800.1:114630334-114783148 GCA_028533885.1 Nasua narica | reverse complement strand
ATTCTTTCCTGCTTTGTCGAAGATTAGTTGACCATAGAGTTGAGGTTCCATTTCTGGGCTCTCTATTCGGTTCCATTGATCTACGTGTCTGTTTTTGTGCCAGTACCACACTGTCTTGATGATGACAGCTTTGTAATAGAACTAGCTCTCATTCTTAATTCTCATCTATATTTGGACACGAAAATGACATTGGGAAAAATGGAGAAAGAATAGAAACTAAGAAAAAACAAAATGAAAGTATATAAAAGCTTAAGACACGAATAGGAAAGCAGAGTCTAATTCATTTACCCACAATAGTGAAGTTAATCCCAATTTTTCTTAGTAGATGAAAAGTTGCAAAATGGATTTAGAAATGTGAATGTCATGATTGACAAGTGAAAGACTTATGTGGAGGGGATGTAGAAGTGAGACAGAAATGGTGTCTATTCCAACTAATAGCCAGGAACAAAAGGTAGCTGGAGAAATTAGTGAGCAGGAGCATTTGACCCACATTCATTAAAGAAATAACCAGTCAGGAAGTCTAGGACACAAGCAGCAAGTCAGGGCCATTCAGGGGGAGCTCCTTCTTCAAATAACTTTCTTCCCTCCTCATTCCACAAACGCTTGAGGTACACCTAATAAATACTTTTTGAGCCAGTAAACACAAGAAGAAAGTAATGAATGATCGAGCCGGTGCTTCAGAAAATGCACACATCCTTTAGCACCTGCAGATTTCTGCTGGGTACTTCCTTAACCTTGGCTCTTGTTGGGCTCTTTCTCACCTACCCGTGAATAAGGATTCTTAAATCACAGTTATCATGACTTCCAACTTTCCTGGGCCACACCAGCCAAATGATCTGGTCTATTAATTTTGAGGAATATGAATAAAGGCAGGCTGTAGAGTTTTGAAAAGTAAGATTAATGTTCTTATTCCTAATTCTATCACTCATGAAGAAAATGGAAATATAAGCATTGTGTTGCCAAATACCACAGAGATGGCAGATATCTTTATTAAGATAAAGAGAAGTGCCCCTTATTTGAGCCCTCATACCCGACACCAAACCTTTCTGCTGTAATAAGGCACACACTATGCATGATATCTTGACATCAGTACTCACTCAGGCATCCGTGATGCTGGGTGGGGGGACATTGCAGGTCTTGACACAGCCTCCTCCAGCTATTTAATGGGCAGCACAGGCTCATGCTGAAGTCAAGTTTGTGTTGCTGGGGCGCCTGGGTGGCTCAGTAGGTTAAGCATCTGCCTTCAGCTCAGGTCATGATCCCAGAGTCCTAGGATCGAGCCCTATGTAGGGCTCCCTGCTCCATGGGGAGTCTGCTTCTCCCTTTCCTTCTGCCCCTCCTCCTCCACTCATGCTCTGTCTTTTGCTTTCTCTCTCTCAAATAAACAAATAAAACCTTAAAAAAAAGAAAGAAAAGAAGAATATGGGATGCCAAGGGTTGAGAAGAGAAAATGGGAAGCACCATAGCTGAAAAAACGTCATTCAGGGGCGCCTGGGTGGCTCAGTCATTGGGCGTCTGCCTTCGGCTTGGGTCATGATCCCAGGGTCCTGGGATCAAGCCCAGCATCAGGCTCCCTGCTCCGCGGGGGGCATGCTTCTCCCTCTCCCTCTCTGCCTGCTTGTATTCCCTTCCTCTCTGTGTCTCTCTCTCTGTCAAATAAATAAATAAAATATTTTTTAAAAAAATGTCATTCAAACACAAGCCAACACCAACATTTGGAATAAAAGTAGAATATACCCAGGGCACCCGGGTGGCTCAGTCGGTTAAACATCTGATTCTTGATTTCAGCTCAGGTCATGATCTCAGGATCGTGAGATCGAGCCCCATGTTGGGCTCCACACTCAGTGCCAGGTCTGCTTGAAATTCTTCTCCCTGTCCCTCTGCCCTTCCCTCTGCACGTGCATTCTCTAAATTAATTAATTAATCTTAAAAAAAGAACAAGAAGTAGCATGGACCCAGCTTAACTACAGAAATCCAAAAGGAATTCTTCCAGAATCCAGTGCCTGATCACACTAACCCAGAAACCAGGGCTTAAGTAATAGTAAACTCTTACATACTGACACTTGTACATATTTTATCTTTTATTTATTTTTTCTAATTCCAATATAATTAACATACAGTGTTATATTAGTGTACAATAGAGTGATTCAACAATTCTATACATTACTCAGTGCTCATCAAGTAAGTGTACTCTTGATCCCCTTTATGTGTTTCACCCATTCTCCCACTCACTCCCCCTCTGTTAACGACCAATTAGTTCTCCATATTTAAGAATCTGATCTTTTGTCCCTTTTTTCTTTGTTCATTTGTTTTTCTTAAATTCTACATATGAGTGAAATCATTTGGCCTTTGTCTTTATTTCCCTTAGCATTATACCCTCTAGATCCATCCATGTTGCTGCAAATGGCAAGATTTCGTTCTTCTTTATGGTTGAGTAATATTCCATTGTGTATATAGACCACATCTTCTTTATCCATTAATCTATTAATGGCCACTTGGGTTGTTTCCATATTTAAGCTATAGTAAATAATGCTACTGTAAACATAGAGGTGCACATATCTTCAAATTCATGTTTCCATATTCTTTGGGTAACTACCCAATAGTGGAATTTTGGATCATATGGTTATTCTATTTTTAATTTTTTGAGAAACCTCCATACTGTTTTCCACAGTGACTACTTGCACATTTTTTTAAACTCCATAGGTGATTCTAATGATCAGCCAAGGTTGAGAACCATAGCATCACAAAAGCTTCTAATTCTTTGTTCTACCTCATCCATGTTTCATCATGAAAATGATAGGTTCTTAAAACATTAAAAAAGGTGTCACTAGATAAGGGTATTTGAGGGTGTCACAAGACCTGGCCAAGACTAAATCCTTAGAGACATGCTTATCAATATGAAATAAATGGCAGAATTTGAAGAGTAAATTTAAAGTGGTTAACTGGCCAAGGCAGTGGTGAAATGTGGTCCATGCCTTAATGAGGAGGACTATATGATCTCTTTGTGGCCTTTTTCCTAAGTTTTTTTTTCCCCTGGCAGTGGAGAAAAAACCTTTTTCCTTTAGCTATCTTAGGTTCATTGGCTGGAGCCCTACAAAAAAAGACTGAAAAAAGAAATACATTACGAAGAGAAAAATAAGCAGAAGTTTAATAACATGTGCATTGCACATATACACTGGAGTGCTCAGTGGTAAGTAACTCAATGGTGTGGTTGGAATTTGGGTTTATACAGCATCTTAACAAAAGACCAATAAATTTTGTAGGGAAGTGACAAGACAAAGGAAAAGGGCCTTAGGCTTTTAGGGATGGCAAACTGTGGGAAGGTAAATATACGGGGAAACTAATGGAAGATCAAAGTTGGGCTGGTAAGGTTTGTTGTGCAAGGTTTGTGTCTTCTGGTGCCTGCCATCTCTGGATTTAGGATTTGTAAGAGTCTAGAATTGTCTGCAGTGATTCAGAATCATCTTACCCCTCCTGGCAAAGAGGGAGAAGGCAGAGAGGTTTTTTTGTGTGTCTCCTTTTTTTTTTTTTTTTTAAATGCCTTCGGCCCATAATAATCCTTATGTCAGAGTGGCGTATTCTGGGACAGCATACTCTGAACTCCCAAACTGCTTTCAAAGCTGTTTGATGGGCTAGAAAGCCCTCTGTGAACTCCCTACCAGCTTACTCTTGCTATATCATCACCCAGTTGATTTCTTCTTTGCCACTTGTCACTGAGTAACTTGTAATTACTTAGCATATTAAAAGTGATATTTTGAAAATTATTTAATTAGCTTTTCCTGTTTGCTTTTGTACTAGCAGACCCAAGGTGTCCATCTGCCATGGGGGAGATTAGAATTTCTTATAGGGTGGTATTCCCTCCTAACATGCAAAGTAGGATTATGCAGAAAAACAATAGCTTTACTAGCCAGGCATTTGCGCTGAAAGGATTTTCCAAAGTCCTCTAATATCCACTTTATTAAGGGCCAGTTGGTTGGGGAGCTCTTCTGTTGTGAGAGGCTATCCCTTTCCTCCTATGACGGGAAAGCTGGTGAGGCTTGTTGCTTAACAGGAAGAGGATATAATGCAGGGAAGTTAACAAGAACAACAACAAAAGCCTGGGGAAGACTCGGGGAGTAGAGAGAAAGAGAAAAGGAGTCGGCAGATCAGCTTTTAACCAGAGAAGGGGAGTTACTGTAGATAAATAAGGATAATAAGGGTAACACCAAGGGCAAATATGAGCTCTTGCTTCCACCTTCTCTTTGGGACTCTGGAAAAGACCACCCAACATGGTGCTGGGCTCCTACAGATTAACCCTGCAGTGTCATTAGGAACAGAAGGCATTTTGGTTAGTCTGTGCAGACTTTCTGTGGATACATGTACCATTTTTGTCAGGTTTATTGAAACACTGAAAGTAGTTTTACAAACGAAATCATAGTGTCTGTACCCACTCCAGGCAATACTTTGCAGGATGATGAATTCTAGACACCCGAGCACGAGTCAGGGGCCCTTTTCTCTCAAGTACCAACATTTCTCCAATTCCCAACCCAGTAACTGTGAATCTGTAAGTTTGCTTACTTATTAATCAGTTATTATTTATTGCACAGCGACGTCGCAGGTGCTGGGATAGATGCAACTGACACAGAACTGTCTTCCAAGAACTCACAGTGAAGTAGGAAAAGGTGGCCATGTAAACAAAAATTGTAATATTGCTGTAAGCTGAATTGTGTCCCCCAGAAAGATGGATTGAAATCTTAACCACCAGTACCTCAGAATGAAACCTTTTTTGGAAATAAGGTCTTTGCAGATAGAATCTGGTGGGAGGGGAGCGGAACATGCCACCCCAAAACAGAGGACTACAGGCGTTCAAGACATGTCCCTTCAAAATATGCCACTTTGGTATATTGATTATTTTGAACTGCAGGCACTTGAAAAACAGCAAATGCAGGGAAAAGCTTTCTCTGAATTCCCTTTATCTGCCTAAAGACAAATCTTCAAAAGAAACTCAATTGTCATAAATCCCCTCCCTGAGAGTTGCACGAACCAGGGAAAATCAACTCTCATCATAAGAGAAGACACAAAAAGTGGACATCATACCCAGACAAACTTTGACACAAACTCTCCTACCTTCCATCTATGCCTCTGAGGCCTCATTCAACTTCCCTAGAAATCCCTTAGTCTCCCTAAAAGGCCAACATCAGTCTTTTCCTTTTTCTATTCACATGGTATTTGGATCATATGTCTACATTCTAATGTCTACATTCTAAGACATCTCATGGAGTTACTCATTTTTCTCTAGATATCTCCCATGTAGATATGAGGCCTATATGATAATAAACCTCTGTTTGTCTTTCTCTTGGGATCTGTCTTTTATTAAGGGATCTCAGCTAAGAACTCAGAACAGTGAGGGAAAATTATCTTTCCTTTTCTACATAAGTTAAGATGAGGTTCTACTGGAGTAAGGTGGGCCCTAATCCAATGGGAGTGGTGTCCTTTTACACAGAAGACACACACATGCACACACATGTGCACAGGAGAGGACACCATGAAGAATTAAACAGATTGGAGATTTGCTGCCACAAGCCAAGGAAACCCAAGGGTTGCTGGCAACCACCAGAACCTAGGAGACAGACGGGAAATCAATTCTCTCTCAGAACCTCCAGTGGGAACCAACTCTGACAACAGCTTGATTTGGGACTTCTGGCTTCCAGAACTACACAAGAATAAGTTTCTGTGGTTTTAAACCACCCAGCTTGTGGTGATTCTTGACATGAGCCCCAGGAAAGTACCTTAAGTCCCATGCAAGGAGTGCTTCAGTAGGGCATTTCCACAGTACTGGGGAGCACCGTGAACTCTCGCACAAGAGTGGGGTGTTCTGACTCATTGGACTGGCCCGGAAGTGGTTGGAGGCAGCAGCTGCATGCGGTTTCTAGCTCAGCCGGAACAATGCAGGAGACCTAGAAAAGACCCTTCTCCGTCCTCAAAAACGGCTCCGCGGCTCTGAGAGGAAACCAAGCATATGGTGGACCAAGGTGCAATTCAAGCTTAAAGAGTCTGGCAAGTTTTCCAATTGTATGGGTAAAGGAAACAAGGAATCCATGACAGAGCTTGAAGCCAGGCGGTGGAACGATGCCTCTCCAAGTCTGTGTGAGGTGCTTCGGGGCCTTCAGTAGAGGAGCCCTAGGAAATGAGGCATCAGGGAACAATGTAAATTCATAATCTGTAGATGCAGTACAGCCGGCCACTGGTGCTCTGTGGAAAAAAGGGGATGAAATGTTGCTCAATCTGTTTCTCAATGAGATATTATCATCTTTACTATTATTACTTCCACCAAGTTGGCACTTTATCTACCGAGCTGATATTTCAAGAAAGGCTTTCTTAGTTGAAATGGATTCCTATCTTTTTCTATCAGACTCCAAAAATAAATCCATACCCCAAAGACCATGGATTTGGAATTCTAAGGGGTTTTCTAGGTAAAATCTACTCTGCCATCTTTTTAAACAAATGAGTTCAGTTGCACAAATACATTCATGCCAAACCATTTCTAAAAGAAATGCACTCCAAGCTCCATAGATCACGTTTGAGTTTTTATTCCAGTATTAGATGTCATTGTAAATCACAGAAAGAGTAGAGGTGAAAAAGCTTGAGCTATCATTTCGCATAGCAGAAAATGTTATTTTTTTTAAATTCCAATTTAATTGAAATTATTTACCCAGGTAAATATATTTCCCTTGCAGGTAAATGTAGGAAAATGTTTCAAGATACAGGTAGCAGGAAACACATACATTTTTCTCAATCAGAGTATAGAGAAGGATCTTTGGTGGGTCTTCAGGAAAAAAACATATTAACCTTCCATTTTTCAGGGACTGATTATCCAGGTCTATCTTCTTTCTCTTACTGTTGACTGACCAAAGTCAGGGAGAAATGATGTGTGGACCAGGAGCTTCCCGGGTATTTTTCAGTCCTTTCTTTTAGTATGTTTGCATTTTAAGCTTTACCTCTGTTACAGGTATTTCCTTCAGAAGGAGTTATTTTATGTGTCAGAGTCTAAAACCTCAGCACCATTTTCTTTCTCTTATGGGTAAGGCCAGCTCTACAAATTCAGAAATAAAGCGAGATTAGAAAGAAAGAAGCAAAACAGAAAATTTACATGCAATTAAGGCCCCGAAGTCCAAATGGCTGGCTTTGATTAACATGTACCCTTTTCCTAATGCTAATTCATTTGTTCATTTATTGGATTTCAAAACTGCACCCTATGCCCTCCAGCCTCAGCAAACAAAGACATAATTTAAAATACCAAGACACAAATGTGCTATTTATTACTGTGTAAAAGAGCCATTATTACAGTGACTTATTTTTTTTTTTTCTTCAGGAAACTAACTCTTTTCAAGTTATTTACCATGTTGTCAATTATTACCATCATTAATAATGGTAATGATAATCACTGAGAACTTGCAATGTGTTGGGGGGATAAATAGAGCACAGAGCCAGGCCTGGTCCCAACCCAGTGAAACAATGGGGATTTTGTTTCACCTCAGATTTCACCAAGTGAAGATGGCAGATATCAGAAAAGTCTTTACCCATAATCTTCCCTCATCTTTTTAGTTTCAAGGATCCCCATTTGCAATTCCCCATGCACACAGAGGCTGTGAATTCACAGACGCCCTCTTATGCATGGCCTGGCATGTGGGCACCCCAACCCTTACAGTTCTTTAGGCTGGCACTGATTGCCAGCTTCCCCCCAGCTGAGAGGGACTGTATGTTAGTACCACTGGATGTGCTATTAATGGAATCTGTTATCAAGTCACAAGACAAGGTGCCAGTCTGGCACTGTTCTGCAAACTGGAAGTGCATGGGGGAAAACACAGACGCCCTGTCTGTCGATGAATAGCTAAGCTGTGAAACCAATTGACTGGGCACCTACTAGAAATTAGCTTGTCAAAAGTGACTGTGCTTTATGAGATGGCATCGTGTGTTCATGTGTCTATCTATACGCGTGTGCTTCCCTCTGTAAATGCATGGGTAATTATACAAGGAGAGGGAATAATAACCAAAATCCTTGGGCAGTATCTTGCTTGGTTGAATGTGTTCTGATCACATTCTGAATATAAATCTAACTGAAATATTAGGGCAAGAATAGAAGTTGTATAATAGCTCTTTTCTAAGGCGTAATCTCTTTGGAGTCATTTATTCTCACTTTTTTCATGTATGCCTAGAATAAAATATATAATTTAGGTTCATCATGTTATAGAATTGTCTTAATACAAACTTAAAAGTACACCCCTTCCCACAAATGTCAATGCTTTTTGTTCCAAGATTCTGAAGCTTTATTTTAAACATGAGGAATAGGACTAGAAGAAAAGGAGTAGACCTTATTTTCCTTCTCTCCACTCCTGGGCTCAATAGAACCACTCCTTGTTCTGTCGCTGTCAATAGAATAGGGATCAGAAAGAAAAGCAAGCAATGCTGGTGGAGTGGATACACTGGTGGGATGTACGTCGGTTGGTACATTTTTGTCTCATGGCCCTACTTCCTATTTATCTCACTTCTTGGCCACCTACAGATTACTGACTAATCAGAGGGTCTCCACAGGTACATGCACAATCATATCACCCTAAAACATAAGCTTTTCTGAAAACCACAAGAAGAGATCATTTAGCAAAAAGGTAAGTCAGTACTCATTCTCTCAGCCCTAATTTCTACCCAGTTCTCAAAACTTTTCATTGGCAATGGAGAGAGACACAGAAACACTACACACGTACAAACACTACATATGGACACAGAACACATGTGTACATGCTGAAGACCAACTTCTGCTCTCGGAAAAATACGTGTTACTCCGAGATCCAAGTACAGCCCTGGCTTTTGTATGATTATCTCAGCAAGAGTTATCTGTGTGCCTCAAAGGGTGAAATTTGGTCTAGGCTATTTAGGTTTGTTTTCCTGTTATCACTCAGATGTGTAGAATAGTATTTTCAAAATGTATTATCATGTTTTAAAGAAAGGATATTCTTATATCCACTGACAACTTAAAAGGGCTATGTGTAAGGACTTAGTTGTCAATAGCTGCCATTTTTTTTTTTCAGTTGGAGTTACAGACGTGTCTCAGATTACTTCTGACAGAGATGTTTTCCTGCCATTTCTTGAAGAGGGAGAAGGTGAAAGGAATATTGAGCGTTTTATTTAAATGACCTGAGATGTGTGCCTTTAAACTTCCAATTACAGAGCACAGATTTGCAGCTGAACCTTCTGCAAACCTATCAGTTAAAAGCCTGTGTAGTTTTATGATGCATCACCTCTAGCCTCTGATCAGCAAATTGTAGGTCAAGCTAAAACACTTAAGCAATGCTGCTGCTTCTCTCATTTTGGAGGACTAGATCATTACAGTTTAGTAATTTAGGTAAATCTCTGCCGTCTATATTCCCACCCTCTGTAGAGATCTGATGCACAGAGAAGGCACCCAGGGCCAATTTACACATTACATTTTCCTTATAAAAAATACCAGAGAAATTTGCACTGATGGAATTTATGAGGGGTTTATTGCATTCACTGTCTGAAATTAGCTTGTTCATTTACTCATTTATAGATTGTCTCCTCCTCCAAAATGTAAGCTCCATGAGGTCACAGACCTCTTTTGTCTGGAGCACTGCCATACCTCCAAATCTTTGCCCAGAGCTCAACAAATATTTGCTGAATGGATAGATTCATTCATTCAACCACTCCTCAAATATTGCAGAGGAGAAAAATTAAGTCCCCCACCTTTGAGAGAGTCACAGTCTTTTAGAGGAGGCACAAACACTAAACCACTACAAGGCAAGTACCTGAGCCTAGGGGAGGGCAACCAACACTAGATATTAACTTTAAAAACATAAGCTACAGGGATGCCTGGGTGACTTAGATGGTTAAGCGGCTGCCTTTGGCTCAGGTCATGATCCCAACATCCTGGGATCAAGCCCCATATCAGGCTCCTGGCTCGGTGGGGAGTCTATTTCTCCCTCTCCCTCTGCCTCTCCCCCCTGCTCATGCTCTCTCTCTCTCTCTCTCTCTCTCTCTCTCTGTTTCAAATAAATAAATAAAATCCTGTAAAAAATAAGCTACATATTATTTTTATGTTTCATATATAGGCTATGATAAGATAACAGACAAATTCACTATACTAACCCCCAACAATTAGTTATGCATTCAACAAACATTCATTGAGCACTTGGGCAATGCTGCCGTCCTTACAGTTGAGAACTACACCAGAGCATGGAGCGTGCAGTCCCGGGGCAAGAGGCAGCTTGGAGTCAAAAGCAAGCCAGGGTAAAGTCGAGGCTGGTGAGTGACTGAAGGGGTCTCCTGAGTCAATCTAATCATTGGCTGGGGTAGGCAGCTTCTGTTGGAACACTTGAGGTCAAGAGGGCAGAGTTCAATAAAGTTCCGTAAGTCCTCAGGTTTTGCATCAGATGGAAAGGCCCTGATGTCTGAAACTCTTTGGGGATGCCCATGAAGGAAGGCTGTTCAGGAGATAATTCATCCCTCTTCTTCTTTCCCAGTTTAGGGCCTCTGCTTTTCAGGGAAAGATGAGGACTTGGCCCAGAGCACTGACACCAGAATGTCTTTGAGGGCCTATGAGACCAAGGACACAAGACTGCAGGCCCTTTAGATAATGAGCCACCTGGTACCAGGACAAGTAATCTCTATTTATTTATTATGTGCAAATTTATTTTAGCACACAAATTAAATTACATCTGTGACTTTATTTGGACTCCAAATGATGACTCGATGCCTGGTTGAAACAATGGTTTTGTTGTTTAGTAGCTAATAACAATAATACCTAAAATTTATTGAGTGGTGATTATGTGCCAGGGCTCTAGACATTTTCCATTGACTAACCTATTCAATATTCATACCCACCCTATAAGGTGGCTACTATTACTATCCTATCTTAAAGATAAGGAAACAGATGCAGAGAGGTTGCATCATTTGCCCCAAATCACACGACTAATAGATGAAAAGATTAAAGAAAACCCAGACAGCCTGGCTCCAGAACCAACAAACCCCTAACCACTGAAAATTGTTACCATTTATTAAATGCCAGCTATGTTTCAGAAACTTTACATTTATTTTTATCTCTATAAATCTGTTTCATACAGCAACACTACGAGATAGACATTATCTTCCTATTTTGTGCAAAAGACACTTATGGATGACCCAAATAAGTTCTGAAATCAGGGTATGAACCCTGTCCCTCTTTTTGTCTGTTTCAAAGGCCTTTGTTCCATCTACTGTCCAGAGCTTCCTCTGTGACCTTACATAGGATCTTACCTGATTCTCACTTCTTCTATTCTTGCTCTATTTAGTTTTCCCTGGTCAAAACAGCAACAACAAGTTCTAATTAAATGTTCACTAGGAGGTTCCGTGTTCCTTTCTGAGAGCTATAATCTTTCACGTGAATATACCACTATATAATCTTTCCAATAATGTTCATTTACATGCCCTCATTTGATTGTCACAACAACCCTGAGCTATAAAAGGTGGGCATTATTGTCTCTCATTTCTGAAATGAATAAACCTTACAAGCGAGAGAGTGAATAACATGCCCAAGGGGCTTGCACCTGGTCCCATTCTACTCTCACTCACTTGCCTTTGTTTCTACTTTGTGTAAACATCCTGAAGCAAAGTTTGATAGGTGGGAGAATCAGACCTACAAAAGGAAACCTGACTATCCTCTCAGAGAGACCATATAGATTTTTACAAAAGCTGTCTTACCCATAATAAAAATATCTGAAAAGCAATCGGAAAGTTCCAGTTAAATAGAGAGGACCGGACACATGAATTTACCATTACTTCCTAAGATTTTATAAAAACGACAGAAAATGCATTAAAAGAGAAGAAATCTAGAAAGCCCAACATCTGAATAGTAGAAGCCTTGAGAAGAGAGAACAGAGGGGGATTACTAGAAAAATAATTCAAATTTTTATCCATAAGAGAAAGATATAAATTTTCAGATTGATAGTCAATGGAACACCCAGCCAAATAAATGAAAAAGACCCACATACAGAGCCATTGTTATAAAATTTCAGAAAACTACGAATAAAGAGAAGATCCAGAAAGCATCCAAAGAGAAAAAATAGGTGGCGTCAAAATACTGAGAAGCAGAATGCCATAGAACTTCTCAATGGTAACATTGAAAATGACAATGGAACAATGCCTTAAAAAGTCTAAGTGAAAAAGAAAAAAATAATAATCTGGAGGAAATTATTTCCAACCTGGAATTTTAAACCCATCCATTATCAACCAAGTATGAGATTAGAACAAAGATGCTGTCAGATGTGTATCTCAAATATTCACTGCCAATGTGTCCTTCCTCAAGAAACTACTAGAAAATGTGCCTTACCAAATCAAGGAAATAAACCAAGAAAGAAGACATAGCATAGGAACAAGGAAATAGAGGCCCAACATATGCATGAGATGGAGGGAATCCCCAGGGTGATGATAATAAGCTTGTTCAGGAAGACAGTAGTGTATTAGGACCACAGAGCAACCAGCCCAGATCAGAATAACAGGAAACAGGGAGTTCCAGAAGCAAGTCTCTAAAACAAAGATGAAATTGATAAATATATGTTTGACTGTATTGAGATGTGAGTTACACTTAAAAGCTTACAAATAAGTTAGGGACATTCAAAACTAAGCAAAGGAGGGATGCCTGGATGGCTCAGTTGGTTAGAAGACTTTCTTCAGCTCAGGTTGTGATCCTGGAGTCCCAGGATCAAGTCCCATACTGGACTCCCTGCTCAGCGGGGAGTCTGCTTCTCCCTCTGACCCTCCCCACTCTCATGCTCTCTCTCTCTCTCCCTCTCTTATTCTCTCTATCAAATAAATAAATAAAATCTTACAAAAAAAAAAAAAAGACCTCCAGCTCTGACTGCAGCAATCAGAAGAACAAGCTTTTAAAAAAAAAACCAAAAAACAAAAACTAAACAAAGGAAAAAGCCATTTAGTGAAAATTAAAAATTAAAACAAGGATATGAACTTTAATATACTACATAACACAGATTTTCATCATTTAACATGGCTCCAACAATATAAACATTGAGGTAGAGTGAATAAAATTATGACATAATTATGCTGGAAGAATGGGTGAAGGGAAGTAGAAGTGGTTTAGGCATAAATGTACAAAATGGAAAAATTTCCCCTTTTTCCATAGTAAAATAAATAGTATTTTTTTAATATGTATTTATTTATTTATTTATTTCAGAGAGAGAGAGAAAGAAAGAGAGCCTTCATGGGGGGGAGGGGCAAAAGGAGAGGGGGAGAGAGAACCCCAGTCAGACTCTGCACCAAGTGCAGAGCCCAATGCAGGTGGAGGGGAGTGACCCCATGACCCCAAGCTCATGACCCCAGTCAAAACCAAGGGTCAGAAGCTCAACTAACTGAGCCACCAGGTGCCCTTAAATAGATAGTATTTAAAACAAGAAAATAAATAGCAGCACAATGCTGTTGTTTTGTCTGAGTATGAAGGTAAATTCTAGGGGAAACAGATAAAATAGTTGATAACAGTTGCCTACAAGAACTGGAAATCAGGATGAGAAGGAAGATGGCAAAGAGAATTATAGCTCTTCTTAGAAACTATGACAGAAATGTTGTTGCCTACCATTCTCCCCTTTTTCCTTGGTAATAGAATCCCAATTTTATTCAGGAGGGTGGTATGCTCAGATAAAATGCCATGCTTCTCAATCACTCTTGCAGCTAGATGTAGCAATATGACTTCATTCTGGCTAATAAAATGTAAGCAGAAGTTATTGAGTATAACATTATTTTTATCCTTCCTATTATTATTATTATTATTATTATTATTATTATTATTATTTTCTGCTGCCTGGAATGCAGATGTGAAAGCCTGGAGCTTACTGTGACTGAGGATAGCAAAGCAGAAATCTAGGAGATTATGTTTCTGAAGTTATCAAACAAGTTGTGGACTATCTAGCACTAAACAACTTTTACCGTGAGATAATAAATGAGAATAAACCTTACATGTATGTAAGACATTGTCGTTTGCATTTCTGCTAGATGCAGCTAAAACTAATTCTAACTAACACATATATTTTAAGTATCTAGCTTGTATATTAAACCATGTATGTGTACCTTGGAAAAAAATTAGAATTGAAAGAGGGGAAAGTCAGCAAAAGTATTAAGGGAGAATTGCCAAATACACATTTTGGAAAACTTCTTTAGGACCCTGATGTCCACCTGATGAATAATGTCCCTTCCCTCATAGGCTTCATTGCCAAACATGCATCTGGAAAGAAAAATACCCTGGGTAGAACTTGTGGCAGAAGAGATATTACCAAAAAAAAAAAAAAATTAGTGATTTGATATAATAGGAACTATCCAGGTAAAAAAAAAATTAAAAAAACAAAAAGACCTCCAGTAAGCTGCTTTTTTGAGAAGCCTAATATTATAAAATTGGAGTCCCTGAAGGACAAAAATGGAAAAAGAGGAAGTGGACAAAAAAATATTTGAAGTTGCAAATGGCTAAAAATTTTCCATATCTGGAAAAACTTATAAATCCACAGGTCTCCAAACAAATTTTAAGAGTAAAGCCATCAAATACAATTGCTCAAAGCCCGGATAAAGAGAAAATCCTAAAATCAGCCAAAGAGGGGTAAAAAGATACATAGGGAGGAATGATAAGGAAACAGCTGATTTCTTATCAGAAATAATGGAAGTGAGAAGACATTGGGAAAACATATTTAAGTAAAGGGATAAAAAACCTAGAATTCTGAACTCAGGGACACCTGGGTGACTCAGTCTCTGAGTGTCTGCCTTCAGCTCAGGTCATGATCCCCAGGGTCCTGGAGTCGAGCCCTGCATCGGTCTCCTTGCTCAGCAGGAAGCCTGCTTCTCCCTCTTCCACTCCCCCTGTTTTATGTTCCTTCTCTTGCTGTGTCTCTGTCTGTCAAATAAATAAATAAAATCTTTGGAAAAAAAAAGAATTCTGAACTCAAAAAAAAAAAAATCATTGCATAATGAAGGCAAAATAAAGATTCTTTTGCTTGCATTCAAATACTGTAATAATTCATCAGCAGCAGACCTAGATGATAAAGAAAGTTCTTCAGGCAGAAGAAAAATGATAACAGATGGAAATGTGTATCTACACAAAGGAGCAAGGGGTGCTGGAACGGATAACTAATGGGTAAATATATTAAACATACTTTCTCCTAAAAACAAAGCAAGTATGTACATTCTCATGACTTCTGTTCAAACTTGTCTTCTAAGTTCTAATTGATGCAATAAAGCATGCATGCATAAACAAACAAACAAACAAATAAATATCTGGATTTAAAAGGAAATGGTAAAACTGATTTAATTGGCAGATAACATGGTTGTCCATGTAGAAAAGCTGATGAAATCAGCAACAAAGTCAGTAAACTAATAAGTGGTTTTTCATAAATTTACAGAAAGCAATATGCGAAAAATTAGTTGTAATTCTATATACTGGTAGCAATCAAAAATTTAGATTTAAAAATAATACCATTCATAGCAGCATCACAAAAGTAACATACTTAAGGGTAAATCTGGCAAAATTGTGCCAGACATGTATGCTGAAAACGGCAAAATGTTGTTGAGAAAAATTAAAGAGCTACATAAAGACTTAATATTGTTAAATGTCAGCTCTCCCCAACTTAATCTATAGCTTTAATGCAATCTCAAAATTCCAGCAGTGCTTTTTGTAGAAATTGACAAGCTGATTCTAAAATTTACATGGAAATGCAAAGGACTTAGAATAGGCAAAACAACTTCAGAAAAGAAGAACAAAATTGTATAACTGACAGTAACCAATTTCAAAAGGCAGTTGAGTACAGACCCTATAGTCTTCTACAAATCATGCTGGAACAATTGAATATCCACTTAAAAAGAAAAGAACTTTGATCCATACCTTATACTGAACTCAAAAATTGACTCAAAATGTGTCATAGACCTACATGTAAAACCAAAAACTATAAAATATCCAGAGGAAAATATGAGAAAATCTTCCATGATTAGTTCCCAGATTCATCATTTTGGAGTTCCTCTTCATAATGCAAAAACCCTTTTGCACCCAGAAACTTCATGCCTGCTCTTAGGACTATATAAACACAATGTTGAATTCATACTCTACACTCTTTCTCGGGTAACTTCATCACTTCATGGTCCTAACCGCCATTTACCTTCTTATGACTCCCAAATTTATATCTGGAGCCTCAGCTTCTTGTTTTTCAGACTGGCCTGCCTTTATCCACTTAGATGTCTCACTGACATCTCAAACTCAATGTGTCCCTAACGGTACTTGGTATCCTCTCCCCCACTTCTCCTTCTTGTCCCCTGGGAGCCATCCCCTCTGCATAGTCACCCATGCCAGAAACTGGGCAGCTGCCAAACACGTGTGGCAGAAATCGTAGATTCACATATAATTTCAACCTTTGTAGCCAGGATGGCTGGGAGAGTGGGTTTTATTAACAGAAAGAAGTCCAGAGACAGAGCGTTGCATTCAGAGGGGAGAGGCTTGGACAGTGGACCTGTTGCCTTCAAGGTGCGGGCCGGGCGTCCGGGTGGAGATTTCCAGCAGTCAGTTGGAAATGCCACCGTACATGACAGATGGCCGACCTTGGTTGCAGAGATGAAAGCTCAAGAGCTTTTCTGAAAAGTCGAAGCTGTGGTTTGACAGGAATCATACTGTTTCTAAGAGCGAAAACATTCAGAAGCATTCGGCTATGGAGGACAGACCATGGGGAGAAAGAGAAATGGTATATGCTGAGGAGAAGGGGAGCAGCCCTGGGAGCCCGTTCTCTAGCCAGTTCAAGGACAGGCAGTCAATAGTTTTGTGGTAGGTCCTTTACTCGAGAGCTCTCGAATGTATGACTTCTTTCTCCTCCTCCACCTGACTAAATCTCTTCCCTCTATTTCCTGCTCCCTTTCTTACCGTATTTTTTTCCAGTCTAGGAATCCCTGCACGGGAGAGTGCAGCGTGAAGGACAAGGGCTTGGTTGTGGGTTTCTCACTCCACTGCGTGAGGAAGGCAGACAGTAAGGAATAGGTTAGCAGCAAAAGTCTTAAGGCTCTGGCTGCCCTCTTTGATTTGTGCATTAATGCTGGAGTTGACAGCTTGCCTGAGAGAGGCTGAAGGGGGGTGTGTTCTGCATGTCTGGAATTTATTCCTTTGGCTCTGTAAGATGTGACACTGCATAATGGGCATGAAGAAGTAATTTTGATCCTGTGACTATCTTGGCAAAGGTTCCAGAAAGACATATGGACATAATCTTCTGGACATTTGTGGAAGAGCCCTCCCTGAGGGATTGTCTTTGCAGGCTTGCACTCACTTCCAGTCCTACAGGTTTCACCTCAGCTTTATTCTGTTTTTACTTAAGAGATAAAAAGCTAAATTGTATTCAATTGAAAGAACTAAAAATATTAATGTAGGAGCAAGTCATCATTATGGCACATATCAATTTCTCACCTCTGAGGCAGTGCACAGAAGCAGGGCTCTGGATATTAACCCAGCCATTATTGGGGGGGGGGGGGGAATGTCTGCGTAGGTCTTGGTAGACACTGTGAAAATGAGTTTTTATCATGCTGGGATCTAGCATCTTCACCTACAAACTTACAAAAGTTGACATAAACAGAAAAGTCTGCCCGAGAACGACAACTTGCTTAAATATTATTCTGCCGCAAGCTTCTCTGTACCCAGGGCCCTACATTCTGGGATATTAGAGAAATTACTTATTTCTCCTTGGAACAAATTTCCATCTATATACATTTCTATTTTAAAATAATTGAGATAGCACAGTAAACCCAGCTAGGTGTTCCCTAAGTTTCTATGCTTGTTTTGTCAAGTAACTACTCAGTCAATTCAGACTTCACCTGCAGACTTCATTTAATATTGATCAGTGTTTCTTGCCTTGAAGAGTCTGACTAATATGGTGATAGAAAAAAACTCGGAAAAACAGAAGCCCAGACTCCAGTCCTTGGAAGACGAGTGCCCTGTCCCTCAAGATACTCTTTAAAACTGACTCCCAGAAGAATGTCAGCGAAGAGGTCTGCCAGGAGCCAATCTTTATTCATTTACTAGTGTTTTGTGAATCCTCTTTGAGAAGATTCTTTGGAGTTGTACTACTGGGAAAAGGAGAAAGGGACTGAAACTGTGGTGGCAGACATTCCCTGGAGTATGAGGTCTTTTTTGCTTAGAACTAGGTGATTTTCCCCTAAGGTAGCACTCAGAATCAACCTGCTAAAAAATTGCCTTGGCTGATGGCCAGCCTTCAGGGAAAGGTTTTTTTTATCTCAGTGGTCACTATACTGTGAAGGCCTAAACAAATGGATGTTCTATGAACCTTGACTGAGAAAAACAAGTAATCAGGAGCTTTTCTGTATTTCTACTCATTATAGTTATAGATGAAGTCAGTCTGATAAAATCTGATTACAGACTCAGAATTAGAGATCTCGAAAATGCTTAAGAGGTCATATGATCCAGTCTCTTGAGCCTCAAGACTAGTGGATGGTAAGTTGCAGGGCTGCAGGGGACACTATCGGGCCATCTGGACCTCCGATGATATTTGAGTATGTACAAAATTCCCCTGCGCATGTCTGAGAGAATGGAGGACTGTGTGTTCCACACATCAGTGGCTTTCTTCACATGTCTGGAAACAAGACCACAGATAGGTCTTTGGTTTTACCCGGTTAGGACAAACATCTCTTAGTTCTGTTACAAACAAACAAATAAACAGGTAAGGGCTCTGACTGAACTTATTTGGGTCAGATATTCCCTTTCCCCAGAACGAATAAACCGGTAGGGTGTGTGTGTGTGTGTGTGTGTGTGTGTGTGTGTGTGTGTGTAGCAGGCCCAGCATCATGAGCATACAGCCAGTGCAGTGACACAGATATCTGTGCTTACAAGGATCCCATGCCCGGCTTAATGCTCTGCTGGATCCATCTAGAAATTCCCAGTAATTTTTTAACAACAGAGTCTACATTTTAATTTTGCACTGGATGCTGCAAATTATGCATCCAGCCCTGGCATGGAGTTCTAGCTCAGCTTGGCATTTTTTTTTAAAGATTTTATTTATTTATTTGACAGAGAGAGACAGAGAGAGATCACAAGTAGGCAGAGAGGCAGGCAGAGAGAGAGTGGGGGAAGCAGGCTCCTCGCTGAGCAGAGAGCCTGATGCAGGGCTTGATCCCAGGACCCTGAGATCATGACCCAAGCTGAAGGCAAAGGTTAACCCACTGAGCCACCCAGGCGCCCCTCAGCCTGGCAATTCTTAACGTAGTCATATGAATGGTGTGCGGGGAAAGGGGAAATAATTCCTAGAATCAGTGGGTAGGTGGTGGCCAGTACAGCTAAGATTGTTCTGAGAACTGAAAGAACATGAAAGATATGGTCCTTGTTTAGATGTATCCCAGTTTAGTAGGACAGGTATGGAAACAACTTAGGTGTCCATGAATGGATAAAGAAAATGTGGTTTGTGTGTATATGTGTACACACAACACTCACACAGACATACTGAAATATTATTCAACCATAAAAAGAAAAGATGAATGAAATCTCACCATTTGCAGCAACATGGATGAAACTGGAGGGCATTATGCTAAATGTAATAAGCCAGACAGAGAAAGACAAATGCTACGTGGTATCATTTATATGTGGAATCTAAAACCAAAAAGTTGAACTCATATCTGCAGAGAATAGAAAAATGACTGCCAGGGGCTACGGTTGGGATGAGGAATTGGAAAAGGTTGGTAAAAGGGTACAAACTTTCAGTTATATGATGAATAAGATCTGGGGTGTCTGGGTGGCTCAGTTGGCTAAGTGTCTGCCTTTGGCTCAGGTCATAATCCCAGAGTCTTGAGATTGAGCCCTGTGTTGGGCTCCCTGCTCAGCGAGGAGCCTGCTTCTCCCTCTGCCTGACTCTCCCCCTGCTTGTGCTCTCTCTCTCTCCCTCCCCCTCTCTCTGTCAAATAAATAAATAAAATCTTTTTTTAAAAAAATGAATAAGATCTGAGGATTTAATACATAACAGTGTATTGTATAATTGAGATTTGCTAAGAGTATAGAACTTAAAGGTTCTCACACACAAAAAAGTAGATATGTAAGGTGTAGATATGTAACGTGTTAATTAACTCAATTGTGGAAATTCTTTCGCAGTGTATGTGATATCAAATCTTCATGTTGTACACTTTAAATATCTTATAATTTTTTGCTAATTAAACCGCAGTAAAGCTGAAAATAATTTTAAAGAAAAAAATACAAGGCAAATGTCCACCTTCGCTTTCAATGTCACAAAGACTAGTTTTTATCAAACTTAAGTTAGTGCATATGATTGCAAATGGAATTAAGAGTCTCTTGTATGACAAGAGTGGCACCATTCTCAGAGCAGTGACCCACTACTAGGGACTGTTAAAATATTCTTTCTACCAGGATCCATAAAGAATAGGACACAATGAGGGCGCCTGGGTGGCTCAGTTGGTTGAACAACTGCCTTCGGCTCAGGTCATGATCCCGGAGTCCCGGGATCGAGTCCCATATCGGACTCCCGGCTCTGCGGGAAGTCTGCTTCTCCCTCTGACCTTCTCCTCTCTCATTCTGTCTCTCGCTCTGTAATAAATAAATAAAAATCTTTAAAAAAATAAAAAAAATAAACATTTTAAAAAAAAAGAATAGGACACAATGAGCCTTCAAACGGTGCTTGTAGGCTTGTAAGGACTCAATGAATACACGGAGAATAAACGCGAGAAGGAAGTTGAATAGAGAAGAAAAGAGAGGAAGGGAAGCAGGAAGGAAGGTTGGCCATGCTCAGTTTTTCCAGGTAGTCAGGTTGTCCAGGAAGACAGTAGATGGAAACCATAAAAATAAAAGGGTGAGCCGTCTAGAGCAATAAATTTTATGAAATGTTAATTGGGTTTACTCTCAGTACTCTTTCTTTCATTATTATGTTTAACACCAAACACTAAAAAATTAATCAGGAAATTCCATCTGGCCAACGATTTTAATTTATGAAATTCCTTTTGCTTCTGAAGATTAAAAGCAATCCTCTGAGTAAGTTGAACATTCTAAGAGAGCCCCTAACAGCCCTGAACCAACACTCCAGAGTATCATTTCCTTTTATATTGTAACATCTTTGAATCACTCACAATCTATAAATAAACTTGCATTTTACAGAAATGGCTGTACAAAAAAGCAACGCCATGCTGGAATTCAATATACAAGGCTATTTTTAAAAGTGTTTTGATTTTAAAAAATTAATTGTAGGCCCTAGTTAACACAGGAGTTATAACTTGGCGTACTACAAGTTTCATGTTGCTTAACAACTTTTTAAAATAATTCTTCTACATCTGTGCTTTATTTTAAGTAGAAGTCAATGTTAATTGAAGACTTTGCTGAGTATGGCTGCCCTATTCAGTGGTGGGGAAAATGGAATGACTAATATTTTGAAATCAGTAATTAATATCGTTTACCTAATTAAACATTTTTGGTGCTTTGGTGCTCCTGTTTTTAGAGCTATTTGGTTTCTCCAGGTGTAATATAAGAAGTTATCTGACACCAAAATAAATCTTTGAAACAAAAGCTGTCCTCCTAAAACATGAAAGCGAGAAAAACAAGGGAAATTTGGAGGCATCTTTTATCCTGATAGAAATGCATATTCAAGTGTAAATCTATGAAAAAAGTAACATTATGAAGTAATGAAAACTTCAGACCTAGATATGTTTATCCAACTGAACTTGTTAATTTATTTCATATCAGAGGATAATAGAATTCTTGATGTGATGAGATGTATATGAAACCATATGCTTGGGAAACATTATAGCCTTTATCTTATATCAAAAGGCATAGATTATATGATATAGAGGTTGTAGTATTTGGAAATTTTAGGCCTTCTGAGGTAAATGATAACTTCTCTTTCAAGAGTATGTGGTTTAAGGGCGCCTGGGAGGCTCAGTCGGTTAAGTGTCTGCCTTTGGCTCAGGTCATGATCCTGGGGTCCTGGGATCGAGCCCCGCATCTGGCTCCCTGCTCAGTGGAGAGCCTGCTTCTCCTTCTCCCTCTGCCTGCTGCTCTACCTACTTGTGCTCTCTATATCTCTGTCAAATAAATAAAAATCTTGAAAAAAAAGTATATGTGGTTTAAAAGCATAAGAAAAGGAGTGATTACTTCTACCTCTATTGTAATTAACAAAGATTAAATGCTCAGGTCTTATCTGGTTTTTGCTCTACAAAAGCAATCTTTGGTGGGTGGTTTTCTCCTAAAAATAATTTTGGAGAGGAGCAGCCAATAGCTATAGTATCCAGAGACAGAGCAGGACCTTGGATACATGACTCTTGTAATAGAAACTAATTGATTTTTAGTAATTTGACCTGTCTTGTCACATTATATTTATGACAGAGTAAAGATTATCACTTCCACACTTGCTGTTTTTTGACAATTGAAAATAAATAACAGCATTTTTGAAAGGAGAGAGTGAACACAACATTTGAATCAATGATCCCATAGAAATCCAACTAAAGACATCATTTATTTATTTATTTACTTACTTACTTACTTACTTACTTACTTTTCAACTCCATGGATGGCAACTATTAACTTACACAGTAAGAAGCACAGTTCATGTGATCCATTGAACAATAGAACCAAAGCAAAGGGATATTATCACTTTGAAATAAGTGACACCTTAGATCTCTGTTGGGTAAAGAGAACACAAGGAACATAAGGATAAGTCTAGCTGAAGTTTCTAGAAAAAAACAACAATGTAGACCAACAGCAAAATATTAGTTTTCCTTGGGGAAGTGAACTACTATTTTAGAAAACAGAATTGCTATAAGGGAGGTTGTTACATAGCAGCTAATATCCTCTTGTCATAGATCCCAAGAGAAAGGCCCTGGGCACCTAAAATGGTTGCTGGTCTAGAGAACTAAGCAAGACGAATTATTTTCTTTCCTAAACTCAAGGTTCTTCATTTTGACAACTGCTAAGGACACTAAACTCTGAGAGACTGTAAAATGTCAAACTGACCCTCATAAAATGTGAGAACATTTCATCAGATTATGTGAGTTTCAGTGTGGCAAGTAGAAGGTAATGCATTTATTGAATAAATCTCTATAAAATTTTAAAATCATGGGCTCTGAATCACTGCAAAAATATTTCCCAGAGATATTGTACCAATGTACTACAGCAGCCAAAAAAAAAAGATAAAAGCTTAGAGAATCAACACAGAATATTAGGGTTATTACTTGCTAGAGTGGCACTTTATATGATCTTACTTTCCTTTGCCTTTTGGAAGACATGGTATTCAGCCCCCAGCATCATTTCTTTTTCCTCTTTCTTACTACATGTCAGGGGTGGGGGATGGAGAAATGCCTTTTCGTGGCAAAGCTAGTCTAAGTGTGGAATCAACATCAACTTGAAATCACTGTGGGGTCAAGTTATCAAGTCTTACTGGTGAATTGGAGTCCGGAGTCAGACTCCAAGGAGACAAGAACAATGTCTACTCTGGCCTTTCCCTCTTTAATTAGTATTCATGAATCACTGGGATTTTTTTCTGTCTCTCTCTTTGCATTTATCTCACTAGTTGTATCGTTTGATTGCTAATGTGTTTGAATTGAGCTGCCTGATTTTCATTCAATCTGGGGCCTCTTCATGCCCCAGATGCCCCAACTATCGCCTCTTCATGGAGCACGAAATCTCGTCTCAATGGCCATACATTAAACTGCGGTGAGCGCTGAAGGCTCTGCCACCAACAAGATTTCAGCCTTTATTGCTTTGTGCAGCCCATCCATTCTTGGTTCAAGGGCAGCCTAGATATAGAGATCCCAGTTCAGATACGCACAGGTAATGACACTCATTACCTGGCAGCATGTGTAAGATAAGACTTTCTGTTCTCTTCTGTACCACCCTGGTGGAGTCTGATAGATCTTCCCTTCAAGGAGCAAGTAGAATGTCATTCAACTGAAGGCAAAGTGTCATCAAACCTCATACGTCTTGGCGGAGTAGTTTTTTAACATTGTACTTTTACTCCTTAAAATCTTTAGACTTAAAATCAAGAGAACCAGCTGATGCAGAAAAAAAAAAAATCATCCGTTTTGAAACTTAAAAGTCGTTGGTCATTATATGCACATGATCTGGAAATAATATACTACTTAGAAGCATGTGTGCATGCGCGAGCCTGTGTGTGTGTGTGTGTGTGTGTGTGTGCGCATATGTTAGTACGTATGTACAAGCTCTGCGTGTGTGTGTGTGTGTGTGTGTGTGTGTGTACGTACGTATGTACATACAAGCTCTGTAACTCTGACGGGTAAATACCCAATTCCAAAACATAAAAGAGAGAGCTTCTTAGTGCAGAGCAGGAATCTGACCGCATGCTAAACATAGCTTACAGGGACGCAGAGCTTGACATGTTCTATTACCCACTACTTGTGACTCAGGAGGTATCTTCTTTCAAGTAAATGGTGAGTCATGGGGATATGTAGAGGTGGGAGCTTCTTTCTTACACACAGTTCCTCTTTGCTTCCAGGATTAGTCAGATTTCTAGAAAAGAAAAAGCCTGGGGAAGCAGCAAACCATCCCTTGAGACCAGAAAGAGGGAAAGATATGGAAAGATGACAGTTTAGGGGCCAGATGAGCCAGATAGGAGCCATGAGCTAGCCTCATCTTCCCCAGATGGCTCTTCGTCTCAGCAAAGACATTGGACAGGGTGTTCTATTTCCCTGTCTTGGAAAGGAAGAAAAAGTTATAGATTTCTTTGCCTCAAAGCAATCTTGTAGAGAAAGCAGTTGTTCCCTCTACATCAGTATTTTATCAGAATCAAGACTTAATGGGAAAATAAAAGGAAATGAATCCTGTTCTCCCAATTGTCCAACATGCACATATTCCCAGGCTTTCTTCTTTCCCTGATGATACTTGACTGGATCTTAAAATGTGGTTTTTCTAAGAAGGAACTTTATGTTTTTGGAATGCTTTTTTAAAAACGGGACTTCCTCTAGTGTCAGTGTTCTGACATGAAAGTGATGCTGTCAATTTTTGTCATATATACATTGTTCTAAGTGGATTTTTTTTTAAAGGTTTGTTTTTGTTTTGTTTTGTTTTACTTGACAGAGAGGAGAGAGATCATAAGTAGGCAGAGAGGCAGGCAGAGAGAGGAGGGAGCAGAGAGCCCGATGCGGGGCTCGATCCCAGGACCCTGAGATCACGACCCGAGTGGAAGGCAGAGGCTCAACCCACTAAGCCACCCAGGCGCCCCTAAGTGGATTTTTTTAAAAGAGAATTTATACTGACCTTGCTGACTTTCCTCCCTACCCCATAATACAAAATTTAAGACAGCAGGCTAGGTATTACAGCCATAGAACACATAGAAACTAACAGTCACACAGAGGAACTAAACTCACAACTGTGTTAAGAAATATCACATCCAGAGGCACCTGGGTGGTTCAGTCAGTTATGCGTCTGACTCTTGGTTTTGGCTCAGGTTATGATCTCGGGGTCATGCAACTGAGCCCTATGTCTCCATAGTGCTCAGCAGGGAGCCTGCTTGGGGTTCTTGGCCTCTCCCTCTGCCCTCCCTTCCCCCTGCAAATAAATAAATATATCTTTAAAAAAGGAAATACCACATCCAGCTCTATTAGACAACAAGGAACATTTTGTTTATTAGTCTCCTAAATGTCTTTAAAGCACTGTCTTTATTTCCACAAGAAAAAGTAGTTAATCAAAGAATATGTTGGTTTACATAATTTTAAGATTCAAAATTATATACAAAGAGATTTTGAGATATATTGCTGTGATAGATTATTAAAGTAAATAGTGGAAACTATCTCCTTTTAATTTTACTGGGACTATCAAGGTTTCCATTAAACTTGTTTACTTCATTATAAAAGGTGATACAAGGGGGCGCCTGGGTGGCTCAGTTGTTAAGCAACTGCCTTCGGCTCAGGTCATGATCCTGGAGTCCCTGGATTGAGTCCTGCATCGGGCTCCCTCCTCAGCGTGGAGTCTGCTTCTCCATCTGACCTCTTCCTCTCTCTCATTCTCTCTCTCTCTCTCTCTCAAATAAAAAAATAAATAAAATATTTTAAAAAATGATACAAGTGGTTCTAATTATTTAGAACCACTTGTATCATTCTCTCACATTGCACCTGTGTAACTGATGAAGTTATAAATCCTAAAATACCATGTTTTCACATCATTTCCCCCCATCCCACGCTAATGAAAGGATGAGAAAGGGAATGATTACAATTAAACATGACTTAGATTTGGGGTGATGATCTGTGTTCAGAAATCAATATGTTTATAAAACCTGGGGATTTTGAGTCAAACCTTGGGTAAGTTAGTCTGTCTGATCCAACTCTGACATTCAAAGACTCTCTGAAGAATACTAAACCAAGCATGTTATTTTAGACATACTTGCTAACTATTGCCATTTATAAGTAACAACTTGAAAGTCTATTCTGGCTTACATATCTTTTTAAAAACTTGTTCTAAATTTATTTGTACTGTGTCAATTGTGGGAATAAAATAAGAACTGAGAAACTCTCCTTAAGAGAATGTTTTTGCTGGAAACCCTGTCCTGCTACCTTCTGAGCTCCTTGGAAATGAAAATCTCTGTGTCTTCCAGATGACAGACACCTTTTTGGTGGAACCAAAATAGCTTTCTCAGCTAGAGCGCTGTCAGTGAAAGTTCTGACAGATATCAGATTTGGCATGCGGGAGGAAGGTGAGAAATGGTCCTATGGTAGGAGGTTGAGTGGGATCACCTGACTAGCTAAGGGAGCAAGGCAGGAGGGGTGCTTGGAAAACAGTGCCCTCCTATACACCAGACCATGCCTGAGGAAACCAAAAGGCATTTCTGGAAATGACCCATAATCTTGGGGGAGAAAGGTACCATTAGCTCTTGCGAGATTTTGCAAGGGCTATGTAATATGCATCAAGCTAGGTTTCCATTTGTGAAAGCAATCAAATACATTTACTTTACATGCAGAGGATTTGCTCTCCCTCTAGTGGTAGGGTAGGAGCCTTTGAAGTGATATGCTGTCACTGCATAATACTGCTTCACAAAGAAAGATGTGCATTTTGCCCATAAAATGAGGATTTTCATTGGGTATCCTGCTCTCTCTCATGATGGTTTTCAAAACACCCCAACATTTCATGGGAGTGAACTGCCTCCTGACTATGCTGATTACCAGTGGTAAGGTAGCAAGGATCTATCTCTCCTTTTGGCTAAAGGCTGCCTGTGCTCACTTCTGAGATATAGGATTCCCCTTTCCTCTGCAGTCCTATCAAAGATGGAACCATGCTGTGATCAGAGGCAACTCTCCTGTCCCCCAGTCTGGGCCAGAAAAACCTGAGGAGCTAAATGAGAAAGAGAAAGCAAACTTACCTAAGTAAACGTGGGAAATATGGAAACTCGGAGGGGAGATACTAATACAGAATCTCAAGAGTGATCTGAACGTGATATAAAGGTCAATAATTAGCAATGAAGTTTGGAACAAATCTCTACCTATACTTTTCAGGCTCTGTCGTTTCTCTCGTTTTCATTTTTGGTCATGTGAAAATACTTCTGGTGTTGCAATTTGGATCAATGATAGTGGATGAAAAAAACAGAAAAGATGGAAAAAGTAAATAATGACATTTTAAGGGAATAACTAAAATTGCCTCCATAGAGGGATTAAACTGCATAAAATATCATAATTGTACAAGAGTATTGATGGAAATAGATCATAGGTTACAGCTGTCTAATCAATAGGTTATTTGAAATTGAAATAATTAAAAATCTACCAATATGAGGTATACAGAGTCTCCAGCTTTTTCTTTGCTCCATGCTCAAAAGTTAGGCATCAATGCTTCCTTGACTTCTCCTCTTGTGTGTCTCCAAGGCAACCAAATTCATGTTTTCCTGAAAGCTATTTCTAGTTTCTTTATCTCCATGAATAACTCCACCAGCCATCCATTTGCACAAGCCAGAAATTCAGGAGTTACTGGACCCCACCTAGTCTATCACCATCATATTCAATCCATTGCCAAGTCCTCCTAAATCTATCACACATAGGTCAATTTCTCTCTGCCTCCACCACCATCTCCCTTTCATCATCTCCCTCCTAAACGTTTACTACTCCAAAGGGTATCCTCTCTGTTCTTTGTCAAACACATTCTCCACACTGCACTACTGCATCCAACAAATATTTTTAAGGAGCCTACTTTGTACTATGATAATACTTTGTTGAATAAGACAGATTCCCCATTCTCAAGGAGCTTGTGGAGACAAGATAAACATCAGATAGTCATAGGCATAATGTGGAGAAGTAAAATAGTATGATGTAACGGCTGAATGACTATTCTAAATTGTGTGCTCAAATACAAGACATCAGTGGGAGTTTCAGAACGGTTTGAGTTTCAAAGCAGGAAAAGAAGTCCGTTGGGATGATGGCATCTGCTATCAGGGCTTTTTCGCATGTAGAGAAAAGTGTTTCAAATACTGAGCAAGTACAAAAAGGAAAACAAGTTAAAATGTACCCGAAGCTACAATCTAGCTCTGTTTGTCTCCAAGCACCTTTGTTTAAATAAAGCACTAACCACCTACATGAAAGTGTCCTATTTTTGTAACTTTTCTTATGTCTCCTCTCCCAACAATGCTTACATTCTACGAGAACAGTGGCCATAAATGTCTGGCTCACTTGTCAGTACCTAAGAACTATGCTTGGCATATAGTAGGCATGCAAGTATTTGTTGCATTAATGCACAGATTAGTGTGTGAACTGGCAGAGCAAACAGAAAATAACTGAGTGGACTTGGGGGTTCGGAAGTCTTCCCAGAGATGTCACGTTCATTTACTTCACCTGGAAAGGTTAAGCGAGGTATAAAATCCCGCCAGATTTCTTAGCTTTGGATCTCCGGCACCACCTGCTCTCCTGCTCTCGCTCAAACTCATCCACATGCGCCCGGTCACAAACCTCCCCGCTAGGAGGAGTCACACCTCCCCACCCATAAGCCCTCCTACCCTCTCCTCTATTTCTCCTTCCCTCCCCTCACCGCCAGGGTTCCGGCAGCCCTGGAGTCGCAATGCTCACCGGGAATAGTAGTCTTCCGGTGTGAGCTTAAGGCATTTTATTCGTTTTTAGAACTACGCTTCCCAGAGAGCCTTGCGGAAGAAGGAGACTGTATCACCTGACCAGGAGCCAGGAGGGGCAATGGCGGCGCCCATGCTGCGCTGGTGGTGTCTTGGAAGGCGTTGGGTTTTAGCCTGCATTGACGGCGGTTCTCGCCACGGAAGAGGGGCTGCGATTGGGTTCACGTCCAGCAGGAAAAGGGGACAGAGCTCCGTGGCTCAGCAGCCCCTCATCACCGCCCAGAAATCAAGGAAAGGGTATATTGTTTCATACCATTACTGCTCATTTAAGCGTGAGGTGGAACTGCGGGACTGGGGAGGTGATAACCACTACAGACAGCTTCCCTCTAGACATTTTGATGAGCGGGGGGCGGGGGGAGATGGGGTTGGGCTATAGCCTTCAGCCCTGAAACCTAAATGAAAGCACAAAACTAGCCCTCTATCAGCTCCTCCTCCACACATAAAACACTCTTCAAATAGGTAGGCATATGTGGGGAATTCTCGAGTGTAAAATCGCAGATCTTTTAAAGAATGTACAACTGCACACGCAAAAGAGTGGATTCAGTAATCTTACTAATAGCACTAGCAGCGGGGTCGGTGACACCAGAAGGCGAGATCTTATTTAGCTGACATTTATTTAGCGCTACTATGGGACAGCAGTGTTGTAAAAGTAGAAAGGGAGCCTTTACCTACAAGCTTGGGATGGTGGTGGCTTAATGTCATTACTCAGAAAACACCACGTGTCTGTGGAGGCGCTTCATGTTGAATGTGTTTCTAGACCTAGGAGGATGCAGCAAGAGAGCTTCCCTCTGATTAGAGAGTTTTGCTTATTTTGCTGGTCTCTCAACAGCTGTTTATACTTTATAATATATAGTTTCTTTTTAAATACAGAAACAGAAGGCACGTGCTTAGTAATCACTTTAGCCCTTGAGATAGTTAGGTTGGCATTATTTTTGGTTTTCTGTTGGAGCAACAGAGGGAGAATGTCCAGAAGCATTCAGCTTCTATTCCTTTCATAAATTAGATCATCTGACTGTAAATCGAAAGTGTTTTTTTTCTCTCATGTAGCGAAACTGCAAAAATAGTTCTGAGCGATGGTTTAGTGAATGCAGAATTTCTGATGAATTCTTCATTTCATTCCTCTCAATTGCCAGCAGTGCTTCTAAAGTTTAAAAAGAAGGAATGAATCTTCTTAGAGTACTATAGATGTAGAACTTCATGTGTTGAAATAATTGGAACAAAAACCAGCATGTGTAAACAAAAATCTAGATAATACAGAAAATTGCTTGGGAGAAGAGCAGGATAGGAACAAGGTGTAGAGGGAGTATGTGTAAACAGGCATTGTCCGGGATATATTATTGCAGAAGGAATAAGTACACTTATACGAACCTAGAGAGGATTGTGTGTTCATACAAACCCAACAGAATAGGAGAGATTATTACAGCATTTAACAACTTATTCGATTTGATCTCAATCAAGTATAAGCAGAGGAACCTGAAATTATAGGGAATTGAAAGTGATTTGAGGGACCAAAAAAAAAAAAAAAAGCCACATCTGATGGTTTAATGTTTTCATTTGCCCAAAATCCCAAGAAGAGTATGATTTAGTGATGATCTGTAATATCTGTGTGACTTCGATCATTTTACATGCAAGCCATTGTTATTTAACATGAGTTCAAAACATGATGGAGAATATCCCTTCCTTTCTAAGTAATATATACAACTATTCACCATTATGTCTCCAGTAATAGAAGCATGATGTTTATGTTAATTCTAAAAATGTTTGTAAGATAAGCTTTCATTTACTGAGTTATTAATTGATAAAGAACAGTTAATCTAGAAAATGCTGCTTTTCACTGGAGTCAGCCGAGCAGAGGTCACCTGATAGCCATTTCTAAATTGTTTCAGGTTGCCATATTTTTCCTTCATCACCTTCCTCTTTGTATAGTGAACTCTTCCTTTGCTGTGTTGTAAATGAATTTTATTTTACTGGTCTTGTAGATGTTCATCATGAATTGCTTTTGATTCAGTCGTCAATACAATATGACCTATTTTTAAATGTAAGAATCTAAAATCATAATAATTTAAAAACATAGCAAATTAACGTGTGGTTTGGGGTCATGGAAATTCATGCATTGTGATGCATCTAACTACTTCTTAATGATTCTTTCTTTTTTTTTTTTTAGTGAACACGAATGGGCACCTGTGGTAGGTTTGGAAATTCATGCCCAGATCTCTTCCAACTCTAAACTCTTCTCTGGATCTCGAGTCCACTTTGCAGCACCTCCAAATTCTTTGGTATCTTTTTTTGATGCATCTCTGCCTGGAACTCTGCCGGTAAGGTTTTTATTTAATCATATTTTCGTTAGAAAATGTTCCTGTTTTATTGGACATAGATATCGATTTCGTGGTTTTCACGTCTTGGCACAACTCTTAGAAAGTACTTGTTTAAGGAATTTTGGGTGAAGTAGGATGAACTAAATGTTTTCTAAAGACTCATCTCTGTAATCTGTTTCTAAGTCTAAACATCATCCGTTTGTTCATACATGTATTCACTCATTTCACACACATATAAAAATGTCTACAAAATACCAGACACTGTAGCACAAACTAGAACCTGAAGATGAGTGACAGTTCTTGCCTTTGAGGGGTTTAAAGACTAGGTAGAGAAAAGTGTCTTATATAAGTGTCTACTTATAAACAACTAGAGTACTGTGTGATTACGCTTGTGAAGGTGCTATGTAGTCATGGTTTTGGAATCCAAAGGAGGGACACCTAATTCTGTAAGAAGGATTCTTGTGAGAAATTGAGGTACAAGTATGCCTGGAAAACTTGTTGAAAGAGGCGGTGTCTGAGTTAACTGAGAAGTCGGAGAGGAGTTAGGCAGATAAATGGAGGGGGAGGAGGAGTCTCGCCTCAGGAAATAGCATATGATGCATGATGTGATAGTGTCAGATCAGAAATGATTGTGATTATTGAAAATGAAGTGGTCAATAATGGGGAGAAAAAGTCAACCACAATATGCATTGAGTTAACTGCTCATTTATCTGCTCATTTTCACTTAAACCCAAGAAATGACTAGGCCCAGTGTACTCATCAGCAAGACTGCTATCATATAATTTCATATAGTTGGCTGGAATTCAAAGAAAAGGATGGAAGGAACAATGTGAATATTCGAGGTAATAAATAAATCATAGTCTGTCCAGGACATATAGCATCTACTGGGTGAGGGATTTCCTACCATCTTTGGAGGTAATGTGTGTAGATGGTGGTGATCAGAAGGGGGAGGAGGGACTCTCATATGTGACTTCCATACTCTCTAAATTTTCAGTACAAGTGAAAGCTGGTTGATTTGACTATCGGCAGGTTTGCAGAGGCAGAGATTTACTTTTTTCAGAGCCACTGCCCAGAGTAGAAGGTTATGGGCAGTGCCTCCAATGTGTCTGCCATACCCAGGGCTTTGGTTATCTTGGGGCAGTGTGTCTATCTTGGAACCTTTTCCTTACCTGTGATTTCTGTTGTGGAGGATTCCCATATCCCTGCACACCCTATCCAGAGTCACCTTTGATTTGCTCTTGAGTCTTTCTGGGGGAAAGACAGATAAAGGGGTGTCTGTCCCTCCCTCCCTCTGGCTTAGAGTATCTGTCTCTGGAGAAATCATTTTGTTTGGGGACAATTTTTCAATTACAAATGCATGAGTTCTTTTTTGGGCAGAGATGCAGAGTAGAAATAGAGTAATATCTATTCAGACAAGTGAAATGGAAAGCAATTCATCACACCTCCTTTTTTCCTTCTGAGCTCGAAACATTTTTTTTTTCCCCACACAGTAGTTCATTATCAAGAGACTACATGTAATCTCTGAGTTCTTTCGAGGTTTTTCCAGCTGGGAATATAGTATCCAGCAAAGTATTATAGTTCACATTTGGAAATAGATCTATTTGCAGGTAGGCGTGTTTTCCATAAATAGGCTGTTGAGTTGTGGCTAAGTGTGGTCAAATATTAGAGACAATTCAAAACAACTAAAATGTCGACATACTTTGAAAGACTTCGAAGAACGCGCTTGCCCAGTGATAAACATAGTAGTAAAATAGTGAAGGTGTTTGGGACATTTGAGCATTGACAGCTTGGCTAATATTAATTAATATGATAGTCAAAGTCTAGAAATCCAGTTTTGCTTGAACTGGGATTTGTTTTTTCTCTTCAGAGTCCACCACACTCATGATTTAAGGAGCCTAATGGGTTATTCTCTTGAAGAGCTAATCTGCCTCTTCTAAAATGTTTCTGTCTTTAAAAGACCTACTTTGGGGCGCCTGGGTGGCTCAGTCAGTTAATCGTCTGCTTTCAGCTCAGGTCATGATCCCAAGATCCTGGGATGGGGTCCCACACCGGGCTCCTTGCTCAGCAGGGAGCCTGCTTCTCCCTCTGTCTGCCACTCCCCCTGCTTGTGCTCTTTCGCTTGCTCTCTCTCTCTCTCTGACGAATAAATAAAATCTTAAAAAAAAAAAAGACCTATTTTTAGTATGTGAGCAAAATTATACCAAAACTACCAGAATAAAACATTGTCACTCCCATAGCACTTCCAAACCCTGTGATTTACCTATCTAAATGTATTGAAACATTTACACAGTTGCCCTTCTCTAAGCTCCCAGGTGGTGTATTGGTGCTGGGGTCCCCTGACTCTGCATCTGGTTGTTTTTGTACAAAAAAATATTTGTCAGAATTTTGGTCAAAAAAAATACTTGTCAGATACGCTGATAAGAAGATAGAAAAAGGCTGCCAAAAGAATTTAGGTTATAGTGTAAAGTCTTTTTCTGGAGATCACATTCATTTGCTCTGCTGGCCCAGTAAAGAGAAATTATGATAAGGGGTGTCTTTCTGTAGGCATTTGATTCTCCTTCCCTCAATTATGTCTTCATTCACTCAGCTGACACTTGCTGGGTGCCTGCCGGGTACTAGCCATCCTACAAGCTCTTGAACAACATAAAGAAAAGACAAGGGTTTTGTCCTCATGAAGCAAGGACAAGGAAGCAGGCACTTGCAGTACATTTTAATGAACATATTAGGAGTGAGAATACAGACGAGGGGCTTGGGGAACACATGGGAGGGCATCCAACACAGATAGAATTTGCACAATTAGCCAAATAAAAGTGAATAAGATGTACAGAGACCAGAGGAGAAACAGGACATGGCTTGCTCTAGGGACTGAAGGAAGTTCCATGCACGGTAGCATAGAACCCGAGTATGGCCTGGGAAGAGGTGAGGCTGGCGGGCAAGTCCAGTCTGTAGCCATACAGTCCCGTGTGCAGGGAGGTAAAAAGAGGTGAGGAGAGTCCAGGGTCAGAAAGGCCAAAAAAGGGAGTGTTTAGAGGAGGAGGGAGTAGGGTGGTGTCAAATGTTACTGAGAGGTCAAGTAAGGTGAGGAAGGGACTGTTGCAGTTGTCAGCGGGAGTTCCCTTGTCCTTTGAAAGAACAGTTTCAGTGGAGTGATGGGAGTAGAAGGTAGGTGGTAGTAGATTGAGAAATACAGGGAAGTTACAGAAGAGGTGAGAGAGTGTGGGCAACTGTTTTAAGAAGGTTGGCTACGAAGGAAGAGAGAATGCAGGAGGTGAAAGGAGACATGGATTCAAGGGGAACATTTTTATTGGGACTGTTTTTCTTAATATTGGAGAGATTAGAGAATGCTTAAATACCTATTACGTACAGTCAACAGTAAGATGCACACTTAAAAATGTGTAAAGAAGGGAGATCTCATGGCAGGTGTTCTTACTGCAATAAAAGTTTTTAAAAATACTGATGAGGAATCAATGAAGAAGGGGAGTTAAAGACGGTTAAAGAGGCTTGAACGTGTTATTTTAGTCTGTCTCTCTCACCACCCCCAAAGAAACCCCACTGAAATTGTAGTGAAAGAATTTAATAGTTATAAAACCTGCATGAGAACGGGAGACGAGAGTGCGTGAGAGGTGGTGGATGGAAGAGGGCTGACTTAGCGGAGCGAGTTACCTAAAAAGGGACAGAACACCTACAGAAAGAGCCACTAGTGAGAAATGAGATGTCATGCCCCACGTAGCCCCACAAAGGGTTCTGATATGGGATCCTTAGGTTTTGCAGAAGACCCGGGGAGTGGGCTGGAAACAAGGGATTAATTCAGAGTCTGGATTTGGAACAGTTGGACTTAAAGGTCCTCTCCTTGACCCTCTGCAGCTGCCCCACTCCGATAGGAATCTATAGTTTGGGGAGAAATTTAACAGGTGACTCACTCCCCCTGGGGACCAGGCAGAGCATAGGCGCTGGTGTCAGACAATGTCTGCACTGTGGATCCTATAGGACCTGCCCAGTGCTTTTCTCCACCCTGCTGGAGGAGCTCAAATGACCTAGTATAGCCACCGCCCCCCCCCCTTCCTCTCTTCCTCCCAGCAGCAATCTGTAGGAATTTGCTTGGAGATTACATGTTCCTGGAGGGAAGAACTTCCGGTACTGACACTTGGGGGTGGGGGTGGTCTCTAAACAGACAAACAAACAAACTGCTTGGCTACCTGATTGTCCTGGAATGCAGGCCATCAGTCAGCAAGCCCTGAATATTACACAGACCTTTTAATCAGCATTTACGACCTTACTTCAAAATATAAACCAATGGCCCCAAATCACTAGACTTTTGAGGAAGTTCTCCAACATAATGGACAGGGCCCAAAATAAAAAGACTAAGTAGAAATAAGAAGTAACAGATAATGGCAGGGTAAAAGAATACTTTAAAAATAAAAGCTTTTATAAATATTCTCAGATAAGAGAAGGTAGCTGCATCTTTGAGACAAGAACATGATACCATTTAAAAATAATCAGAACAAAAAGCTCTCAGAAATTAAAATTATGATAGCAAAAAAAAAAAAAATCGAGGAGAGTTAGAAGATAAAGTCAAGAAAATCTTCCAGAAAGTATAACATGCATATAGTAAATTGGACAGTAGGAAATAAAATAAGAAAATTAGATACTGGGATATACATCTGGGATGTACAACATCTGATTCAAGGGAGTTCCAGAAGACAGAAGAGAGGAAGCTATTAACACAGATTAGTTTCCCAGAACTGAAGGACCTGAATCTCCAAATGGGAAGGGCTTGCCAAGGACCCAGTGCAAGGAATAAAAATAGTTTCACATAGGGGCATGTGATCATGAAGTGTAGGAATGCCAGGGATAGAGATAAGATACTGGAACAAAGAAGAAAAGAAAGGTCACATGCAAAGGACTGGGATCAGAAAGTCATTGGACTTCTTAAAAATAGCTGGAAGAGAATGAGAGTGCCTTAAAAAATCTTAGGAGGAAAAAAAAAATCATTCTAAATTAGAAGTCTATATCCAGCACTATAAGCTAAGTGTGACAATGGAATAATATTTTCAGATAGTCAGGTTCTCAAAAAATTGGTCTTTCACTATTGTCAGAACCTTCTAGAGTGATGGAGAGGTTCCAGATTGCCAACTCTGCAATGGGCCCAGGGAACCTGGTGGGAAAAGAGGATGGATGGCTCCAAAACAGAGCGGTTTCAAGAAAAAAGTGTAGTGTAGTGGGAATAGCAGATACCTAATGTTTGTGTAGACGCGAGATTTTACATATACACTGGCGTCTTTGAGAATAATAAGCCATAGGTAATAAAATGTGAAGCAAATGATGAAATGAAGCCACATCAACTGCAGAAAAACAAAATGTTCAAGGAAAGAAATGTAATCATAGTACACTTAACAGCTTAGCAGAGAAACTTATTTACTTAATAACAGTAGAAGAATCAACTCTGATATAACTAGGATATTGGTAAATAAAAGAACTAAATTCTTTTTTTTTAAGATTTTTTATTTATTTATTTGACAGAGAGAGAGAGAGAGATCACAAGTAGGCAGAGAGGCAGGCAGAGAGAGAGAGGGAGACAGGCTTCCTGCTGAGCAGAGAGCCTGATGCGGGGCTCGATCCCAGGATGCTGAGACCATGACCCGAGCCGAAGGCAGAGGCCTTAACCCACTGAGCCACCCAGGCACCCCTAAAAGAACTAAATTCTTATCTGCCATTATCAGAAGTTACATTCAGGGCTCCTGGGTGGCTCAGTGGTTAAAGCCTCTGCCTTCGGCTCGGGTCATGGTCTCAGCGTCCTGGGATCGAGCCCCGCGTCGGATTCTCTGCTCAGCAGGGAGCCTGCTTCCTCCTCTCTCTCTGCCTGCCTCTCTGCCTGCTTGTAATTTCTCTCTGTCAGATGAATAAATGAAATCTTTGAGGAAAAAAAAAAAAGAAGTTACATTCTACATTGACATAATGTACAGAAAAAAGTAATGTAAGAATGTGCTCCAGGAACATTTTTGGCCACAGATTAGGGGAGGCCTCTTTCTCCTTTTCAGTCCCAAAGTTGGTTGATTGTTTTGTTTTGTTTGAATTTTTAAAAATAAGGCAATGAGTGAACGATTTAGAGCTCTCAAGGGACAGATTATTAGTCAAAAGGGTTTTCAGTGAAGTTTTTAAAAAATCTTATGTAAAGGTAATATTAAATAATCAAATATTACCTCTACTGTTTTCTCAGCCTTCTCTGCTGAGACTTTGTTTGGAAAGTCCTAATAGTGATGGCCTCCCCATACACACCTCCCCCCATAACTCCCACATGTACCATGCTCTTAGGAGGAATAGGTTCTTCCGCATTCTATATTATTCATACCCAAATTCACACATGTAGTGGGAGTACTACTTCCTGCAGGTGAAGTGACCTATATACCAGTTTTGACTTTTTAGACTTTGATGTTATTCACCTTACCATGGGGCTGCACTTAAGGATGGCATATTTTGTTCTTGAATAGAAGTGGAATACGGTAGCAAGTATGGGTAAATTCTTATGAGACAGGGTAAGATTAAAAAAAATATTGCAAAATATCTTGCCTTATAATTTCTTTAAATATCGCTTGGGAATGGAATGGGCCAAGTCTTGGTGTTCTGTGTTCTAAAAGAAGAACACTGTCATTGGGACAGCTATCAACTCTGTCTTTTTCCCCGATTAAGGAGGGATTGTCACATGGCAAATGGCCAGCAGCCTTGGCCAGCAGGTGATGGATTTTCCAGAGGTCCCTTGGCACTACATATTACTTAAAAATAGGAAGATAAATATGACAAGACAGCTCAAAGATCTGAAGATAATTGTTGCCAGGGAACAGGATTGGGGGGTGAGGGTGGCAGGAACTGCTGGCTTCCATTATAAATTATTTCAAAATACCTGCCTACAATAGATTGTTAAACAATCAAAAGTTAGCCTTACAGGAGTAACATAGAGAAGAGGAAATTATTGATAGAGTCAGATTCCTGAGAAAACAAGAGGTATCCTCAGGGCACAGGGAGAAGGACAGCTTTCCCTCCATAATCTCAGGGAAGACGTGTCCCTCCAACCCGTGGGTAAAGGCGACTTTAGGCTGGGTTGTGGAAGGCTGAGGAAACTCCCATCTGGTTTTTTGTTTGTTTGTTTGTTTGTTTCCCTCTCTCAGCAAACACTGTTTCTGACATCTCTCCTTTTTGGAGCTCTTTCTTCCCTGAGTCAATATCCCTTGCATTCTGGACCTGTGGGTGATACACTTTTAGTTTTTCTGCACCTCCAATCATTTCTGGCTCTTGAATGATAGTACAGAATTCTAAGCTGACAGTTACTTCCCCTCGGCATCCTGAAGACATGATTCCTTTGTCCTCAGGCCTCTATTATTGCTGATGAGAAGTCTGCATCCTTTGTTAAGTAATCTGATTTTTCTCTCTGATAGCTTTAGCCAGGATATGTCTATGTGTGGCTTTGTTCTTACGTATTCTGCTCAGTACTCAGTATGATTTTTCCACCTGAAGACTCTACCCTGGATTGTGGCGGTCACTGTGTGGGAAGAATTCATGGCAGGCTCTACCAGGGCCCATTGGGCTTTATTAAATGAACTGTTTCTATGTTACTCTCACTCAGCTCAGATAGTGCCAACATTTAAGCTCCACACCCAAGCCAGGTACAAGGTGAGGGGCTCTGATTTCTCAAGACTCTCGTCACCTTGGGCTTGAGGCGGGTCGTTCTCCCTATCAACTCCTCCACTTTGTGGCAGAAGAATTTTTGACTGGACCAGGATTTTGTGCTTCCCAGCTTCTGACCCCAGTTGCCTCACCACCTTGACTTTTGTTCCTGGAGGGGGCTTTAAATCGCCAATGTCTGGTGTCCTCTCAGCCTGGTTAACAATAATGATAGTGTAAAATCAACTAACATTTACTGAGTGCTTGCTCTGTGGCAGGCACTGTTGTAGGCGCTTTCTTCGTATGTGTTGACTTGTTTATTTTTAAAATATTTATTTATTTGAGAGCGAGTGGGAGTGAGCATGAGACAGAGAGCGAGCGAGTACCAGTGGGGATAGAGGGAGAGGGATAAGCAGACTCCCCTCTGAGCAGGAAGCCTGATGTGGGACTCGATCCCAGGACCCCGGGATCATGACCTGAGTCAAAGACAGACACTTAACCGACTGAGCCACCCAGGTGCTCCTAGTGTTGATTTATTTTCATCTCATATTGACTGTATTGGGAAGTTCTCATCATCATCCCAGTTGGAAAGTAAGTGGAGGAGCTGGATACAGACCCAGTAGTCTGGCTTCCAGACTCGTAACCCCTTTGCCATCCCATCTCTTACGGTTACCCTTGGGTGATCATGGCTTCGAGCTCTGCTACAGCCACAGGCTCAGATTGCCTTTCTCACTTTTGAGTTTGGCTGTGTGTGCGTGTTTATAAGTTTATATGTTTATATAACTGTGTGAATAGATAGAATACTTGTTCTCATCCCCCGTCTCCCTCCCATCCCGTGTGTCTGTACCCCTCAGCTCTGTGTCACTTGGGCTGCTGTTTTGACCAGTGGTTATAACCCTCCCCACCCCCGTTCTGATTGATGACCCTTCTGAATGTTTCTTAGGACCACAGGCATTTTATCTTCTTATTTTACCTTTACTTTTAGAATTATATGAAATCCCATCATAAATCTTCAGACTGAAAAGGTCATTCAGCCCATTTTCTTGCTTATGGGCAAGATTACAGCTAAACTAAGGACAGCATTCTTTGTTTTTATTAGCAGGGATTCAGCCTCACTCATTACTTTGACCTAGTAAAACCTCTTACTCTAGCACGGAATCTTCCTTAATTTATTACATAACTATAATTAAATAATTATAATAAATAATGGCTATAGAATTTAGATAGAATCTTAGGTTGTCTGCTTAGAATTTATTTCCAATTTATCAGTGTCATTCTAATTTCTCTACTTACAATACTTTGTACATGAGATACAAAAAGGGAAGAAAAATAGGAAAGAAATATATTTGTTTGATAATATGTCAAAATTTATAAATGTATTTGTTTCATAATTTGCTAATGTTTCCGGTAATGGTGAGATTTCATCAAGTTTGTTTGAAATTTATGCATGCACAAACCTGCTTGGTCACACACACACACACACACACACACACACACACACACACACATCAGTCTCATTATTTTAAATGCTCGTCCCCTCCTGGTGTCAGTCCCTATGCAGGAGAAAGCGAGGGGGACATCATTGCCGCTGCTGATGCCAGCTGGTAGGTTGCCCCCTCTGGCTGAGAGATAACTACTTCTGATAATCAAGCTGCACCACAATTAGGTTAATTAGAAAGTAGTGACTCTGCTCTTGTTTTGCTTGTTTGAAAGCTCTTATCTGTCTATAACACAGAACCCCCTCGTCACTATGAATGTCTGTTGTTCCCAGAACTGGGGAAAGGGCTATAAAAGCTCTTTTCCATGCACGTATGCAAGAATATTTTCTTCTTTTCTTACGATTGGGTTGTCTAAAAAAGCATTTGAGGTTTTACAGTATCAAAGATGTTTGGCATTGGCTCTGGAAGCTATGGAATGAAAACTGGAACATTGATTTTACCACATTTTCCAAGACTTCCTTTTATGCACAAGAGTACATACAGTTGACCCCTGAAAAACATAGGGGTTAGAGGCACATGGTCAAAAATCCACATATAATTTTGACTCCCCCAAAATACATCTACTAACAGCCCACTGTTGACCAGAAGCCATACTGATAACATAAATAGTCGACTAATACCTATCTTGTAGGTTATGTGTATTATATACTATATTTTTATAATAATGCTTCTAGAAAAGAAAAATTAAGAAAATTAGAAGAAAAAAATATTTATAATACTCTCCTGCATGTACCAAAAAAAAAAAAAAGAAAAGAAATCCAAGTATAAGAGGGCCTGGACAGTACAAACCTGTGTTGTTCAAGGGTCACCTGTTACCACTCTAAGTAGCAAGAAGAAGGGGAGTGAAGAGGCAGAAAAATATGATGTGAATAAATCTGATGTGATGCCTGCCCTCTGGAAACCAACAAACAATGGAAAGACCATGCTTTATACTAGAGATTCATATTTGAACATGTATGCAAATTGTACCATAAGGGATCTTGCCCCTTAAAGAAATGATAATGTGAATGCTTTGTAAAATACTTTGAGCTTAACTTAATTTTTAGATTTCATATGACATATTTAAAGTTAGCTGTCAATAACCTAGCTCTCTGAACATAGCAGATACTGCTAATAACTTTTGTTTTGAAGGACCTAATAGATTTAGAAATACTTGACTAGTTCTGGAGAGCATTAGGCTGAAGAGCTTTCCTACCTCTTAATTCTAAATGTAATTATAAAAGTGGCTTGTAACTGAAAACTTCTAAGCGAAATTGAAATTCAAGAACACAGCATTAGGGAAGTGTTTAAATGCATACATTTATAATCAGGTCTGTATTTACCTCTCTGTCCGTTCACACTCGGTGATGTTTAGTTATTTGACTACGAAGACAAAATGTGACAGTTTTCTATTAAAATTTTTTTCCATTTCACTGATTTGCTTTAATGTAATCTGTAGGACTTATAATTACATTGTATTCTCCGCCTTTAATCTTGCCAGTCACTCTCCAGTTTTCCTTCATTCCTGTGTAAAGTAGGGGGTTCCAGAGGTAAGGAGTTTCTCCCTGTGACCTTTGTCCCTGTGGAAGTGGTATGCCTGTGAGCTCATACACACGAATGTGAATGTGAAAGCTTCCCTCTCAGCTCTTAAACTCTCCTGATGGCCCAGGCTTGCCTTCTGATGTCATTAACTGGCCGTCTGCTGTGAACTCAGATGACTCATGATGATAATGGACATACATGGTCAGCAGGCAGCATGACCTCCCCTCCCCTCACGGGGGAAGCATTTGACTCCTTCCCTGGCACGGATCTTTTCCCAACTGTCCAAGGATTCTCGAAAGCCTCCCTCTTTCCAACTGTTTTCACCTCCCTCACCTCTGAGCAGTCTTGCCTGCAGTGTTCCCCCCATGAAATCTGACTGTATAAATATTAACACATCTACTTTGTATCAGTGTATATTCGTTTCATACAGTTGACCATCCCTTTATGTATATTGTTTATAGGGATTTTTTTTAAAGATTTTATTTATTTATTTGACAGCGAGAGAGAGAGAGAGAGAGAGAGAGAGAGTGAGAGATCACCAGTAGGCAGAGAGGCAGGCAGAGAGAGAGGGGGAAGCAGGCTCCCCGCTGAGCAGAGAGCCCGATGTGGGGCTCGATCCCAGGACCCTGAGATCATGACCTGCGCTGAAGGCACAGGCTTTAACCCACTGAGCTACCCAGGCGCCTCTATAGGGATTTTTAAAAAGATTTTATTTATTTGAGAGAGAGAGAGCGCGCACAAGAGCAGGGGGAGAGAGAAGCAGACTCCTGGCTGAGCAGGGAGCCCGACTCGGGGCTTGATCCCGGGACGCTGGGATCACGACCTGCACTGAAGGCAGATGCCTGACGGACAGAGCCACTCAAGCACCGTCTATAGGGATTTTTGTGTTTGATTCTAAGTCTCTAAAAAGTAGTTAATGGATTTTTCTCGGGCCACTTGACAGGACCTTGCATAGACCATGTATATAGCACCCTTAATAAATATTTCTCTGTATAATTGCATACACTTACACATACATGAAGAGTCTGTATGAAAGATTGTTCTAGGTGTCTAAGACCCTTGTGATATTTTTTTAACCTCTTTATGGGAATCTTTCTAAGATTTATTTGAGAGAGTGCGAGCGCGCATGTGGGAGGGAGGGGCAGAGGGAGAGGAAGAGAGACTCCGAAACAGACTCCATGCCGAACTGCAGGGCTCTGCCTCACAACTCTGACATCACAGCCTGACCCGAAACCAAGAGTCGGACGCTCGACCGAATACACCACTCAGGCACCTCTTAAAGTTTATTTTATTTATTTATTTTTTTTTTTTGGTAATCTCTATACCCAACGTGGGGCTCAAACTCGCAACACTGAGATCAAGAGGGGAATCTTTCTAAAATGCATTTTTTATACTTTCCCCACTTTCACATAGGGTATATCAAACATATAAGCCAACTTTTTCTTGATTACTTAAGGTTACTGGCAACATCAATTATTGTTCGGTGTTGTCACATATTGGTGCCTTCAAGAGCTGTTGAGGTGTGTGAATCTATCTGATCCTATAATAAATGGCTGAAAATAGCCATTCTTTTTAGGTTTCCTATGACAGGCTTTTTCCTTGTTATTACAGTCATCTGCCCCTCACTTTTTTTAAGCTACTGTCAGTATACTTGACTCAAGGAAACCCTTTTTGTTCATTTTCCGCTTCTCAATCATTACTTCCCATCTGCTCGAGCCCAGAAAGCCTGAGTATCACTTGTTAATGTAAATAACAAGGTTCCACACAGAGACCTACCTGTCCTACAGTATAAACTACGTGAGTGGTATGAAGCTCGTTAGCTTCTTAAAGTGGTGAACAGTATGCGAATGGAGTAGGAAGAGATCCTGAAAATTATTCAATTTAGTCCTTCTAATTTAGAGATGAGGGGGCTGCTGTTGCGACTTGCCCGCAGTCACACACTTGCTCCGTGTCCCAGTCACATTAGAAATCATGCTTAGCCTCCAGTCTGTATTCCACCGTAGTTGGAGTTGCTGGTCGGCGCTGTTATTTTGCAGGCATGGGTGTATTTCAAAACATAATACCACTGACAGACATATATGTAGTGTTTACGGCAATGCATTCACATGCTGATAGGCTTACAAGAGGCATTGACTATTCAGCCCTGACACTGATTATATGCATGGTTTATTGCAACATCCACCAGGTGAGAGAGCTAAATCTGGGGAGAGAGAAAAGAGGGGAAGAGTGCTGATTCAGAAGAAGAAATGGATAAAAGGAAACCTAACCTAATTAGCCTTTCTCCAGACCTACCATTAAGAGAGCAGCCCTAATTGTGGGCAGCTCCCAGCTTTACATATCGCTATGCAAATAGTGATTATAATGGAACATTCTTTTAGAATGTTTTGCTGTATGTTTCATCCAGGCAAATTTTCTCTACACCCTCTTCTGGTTCATAAATTCTCTGTAAGGTCTACTTGGTTCTTCAGCATACCCAGTGAGCTTTATTACTTCACTGAGAGTATTTTCCATTTATAGACATTCTGTTTTTCTCTTTTAAATGTCTCCTTTTTGAAAATATCTTATTCCCCTTTAATGTCTGTTCGGTTTTTTATTTCTTTAGTAATTTTAAGTCTACTTAATTTATAGTCTGTGCTCAGTAATTCTGCTACCTGAGGTTCTTGGGCTGTCTTATTCTGCTTTTTGTGTGTCTGCTGATTCTGGCCAGGTGATCTTCTTCTGTATTTTGTAACTTTGGATTATGAAGTCGTGTTTGACAGGGCTTTATTAATGGGAATCTTGTGGCTGGATTTAGAGCCAGCGTCTCCAAAGAGCTTTTTACATTGGCTTTTGCCACGTGTTACAGGTCTAAGCCATTCTTCATATTTCTCTCTTAGCTTGGGGGCTTCTAGGCCACAGAGTTAGTAAATTCGTCCTTCAAGCCTGCCTGAGAGTAGACTTGTGATTAATTCTTAGAGAAAACTTTTGTGTTTTGTTTTAACCCAAAGTCTGGGCTGAGACTTTACTAAGATAGAAACCTTACAGGAGGGGAATATAGGTTGTAACCGTGGAGCTAGGGCTGCAGCCAAGGCTGTGAATGTGAGTGATTCAGAGTGGGGGAGGAAAGACGTCTTTGTACCTCTTTCAGGCTTCTTTTCTTCTGCTACCAAGATATCTTTCCTGTCTGGTTGCAGTTCTTTGTATCAGTTAAGGCCGAGATCTGTACACATCCAGGCTCATATTGTTTCTCTCTTTGTCACAGACACAGATCAAGTGATTGAACTCTTTCAGAATTTCCCCTAGTTGTGCAAGAATGCACATTCTCACACATTGCCTTTATTTTTTGATTGAGGTATAGATCATACACAATACTAGTTTCAGGTGTACAACAGTGATTTGATGTTTCTATACATTATGAAATGATCACAATAAGTGTAATTACCATCTGTCACCATACAAAATTATTACAATATTATTGACTATATACCCCATGCTGTACTTACTTCTCCTGACTTACTCACTTTTTAACTGAAAGTTTGTGTCTCTTAATCCTCTTCTTCTATTTCACCCACCCACCCCCAGCAACCACCAGTTTGTTTTCTGTATCTGTGACTCTTTCTGTTCTGTTTATTCATTTGTTTTGTTTTTTAGATTCCACATATAAGTGAAATCATACTGTATTTGTCCTTCTCTGTCTTTACCTACCATAATACCTTCCAGGTCTATACATGAAGTGGTAAGATTTCATTCCTTTTTTATGACTGAGTAATTTTCCGTTGGGTATATATACCACTTTATCCATTCACCAATTGATGGATGCTTACATTGCTTCCCTATCTTGACTATTGTAAATAATGCTACAGTGAACGTAGAGGTGTATGTATCTTTTCAAATTTATATTTTTATTTTCTTCAGATAAATACCCAGCAGTGGAATTGTTGGATGGTATGGTAGTTAACTTCTAATTTTTGTGAGGAATCTCCATACTGTTTCCCATTGTAACTGCACCGTCTTATATTCCCACCAACAGTGCACAAGGGTTCTCTTTTCTCCTTATCCTCACCAACACTTGGTATTTGTCTTTTTTCATATTAGCCATTCTGACATTCTGACTACCTCACTACCTCTGGAGGTAGTATCTTATTATGGTTTTGATTTACAGTTCCCATAAGATTAGTGATGTCGAGCATCTTCTCATGTCTGTTGGTCATCTGTATATCTTCTTTGGAAAAATGTCTATTCAGGTCCTCTGCCTGTTTTTTTTGTTTTGTTTTGTTTTAAGATTTTATTTATTTGACAGAGAGAGATATCAGAAGTAGGCAGAGAGGCAGGCAGAGAGAGAGGGAGAAGCAGGCTCCCTGCTGAGCAGAGAGCCCGATGCGGGGCTTGATCCCAGGACCCTGAGATCATGACCCAAGCCGAAGGCAGAGGCTTTAACCCACCGAGCCACCCAGGCGCCCGCCCCCCTCTGCCTGTTTTTTAATTGGATTGTTTGTGGGTCCTTTGGTGTTGAGTTGTATGAATTCTTTATATATTTTAGATATTAACCCTTTATCAGATATATATATCATTTGGAAATCTCCCATTCCATAGCTTATCTTTTCATTTGTTGACGATTACCTTTGCAAAACAAAAGCTTTTCAGTTTGATATAGTCCCGTGTGCTTATTTTTACTTTTGTTGTTTACTTTTGTTGAGAAAGATCCAAATACACACACACACACACACACACACACACACACGACCAATGCCCAGAATTTACTGTTTATGCTCAGGTCATGATCCCAGGATCCTGGGATCAAGGCCTGCATTGGGTTCCCTGCTCAGCAGAGAGCCTGCTACTCCCTCTCCCTCTGCCTGCTGCTCCCCTACTTATGCTCTCTCTCTGTCAAATAAATAGTAAACAAAATCTTAAAAAAAAAAAAAAAGGAAAAAAAAAAAGGAGTTTTATGGTTTCAGTTCTTAAATTTAGGTGTTTAATACTTTTGAGTTTCTTTTTGTGTATAGTGTACAAGTGATCCAGTTTCATCCTTTTCCATGAGGTTGTCCTATTTTCCCATCACCATTTATTGTAGAGACTTGTCTTTTCCCCCATTGTGTATAATCGTCTCCTTTGTCGTAGATTAATTGACTATATAAGCATGGGTTTATTTCTGGACTCTCTATTCTGTTCCAGTAATCTGTTCTTATGCCAGTACTATATTGTTTAGTTTACTGCAATTTTGAAGTTTAGTTTGAAATCTGGGCGTATGATACCTCCAGCTTTGTTATTCTTCTCAAGATTGTTTTGGCTATTTGGAGTCCTTTATGGTTCCATACAAATATTAGGATTATTTGTTCTGGTTTTGTGAAAAATGCTGTTGATATTTTGATAGGGATTGCATTGAATCTGTAGATTGCTTTGGGTAGTATGGACATTTGAACAATATTAACTTTTGGTCCATGAACATGGTGTATCTTTCCATTTATTTGTGTCATATTCTCATATTCAACATCTTTCATCAGTGTCTTATAGTTTTCGGAGTACAGATCTTTCAACTCCTTGTTTACATTTATTCATAGGGTTTTTTTTTTCTTGTTTTGGTTTTTTTGACGTAAGAGTAAATAGGATTGTTTTCTTACATTCTCTTTCTGGTATTTCATTGTTATAAAAATATAACCAATTTCTCTATATTAATTTAGTATCCTGCAGCTGAATTTGTTTTCTAATACTTTTTTGGTGGAGTCATTAGGATCCTCTATATATAGTATCCTGTCATCTACAAATAGTGACAGTTTTACTTCTTCCTTACTGATTTGGATGCCTTTTATTTCTTTTCTTGTCCAATTCCTATGACTAGGACTTCCAGCACTGTGTTGAATAAAAGTAAGCAAGAGTGGGAATTCTTGTTTGGTTCCTGATGTTAGGGGAAAAGCTTTTAGCTTTTTTTTTTTTTTTTTTTAGCTTTTAGCTTTTGATGTTAGCTGTGGGTTTGTCCTATATAGCCTTTATTATTATGTTGAAGTACATTCCTCTATACCCATTTCATTGTGAGTCTTTATTGTAAATGGATGTTGAATTTTGTCAAATACTTTTTCTGTTTTTGTTGAAATGATCATATGATTTTTGTCTTTCATTTTGTTAATGTGGTATATCATGTTGATTGTTTTTGTAGATATTAAATCATCTTTATATCCTTGGAATAAGTCCCATTTCATTGTATTGTGTGACCATTGAATGTATCATTGAATTTGGTTTTCTAGGATTTTTTTGAGAATTTTTGAATCTATGTTCTTGAAGGATATTATATCAATTTTCTTTTGTTCTTTTTTTTTTTTTTTTTTTTTTTTTGTAGTGTCTTTGTCTGGCTTTGATACTGAGGTAATGCCAGACTCTTAGAATGAATTTGGAAGCATTCCTTCCTCTTCAACTCTTTGGAATAGTTTGAAAAGAATACGTTAACTCTTCTTTAAATGTTCAGTAGAGTTCCCCCATGAAGCCATCTAGTCCTGGACTTTATTTATTGGGAGTTTTTTGTTGTTGTTGTTGTTGTTTTTTAGATTTTATTTATTTATTTATGTGAGAGACAGAGAAAGTGAGAGAGAGCATGAGAGGAGAGAAGGTTAGAGGAAGAAGCAGACTCCCTGTGGAGCTGGGAACCCGATGTGGGACTCGATCCCGGAACTCAAGGATCATGACCTGAGCCGAAGGCAGTTGCTCAACCAACTAAGCCACCCAGGAGCCCCCATTGGGAGTTTTTTGATTACTGATTCAATATCATTATTTATAAGTGGTCTGTTCAGATGTTCTGTTTCTTCCTGATTCAGTCTTGGAAGGTTGTATGTTTCTAGGGATTATCCATTTCCTATAGGTTGTTCAGTTCGTAAGCATGTAATTGTTCGTAGTAGTCTGTTATAATCTTTTTGTATTTCTGTGATATAAATCGTAACCTCTCTTTCATTTCTGATTTTGAGTACTTTTTTTTCCTTTTCTGGATAAGTTTCGCTTAAGATTTATTAATTTTTGTATCTTTTTAAAGAACCAGCTTTTAGTTTTATTGAAGTTTACTGCTATCTTATTTTTAGTCTTTATTTCTTCTATTTCCATTCTGATCTTTATTATTTCCTTCCTTCTACTAACTTTGGGCTTTGTTATTTTCTAGTTTCATGAGGTGTGTATGGTTAGATTGTTTATTTGAGATTTTTCTCATTTCTTGATGTAGGCCTATAGTGCTGTAAGCCTCCATTATAGAACTTTTGCTGGTGCTGCATTTCATAGATTTTGGAATGTTGTATTCCCATTTTGTCTGAATATTTGAGTTTGGGTTTTTTTTTCCTCCTTAATTTCTTCATTGACCCATTGGTTGTTTAGTAGCATTTTGTTTAGCATTCACATGTTTGCATTTTTTTCAGTTTTTTTTCCTTGAAATTGATTTCTAGTTTCATACCATTATGGTTGGAAAAGATGGTTGATATAATTTCAGTCTTCTTAAATTTATTGATATTTGTCTTGTGGCTTAATGAGATCTATTCTGGAGAATGTTCCATATGCACTGAATAGAATATGTATTCTATTTGTGGATGGAATGTTCCATGTATATCTGTTAAATCTATCTGATCTAATGTATTGTTTAAGGCCACTGTTTCCTCATGGATTTTCTGGATGATCTATCCATTGATACATGGATTTTTCTGGATGATCTATCCATTGATACAAGTGGGTTGTTAAAGTCCCCTACTATTACTTTATTATTGTCAATTGTTCCCTTTATAAAGCACTTCTATATTGGGTGCATATATATTTACAATTGTTATATTCTCTTGTTGGGTTCCCACTTACCTAATGCCCTTCTTTGTCTTACAGTCCTTTGTTTTCAAGTCTGTTTTGTCTGGTATAAGTATTATCACCCCAACTTTCTTTTTGTTTTCATTTGTATGGAATATCTTTTTCCATCCTTTCATTTTCAGTTGGTATGTTTCTTCAGATCTGAAGTGAATCACTTGTAGGCAACATATAAATGAGTTTTTATTTTTTTTAATTCATTCAGTTATCCTTTGTCTTTTGGTTGGAGCATTTACTCCATTTACATTTAAAGTAATTATGGGTAGGTATGTACTTATTGCCATTATGTTAATTGTTTTCTGTTTGTTTTTGTGGTTCTCTCTGTTCCTTTCTTCTCCCGCTCTCTTCCTTTGTGATGACTTTCTCTATTGTTATGTTTGGATTTCTTCCTCTTTATTTTTTGTGTATCTATAATAGGTTTTTGATTTGTGACTATTATGAGGTTCATGTATAGCAATCTATGTATTAGCAGTCTATTTTTAGTTGGTCACTTAATTCAAACACATGCTGAAAACACTATACTCTCTCTGCCATGTTTTATGCATTTGTCTTTGTATTTTACATCTTTTTGTTTTGTGTATCCCTTAAATAATTATTGTAGATATAGTTGATTTTACTACTTTTATCTTTTCACCTTCATGCCAGCTTTATAAGAGGTTTATCTACCACTTTTACTGTATGTTTGCTTTTATCAGATATTTTGCTTTCATAATTTTCTTACTTCCTTTTCTTTTTGATTTAAAGAATTCCCTGTAAAATTTCTTGTAAGGCTAGCTTAGTGGTCCTGAACTCCTTTAACTTTTTGTTTGTTTGGGAAACTCTTTTGTCTCCTTCAGTTGTGAATGAAAACCTTGCCAGGTAGACTATTTCAGGTTGTAGGGTTTTTCATTTCAGCACTTCCAAAGTATCCTGCCATTCTCTTATGACCTGGAAAGCTTCTGTGCACAAGTCAGTGGATAGTTTTATGGGGGCTCCCTTGTACATAATCAGTTGCTTTTCTCTTGCTGCTTTTAGGATTCTCTCCTTATCTTTAATTTTTGACATTTTAATTATTATGTGTCTTTTGATTATGAGGACCTCTTTGGGGTCATCTTGTTTGGCATTCTGTGCCTCCCAGACCTGGATGTCTGTTTCTTCCCCAAGTGAGGGACGTTTTTAGCTGTTATTTCTTTAAATAAGATTTCTGCCCCCTTCTGCCTGTCCTTCTGGGACCCCTGTATTATAAGTGTTAGTCCACCTGATGTTGTCCTGTAGGTCCCTTAAACGATTCTCATTTTTTTAATCCTTTTTTTTCTTTTTACTGTTCATTTACTGTTCAGCACGGGTGATTTCTGCCATCCTGTCTCCAGATCACTGATCTGTTCTTCTCCATTCTCTAATCTGCTGTTGATTTTCTCTCATGTATTTTTCATTTCAATTATTGTATTCTTCAGCTCGAATTGGTTCTTTTTTATATTTTCTTTTTCTTTGTTGTAGTTTTTACGGTAGTCATCTATTCTTCTCCCAAGTTCGGTGAGCATCTTTACGACCATTACTTTTAAATATTTTATCAGGTAGATGGATTATCTTCATTTTGTTCAGTTCTTTTTCTGAGATTTTACCTTGTTCTTTCATTTGGAACTTATTCTCCTGTCTCTTCATTTTACCTGGCTCTGTGTTTGTTTCTGAGCATTAAGGAGATCAGCTACATCTCCTGGTCTTGAAGGGGTGGTCTAATATAGAAAGCATCCCGTAGCACCCAGAAGCACAGTCCTCCTCCCCTAGTCACCAGAACCAGGACCTCCAGAGGCATCCCCTGTGTGGGCTGTTTGTTCCCATCTGTTTTAGCTGGGATGTGACTGCTTTGGACTTGCTGGTGGGTGGCGCTGGCCCCCAGCACGGCTGAGACGTCCAGCTGAGGCCCCTGCAAGCATGCTCTGGGGCAGTCTAGTCCTAATTATGGCTGGCTGCAAGACCCAAGTGTTGTGGGAACGCTGGGAGGCAGAGCTGCTCCCCAGCTCAAAAGCCACTTTGGAGGGGCCCTGGTCCTAGCTGAGGCCACTTGCCAGGTGTGGTGTGGGGAGAACTACTTTGTGGGGACTCTGTCCCTGGACGAGGCTGCCTATGGGCGTGGCTGGGTGGGAGCAGTTTTGGCGGGAGCACCAGTCTTGGCTGAGCCACTGGCCAGTTGTGGCGGAGTGGGAGCCGCTTTGGGGATTTTCTGGTCCTGGCAGAGTCTGCCCACTGGGCATGGCAGAGTGGGAGCACTATGGAGGGACACCTGCCAAGGGTGGCAGGTTGGGTGAGGCATGTCCACAGGGGAACACAGGGGCAGGGTGAACAGTGCTAGCAAGGTAGGTAAAGAGTTTAAGAACTAGCTCTGGCCAGCAATGGGCCCGCTAGGTAGAAGGACGGCAAGAAAGATGGTGCCTGCTAGTGCTTCTGTTCCTGGAGAAAATTCCTGCAGAGACTTGCACGTGCCCAAAACTCATCAGTGAAGCTCCCTTCACATATGACCAGGTACTTTTCTATCTTCTGCCTCTGTACGCAGTCCCCAAGCAAGTCAGCTTGTGCACAGGCCCTTTAAGAGAAGAGTCTTGGTTTCTCATACCTCTGGCTCTCTTGGAGGTAAGCCTCACTTTTCAAAAACTTTTCAGAGCTCCTGGAGCTAAGCCCTGCTAATTCTCAAAGCCAGACATCATGGGGGCTCATCTTCCCAGTGCTGTGCCCCTAGGCAGGGGATGTCTGATGTGGATCTAGAACCTCTCACTCCTCAAGGATGATCTCCACACCTGTGATGTTCCTCCTACTTGTGGGCCCCACATTCGGGGGTGGGCGTCCCAACAAGATCACATCTGTGCCCCTTGAACCATTCTCAGTGTAGCTTTTTGTTTACATCTTTAGCTGTGGAAGAATGTTCTGCTAGCCTTCAGGTCATTCTCAGAGAGGGTTGCTGTGTATGTAATTGCAGCCTTTGGGGTGTCTGTGGGAGGAGAAGAGTTCAGGATCCTCCCACTCCACCGTCTTGATCATCCACTTACCCACTGCCTCTAAAAGTTCTCATTTTCTGAAGAGAATGTATCCTTCTCGAATCATTCCCTTCACTTTTGTATGGAAATGATGATGCCATCATCATTCCTCTTAAGGATAACAAAAAGCAATATGATAGCATTGAAAAGTTCAGCCAGCTATGGTGGGAGACCCATGAGGAATCTGAGGTTTTGTTTTGCCCTCCACCCCAGTCTTGGGGAACCTGAAGAACATCATCTGACCTTTACTCCAGGTGACTCTCTTAGGCCTGCAAAGCATCTCTCCGACCCAGCTATGTTTCTTTGCTGCTCTCAGCTTTTTTTCCTGTTAAGGGAACATCTCTAGGCAGCATGCTCAATCCCCCCCAAGATTCATTCCTGAGGAAGAAGCCTCCAGTATTATGTTGGGAAAGGGCTTTTCTCCCATTTCCATGTTCCCTTATGCTGGTTTGTTTTCCCCTCAAAATATGTGCTTGGATGAGAGGTTGCACGCAGTAACAATGAGCCCTTGTCAGAGAAGATAGTGCTATACTTAGAACACATGACTGTTTAAAATGAATGTGGTACACTACTGCCCCAAAAAGTCTGTCATACTAGAAAGTGAGGTGGGGATGTGTAGAAAATAAAATATAAACACATTACCAAAGATGCCCAGGAGTATGAAAGCTTAGGAGTCTTTTGTTGATATAAATATGGAGTGGTTAAAAAAATTACCTAACAGTGTTCTGTGACACTATTTTTGTCTCTGACATTCAGGCAGCTCGTACAGGCTTTGTTCTAGTGATTTATACTAGAAGCCTATAATAAAAATGCGGCCTGAAATCATGCAGCTGGGTACCATTCATTTTTCTTCCATGGACAGTTGCAGAACTTAAAAAATTGCAGCAGACATGTAAAAGCTCTTCCCTCACAGGAAATGCATGCCTAGCCACGGCAGCTGGCCCTCTTCTGCTTCATAGAGTCATTGATGATGCTGTGCAGGTTTCTAGATTGGTTTTATGAGTATTAGAAAAGGATTTCCAGGAAGGTATTACAAGGTCACTAAAAATAAGACCACCTTCTCCTTTTGAGTCAGAACCAATTGAGAAATCAATGTACAAGTCAGACAGAGGGAGATGAGCATATCAGCTTTATTACCAATAATAGCTTGATTGAAAAATGCAACCTGACATATAGCCAAATAACTTCTAGGACTTTCTGCTTCAGTTGAACTGGCTCCCCAAATCCGTAGGCCTTTCACTTGTAGGGGAAGAGCCTGTTTCTACTAAAACCTTTTCAGGTGTCGACGGTGACCCAGAATGTATCATCTCTGCGGCCATGCTGACCAGAAAGAGCTCATAGAGCTTGGTTCTGGTGATTTATACTGGAGACCCTATAATAAAAATGTTCAGCCAGAGGGGCCGACCCACATGTGCATGGTTTCTCTTCCCAAAGTCACTAGTCAAACAAGTCACTCGTCTTTTGGAGACAAAAGAATATGGAGTAGAGAGCAAAATCCAGCCACATGGTAACATGGAGGCAGAAGAATGGAGAATGCCCAACTGTCTCAAAAGCATGAGACAGTTTTACCGTGTCTGCATCGTGTCTGGAAGTAGATGTGAAATAATGTTTTTGAATGAGTTCCATGGAATTCTTTCTCCATACCACAAGTAAATACATTTGGCATCTGAGGCCATTGGGATGGGTCTTTCTTACTTGGTCATTTCTATATATATTTTCAACTTCATATCAGTATGGTGGGGGGGGTAGTAGTTAGTTCTTCTGTACACTACAGCATCTTGGGGCATTTTTCCATCCTTAGCTCTTTTTAAAATCTTGGCCAAGTTTGGAAGTCATTTTGCCATCGGCATCTCAGAGATGACAAACGTCACCTTGGTGGTGTCGGCATAGTCGGTGTAGTCAGGCTGGGCCCCTTGGAAGAGCAGTCTGTCCCCGTGGCACAGGTTCTTAGTGGTGAGCCTGCTTGTTTTCCAGCCCTCCACCACTGGCTGCCTCATTATAAAAAGGCCTAGAGCTGCTGGGACAGGGAGAGTAAGTGGGACTCAAAAAATGTTAGCCTTCCTAGGAACCTTCAGTGTATCGTGTTTCAGATTTTGATGCATGAAGCTTCTTTCACAAGTGTAAAAGCAAGAAGTGTGGTCAGTCAATCAAGGGTCTTTGTCATGCTCTGCAGCTCTCTTAGGAAATGCAGACAGGCGATAATATGGGGTTGTCAATAGCGTCTTGAATTTTCAGTGATGTTTGCCAACTCATAGGCCCCTCCCAGTGAGCAAGGTCAGGGGCGCCAACCCCAGCTGACAGAAGAAGAAACTGAGGGCCTTGTTGACTTGCCTAAGGACATAGGGAGGGCAAGAGCCCAGGTAAATAAAAATGGAAGGGAGAGTTGCCTGGTTCCCATTCTTAGCATAAAGCACCAGCCTTCATTCCCTTCTGCAGTATTTGCTAATGGTTCATTTCCAACGGAACGTAACAGGGACTTTTTCCTTTATAGCTGACTGTAAACATTTAAGATGCCCGGACTCACTCCTAACCTGTGCTCACTTATCCTGGTCAGGCAGCTCTCTTATTTATCTTCTTTTTCTCTTCCCTGTTTACCTCTAGGAACACAGAGAAGTCAACGTACATGAAAACTCTTCATAAACTCTCTGAGTGGCGCATGAGTGTTTTTCGGTATCCTTATGACACTCATATCCTTAACTTCGTATCGTTAAAATAGAAATGCTTCCATTTCCTAGTGGCCAGTAGGGTCGAGCAAGGGATGGGGGTGGTAAACACTTGTGTAACACTCACTGAAGTAACTTAAGGCGGCACATGTCACAACAGCATGAATTTAATGAAGACGAATTCTCAGTCATGGGTATCTTCCAGAGGTGCACGACCTGAGAAATTTCACGTCTGGTTACATAGCGAAGTAACAGAGCGGAAGCGTCCACAGAAAATAAGATACCCGTACAGGTCCGGGGAAGCCAAAAGTATTTTCAACCAGAAAATATATCGTTGGGCAAAATCATTTTCCTCGCAGGTGAAAGAACAGGTTGTCTTTTCATCTTCTAGATTACATACGTGTGGCCCCGATGCAGGATTTTTATGCTTGTATGGAGATAGTAGAGAATTCCCTGTTAACAGATTGTTCACCTTCCTGGAGGGCTGCTCCGTACCACAGCACATGTACACGGCCCTAATATGGCCCACTTGATTACGGCACAGGAAAAGTTTTAGAGAGGGACAGTATCTAGAATGTTTTCTGTTTTACAGCCGATTTTCAGCCCCAGTGAATACAAGCTTCTATACTCAATGTATGGTTTATGACTTAGCATCAGTTTAAATAGCTCCTACCTCCTCCAGGCCTTCTCTCCCCCTTCTGGCTTGTAACATCTCACCATCCTCTCAGGCAGAAGAATTATCCACTCCTTTCTCCCACCTCCACACTTTTTATTTTGAAGAAATCCAGACTTATGGAAAAGTTGAAAAAATAGTACAGTGAACATCCGTCCTGCACCTAGACTGTTTTTTCTTTCAGATGAGTCACTTGAGAGTAGGTTGCAGACATCATGGCCCTTCATCCCCAAATATCTCTGCATCTATCTCTGAGGAACAAAAGCGTTCCCTTCAGGGATCGCTGCAAAACGATCGTGGTAAGGACAGCTGATAGGAATACAGCACTAGCATCTCAGACGCGGTTCGTATTCACGTTCCCATGGTTGTCTCAGTAGTGGCCTTTGTTTCCTTCTTCTGCATCCAGGATCCATTCAGAGATCACATGATGCATCCAGTTGCCATGTCTCTTTGGCCTCATTTTCTTCCTTTTCCTTCTCCTTTCCCTTCCCCTTTCCATCCCTCTCTCCCTTTTAGAAAGTCCAGGCCAGTTCTTTTACTATGTCCTCTTGAAGCAAACATAATTAGGGAAGTAGGGTGTTCTGCCCTATGAAAGTGTAGCTTTTTTCTTTTTCTTTTACCTGTTCACCTCTATGATTTCATGGCTTGCCATGAAGCCTCTAATGAGGTGTATTCCTGTTGGATGTATCCAATGAAAGATAGTTATTTCTTCCAAAAAATCTACGTCCTAATAGACTCTGCCAAAGGCTCACTCCTCAGGACATGCGTGGGACTGATGAACACAGCAGGTATATGTGTCTCTAAGGACTTTGCTTTTGATACCCACAGGCCTTGCTGCACCAAATTCCCCATCCATATCAATGGCGAGTACCCAGCTAACATTTCTTAGAGTTCGGTTGGTTCGGGCCAGTTGTTTGATTTCGCAGCAAGTCAGATCTTTTAACATAATACTCATCTTTCATACAAACATGAAAGTAGATCTCATTCAGAATCATTAGAGCTTTCCACTCATGAAGTTAATGTTTCTTACCGCTATCACTGATTACATTTCTTTTTTTTTTTAAGATTTTATTTATATATTTATTTGACAGAGAGAGAGAGACTCAGCGAGAGAGGGAACACAAGCAGGGGGAGTGGGAGAGGGAGAAGCAGGCTCCCCACTGAGCCGGGAGCCGGAAGCAGGGCTCAATCCCAGGACTCTGGGACCATGACCTGAGCCAAAAGCTGACGCTTAACAACTGAGCCACCCAGGTGCCCCCATCACTGACTACTCTTGATGTTTCAGTAATACAAAATAGTTTGTCATTCCATTGAATTCTCCAGGTATAGAATCTTGTGAGTAAATTTTAGGATAGATTAGAAAAGACTTAGCAGTTTCTGTATGGGGGCAATCTAAAATGAATAGACTTGTGTGTTTTAGCCTTTTTGATATCAGTATATATTTTTTAAAAGTTATAAACCAGAGGGGCACCTGGGTGGCTCAGTCGGTTAAGTGTCTGCCTGAGGCTCAGGTCATGATCCCAGGGTCCTGAGATCCATCCCAGTGTCGAGCTCCCTGCTCAGTAGAGAGCCTGCTTCTCTCTCTCCCTCTGCCTGCCGCTTCCCCTGCTTGTGTGTATGCGCGCGCGCGAGTGCGCGCTCAATTTCTCTCACTGTCAAATAAATAAATAAAATCTTTAAAAAAAATTATAAACAAGAGAAAGACAAACTTTAGAGTAAAAGTGGGGGTGGGAGGAAGAGCTTTCTCCATTAAAGATCATGGTCCCATCTCAAAGTTTTATTGGAAAAGAACAATTATTTTTTTTTAAACATGATTCGTATATCTGCTTCATGCTTAAACATCTCTTCTTCATGGACTGTCTTTGCATTCCAGACATAACAACTGTCTTAGAAGACAGGAAGCCACCCATGTGTGGTGGACATCAGTGAGATGAGGCTAAAAATTGATTCATTTAATTGATTTATAAGTATTCAACTTATTAGAAGATAGTTCCTTTCATTTGAGAATGGAAACTTTTTCCAGCCACAGGCAAGTATACAATGTTATCCAGGAAAATTTTACTTCACCATAAAACAGAGAAAATGAAGGAATATAAGCTTCTTGAGGCATTGAGAAATATGGTCTCCATTGCACTGGAGATAACACGCTAATTGTCACAAAAGGTGTTGGTTATCACTTCAGGGGGAAATATTATGTTGACATAATACATAATTCCAGCATCTGTGGTGCCTTCCTTTGGATTGTAAATCTAGACTAACGCATCTGTGGAGCTGCTTAGACCTTTTCTCGTTAGAGTCCCTTGCCTCCTAGAAAAGCTTGCACATAAAAGATTCAATTGAGATGGGCATTTTGCATTTACCACTTCCGTTCTGAAACTAGTGTTTTCTAAATGTCTACCATGTGTTGAGTGATTTAATTCACAGAACAATCCTGCAAAATTACTATTCTTTTAACAAATAAGGAAATTGAGAGAGTTTAGTTCATTTGTGCAAGGTTACACAGCTAGTCATAGTAGAGATTAGTTTCAGGTCTTTCTAACTTAGTTCTCTCCTGGTTTGTCAATTAGTACACGTCTTCTCATAGATCAGTTTGATTGTAATGAGTAATGCCAAATTAATGACTGTTGGAAATGCTGTGGGAAGCAGAAACCAATTAATGTGCACACCCAATCTTGCTTTTTCCTGGCTGCCAGCTGCCCTTAAGTGGCCAAGCATGAGACTCCACAGATGAACACTATAGTAGTTGGGCCATTGGCCTCCAACCCCACAGTGAAGTCCGAGCGAACCAGGCTGTGTCATGTGGAAACTTTTTAACTAGGCTAGAGACAGGCCTAGAGTTGGCAAGGCTCTTCCTTTTTTTTTTTTTTTTTTTGTTACAACCCAGAGGTCAAGGTCAGGTCTTAATGTGCCAGTGGTCTGTGGAAAAGCAAGAAAGACTGCTCTAGTTCTAAAGACCCAGCTGGTCTGGGCTAGTCTTAGCTGGGAGTGACTGTGGGCACCGGCCCTAGCCACCTGACCTTGCCAAGTGGGCAAGAGGCAAGAGATGGAATCTCAGCGGAGGAGAGTGGCCTCCTGACGCTTTGGACCAACAGAATGTCCTTGCTTTGATCTTGACTAGCCCTAGGGAGTGGCATTGTTACAAGAGACTAAAGAGGAGTCTGGGAGCTGAAAAACAGTCAAAACTGCCAAATCATACCCTACTTTTAAACAAGAATTGTTTCCTGTGAAGTGGCTCTTTGAGAATGGGAGCTGTCTTCCCCTTTGTGAAAGAAGGATTTAAACAAAAGAGAAAATAGAGCATTCGCTTTCTCCTTTTCCCTAGGCAGTGTCCATGTTTAGGCGTAAAGATCATATATTTATGTGGGTATATCCCTACGAATATTTAATATCTGCATAAAGTAGTAACTTTTCGTGGTAAAATTTCACTTTAAAAAAATTATCTTACCTACCTGACCAGTTTTCGCAAGTTTAATTTTCATAACTCAAGAGCGTTTGTATTTGTTTTGGGTGATGATAAAAGGGCCTAGCGGTGAGAAGGGATGTGGGAGTGGGGAAATGGGGCAACAATTTTCTCTACTGTAATGAAAATTTATCTGTGTAGTAACTTTTTCTTTGAATGTGAATTAGAGGGAATTCATGCTTTGAGATAAATTTGTGGTTAGCAGTAAGATAAAGTCCCATTTTAATGCCTTATTTTTACTTAATAAATCTTAATTACTTTCTCTCCATAAATTAAAGCATTTACCGTGCTGTATCTTAATCATCAGATTGGTGTTATATACTATTAGTTTCACAGAATAATTGCCATTTGGGCTTTTTGTAAAACAACACTTTGTGATCTTTGCCTTAATGCTCCAAAAGAATTGCTAACTGAATTTTCAGTGAGGACATGAGTAGTCATGTTGCCTCAATATTTAAAGGAGGTACTGATAGCTATTGGACTGACTTTAGGGATCGTAGCAGCTTGGGCTCACCAGTTAAGAATAAAGTAGGAAGGGAAGAGAAATATTATGAATTATAGACTGGTTTGAAAGACAGTTTTATTTCTTTGAAGTACATCACAAAAGTATTTCCTGGTATAGTTCCCAGAAGCTGACTTTAGTGAATGGGTTTATTTATAATTAGTAGAATTCCAGGAAATTCTAAGGAATATTATATTGACTTCATTGGATTATGGAATCTTCTTCATTCTGTTGACTTGGTTAGCAAATCCTCTCCTAATGGTCCATGTAGACTTAGAGTTGATTCCAACCCAAGTTGAGTTATCATAAATGTGTCTTAGAAGTCAGTAGCATTTCATAATTTTTGGCTCCCAGTATATGAAAAAGGAGTTCACAGAATTCTCAATTTTATGTTGGTTGGACAGACTTGAGAGTGGTCTTATTTTATTAATTAGCTATTATCAAACGAAAAAGTCACCGAAGTGACTATAAAAATGCATGTATTTGCAGTGCGGTTGTGGCCTGCGTGTCCCCATATCACACTTAATCGTTCCTCGGCTCTGCTAATTATCACAGGGGGACTGCCCTTGCTTGCTTCTGTTCCTGGTAGCCCCGGCCAGCTGGCTGCTGGCTAGTTAGGCCCATGGAAGGTTCTGGTGAAAGACCAGAGGTGGGAAGAAAGAAGCTTCAGGGTATTTCTCCCTCCCTCTCTGGCCAGCCCTCTGATTCCAGCTCCCAGGAGACAGGTCCACTGTGTTTCCAGGGTCCTTTGGGGGCCCCATGCCCTGGCTCTGGGGACGCTGCTTCTCCCCACCCCCATGCCTCCAGCAAGGGGTAGCAGCAGCCTCCTGCTATTGAGAATCTCTTAAATTGCCTCACTGTCCCCCCTGTGACGTCTCACCTCTTCTGTCATCTGGCTAATAAAGTCTCTGTATCACATTTGATCTGTTCTACATTCTAAGAGCGGTTTCTTTTTCCAGACCACACATATTTTGTAGAACAATTTTGCTTTTATTTCATAGCTTATAGTCTTTTGGATGTTGATAAAGGGAATGTTAAATCATTCATTACTTCCGTTAATGTTTAATCAGCTTGGTTTGCATTTAGGTAGTGGGGCAGAGGGGAATAAGAAAATAACTTGACTGCCCTCAGGGAGCTCACTCGGCTTAGGGAGCCGGTCCCTTATTGGAGAAGAAGGACTACCTAGACCACAGTAGTGGTGGGACAGCCAAGCCTTGCCGGGGGCTAAGGTCTTACTCAAGTGGATGAGAAAAAGGGCATTACCAGCAGAAGCAGCAGTTTGTACAGAAGCATGTCAAATGCAAGTTTGCATGAGCGTCTCTGGGGTCAGGGACAGTGGAAGAAGAGGAAGCTAGAAAGGTAGTCGGGGGCTAAATCATGAAGGACATAGAAGACTCCACCAAACACTTGGACTTTATCTTCTCAGTGAAGAGAAGTAGTAAAGAAGGATTTTAAGTAGGGGCATTGCATGGACAGATTTTACCCTTTAGAAAGGTCGCTCTTGAATGGGCATGAAGGAGATCGTAGAGGACTAGAATGGAGGGAGAGGAACCTGGCCAGGTGCTTAGTGCAGAAGTCTCAGCTGGAGGGGAGGATGTATGAAAAGAAAACTGAATTAAACCAGAGGATTGAGAGGAGGGGGGGAAAGTCAAGATATACTAGGAAAATAAAATGTGTGCAGCCTGGCAATTTTTTTGGAGGGGGCTGGGAATGTGTTGGAAGTTGTCATAAATCATGGTCCATTGTACTCAGAGATTAGGAAATGCTTGTTTGGTTAGGCTAAATAAGTCTTAAAACTAGAAGACTATCTCTCAAATTGGGGCACAGTGTGTCCTTGGAAGTCTGATGCACGTTTCTTCTACTTCCACTTTTCTTATCTTCTAATTAGAAGAGCCTCTTTGCTTATTTTAGAATAAGAATGGAACATCCCCTGCTAAGGGAGAAAACCTATAGGTCCACTCAGTGTCCCAACATTCCACAAGCCGGAGGCTGTATTGTTTTGCAAATTGAGAAAAACATCTGAAAACAAACCCGTAGACACTATGGAGAAGATGTTAGAAACAGTATCTGCCATTATCTGCAGTAGAATTTGGTCTGAGTTGCTGCCCCAGAGTTGTGGCAAATATTCACAGTGTGGCTAGCTATCAGTAACATGCTTTATTCTCTGAAGATATAAGGTAGAGTGTAGTCATTGAGGCCTCAGTTCCAGGGGTCTGACTTCCAGGCAGTTCCTGGCTCTGCCATTTATTGTACGGGTCACCTTGGCCAAATGACTTAATCTCTGTGATTCCCTTCATTATCTGTAAGATGAGGATTGTAATAGTGTCTGCCCTAGGATTACTGAGAGGATTAAATGGCAAATGTATGTGTTGTGCATAGCTCATCTCCTATGCAATAAATACTTGCTGATGATCATTCCTGAAGGCAGAGTGAAGCCTCCTCTAAGAGCCTATTGAGAAGGGTGTGCTGTGTGAGTTCCAGGAATCATTGCTTTCCTTCTGCATGAAAGCTCTTGCGGCTAACCCTGAGATCCTTTGTAGTTTCTTTATGTCACAAAGAAAATTCTGGAACGTGCTTTCTTTGGGACAAATTAAGTCTCTGAATTTTCAGGTTAACCTCTTTGATCACATCATACATGATTGGTTTTGGCTTCAGGCAACTTCCAGAAACAAGTTTGAAGGCCAGCAGGTGGCGAGTAACACCTCAGAGGGGATTGAGACATCACTGCCTCTCTGAAACCTTGCCTTGATATCCATCACCTCTGTCCTCATTTGAGTTCAACACACATTAATTGAGCACCACTACTTTTCAGTTCTGTTTTATGCTCCAGGGATATGTAAGGATAAGCAGATAATTCCCATCCTCATGAAAATTAGTCTAATGGAAATAAGTGTAAATAAATTCAGTCCAGGGTAATACTGGCCCAAATGGAAGTGTGTAGAAGATCAGAGAGGTACGTAGGAAGAAGAGTAAGGAAAGTTTCACAGGTTTGGTGACATCTCAGTAGATTTTGAATGGAATGAGAAGAGGGAGAGCCCACAGGTCAACATGGTTTGTAAAGGAGACGGACCGTATGTGGGGGAGGGGGTCGTTCATGGGAGGTGAAATTGAAGATGGAGGTGGGAAGTGGATCTCGTAAAAGCTTGGCTTTTGTCGTGTGGGTATTGGGAGCCATAGATTGATTTTAAGCAACGGAATGCTGTAAGATTTGCATTTTTAGCAAGATATTCCTAGTAGAGAAGGTAAACTTGAGAAGGATCTTGGCGATGTTGGCAGCTTCATGTCTCCACAGCAGATTCATTGAAGCCACTGACAGAGCCCTATTTACCTCCATATCCCTGAAATCCGTACTTTATAGACACTTCAGAAGTTTTTCAGAATAGAGACAGCCCGAGTTAAATTTTCCTATTCTGTATCCCGTCCTCCGAACATGCTGACCTGGACGTCTATCTGTCACAAGCAGCTTGACTAAGATCATAATAAATTCTTTTTTCTTGGCATTCTTTTAACTGGCACTCTCTGTTTACTAGCCCCTCTGTGCGACTGCACTGTGGTGATGATTGATGCTTCTAATTCTGACCCTGAAGTGCTTCGGGTCTTCTAAATCATCAAAAAAGGATTAAAGTATATTCAATCTCGCCCTAATGTTTATGTGTTTTCCTGCGTTCTTATTCTTTGGAAATTGATGGTTTCTCAAGTGCCGGTGTCCTCCCGCGCACGCAGGCACAGTGGGAGTCTGGGATCGCTCGCCCCCCCTCACCCCCTTGCAGGGCCAGGCGCGGGGAGTTTGTTAGCAACACATGTGCGGAAAGAAGCAAAACAAACCTGGGTTCTCTTCACGCCTAGAAGGGGGAAGCAGGTCGGGCCCCCGGAGGGGCAGACTGGACGGGGACGAGGGAGCCAATGGTGGCCGGAAAAACAACGGGAGCGATAAAGCCAGACCTGGTGCACATGAGCGAGACCGGCAGTTCACAGCAGGCCCGCACGGCGGCAGAGCCCAGGAGGACCAGGGCCCCGGGCTGGGATGCCAGCCCCAGGTTCTCGTGGGCCCTCCCTGATCCTCTGGCTGGGAGCTGGCAGCATTCTCTGCCAGCTAGCTATGTTTGTATTGTGGTAACAACTGCTCGGTAAAACACCAAACATTAGGAAGTGAAAACATCAATAATTAGAGCATCCTGTTCCCCGCCCCCTCCTCCCCACACACATTTCTTCGTGAGAACCATGATTGCTGCAGAGCTGACAATATTCCTTGGCCCGGAATGAAGAAGTCCCAATAGAAGCTGTGAGAAGGCTACATTTTATAGTCAGGTTTCTGAAGAGAAGGCATGTGATGATGTTACAAGGAGAGAGATTTGCCGTTTGGGGTGTCTTTTGGGGGTTATATATTGCAGTAAGTAGGGATGCCTCTTATGTTTTGTTGTACAGATTTGTTTTCGAAATCTGTGTTTGATCGGCAGGCTGTGCTTGTGTTAGGGGCCACGCTCCTTACTCCAGCCTGGAGGGCTGGTCCCTAAGCCACTGGGATTCTGTTTGTCACCCACTAGGCAAGGGCGTGTGTGGACTTCAGAGCTAACTTGACTGTTTGCCGTCTCTGTGATTGGGGCGAGTCTCTTGGTATCTTTGGGTCTTAGTTTTTTCTTTTCCTGAAATTTCAAAATAATACAAATTCCTTCCCTACAGGGTTGCTGTGAGGCTAAAAGAAAATGGTGGCCATGGAAAGCCCTACACAAATAAGAGTACAACAAATACACTAAAGAACGTCGTAAACGTTCTAATAAAGAATAGAAGTGTGTTTCATTAGCAAGTATGACATGCTCCAAAATTTCCCCGAAGCAGAGTGGGGAAAACAAGCTAGTTATTAATTTCTTACTATGGAGTAGATGCTCTGGCTGTTACTTTATGGGCTCCTCAAGGTAGATATTAAATCCTTACTTCAGAGGTGAGCAGACGGAGCCTTCCATTCACACAGCTGTACATACACATAGGAGAACCCGTCTGGCTCCAGAACTTAATGCTTTCTCCTTATCTCCAGTTGTCAGCCTTATTCCGGACCCCCACGTCCCTACCCTCAAAGTTCTTAAAAGCTCTTCACCTCCTTTTGGATTGGGGAGTTTGCTAGCCATTTCTTGATCGCTCACTCCTGAAAGTGGGGGAGGGTGGGATCCAGAAGGAACCTCTGGGCTCCTCTGGAACCTCCGGGAGCCCCTGGAGGGACCGGCGGTGCGGGAAGAGTCAGGGAATGGGGCACACACGGTGTGCATGTCTCTCGAGTTCTCCAGGCCGGGGCTGAAAGCGAGGGGGCGGGCGGGCCACATTTCCCAGCCCTTGAGGAAATAACATTTTTTTCCAGAGTTTCCAGAAGTTCATTCTTTCCCTGCTGAAGTGTTTTCCACCCTCACTGAGGTGGCACGATGAGCTGCTTCCCGGACCCTCCTCTTCGGAACCCATGCCGCCTCTGTATTCTGACCGGCTCCTTGTTCTGCTTACACAGGGAATGAGATTAAGTTGATTCCCCGTAGTCACCACTCTGCTGAACTTTGCCGGGTCCCTCCCCGTTCACTTTGATGCCGGGTACTGGGGGAAAGGATCTCCGATGTGCCAGTTCATTAAATACCCCGCGGGATGCACCGCTGCGTGCATATTCCTTTTTTATATAAAATTTTCCCGCTTCCAGACAGATAAGAGTCTGCTTGTGAGCCGGAGCTGCCCACACAAGAGAACCGGAGATAATGCCTGTCGAAGGGCCAAATTGAATATTCAGGGAGGATGGCAGTGTGTGGGAGAAGCATTTGTTCGGCCTGGATCTGAGACGAGCCGTGTGTCGTGCTTCCATAGGTTCTCAACAGGAGGTGCGTAGAAGCGGCGGTGATGACAGGCCTGGCATTGAACTGCCGCATCAACAAGAAGTCCTTGTTTGACAGGAAGCACTACTTCTATGCAGACCTCCCTGTAAGTACGCTTGGCGGTCCGCCCTCTGTACGTTCTCAGAGCTGGGGGGTGCGGGGGGGCTTGACGTGAGGGAGGGGGGCCGTGCCTCTCATGTTTCCAGTCGGAGCTCTGTCCGAGTCAGCGGGAGGTTCTGCCCGGCCCTGATGAAGGCAGGTGCCCCCCGATGTTTACTAGATTGGATGCACTGGTCCTGATTGCTGACTCCTTGCTTGGCCTCGTGCTTCTGCTGGCTCGCTCGTAATTGAGCAGGGAGTGGAAGCCGGTGTTCCCAGGCTCGGCCCGGCCGTGGTGTTCGGTGCTAATTGCCTGTGAGGTCAAGTCCAACTCCGCGGCTGATGCAACCATAAATGCAGACGGCAGCTCCCTAGACAGAGTGGTAGGTTCCCCCTTTAAGTTGAAGTTGCCAGTAATAGGACTGTCCCCCCCCGGGACATTTCTGTCATCTCACAAGGAACAAGTAAGTGGACAATGGGAAGCAGAAACATGAACCAGAAGCCTCAGTTAACAACAGTAATTGGCTGTAAATTGGCAGTAAAGCCAGTATTAACCTGTTTTTTGCCTTCAGATTATCAAGTTCCTCCTTTAGGAGAGGCCCGGACGAACCAGAGCCAGTCTTTCATAATGTTGAACTGAACCAAGACTGTAATGTCTAGTGGGTTTCCCCAAAGTAATATTTCATTTGATCTGAGCTTCTGATAGTAAGCACACCCTTTCTTCAGATCTAGAAAAATGCTAGTGGTGGTACCGCTTCACGTCATTCTCCTTGAACTGAAGGCGAGGGTGAGCTGGTGGTCTTCAGCGGGGGAGGACGGAAGTGGAATTAAAAAATGCAGCCTCATGTTATTTCTCCAATTGCTTGCTGCTGCTTTTTCCCCCGGCTGCCAGCCTTTAGCAAGTTCTGTTGCTTGGGAGGATGAAGGGAATGAAGCTGCATTTTTTTCTGTCCTTTAAGAGTGATAATCCGTTTGGTGAAGGTGAGAGACTTAGCATTCTGCGACTCAAAGGAGATGTTTTCATTCTCAGTGGCTTTCCGGTCTCCCTGGCCCAGGCAGCTCAGATAACCAGAGTTAAGTGTTGCCGAATCTTAACGTGGAACACACTTAGACGAAAAAAGTATTGTTGATCTGAATAAACAGCTTATTCAGATGTGGATAGGACTGAGCATCCGGTATTTCGTTCAGCAACCCGATTCAGAGTGCAATTTTTACGGATTGAGATTTGCTCTTTCAGCACAAAGAATGAGTTGGCCTAACGCAGTGGTTCTCAAAGTGTGGTCCGCACGCCCCTCAGATCAGCGTCTCCTGGGAACTGGTTAGATATAGAAATCTCAGGTGCTGCCAAGTCCTGCAGATTCAGAAACCCTTCAGGTGCAGCCTACCAGGTGATTCCCATGCAGGGGAAGCTTGAAAACGCTGGCTTGGTGGCTGAAAGCCCAGACTCTGGAGCGTGACCGGCCATGCTCAGATCCTGGCACGGATACCGACTAGCCCTTTGGCCCTTAACGGCTTCCTTGCCCCGCATCTCCCTCCTAGCGTTATCATGAGGATTAAACGGTGCAAAGAACTCAGCCAGTAACTGGGACCCCACGGGCACTGCCTCTCTGTCCTCCAGTTCTCCGTATTACCCTCCCCTCTCTTTACGGGGTGTGGATGCCTGTGGGCCTTCGGAAGTCGTTCCTCCTCTGCTCCAAAGAAGTGAGGGAGCCCTGGCCACATCCGTCAATACTTTAGGGTGCCGTGTTTTCTGTTAGCGGAGTGTGAGTGTCAGAGCACATTCTAGCGGGGGAAACGGGGGAAGCTGTCAGGTCAGGGAGGGCAGCTGGCACGATTGGTTAACTTAAAGAGCAGGAACAAAACAAGCTTCAACGCACTAGCGACTGCTGTCTGCCGTGCTGAGAGTAGAGGGCAGAATGCTTAGCCAGCACTTCCTAATGAGGAGGGTCTGTCAAGAACCCAGTAATCAGATGCAGGGTTTAGGCTAATGAGCTAAGTGGAAACGATAAATTCTTCTCCTAGAGGCCTCTGACAATGAGATTATTGTTATTCCCCCAAATGGTACTTCGGTAGGGAAGATGGGGTTCGTGGTGTTTATTGCATCATTACTGGGGGTTGGGGGAGGGGTGGGGGAGAAGCCAGAAGAGGCCAGGCTAAGTTACGGCTACAGTGCATAAACTAATTTTCTTCCTCTTTTCCTCTTCTCTTGTGTTGTGTTTTTAAGTAAGCCTGTAGTTTTGTGACATAAATAGTAGACTGGATTCCAGCTTCTATTTACGGCCTAGTGACGGTGTAATGTAACGCATGTTGTGTGCAGGCGGGCTACCAAATTACCCAGCAAAGGCTCCCGATTGCCGTGGATGGGAGCTTAGCGTACAGCGTCTGCGTGGGGAAGAAGCCAAGGCAGGTGATCACCAAGACCGTGAGGATCAAGCAGATCCAGCTGGAGCAAGACAGTGGCAAAAGCCTCCATGATGAGCTGCGGTCTCAGACGCTCATCGATTTGAACAGGGCAGGTAGGCTTGGAGATTGTCTCTTACCTTTCCTTCCGGCCACCCCGCTTCCCCTCTAGAGTTCGCCCAAGCCAGTTGAGGAAACAGGCCCGAGAGTTTGACACATCCCGAACAGACATCGGCGTTGGTATCGGCGCAGCTGACTAGAGAACACAGCCCGAACGGTGGTCCCCATCGGGCTTGCTAGCAGCCCACCCGGAAAGTGTGGTGAACGTAGCCACCCAGTCACAGACCCAGCAGCTCGATACTTCAGGCAGATGTTGAAACAACCAAAGTTAAAAATCTAAGCGTGAGGAGGGGCAGAAACAACGGAAAGGCTGGAACCCGTGTAGAGAGCCCATCAGTGATGCAGGAGGCAGGGCTCTTCTTCCTGAGACCTCAGCCAGACTTACCTGCGGGTCCAATTGGAGAGCTGCAGTCGGGCTGACTCTGCCTGTCTCTGGTAGGAGTTGGCCTTCTGGAAGTGGTGCTGGAGCCCGACATGTCCTGTGGAGAAGAGGCAGCAACAGCCGTCCGGGAGCTGCAGCTGATACTTCAGGCCCTGGGGACCAGCCGGGCAAATATGGCAGGTAGAAGCCGCAGAGGGGGGCGTCCCTCCTCCTCTGCCTTCTCTTTCCTCCTCCCCCAGCCCTTCTCGCCGGACATTTGTTTTCTGCCTCAGCTACACTGGGGAGGTTTACAGGGTTTTGTCAGCCTTTAGACCTCTGGGTTTTTTGGGGTTTTTTTTCCCTTAGAGTTTTCCTTAGACTCTTTAATGAACCCCCAGTCAAAACTAAACACTAACAACAGTGCGGAGGCACTGAGCCCAGGAATATGAGATTAGGAGTTGTTAAAAAAAAAATTCAGCTGAGTAAATTTGAAGATCAGACTGGCTTTATTCAAAGATTCATGAATAAACAGAAAGGAGCTCTAAGGAGCTGTGCGAAATGGTAGGCTTTTATAGCGAGAAGGGGGTGATGGAGGACGTTTTCTAGCAGAGGGTGGATTGTTCCAGGCAAGGTCACCTTTCTTTGGGAGGTGTCTGTCGTGCAAATTACCTCACTAGTGTTCATCAGAAACTTCCGGTTGGCTGGATAAAGGTCACCCTCCTGGGAGAGGCTGAAACTGCCCTGAAGGTTTGGTTTGTTCTAGTGCAAACCTGAGAGCAAACCTCTAGTGCAAACTTCTGCCTGAAGTGACTCTGCTTTGGGCCTGTGGTGTGTTTCTTTCTTTCTTTTTTTTAACAGTCAAAAGGATTAGATGTTTTCTTCTGCCTTCTTATATCCAAATGTTGTTTCGCACCAAAAATGAGGCTCAATAAAATATGGTGCCCGAATGGTTGCATCTTTCTCAGGAGACACTGTATTTATCCACAGCGGCTCTGAGTTTCTGTGTAGGTAGCACTTGGCGGCTACTGGACGCTTCTTTTTCAGGTCTCTTCCTTATTTTGTAGAATTTTCATTCAGCTACAGCTGAAGCCAAATTATATCCAGTAAAAGGCAAGGTTCTGATTTCAGGAAACTTTAACTTGGAGATAGTATCTTTAGTTCATTTGAAAGGTAGTGGGAAATCAAACAAAAGAAACACTTGTGGCATTGAGACAAGCAAACTATACATTTAAAGTCTTTGCAAATTGGATATAAAGATTACAAGTTTTAGTCAAATTCATTGTCTTAATGGCTCGCTCTTATGGCCCCTTCCTAGCACTCCATTGCTCGCCCTTAAGTCCCTGAAAGCTACCCTCTCCCGTAATTACCCAGCTTTCTGTTCCCGAGGGCTTTTATTATTTTTTTTTAAGATTTTGTTGATGTATTTGACAGAGAGCAGGAGAGAGTAAAAAGAAGCACAAGCGGCGGAGCAGGAGAGGGAGAGGCAGGCTCCCCGCTGACCAGGGAGCCCGACTGGGGGCTCCATCCCAAGGGCCCGGGATCATGACCTGAGCCAAAGGCAGACGCTTAACTGACTGAACCACCCAGATGCCCCACCAGAGGCTTTAAAAAAAAAAAAAACAAAAACACTTGCCACTCACAGCATTCCTTGGGTTGAGAAAGGCAGGAGTGGAGAAAAGATACAGATTCTGCATATGGCAGTTGTTAATTCCTAGCTGGGTACAGTGGTGGATTAGAATACTCCAGAGAAACAGAACCAACAGGATGTGTGTATATGTGCGTGTGTGATTGTGTATGTAGGTATGCTTATATTTAAGGAGATTTATTCCAAGGAATTGGCTGATGTCATGGAGGCTGAGACTCTCGTGCTCTGTGGTGAGAGGCTGCGAGAGGGCGAGCTCCAGGAGAGCCGACCGCAGCATTCCATCCCAAGTCTGAAGGCCCAAGAACCAGGAGAGCCAGTGCTGCGAGTTCCAGTCCGAGCCTGCATCCAAAGACAGTAGAAGACCAGTATCCTAGCTCAAAGACAGGCAGGGAGGGCCGCTTCCCCCTACTCTAGCTTCTGTTCAGGCCTTCAACAGACCAAACGAGGCCTGCCCACCATGGCAAAGGCAGTCTGCCTCACTCAGTCGAGCAATTCAGACGTCGATCTCCTCCAGAAACACTCTTACAGTCTCACCCAGAGTACTGTTTAGCCAAATATCTGGGCCCCTTATGGCGCCGTCAGGTTGACCCATGGAATTAACCATCGCAAAGTGCACACAGTGGATGCCAGGAAATACCGTGGAGGACGATGCTTCATCTCCCTGTGGGTTTATAAGACTGTTTACCAACCTTTTTATGTCACACAGTGTATTTGTGTGTTGCAAAAGGACTCCCGAAATTGTAACGCCACATAGGACGTGTTACAAGCCAGACTGTAACATCGAAGCCGTGGTACGGTTGAATTTGGAGACAGAACTTGCCTATTTGCTATGTTCTTTAAGCTAAAGACTGGAAACACACAACGACACGGTGTGAGTGGCATAAAAGTTAGCTGCCCCCAAGTTTGCTCTGTAGAAGTGAGGCTCTATTGTGGAGTAAGAGAATTCTCCATTTCAGATTTATGGCTCATGCTGCTTTTGTACCCACAGAACATAAGTTAAATGTGGGCAGATTGGATGGTTATCCATTTGTGCACTAAGTGTTGGTTCTCTATTGCTTTAAAAAAAAGTTTTTATTATTCCATTCTTCCTCCAAATAACTGTGATTCCTAGCAAACCTATGCAATAATAAACAGGCCACCTGTTAGCTGAGAAATAGTCCCATCTGGGGCCTTGCCAAGAGATAAACCGTAACAGCAAGAACTCATCAGTCAGTGACAGCTGAGAGGGTTCATTAAATCTCATTTGTTGTGACACTTTTTGTTGCTTTTAAATACAAATCCACCAGCTTTGCCCCTAGCTCGGCAGCGTGGCTGTGGTGGTTCTAACGGACTGTGGGGAGAAAAGGTCTGCCTGGAGGCTGCAAGGGCCCAGCTTTGTGTGCTGAGCATTTTATCAGCCCCAAGCCCCTGGGCTCGTCCTTCTGTCCCACCACCGTAGGACCACTGTGTGGGCATCGGAGACTGCTGCCTGAGAACTGAGGACCACCCTAGAAAGGACCGCAGGGTGCTTTAGGAGTCAAGTTTGAATTGCTTTGGCCTGTGATTGAGTTGAGTTCCTGATAGTTTTGCTAACGAGCATGGATCAGCTCCGCCTGGGTTCCAGAAATCATTTCCTGCTCAGCGGACATTTGCCGCTGTTGAGATCCTCAGAGCCGTGTGTTGACTGGAATGTGCACTGAAGTAGACGTTCTAAATGTTTCAGTGAGGATATCTACCATTTGGAACGCTTAGCATGTGCTCATCAGTTCACTAAGCATTTTTTTTTAAAGATTTATTAGAGAGAGGTGGGGGAGGGGCAGAGGGCGAGAGAGACGCACAGGGTCCTCGCAAAGCCGGGAGCCCGACGCTGGGCTGGACCGCAGGACCCTGAGATCATAACCTGAGCCGACATCAAGAGTCACACGCTTAACCAACGGAGCCACCAAGGCACCCCTCGCTAAGCATTTTTAAAAATTATTTCTCTCATCTCATTTAAATTTTATAGCATTCCTGGGTGATAGGTGGTGTTAGGTCTTTTGTACAGAAGCAGCAGCTGAGGCTTAGAGAGATTGGCTTGTTTGCCCAGAGCTCACAAAAAGGGACTGAGCTAGGATTTGAGCTAGAAAGGAGCCCTTTCTGTAAGCCCTGCATCACACTGCTTCCTAGTGGCAGTCACGACAGTGTCACGGCCTCCGTAGATGACAACTTAGAGAAGAAGGGTGGCAGAGCGTGGCTGCCGAGGACGCTGAGGTCCCAACCTGGCTTGGGACCCTACCCCTCCCCTCCTCGCTGTAAGAACCTGGGCAAGGGGTTTTGATGTCTCTGAGCCTCACGTTCCACATTTATCAAGTGAGTCCCCAAGTAATCGTACGTGGAAGGGGAAAGGAAGAAGATGAAGAGGAAAGGAAATCTTCCAAGTCATCAGAGTTGGGACAGCCGGGTGCATTGTCCCTGGGCACCGAGACAGGGAAGATGAGAGAGGGGAGGAATGGCTTTGTGCGAGAAAATCTGAAATTCTGTTTTGGATAGCTTAAGTTTGAAATGCTTAAAGGATGTCTAAAAGTGTCTTTGTCTAAAGCTATATCGTGGGGAATGAACGTGATAAAGTATATAAAACTTATCACAGGCCCTGACAAGTCGCCTATACTCACGAAACGTTTGGTGCTTTTATTAGCAATAATAAATAGTATTTTACAGAACCTCCACTCATTTTGGATAAATAAGCTTTGTGAAATACATTCAATAGAATTTGTGTGTGTGTGTGTGTGTGTGTGAGTGTGAGTGTGTCAGAACTTGTCATTTAAGTCCTGGAGAGCATCCAGTGATCAGAATGAGATAGCTGAACAGACCTCTCTAAATCCTCAGGCCCCTGCTGTTTACAGAAACCGTTTTCTGTCCTGATGTTATATTTCTGATGTGTGAATATGTTGGAGGAAAAAAAATACGTAACTGCACCATATCACTGTGCTCGGTGGTATAGTTTTTTAGTTTTTCTGTGACAAATTTCTGCTTCTGGAGGGTAGAAATTGAACTTGATAACATTCTAGTGGTGTGTGAATGAAGGCCCTCCCTCAGTGTTGCAGAATGCATCGAAGTAAACCTGACTGGTAAGGCTTTTGTGCATTTGAGGCAATTTAACTTAATTTGTTTAAAAGGTATTTGTCTTCACTGGCTAGAATGTCTTTTGTTAATGTTTGATGCTATATTTGAATCCAGGCTAGTGGGTTCTCTTTCAACACTGCAGGATACTAAATGATTCCTCTCAGACATTTATGTAGTATGTATGGCCTTCTCTGGGAGAGACTGAAATTCATGCTTTTATTCCTTATCCAAGTTAAAATTCTAAATCCTGATAGATGGTTTCACTTTTAAAAGCAGGTGAGGTCCAATTCAAGGTTCCCTGAGTTCAAAAAAAAAAAAAAAAAAAAAAGTTGTTTCCCAAGAATTGAGATTTGGTTGAGCAGAGCTCAGCATACTTTGGAAGTTTTTCCTTTTAGCTAAATGGGCCTTTCAGATGATTGCAGCTGTAGATTAATCCTATTCAGACAGAACTTGAAAACTTATCAGGAACCTTTTGTGAGACAGTAACCAATCTGCTTACTCATCGCTCCGGAACGCACGACAGTTTTGGCTTATTGAACAAGGTATTAATTTATTGAACAGCTACTCTGTGCCAGACCCAACTCTCGATTCTGAATATAGCAGTGAAAAAGACAGTATTGTTCCTGCTGCTTTTCGCTTACATCTACGAGGGAGATAAATACATTGATCAATAAAATCATTATAGTGGTACGTGCTTCAAGGAAATAAAAAGGACGCCATCCATGAGAAAGAATAACGTAGGAGAGTGAGGGCCTGTCGGAGAAGGTGACATTTAAGACCTGAAGAATGGCTCCAGGCCCCAGCCAGCATAGAACTAGGGGTGAGCATTCCAGGGAACAGCTAAGGCAAAGTCTCTGAGATGAGGACAAGGTTAGAATATGTTCTGAGCTAACGCAGGTAACAGAAGGCCACTGTAGGGAAAGCGTACAGGCAGGGGGTTATGGTATTGAGTAAGACTGAGAGAAGTAGGCAAGGGGTAGATTACCAATAACGGTAAGAAGTTTGGGTTTCATCCCAAGTGCAGTGGGAAGTCATTGAAGGGCTTTCAAGCAAGGGAATGACATAGTCTGATTAATGTTTTAGAAAAACCACTCGGGCTGCTCTGTGGGAAGTGGATTTCAGATGAGTAAGAGTAGAAGCAAAGAGACCAGTTAAGAAGCTTTTGCAGGAGCGCCTGGGTGGCTCAGTGGGTTAAGGCCTCTGCCTTTGGCTCAGGTCATGATCTCGGGGTCCTGGGATCGAGCCCTGCATCGGGCTCTCTGCTTGGCAGGGAGCCTGCTTCCCCCTCTCTGTCTCTCTGCCTGCCTCTCTGCCTACTTGTGATCTGTGATCTCTCTCTGTCAAATAAAAATATATATATATATATATATATATATATATATATATATTTTAAAAGAAGCTTTTGCAAAAGTCCAGAGAAGAGACGATGCTGTTTTGGACAGAGCGGTGTCAGTAGAGATGGAGAGATCGAGCTGAGTAGATTCAAGGTGGATTTTAGAAGTAACAGGATTTGCTAACAGGCTAGTGTGGAAATCAAAGGGCAGGACGAAATCAAGGACGTCTTCAAAGAAGCTTGAGGAGCTAGGTGGGGCTATGGACTGAAACTGGGAAGATGAAGACAAGAATGTAGTTCTGGAAGTGAAATGTCTGGGAGACCTCCAAGTGGTGGTGTCAGGTAAACATTGGAGGTAAGTGTGGCGCTCAGAGTAGAGGTCCGGGCAGAAGAGAGAAATCGAGGAGTTATCAGCACATTGATGCTATTTAAAACCACATACTCCTACAGAGAGAGTGCAAGAAGAGGGTCCTGAATTGGATGGAAAAACAAACACACCAGCAAACGAAATGGAAGTCGAGTGTCCGGCGCGGTAGGAGGGTGCCCAAGAGCACACAAGGTCACAACACCTGGGAGAGGAAGCTAGTCGAAGCAGGATTAGTTGGTATGTCGCACGCAGCTGGGGATGTCCAGGAAGGTGAAGACAGAACAGGTCCTGTGTCCATTGCATTTGGCAGCTGGGAGGTCACTGGTGACTTTGAGGAGGCATTTTCAGAGAGGTGGGGACGGAAGCCCAGCTGAAGAGGGTTTAGGAGCAAAGAGGAGGCGAGATAGTAGAGACAAGCTGAGCCGCAAGCAAACAAAACGTGTTTGAGAGGGTTTACCAGAAAGGAAAACAGACAGACAGTAGCTTAGTAACTGATGGAGGGAGAATGGGGTTCAAAGAACTAGGGTTTGGGGTTCGGGTTTGTTTTTGCTTTTCACGAGAGATACTTTTGTATATGTCTCTACTGGAAGTACTGCGGAGAAAGCGAGGTTAGTAACAGATGTGGGAGAGAGGACGTAGCTGAAAGCATGAGGTTAGTAACGGATGTGGGAGAGAGGACCTTGCTTTCCCGTCACCCTTGCTTGCCCTTGCTTGCCCTTGCCCTTGCCCGTCACCCAGCGGGAAGACGGGTGAGGGTTTTGAGATCTGGGTGCAGCCCTCCAAAGCCTTGCATTCTGGTCTTAAGATTAATTCCAAACAGACCTAAATTCTATGGTATTGACTGTATCTCTCCTCACGGTTCGGAGGAGCCCCCAGTGGAGACGGGCTTGCCGATGAGAGCTCAGAGGAGGGGAAGGTGGTAGCACCAAGGCGGGACCTCCAGGCTTGAGCAGAGGCTGAAGAAGGGGCAGTAATACTGATGACGAGGACGTGCAGGAGCCGGCGGACTGGGCGGGACTTGTATGCAGAAAGCTCCCCCGACTGGAGGCAAGCTTTCTCGTGGAATGCGTAGTGGGAAGTTGTGGGTCATGTCATCCAAGACCGATACCGGGCAGGGGGGACGAGGTGGTCCAGTAGGAGCCAGCCCTGCCCTTGAGCAAGCAAAGAGAATGATGGAGACCACGTTGTAGCAGGATGAAAGTCACGGCCACATGGTGGCTAGCTGGACAAGGGGCGGTTGCTGTATTAAAAGTCAAGGACACAGTTCTGTAACCTGGTCTGCAGCTCCAAGTCCTCCAGTGAGGGTGGCGGCTGTGGACGTAGAGAGGAAGTGATGCATGTGAGGGGTGTTGGAAGAGAAGGACCGACAGGATCGAGCTGTCAATTTGGACATAAAGGGAAAAGAAAAGAGAGACAAGGAAGATGACTTCAGGTTTCCTGGACTAAGAATCCAATGATGTCAGGAATAGTCGGGACTTCCTGAGATTCAAGGAAGCACAAATGGTCCAAAATGCTGAGAAGTCCGTGCTAGAGACATAGAGTAGTACTTTCTGAGCTGAAAGCACTTTGCCCTGACGGTCGGCATGGATGGCATTTGGGACCGCAGCGTGGGGGAGCTCATCCTTTGTTCTGGGGGAACAAGTAGAGACAGTGGGGCAGGCGGTGGGCGGCCAGCAGTCTCAAGCTGGGAGGAGGTCGAGCCCCACTGCTCAGTCTTTGGATGGGGGAGCAACAGAGACTGGGACCATGGAGTTTCTCAGCATGGAGTTTATTTATCCTGCTCCATTATTTTAAGAGGCTTTTGCTATGAAATCTTGGAAAATGAATTTCTCTTCAGCCCATCAGAATCTTCAGGTTTGGCAGGTTCTTTTTAAATGTAAAAACCCACCTAGGAAAATAAAAGTCGGGCATGTTGTCTTCTCCTTCTGTTCTGTTCTAGACATTGTAAATGAAATTGGAGAACAGAGAATCTGAGCTTTACTTCGTAGGGTGTAAAATGTGATTGATTTTTATCTTCGTCTCCCGATTTGTCGTGGGATTTTGCCTCTCTCTCCTCTCAAGAGCCTCTTAGTCCTCGCCACAAACCACCTGCCTCCTTGGGGGGGTTATCGTTCCTAATCTGGAGGGGGTTTCTGGATCAGATGAAGTCCTTCCATGATGGGGGCAGCCCCCTCTGAGTTCTTCCACGGCCTCACCCCTTCCTAAGAGCACTGTCTGCTACAGCAATCAGGAAGGATTCAGAGTCCTGTTTGTGGAAAGAAGAGATTATTATAGTACCCAGAGGAAGGAGGAGGGAACAAATCCAGGTTTCTGGCTCTTGCCCTTGAACTATAAATTCTCAAGGACTTTCATGGATCTCCTGGAATCACTGCGGGAAATCCACATTCCATCGGAAAGCTGTGTAGAGTTATCAGATGATCATTTCTTTGTCTTTCTCTCTTTTTTTTTTTTTTTCTAATTTTTAAAAGAGATTTATTTGTCAGAGAGAGCGCACGCACACACAAGCAGGGGGAGCAGTGGGCAGCAGGAGAAGCAGGCTTCCCTCTGAGCAGGGAGCCTGATGGCAGGGCTTGATCCCAGGACCCTAGATCATGACCTGAGCCGAAAGCAGACGCTTAACCCACTGAGCCACCCGGGCCCTCCTCAGATGATCATTTCTGATGCCTTCCCCTCCACTCCCAGCCCAGGTCTGACACTGTGAATAAAAAGTTAGGATAAAACTGCAGAGTAATTCTCCATTTTTTTTTTTTTCCAAAGACTTCATTCATTCATTTGACAGAGAGAGAGAGAGACCACAAGTAGGCACAGAGGCAGGCAGAGAGAGAGAGCGGGGGGGGGGGGGGGGGGGGGGGCGCAGGCTCCCCGCCGAGCAGAGAGCCCGACACGGGGCTTGACCCCAGGACCCCAAGACCATGACCCGAGCCGAAGGCAGAGGCCCCAACCCACTGAGCCACCCAGGTGCCCCAGTAATTCTCCATTTTAACTGTTGTTTTTCTTGTTCGACACAAAAGAAATTAGATTTCTCCACCTGGTTCATCCAGCATTTCTCCTCCCTCCCGCCTGGGCACAAGGGCACACAAACATGTACGCTCACACCTTAGATGCCTTAGGACTGTGATTCTCATAAGTGGACAGAGTGCCCGCCATGTGCTTCAGGACCAGCCATACCTTCTCGAAAGCTGGGCTGCTGTAACTGGCTAAACAGCAGATGGAATTAGTTATTGCTTGCCTAGGGACTTAAAAAGACCGTGTTACCTCCAAGAATTTCTAAAGAGTTGTCTTTTTTCTCCCCTTCCAGAGGGCCAGTTGAGAGTGGATGCCAATGTATCCGTGCACCATCCTGGAGAGCCTCTGGGGGTTCGAACCGAAGTGAAGAATCTGAACAGTGCCAGGTTCTTGGCCAAAGCAATAGGTGAACATCGGCTTACGTTTATTGTTCTTTGTATCGGTTACCTGTGGCTTTGTAACAAGCCACCCCAAACCTTAGTGGCTTACATGATAACCCTTTCAGCTTTCACAGTTCTACAGATTGGATCCTGCCTCAGCTCATTCGTGTGGAAGATGAGCTCACTCACACGTTGGGGCCTTGGTGCCAGGGCTCTGCTAGGCTTCTATTTCCATGCCATCTTTCTTCATTTGCTTGCCTAGCCTGGGCCTTCTGGCTTGGCAGTGGGGCATGCCAGGGGGATGAAGGCAGAGGCCTCAAGGCTTCATGAGTCCCAAGCTCTAGAATTCATACAGTGTCTCTCCCAACACATTCGATTCAAAGCAGATTCAAGGGGAGGAGAAATAGACTCCGCCTCTTTCTGGGAGGAGCTGCAATGTGCTATCACTCTATTTTTCCGTTTACCGCATTCTTTCTGACCAGCGCGAACTTTATAAAGTCATGTTTATTCATTGTAGATTGGTCATAGTTTGACTGAATTGGTCGTTGTGTTTTTCTGCTTTTTATTGTTTTTACTAATAGATTCCATGTGCCTATGTAATCGAGTTTGGGTCTTATTGGAGTTCATGCTGTGGGTATTTATGTGTTGACAAATACATAGTCATTACAGTAGAACGGTTGAGGAAGATAAATATCCAGGCAGTCCCATAGAGGTTGCTGACTGTGAGGACATCGCAGAAGACTAAATACATTCTTTAAAACCAAGGGTATCTAGAGAGGAAGAGAGAATGTAGGGAAGGGCTAGAGTTCAAGTGCATCCTTTCAAGGATGCCGAGCACAGGACAACTGAATGCATTGCTGTATGTTTAGTAGAGTCCTAGGTCTCGTTGAGGAAAGTACTGGAAATAATATAGAAAAGATTCTCTAGTCTTGTATAAAACCTTATGCCGAACCTGCAATCATCAGCCTCAATGAAGATGCTCTGAGTGTACAAATTTTCGGGAAAAGGGCATTAAAATGGTTAAGGGAATAACTTACATAAGGAAAGGAGTAAGGGAAGGTTCCCATGTGTAGATGGATCAAAGAGGGCAGACTCTTTTTGTCTCCAAAAGGAGACAAGTCCAAGTCTATAAAGCCATGAAAGGTTTGGGTCAGGGATACCCTTGCAGCCCAGTTCTGTGAAGTTCCGGAAACTTGGAACAAATGGAACAAAGTTCCACTTCACCCTGTGGGTAGTAAGTGTTCTGGAATTCATTATTCCAGGAGGTGGTGATGGTAACCTAAAAAAACAAGCAGCAATATTTTAAGTAGATTTATTCTTAATGATTTATGAAGGAGACCCCCGAGACGGAATTCTGCCTGTGTCCTGAGGAAACCACAGACTTACTATGATGGGCTTAATTCTCCAAGCCCGTGATTTTTCCATCCCATTTTTCTTCCTACATCATGCCTAATAGTCATCATCTGATTTCAGTCAAAGAGAACATTGGAGTTGGGGAGACAGGGAACGAAAACTGGCATATTTTAGTGTTGCTGCTTCTTGTCGGCTCAGATAAAAGAGTTTGGATTTGGATGAGGGAAGGTAGAACCATGCTAGGGTGGGAAGTTAAGGGGGAGGCTAAAGCTGCTTTCAGAAAGAAGCTTAACCATGATGGCTGTTTTGATTACCACAGTCAGCCTTGTTTGGTGGTGAGGGAGCATGGCACAGAGCAGTGGCCCTTAATCATTTGGGATCATGGATCCCTATGAAAATTCTGGACTCTGTCTCCAAAAAATGTACAAATGCACACACCCACATTATGTGATTTCAGGAGGGACCAGAACCCCATGAGGTTTATTCTTGGATCTCTGGGTAAGAGCCCTCAATAGGCAGTCATCCTGGATCTGGAATCAGTTGGCCTAGATACTGGTCCTAGCCCTTCTTCTGCCAAGAGTGTAAACTGGACTGGGTCACCATGACCCAGAACTTTCTCCGAAAGTGAGGGAGCAGAGCTTCCTAAAAGGCCCCTTCCACCCCCATTGTCCTATGATGGCAAGAAGAAGAGAATATAGCATATACGGGAAGAATTATTATAAACAACTCTCTTGATTATTTTTGACTTAAAGACTGAGAAAGATTTCTGACTATTGCTTGATTGGATGAAAATACGAGACTAAATTACTGTGTTTTTCTTAGACTCTGAAATTGAGAGACAAATCCACGAACTGGAGAATGGACGTGAAATTCTGAATGAAACGCGCTCGTTTGACTGCAAGCTGGGGTGAGTTTGCATTGACAAGCATCTTGCACGCAGCCTGGGCTCGCCACAGACCAGCCCTGTGACCTTGAACAAGGTACTTAGCTTGTCTGCGCTAACGCTTTCCTCACTAGTAGAGTTAGGAAAACACTGTACGCTGCCGGGGTATAATACCCTGGAGGACTGATGAGAGGTTGAAGCTGAACCGGACTGGGACCTAAGTGCTGAGTCTGGCCCTTCGGTTGCTTCCAGCTTATCCACTGTGGCAAGACTTCTCGCTTCCTTAAATGCTATCAGACTCCAGCTCTACCAATTCAAGCTAGCGGAAAAGAAAGCGTAGGGGTGGTTATGGAGGGACCCTTTCTTGTTTGTTTTGATCAGTTTGACTCTAATGTACTGACTCTGAATCTTGAGGATTTTATGCTTTTAGCAGAAGACCGAAAGAAGCTCGGAAGACTCGAGTTTGAGCTGGTTAGAAGCTGGAAACATTGAACGATGGTCTTTTTAAAAAAAAAATTAAATATTTCTCTTTCATTAATACTTTCTCACGTAGTCATTTAAGTGTCTCTCAAAGGAGGTCAAAGAGCCTGAATTCGCCTGTGTCCCTGAAGAGTAGGGGGAACTCCCCTTTGCACATATGCTGGGCCATGCCACATGCAAGTTGGTTTAACGTCTTCCTATTGAACTGTCGCAGGTGCACCATGCCGATGAGAGACAAAGAAGGAAAACAAGACTACAGGTGGTTATTCTTCTTGTCAAAATACCATCATGTGTTTAGGGTGAGGGGCAAATTTCAAATCCACTTGCAGAGTAACATAAGGCCCTGGGTGGTTTTTAGGAACCATTTTCTGTTTATATTGTTGCATGATGGCCTGCATGATGCAAGCCTAGACTTCTTATTTTATTTACATACTGAGAGAAAGAGTGTTTGCTTGGTTTGGTAGCCTTAGAGTGTCTCCTTTGGTGGGCCTCGACTACTGGAAGACACTGTTGACTCACCCCTGTGGGAGTTGTTATAATCGAGCTGGGAGGGTGGCAGGTGAGGATGGGGCCAAGGATGTCCTTATTCTTATATTCAGTTACAAATTCGATAACACACTGAAGATCCTTGAGAAGAAAGGAAAAAAGAGATGCATATGTTAATGGCATTTCCCTTCACAGCTCGGGTGATGCTGTGTAATTGATTAAAATTTAACAAGTTGGACTTAATAGGAAATCCAGAAATAAAGCCAGTAGTAATAGGCTTAAGGTAATTTGAACCTCTGGTACTTTTTCCCCATTGAGTTTTGCAGATTGTAAAGATTGAAGTTGTAAGCAGCAAAGTCGTTGGTTCCTATGCAAAGCTCGACTCTTGCTGTCCGTGAGGAACCGCTGTAGTTCTGTGATGCGGGAGAGAAGTTCCTAAACCCTTAGTGTGGACCTCCCCTGAAGGGCCCCTCTCGTGTGTGTCAAAGTCAAGATTGTTTTCAATCTTGAAAGCTTCTAGGGAGCTTCTAGATTCAATCTGTTCTTCCCAAGAACTTCTTTGTTCTCCAGTGTGCCGCCCCCCCCCCCCACTCTGTTTATGCTGCTTCCTTACTCCGCACGGAGTTAACTGTTAGATCAGCCAGTGGTTTTGGCTCAAGCCCTCGGGTTAATAGGCAGGATTCAGGAACGGTCTCTTTGGCTTCCTCCTGCCCTCAGAAGTCAGACTGGTTCACAGCACAGATTTGGCGTGGAGGTGATGGGCTGCGTACACATCTGGCCCGTCACCTTGGCACCCCATTCGTTTTGTGTTGTCCTGCTTCTGGGTAAGCCCTTCGATAAGTACAAGTGGACAGAAAATGTTAGGTGCTGGACAGGAGCAGAAGGAAAGACATTACGTGCGGTGGTGCTGCCGAGACTTCCCATGTACCCCCTGGCGTATATGCCCTGCCTCTCCACCACGGCTCCCCGAACGACATCCTGCTCTGCCCTGCGCGGGAATTGCTGAAAACTCCGACTCAATACACGGTCCACAGACATGCCACGGAGTGTGGTACATTTGTTACAAATGAAGATTGTATTATTAACGGAAGTCCATAGTTTACATCAGGGTTTCCTCTTCATGTTGTACTTGCTGTGGGCTTTGACCAAAGGCATAATGACGTACGTCTAACATAATACCGTAGGGAATACTATCACTGTCCTAAAAATCCCCTGTGCTCCACTTACTTATCCTTGCCTCCCCACTTCCACGTTTTTCTTTTTGGCAGACACTGTTTATGTCTTCCACTTCTCAAGAAAGAAAGCTTTCTTTGACTTTTCACTTATTTCACAAATACTGCTAGAAACAGAATTTCAAAATGAGGAAAAGTCATTTTTCTCTCTAATAAGTAAATTGTTCTCATTTGGTCCTGTTTTTCCCCAGCCAGTGTCTTTGTGAATAGATACTTTATCCCACAATTATGAATCACAGCGTAGCATCAGCCCTGCGTTGTGCCTTGTTCATTCATCATGGTTTGTAAGCTTGGAGAGGGTCTTGACCTGTAGCCTCCACTTGTACAAAGACTCATTCCTGGGAAACAGAGTTGATATTATGGAACATTAGAAAACATTTGGATTTTTATTTTATTTATTTGACAGAGCGAACAAGCATGAGCTGGGGGAGAGGCAGAGGGAGAGGGACAAGCAGCCTCCCCGCTGAGTGGGGAGCCCAACATGGGGCTCAGTCCCAGGACCCTGAGCTCATGATCTGAGCCGAAGGCAGACGCTTAACCGAGTGAGCCCCCTGGGTGCCCCAGAAAATATTTGGGATCATAATATGACATCTAAACACGAAACTTTCTTATCGATGATAGATTGTTGTTTTTTTTTTTCCTGTTAAACCAAATACTTCTGATTCAGACCCCATTTCCTCTCCCTGCCTAGGTTTATGCCCGAGCCCAACCTGCCTCCCCTGCTGCTCTATGACACCGCGTCTCTGCCTCCTGGCGCGGACCCACAGCAAGTGATCAACATTGACTGGATTCGGGAGCGGCTCCCCGAGCTCCCCAGCGAGACCCGGGAGAAGCTCGTGCGACGGTACGGCATGCTGCCGGAACACAGCTTCGCCTTGCTGGTGAGTATGGATCAGATACGCCCGGCTCAGCCGTTTGGGTCATGCTCTACAGTGAGCTCTGAGCGGAGCAGGCAGATTGCTTCATTTGTACGGTAGATGCTTCTAAAAAGAACAGGGCACGCTAACCTTTGCTCCCTACCGTTGATGGTGAATGCTCCTTATAAAACCAGAAGATGAATGAAGCCGACTCTACGTCAGTCATGTCTTCTGTGCAGAAACAAACAGCTGCTCACAGCGGCCGGGGAGGCTTCTTGAAGACAGTCCAAATGTTATGGATGAATGTTTTCCTATGCGTCTGTAGGACAAAAGAAAATCAATGTATAGGGTTTCTGGATGTCTAGCACTATTGAACCCTGACAGGGTCTGGCAGGCAGTTCGGTCCTCAAAAGCCAGCCAGCGGTTTCTCCAACCGTAGAAGAAAAACATTTATTCTGCACAAAGTGTTGAAAACTGACTAAAAGTATCGGTCCTTTGAGGCTCAAGGAGGCATCTTAAGGGGCTGTTAGCGAGTCTGACACCACTGAGACCTGCTTAGGGATTTTCCAATCTTTTCAAAGCTGCTTGGGGCTTTGCTGTTTTCTTTGTCATGGCAACATTAAAGTGATGCTGCATCAGTGAGGGTAGGGTTTTGTCACAGTTGTCTTCGGCTTGTCTGTGAGGGAGGAAGTAGAAAGTCTTGCTGCTGCGTGTTTCAGGGACGGGGTATCTGCCACACTTTGCTTCTGGAGCAGCGAAGTCTGTGCAAAATGTGGATTTTTGCATTTTAATTGACCAATAGTAACTATCCAGGGATGTTAGAACGTACATATTTATCTATTTCAGTGACAGCAGCCGCACTATTTCTGGTACAAGGTAGGCAAGTCAATTTTTGTTGAATGAATGGTTCTCTCTTTATAAATCGGCTAAGGTGAAAACTCTTCAGAGTCTCACATGAAAGCTCCTCTTTCTCTCCCAGTGATGATTAGGCAGGCAGTGATTTAGCCAGGGGTGACCACTGCCCACTGCCTCCCGTGGGCTGCCGTCATCGCTTAGTCATAACTCTGTGATGATCACATGGCTGGATTTGATTTATTAGTGTCACTTGTTCAGCCCCTTGCAGGCTAAGACTGTGTCACCTTCTCACCCGCTGTTCCTCAGCACAGCCCGGCCTTTCAGAAACTCCTCTCAGGAATATGGCTATTTCTTGCCATGGCGCTGTCTGCACACATATGCTCCCTTCGAAGAGCATCTCTCTAGCACTGTCATGCTTGGCCTCTGACGAGCATGTGATGGCAGGGGGCATCTGCTTCCTCAGGGAAAGTCAGTCCTCTCAGGGCAGGGACATTTTCATATATATACACGTACACACACATACACACAGACACACACATACATATATATATAGATATATATACACACATACACACGACACAGCTAACACCAGCCCCTGGGGCAGATTGCAAGAGATAGATGCATAATGTGGAGTGCTCAGGGAGGTAGTGATTACCTTGATTGGAACAAAAGGGAAAAACCTCCAAAAGGAGGTGATTTTTGAGCCAGTTTTGAAGGGACTTTCAATATCTTAAAAATGTGCTTATTTTTATAGCTTGCAGATCATGTATTAGGTGATTAGTTTTGGGTTGTTGTTGTTGTTTTTTTTTTAAAGGGCTAGTCCTTGAAATTTCCAAGATAGGTGTAAAGAGACCTTAATAGCAATGGAAAGAGAATGATTCAGAGAAATTGTTTCCCTGAAAGTGGGCATCCTGAGCTCTTTACGACTTTGTAATCATTGAAAGCTGAGCTACTCAGACCCGAAAATGATATGTTCGTGTTTTTTCCTGCCTTCATCAGAAACACAACAGATTGCTGAGAAGGGCAGATGCACAAATCTAATGAACCATCTTTCAATTTAAAGAGTGCCCAGGAGTATTCATTAAATAAATCGCAGCAGTGGAGGTGTGCTTTGCAGAGCTTCGATTCCACGCTCTGTGCCTTCGGATTGCTGATTCCATGAGGCATTTAGGCACATACCCACCCCCACACACGTGCCTTCTCCACACGGACTAAAAACTGCAGAACTCTAGTTTTTAATATGTCTTGTCATCTTATTATGTGGTAAGCCCCACGTGACGTTTTGGTAGTTTGTGCCCTATATTTTACACAACTCTAGTATTGTAGCACCTCCAACAACGTCCGGCACCTAGTAGGCGCTCAGTGAATACTTTTTCAGTGAACGTCAGACCAATGATACTGTGGTCCGACCATAGTATCCAGAGGACCAATGATACTATGACAGGACTCATGAGGGTACAGAAGAAGCAGCATTCCTGATAAAAGCATCATTGCTTCTAAAGGTCAGATCCATAAATACCCCTCACCCGCTAGCACATCATGGGGTGACTCCTGGCTCGCTGAACTCTGGGTGAGAGGCACAGGGACCAGCGCTCTAACCACCCCACGTGCTGTGTCCAGATGCAAATCACTTGGCCTCCCTGGCTCTTGTTTTCTGAACTGGTCTTGTTAGGTCATTAAATCCAATCTACATCTTGGTTTTCTCTCTTAAACCCTCCTGACAGAAAATCTCTATTACTGGTTTTTTCCCTCCGGTCACAGACGAAGTATCTTGCCCCCACCCCCCCCCAAGACTTCAACCTATTTAGTTAACCTTGCTTCCCTATCTTGTGTCAAATTGCCTGGATTGCCAACCTCATTTGTCAGGATTAAGGAATAGAAATGCAGAAGCTGAGACCCAGGTATTTAGGATCCTGAAAAAAGAGACGGTCTAATAGCATAGCAAGTCCTTCTCTGAGTCAGTATATTCCAGGAGTGATCATGAGAATGATCTAGATGATGTGCATGTGCGTTTTTCTCAGCAGATAATCCCAGGGCGGCGTCTGTGGGGATATCTCTTCCGAAACTCCTCCTTACCGGATTCTGAGAATGCAAACAAATTGTGGTCATTTGCTTAAGCAGTACAAGAACATGGCTGCTCGCTGACAGTAGTTTCTGTGGTTTATGGTGGGGCACCTTTCTTTTTTTTTTTTTTTCTGAAAGTAGGCCCCAGGTTCAGGATGGAGCCCAATGAGGAGCTTGAACTCACAACACTGAGGTTAGGAGTCAGACACTTAACCAACTGAGTCACCCCAGACACCCCACAGGGCACTTTTTAATTTACCCTCACAACAACTCTTTGAGGTAGGTGTTGTTGTTCTCCCCATTTTACAGATGAGGAAACATCAACTGTGGCGCAGTGTAGGACACGAAGTAACTTAGGCAGGCCTGTGGGGGGCCAGGTTTAGTGGTCTGAACTGACTTCAGAGCCCAGGCTTTGTTTACATTTCTAAGTTCTGCTGCTTGTCTACACATAGAATGTGCCACAGTGCCAAACAGGAATATGCTTCAAGTTCGTTGCCATTTTGAATCACTTGATAGAGAAAATAGAGTTTTTACTTTTGTTAATGCTGTTTTTGGGGATCTTTTTGTTTGTTTTTTGGTTGAGGTTTTCTTTGTTGTTTTATTTTTGGTTTTGTTTTTGTTTTTGTTTTTGTTTTTAGATTTAATTATTTGAGAGAGCATGAGTGGGGGGCAGAGGCAGAAAGAGAGGGAGAAGCAGGCTCCCCACTGAACAGGGAGCCCGATGAGGGGCTCAGTCCCGGGACCCTGGGATCATGACCTGAGCTGAAGGCAGACGCTTAAGTGCCTGAGCCACCCACGCGTCCGATACTGATGTTTTACACAGTCCCGCTAATGCTTCATGAAGAAGAAGCTTCTTCTGTGCTTCACCACAGACCACTGGTTCATTTACAACTTTTGACCACCCCACTTGGTTTTTACAATTTCAGACTGCCTCATAAAGAAAGAAAAAGTGCTTTTTTCCTATATTTAGTGAAAAGCAGCCAACTCCAATGAAAAGGAGAAATTATGTCCATTTTCCAAGTAGAAAATTTAAGTCACGAAGAAGAGATGTAAACTGTCCTCCGTAACTTTGTTTTGTTTCTTAGACTTGCTGCCGTAGGCTCTTGACTCCTTCTGAACGAATCCCTGAAAAGGTCTCCACGAGAAGGCAGAGTGCGTGGGGTTTGTGGGGTCTTTGGGATGATTTTGCCTGTCGCATCCTGTCCTGCGTGGCACATGGTAGGCACTTAGTAAGGACCAGACACAAGCTCACAGGGCGGCCGGCTGTGGATGAATTCAGTAAATGGAAAGTTGTCCGTGTCATCAAGATTTCAGTGGGAGAATGGCACAGCATTCCCAATTCAGGGTTTCTTGAGGGCCTGCTGTCCTCGCCACCGTGCCCTGTGCTGTTTTCAGATGGAAGAGCTTTATCTTTTCCATGTTGCTTTTCCTTCTCCCGAGTAGCCCTGCAGGGCAATGGGTTGAAACACTGACTAAGAGACAGACAGTCTTGATTTCAGATCCCACTTCTGACACCTGGGAGCCGGGAGGGCCCTGCAAAGGCAGCTGGCGCCGTTCCCATCCCCCCTCCCTCCCCGCGCCGCCCCCCCCCTCCCCCCCCCCCGTAGCAGAAAGACGGGAGGGAATGATTCTCTTATCCCGAAGATGAGTGACAGACAGAATCTTCACTGAATCTTATGACAATCTAAAGACAGCCAAGCGGACTCCCTGGAATAAGTTGCCAGGGAGAAGAGCACAGGCACCACATAGCCACTAACACATTGAGGGCCGCGCAGGGCAGACTTTAAAGAAAAATCCTGCATGGCCCAGTGAGACTGTAGGAAAACGTGACTGTGACCCTCCGGATTAGTGACCCATGCTGCCATACGTGTCTGTCTGTCTTTATATTCAGCCTCAAGATGTGTAGTCTTATTTGAACAACTTCATCTTCCCCAGCCGGTTATTCCCCATTTGAAGTCATAATCCTTTGTTTCTGACACCTTGAAAAAGGTTAAGGTGTCTCCAGAGACCAAGAAGCAGAAAAAATATCATGACTGTGGTTGATTGCGAAATGGATTGTTTTTCAAGAATTTTGCTTTGAGTTTCTAGCGAGCTTGAAATGGCGTGGTTTCTTTTTGGATGAACTGTCTGTAAAATAATTTCCCATGATAAATATCTGTGTACTCGTAGGTAATACTACTTTAAAGCTAATAGTTTAAAAGGCGTCTGAAGCTCTATTGACTGGTTTTAGCCTGCTTAGACGTACTGAGGAGCAAAGCACTGGCCTTCTAACTCCTGCTGAAGGAAAATCCATTTGGTCAGCGCCGTCGCTCACCATATTTCGACTCCGTGTAATTTTCGAAATTGATTTTATTCTTCGTTTTATGAAATTGCACCCAGTGCTTGCCAGCTTACGGGGGCTTTTATAGTTAGTCTGTGCACTAGAAACATAACCGATGTTTTTTTTTCCGGTAAAACTGAATAAAAGATGCATCTTCTAAGTTGACTTCTGAAAAACGAGCAGTTCGTTTGTTTCAGATGCAAGGAAGAGAACTTTCAGAGATGAGGATCCTCTGGCTCCGATTCATTTGACCCCTCTGGGACCTTCCCCCTGGAGCAAAAGTGCAGGGAGGAGTGAAAAGTGCAAGACTGAGTGCCCAGTCTTGGGGATTCACAGGGACTCTCTCCTTCATCCATCCTGAAGCCGGGTCTCCTGTTTGTGGGATGATTTCCTTTGGGGGACAATTAAAATACATTATTTCAGGCTTCAGTCAGATCTTGGCACCAGTGAGCAAGCACTGCGTTGAAACTTTGTTGCCATTTTTAAGCTGCAGCCAGAAAGTCGCTGTTGACCAGCACGGGTTCCCTCCGTGTTGGGCCCATCTGACAATGGTGGTTTTAGACACATTGAAATGCAATCATGATCAGAATTGATTTCTTGATAGCATACTACTTGTGGCCTATTCTCGAAGATACAGTTTTCTAATTATGCCAGTCTGCCATCAACTTTTATCACCTGATTATCCAGAGAGACGTCTTATTGCCAGATTGGTTTCCTTCCCATCCCTGTTAGAGCTCATGTATCCCGGAGAATGTAAGCTCATTTTCACATGGGTCTAAGCCAGATGTAGGTGTGAACCCTCTCTCTGTGGAACCAGTATCCTGAGTTAAACTCAGATGTGTGTACTTCCCCGACTTTGCTAGGAACAAAAGCACAAGTGAAATTGTTGGGACCAGAGTTTTGCTCGGATTTTAGGGGCTTCGGGGCCCACTGGGAACATGACCCAGAAGTAGAAACTGTGAGGCCCCAAATAGGACTATAGACCTTCCTAGTTAGTTGTGTATTTTATGAGACAGACTAGAGAGTATACCCTTGGTATTTCTGGGTCAATTTCCAAGCTTCTCCAGATCTCCATGTTCTTGCAAGTGGCCATGATGGTTCAGGATTCTGGCTTCGTCCTGATAGACGCAAGTGAGAGTGATGTCTCCTGTGCTGCCTTACTCCGCTGATTAACTACCTCTAGTTTCTTCCCCACTGAAGACCCCGCTGGATGAGTCTTTTTTTTCCCCCCTCACTCACTGCAAGGTTTCCGCAGCCACTCCCTATTTTCATTTGCATCATAGATCCAAGCCAACACCCCACTGAATGCGTCCGTCCTTAATCTCGCTATGACTTCCGCTTTCTTTCCTTAGAACTCTCACCCAGGCCTCCCTACCTGATTTCCATTCCCACCCCAACACTAGCATTCACTGTTATTTTCACAGAGGTGATGGGTCTACATTCTGTTTTTCTCACTTTGTAATACTGACCAAACCCCACAGGAATGAAGAGGGAACAACAGAGGCCCCACTGACGGGTGCTGGGCCCTCTTAAGTCGTTTGCAGAGATGCTCAGTGGCCACTTGCCCCAGCGCCCCTGCCACGTGGGGGCTGGGTGCAGTTCCCACTTGTACTTCCACAGAATGACACGTCCCGACACGTGGGCGCCTCGCCTGGTCGGAGCCACTGTTGTTCGGTGCACAGAAGCAGGGTGTGCTGTACGGCCGGCCGCTCCCTCCACAGGAAGGGCCTGCCCGGTTGGGTGTGAGGCAGTGCTCGAAGTCCCCGTATCTGAAGAGTCAGAATGCAGTAAGGTGCCATCTGCTCGCCGCCAAGACTATGTGAGCAGTAGCGGGGGTGGTTCTGGAGGATCCGAAGGTGCTTCAGAATTGGGCAGGGTCTTGGCTGAGCGGACTCACCGAAACTTCCGTGAGGAGAGGGCGTGGAGGGGACGCAGAAGAGAGGCCCGGGGAACTCTGGCCACCCTCCCGTCCCCCAGAAGCTCCGTGCGGCCTGGGGCAGGGGGCGCGTATCTGCCTTCCTTCCTGGTCTGGGAGCAGGTGTGTGTGCCCCGCCGCCGCGGAGAGTGCCAGGTGGTCTAGGTGTACGTTGGCAGAGACAGAAAGAGAACCTGCCATTTTCTCCTAATTTCTAAGTTAATTGCTAAGGGGCTTTGCAACGTTTTTAATATGTGAAGAACCTTTGAACAGCTGGCAAGTACCAAATAAAATAATGGAAGTGGTGGGAAAGGGCATTCTTTTGATGAGCTGGTTGCCTCACATCGTGCCTGGCACTGCGAGGGGCTCAGTCTCCGAGCCCAGGAAGGCAGCGACGCGCAGTTTTCTTCCTCAGAGGCAGTAACGTGGGGATGAGGACAGACCGCAGAGGTTCAAATCCCAGTTCTGCTGCGTTCTTGCTGTGTAACCTCGAGCAAGGTCATGCCTCAGTGTCCTCCTCTGTAAGAGAGAGTTCTAGTGTCAGCTGACGGTTGTAAGAATCCAATGAGTTGGGGCATCTGAGTGGCTCAGTGGGTTAAGCTCTACTCAGCAGGGAGTCAGCTTCTCCCTCTGCCCCTCACCCCACTCTCATGCTCTCTCTCAAATAAATCTTAAAAAAAAAAAATTAATGTGGAGACTGCCTCGAAAATAGTGGCTGGCGCCTATTATTGTTTCTAAGACATATTCCCGTGGGGCACCTGAGTGGCTCAGTCGGTTCAGCGTCTGCCTTCGGCTCAGGTCAGGGTCCTGGGATCGAGCCCCAAGTCGGGTTCCCTGCTCGGTGGGGAGTCTGCTCCTCCCTCTGCTTCTGTCTCCCGCTCGTCTTCTCACTCTCTCCCTCAAATAAATAAGTGAAATCTTGACAAAGTACTACTGATAAAAGAAAACGTATTCTGGTTGTTCATACTCTCCGCAGGAGCAGCAGCCACGTGCGACTCCCCACAGGGCTGGCCGCTGTCTCCGTGTCGAGCAGCCATTCTGGATCCACTCCTGCAAGCTTTTTAACTAGCCCCCGATCGCCAAGCTGGGGTTCCTCTAGGTGCCAGGTCACCCCCTGCCACGTAATCAGCTGTTCCTCGACTTGTAGTTTGTGGGCTTTTTCTTCTCTTGAGGCTGCCACCGGGCAGCTGTCTCTATCAGGTTTCGTTCTCCTTCTAAATATAGTGCAGCTAATTTCTGCCTTGCCATCAGGTTCAGAGGGTGTGGGACTTAGAACAAGAAGCGTGGTTGAGAAATCAGCCCTCCTCCTGTTCCAACTGCATGGCCTTCCGACATTTTGTCATCTCCGAAGGCAGAACGTCCAAGACAGTTTTGCGAAAAGACAGTAGCGCGCAAAAAGTCACTGCTCCCAGGGCCCGAGGCAAGGGTGAGTCGGGGTTCCCTCCCGGGGCAGGTCTCGAAGGTGGGGCGATCCCTGCGCCTCGCCTCACCCCTGCCTTGACCGGCTGACAGGTCATCAGCGGTGGAGGGTTCCTGTGAGCGTCTGGGAGGCTGGCCTGCCACTGACTCCGGGTGTAATTGAATGCTTCGCGGAAATTTGATTAAAATGTGAAAAGGATGCTTCCCGGTCACAGAGCTGCAAAGGCTGTCTGGTGTTACATGAAAGACAGGCCCGGTTGTCCCTGCCGCGTCAGCTGTGGCTGAAGGGACAATTAGTGTGACATTTGGCCAGGAGACCTGACGCGCTGTGCAGCTGTGGTGTCCACTCTGTCTGACGCGGGAGAGGTCAGTGCTGAGTCGGACACTTGCATGTCGCCTTTGAGGAGGAAGTTAGGGGCTCCTCATGAGATCATGACCTGAGCCGAAGGCAGAGGCTTTAACCCACTGAGCCACCCCCGGCGCCGCATTGTGTGGCTCTTAATACAGCTTTTAGGTCAGGGAATCACCAGCCCACTGTTCCCCCGAGAAAACGAGATGGCCGCACTCTCGTGTTCACCAGGGACTCCTGAGATTCACGCCGAGCTTAATAGCAGTTACCGATCTCATAGAAAAGGAAACCTTCTCTAGAATGCCGTGGGGCTTTTTTCTTGAAAGGCGGACTTCTGGTCTAAAGAGCCAGAGCGGGCAGCCCCGTGTGCGACTTGGCATTGCTCTGTCGTTCCCTGGACGGCAGCGGCCCGGCCTCTGTCAGCCCCGCCGCTGGTCACTCACCCGTGACAGCGGCAGGTTTTCACGTCCGCTTGCGCTTGGATTCTGAAACCCCGCGGCCCCCCGGGAGGTACAGTCCCAGCTCAGGGACGCTTCCTCACAGCACTGACACAAAAAGACAAACAGAAATCTGACTTGCCGTGTTATCCATCCAATAAAAAAACCACCCAAGGGTAGAAGACTAGATATTCATCATGTCCCCACAACTCAGCCAAGCCTGGGAGCTCAACTGCAATATTTCTAGATGGATTTAGAAAACCTTTCCTTGGCAAAGCAAAGAGTTCTCCTTCTGACAGCTCTTTTCACCAGCGGGCCAGCCTGTCTGGGTTAGAACAAAGAGAATTCTGCCCGTCTGATTTGGGCCGGAGAGCAGTTTTCTACTTCCCCAGCGGTTTGCTGTGCCGTTGTTGAAGTTGGAATACTTTTCCATAAAGTTAAGCAGAACTTCCTCTTCATTCCGCCTGCATCTGCCTTTATCTGCAGTCAAGCTTTGGCTGCTGAGGCGGCCTTTGCCCTGGTTTAGCATGAGCAGAATAGTAACGTTGGCTTGAAAAGAGATTCAAGAGATGATTATGGGATTATTCAGTAGGCTTGTCACCAGAGAATTTATCTGTTGCAAAGGGTACGTAGATTTTTTTTTTATTATGGAATTTCTACTTTAGCAGTTGTATGCCCATGTATATTTTACAGCATCTACAATAGCTAAACTTTCAGAGCACTTTTCTTTGCACGTCTTGCTTCTTCCCAGTATCTTATTTTTCCAGAAAGTTCCTTCACTTAACGGAGGTTTTCCGAAGGGGGCCAGGGTGAGAGCCTCACCCACAGTATAGAGTGTAAGACCGTGTCAAGGAAAGTGTGGTTTGATTTGAATGGCGGCAGGTAGGGGAAATCTACTAAAAATGTGTTGCCTCTGCGTTTGGAAGCTTCGCCTTCCCGTACGTGTGGAGCACGTGTTTTTATTTTTCTTGTTGGAAAACAAAGCTTGGACTTAGCCAGATTTTTTGGTTCCGCCAAACTGATCTGAGCTGGCAGTTCGCCACAGTAGCTAAGGCACCCGTGGAGCGCCTTGGGGTCACTCTTATACGTCACTGGGGCAATTTTAATATTTAAAGGTGAACATGGCATGATAAAGAAGGAGCGTTCACTTGTGATTTCTTAGAAACGCACATGCTGCTGGCAGGTGTGGATTCCCTCCACAGATACTCACCAAGTAGCTGCCGTCGCCCAGCACCGGCTTCGCTCTAGTTATACAGTGAACCGGACACAATGGCCCGACTCACAGAGCTCACGGTCGCGGGCGGAGACGCACTAGAATCTTCCTCGAGTCCCCTTGATGATTGTTTTCACGGAGCAAGAGGAGAGGCAGGGTTAAACCGTATTCAGCTTGGCTGAGAAGGCCTGGAAGCCGCTCCTGCCTCCATCGGTCCTATGGTCTGACTGGATCCCTGGGTTCTTCCTCATTTTGAAAACATTTGGAACCCATTTCTGTCCCTTCTTGGGATGATGCGAAGATAAATACAGTTACGATCCACTTTTGACTTTTCAGAGGTAGAACATTCCATCTGTTCCCCCTCGGTTTGCTTCTGTTCCTGCCTCCTTATTCTCACAATTGCTTGGGACTTCCAGCAGAGAATAGACCTGGAAAGAGAAAGGACAGGAAACTCTGGCCAAACATCATGGGCCCGAGGATAAAGGATGCAGCTCAAAGGTTAAGGTCGTAGGGTATGCAAGGCTGACGGAGAGAGGGCGGGTGAGTTTGGGGAGAGTGGGTTTCATAATCTGGTTCACCAAGCCAGGCTCTCCGACATATGTGCATCATTGTGAGAAAATCTAGATTAAAAAAATGCACAGTGACAGTGGTAGAAGTTGGATACTTGCTGTTTACTGAAAGTGATCACAATTTTCTGGTGACATTTCCGTGCTAAGGAAAGTACAGGTAGATGTCTCAGAGGAAGCAGAGGGTGACAGTTTCAGATTTGCCTTCAGAATGCTGATCTTTCATTTTTGGGAAGACTTTATATATATTTATATATACATACACACATACGGGTTTTTTTTCTTTCTTTCTTTCTTTCTTTACAGAATGAAGTTGGCCTACTGGAGTTCTTCCAAAATGTGATAAAAGAAACTAGGGCAGAGCCAAAAAAAGTAACTAGTTGGGTCCTCAACATTTTTCTGGGTTTTTTAAAGCAACAGAACCTTGCTGTCAATGAGAGGTGAGTGGGGTCTGGAGATTCTTTCTTCCTTTATGATGAACTCTGTGTCCAGAAGCAGTTGAAGTAGGCCAGGCCAGTGTTTTGTTCTCCCTCTTCCCCCTCAGGATCTCCTAACAGGACACACACGCCCCCTGTGAATTCCATATCCTAAAGCTGTCCTCCCTCATGTCTGAAATTTCGTTTATTTGTTCAGGTCTTTGTCTGCGCTGTCCTTTGTAGTGAGCTGGGGCCGTGGGCCTGAAGACGAGTGAGACAGGGAGTATACAAGCTGGTGGGGGATATGGGCCTGTAGGAAAATGGGCAGTGACCTCAGCGTGGTCCTGTTCGGCCCGAGGCGTGGGGGTGCCCGGACTGAACGCAGAGGGGGCCTGACCCGAGGCCGGAGCGTGAGCAAGGTTTCCCTCAGAAGCAGATGCTGGAGCTCAGCCCCGAAGACCTAGGGGGAGTTGCCAAGCGATGGGAGGGGCGAGGGCATTCTAAGCGACGGAGTAGCCATTGGACCCTTAGAGGCCAGCAGGTGTATGGGCTCAGGAAACCCAGAAACTCCGGGTGTCAAGGGGGCAAGCCAGAAAGCTCAGGGACAAGCCACAGAGACCACCAGAGGCTGCCGGGCAAACACTTTTGTCAGCACCTCTCAAAGCTGCCGATCTCCAGCCCACTCGGGTTTCACGTTGGGGGAGTAGGTTGGAAGAACAGACCAGAAGCAAGCAAGGAGTCAGTTGCCAGAGTGCCCGTGAGAAATGCCATGGGCCTGAGCCAAGGTAGATGGAGAGCAATTATCTCACGTTGCACAACTTCCAGCTCTTACTTGGTCAGCGGAGTGAAATGGAGGCAGTGTTTTGAGCCTCATGAGCAGTAGAGCAGGAGGAGTGAGTTCCGGGGGGAAGGGGCAGGGCACGATGCCATGTTCCATTTTGGACGTGCTGAGTTGGGCTGCCAGTGGGACAGACATCCCCCTCATGGGGATAACCAGGAGGCAGTCAGATATACGATCTACCGCTGACGAGAGAGATCTGAGAGGTAGAAATCCTGGAGTTCTCATTTGTTCATTATTCAGCACATGTTTATTTAGACTGTGTGCAAAGCGCTAAACATGGGGACGACCGGTCAGCACAAAAGATGCAGTCCCTGCTCCCGGAGCTGACAGTCTAGAAGCCGGTGATGACAAGCCAGTGAGCTAGGTGCTCTTGAGAAGGGGAAGGTAATGGCCAAGCTAAGGCCTGAAGGAAGGATGAGTAAGGTTAGTCAGGCAAAATCCAAGAGGGAAAAGTATTCCAGTGTAGGGAACAGCCCTTGTAAAAATCTTGAGGTGAATCCGGGCATCCTACTTCTGGGAATGCAAGTAGTCCAGCATAGGCAGAACGTGGACTTAGCGGCCTCTAAGTGGTACTTGAAGTTGCTGAAACAGAAGAGAATCCGGGCCTGATGGGACGGCTGAGGAAGGAGCTGGACACACTCTAGACTCTTAAGTGAGAAGTGTGGGCAGAGAAGGAGGCAGCTGAGAAGAAATAGCAGAGAAGAGAAAAACTAGGGCAGAACCTCACAAAAGCCAAAGGAAAGGCAAGTTTTAAGAAGGGGAGAGTGAGCAGCAGATCACAATACGGGGAGGGAGGGGGCGCGTTCATGAGGACCCCCCAGGCAGGTGACTAGGCCCGGGCAAGGTCCCAGGGGAAGGTGGCGCCCCCTGTCAGCAGGCGTGCCGCTGTCTCAGCAGCATCCGGCGGCGCCGGAGAGTGGAGGAGAGGGACAAGCCCTCATGGATACATGATTCCAGAAATGTGTTTGCTCCACGAGGGTCTCGCTGTACAGTGCCAACTTCGTGTTCAGCCTCTTGCTTGCGACGCGTTTGTGTCTGGTGGAGCGTGGCCACGTGGGGAACGGTGCACTTCCTTTCTTCCTCCTTCCCAGCAGCAGTGACCTTGGAGGGGTTCCCCTCTCTGACCTTGCACTGCTTCACTGTGAAACGGAAATGGCAGCAGTGCCATTCCTCTCAAAAACTCCTAGGGTTTTTGAGAGGAAAACGCACAGTGCCTGGCACAGAGTGGGCCCCTTGCATTCATTTCCTTCCAGGTTGGCGGGTTCAGTAGCAAAACGAGGGCCACCCTCAGCCCCCTGAACTCCGTTTGGCACCTGCTGCCTTTCTGTCTTTTGCTCCTGTCCTTTCGGGTTTGACCTCTCGTCAGAAACTCCACTCTCTACACTGAAGACGTGGCGGCCATTCAGTGAAGGCAGGAGCCAGCCGGAACGTTTATGGAGGAGAAGCAACCGTACCAAAGCCTTCAAGAAGGGGTAGGAGTTGGTGAGGCAGAGGCCTGGTGACACCTGAGGAGAGCCAAGGGTGGGAATGGCAACGCACCGCGCGTCCTTAGACCGCGGCGGGACGTGGCTTTGGGAGCAGACGGTGGAAGACGGCGGGAAAGGCCCGCTGCCTGGCCGGCCAGCGCGGGCCTGGACTATGCGGATGCGGAGGGTCAGCGGGGAGGTCAGCCGTGACTCCAACCCGTGCGGGGAGCGCCGCTCTGGGCACAGCCCGTGGTTCGACGAGGAGGCCCCGACCCCGACCTCAGGCCTCGCGGAGCTCACCGTCCCCTGGGGAGGACTAGCAGCAGTTCAGCCCGAGGCAGAAAGCGGTGCTTCTGTTCTGCGACGCAGACGGAACAGGGGAAGCGAAGAGGGGAGCGCCTGTTGGCCAGAAGAAGCCGGGAAGGCTCCAGGATGTGGTCTGAGCTTTCGGAGGAGTTCTAGATCTGATCTTTAAATGGATGCTTTTCCGTGTCGTTGGCTATGGTGGAGTGTGTTGGCCTAGAGCCACTGAATTGTTTTCCCGGCGGAGACGTCAGGTACTAGCGCTGTCCTTCAGACAAAGTCGAGGCCCTGACCCGTAAGGCGACAGACCCCAGGCTGCTCAGCTGCGGAGACAGGTAGCCAAGTCCCCTTTCAGACCGGCATCTTTATATGTCCGTCTGAAGTTAGGGCTTTGTGTTTCCACCACGTTGGTAGCTGCTGACGGCGCTGAGGTTGGCACCTCAGCTTGTGGAGTGAACTTGGAGCCCCCGGTATTTCCCCAAACAACTCATAAGCACTAGAGTTTTCAGAACCCAGAGGGTACCCAGTGCTGAGTAAACCTACATGGAGTTGTTCCAAAAGCGGGTACAGGGAGCTAAGCAACAGTTCTGTTAGGCCACTTACATAGAACAAGGGCTGAGGATCCAAAAGCGAGCCGGAGCAGCTCTCTTCCTACGCGGTTCGAAGAACCATTGTCGGCTGCACCAGCCTCACCTCGGAACAAACAGTAATTACCGACCGCAGCTGCTGGAGCGAACGTTTCCGACGCTTAGAACGGCAGTCGCCGCGGAGCTGGCCGTTGTCGTCTGATAGCAGCAGGCAGGGAACACTCTAGAGGTCAAGCTGGCAAGAGCTGATTTTGCAAATTAGCATTCATCTAGAAAGACCTGTCAGAAGACTGGTGTTTAAAGGGTCCAACCAGAAAAGCTCTTGTTGAACTCGGGTTTGTTTAATTATTTTGAGCATAGTGCTTTGAAAGTTGCTTTTCTGTTAACTCCTTCTAAATTACTATTAATGACAGGTTTGGTTTAGTTAACGTGGAAATTACAGGTACCCTGAGTGGGCGCTTCGCCTTGAAATCAGGCAGGTGCCCCCGTCCAGTTATCCAGTCGTCGAGTGCCCCAAACTCCTAGGTAGATAGTAGCCACTAATGCCGAGTGTTTATTGGCAAAGGTAAGGTTAGAATCCAGGCAGAAGTAAGTGACTCCAAGATCACTTGCAGATATTTTCAAGGTCGGGAAGATCTGAGCATTTGTGAAGGTGCGTGATGAAAGCCCCAGGAGAGAGGAAACAAACATGCAAGTAGGAGTGGAAAGTAATGGGATTAAAAGCATGAGTTGAAAGGTTGGTTTGATAGAACCAGGAGGAAGAGAGCATGACAGAAAATCCAGAGTCTTGCTTCAGCTAATGGCCTTCCTAAGGGAGAGGTGAGGGCATGTGCTCAGAAGGGAAATGGGAAGGAGACTGTCTGGAACAGGCGCTTGGGTTGGGGTTCCTGGTTGAGCGGCAAGGGCCACCTGGGTGCCCAGGTCCCTCTGTCTTCCTCCAGGAGCTTCCTGTGTCCCACTGGAACGGAAGCAGAGAAGGTGGCCTTTGGACCTGAAGTGACTGTGGGGATTGAGATGGGCCGCCCGTTTCTCAGCTGAAGGGGAGGGACTGGGGGGTGTGGCCGTAGAGGTGGCAGAGTGTCTCGTCCCAGAATCCGAGCTGCGGACGGAGTTGTGATCTGAAAGCTCTAGGGGACTGGAGTTAGCTGGCAGATGGGGAAGATGCCTCCGTACGTACGCAGGCCGCCGGGCGTTGGAGGCTGGCACACGAAGCTGAAGCCTCTCCATGTCGGATTCTTCCTTCGTGGAGACACGTTCACTGTCCAGAAACCAGCATTATCTGACAGCAGCAAATCAGTAGCTTGTGCTTCTGCTGCCATTACGTTGCAGATCTGGTGGTTTATTTATTTAACCGATGAATGGGGTCTTCTGCAGTCAGCCTGACAGGTACTGATCTTTGTCATTGTCTCCCTCAAGGTTAGCCCCAGCATATCTGCAATTAGTGTGTACAGTGTACCCATGAGCTCTCCCTGTTGGTGGAAAGAGTTCTGTGACACAAGTACTACTATGTGTCAAGCATTTGTGGGTACAGAAAGGTGAGTGACAAATCTCCGGTGCTGTTAGGTCCATGGAAATACTTTGTAGTGTACATTTCTGACCTAACTAATGAATGGAGGTCATCAGATGAAAGGCGAAGTATTTTTAGGTATGTTGTGTTCTATTTCCATTCTCTCTGTGCCCCTGATATCATCAACTCGTGTGGGAGAAGGGACTTTTCTTCTGCATGCTCTAGAAATCCAGTCCAACGGCAGCGCTTATTATGGGTTCTGCCTACTGTCTATACTCTAATTAGCCGCTGCATTTTCTGGGATTGCGGAACACCCCAGGAATACACATTTTTCAAACAACCTGATTCTTTTTAAGATTTTATTTATTTATTTGAGAGAGAGCATGAGAGGGGAGAAGGTCAGAGGGAGAAGCAGACTCCCCATGGAGCCGGGAGCCCGATGTGGGACTCGATCTCGGGACTCCGGGATCACGACCTGAGCCGAAGGCAGTCGCTTAACCAACCGAGCCACCCAGGCGCCCCCAAACAACCTGATTCTTTATTGTCAGTAAGGTGGAAGGTTGGAAAAGGGATTTATCGGTTTATTTCCAGCTTTCTCTCCCTCTTCCTGTTGTGATTGAATCAGGGTGGTCCACAGATGTTCCAAATACCAACTTAATAACACCGCATTGTCTCCAAACTTAGTTTCCACTTGGAATTAATTACCTTTTATCCATACTTTGGGATAAACAAAGACTTTAAGGATGACGGTCTGCCTCCGTGTGTCAGCTGCTTCGAATGAACGACCCTAATGAGACCTCACTGTACTCGAACCAGAATCCAGCAAGTCAGAGGTGGTGAGCTTGCACTCACTGGGTTTAGGAATTCATAGAAACGATGGGGCTATGTGGCAGGTGCCTTTTAATATCTAAGAGCTTACAAAGAAATTAATTGTGATGGATGAGAACTAAGACATAAACAGAAGGTGTTTTCACTTGGCATTAAGCATTTCAGAAGCTTTCATTCACACTAATGTGCTATTTATAAGTCATTCCTATCTATTTAAAACTAGTCCCCCAATGACCTCAGATAAACAGCATTTATTAGCCTAGTCGCTCTATGTGTTTAAAAGTAGCAAAATCACATATTTTAAAGAAATAGTGTGTAATTCACTGTTGTCTTTTCACTATAATCTAGGCGCTCCCTCTCCCCCCACACTCTCCTACCCCGTCATGTGAATTAATGACACTTTATGGGTTTGGTTGCTCCTTGGCCTTCTTTTATCATGGGATCTTGGCAAATAAGTGACATCCTAAAAGTATGGCTATGATGGATTCTGAGCCCTTGTGTTGTGCGTCTGGAGAGGAGAACAGAGTCCAGCAGATGCCCTTAAGGCCAGTTAAGGACAGGGATGGCAGTCATGGAGAACTCCCTTGAAGAAAAGCTCTTATAATTACAAAGAACTTATATTTGCATAAAAACACTCAGAAAAGTAGCTTTGTTAGCTTTTTTGTTTGAAGTAATTTTTAGGCTGATCTTGCAGTTGAAAATATTTAATTACTGGGTTGTTTTGTTTCGGTTTTTGGTTTTTTTTTTCTCCTGTCAGGGTTCATGAATTTTGCAGCCACTCCTTTTTTTGACTAATTAAACTGAGCCGTTGTCTGTTGCTACAACTTCCGCCAAACAGCCGTTATTGTTGAGTAGTAAAATAGAGAAAAACAACGCCAGTCACTGAAATTTGTTACATCCTAAAATACAAGATAAATAGATAAAATAGAGCCCAGTTGGCATGTTACTTCCCTTTCTGGGTGTGGGCTTAATTATTTAAACCTACCAAATCAAGTGCTTTGCTTCTGAGTAACCATAAACGGGTATGCTGACAGCATGAAATGTCAATTTGTTGTCTCTCCTTTCCGGGGCCCCTAGTCCTGTCACACCTTCGGCGCTGGCTGAGCTGCTCAACCTGCTGGATAGAAGAGCCATCTCTTCCTCAGCAGCTAAACAGGTATGTCCAGGCTTCCTGAAGTTTCGGACTGCTCTGCTATCCCAGTAAGTGTTCTAGGCCTAATGCCATCACTAAGTGCATTTCATAAATGAAGTATTAAATGCTTGCAAGTGCTGTTTTTATACTGAAAAGGTAGAAACATTTCATTTAGCGAAGGGGGAAAAAAAAGCCAGTATGTGGCGATGCTTCTCATCCTTGCCTAACCAGGGGGAAATGGTTCCTGTTTGGTTTTGCCTGGAATGTTTTCCGGGCTGTTTGTTTATGTGAAAGGCGGGCCTGCAGCTCATGCGGGCTTCAGAGCGTGTACACGCCCCTGCACCCCGCAAGGCCAAGGTCGGGGGCGACTTCGGCATTGCTCCCCGGCCCTCTCTGGTCATTCTCAGTCCTCTGCAGCAGCCCAACCAGTATTAGGGGCTTACTGGTCTTCCTTGCCTGACTGCCCCCCGAAAATCAGTCTTCCGGCAAGGACGATGAGGTCAGACAGACTGCCTGGCATTTAGCAGATGAGATTTTATACACGTGTCCGGTGTATACAAGCCGTGAAGACAGCAGCGGTGTCAGAGAGGTGGCCTCGGCTTCATCTCCCCTCCACCTGACGGTCTTAGGTACGTGAAAGATTCCTAGAATCCAGAAAACGCTCACAAATAAGTGCCCAGAAAGACAGCACCAAGGCGGCGGCCTGGTCTCAACTTTGGATATCGAAGCCATCGGTGCTTCAGCCAGAAACTTACTGTGATTTTAGTGGTGCTTTTTGCATTTAGTATTTATGCACATCAGCAGTCGTGGCAGGTACAAAGTGAGGCTTTGGAAAAGCAGCTGCTTTGGGCTCATTATAAGGCACCGCGGAGCTCATACCCAGTTCTGTGCGATGAAACTGGAGACAGAACCAATGAAGGTTCTCTTTACCTGCCACCCAGAGAGGCTGGCGACTGCAGGGACCTTGGCACACGTAGGGAAGGATTTTGGTTGCTTGGATGTCAGAAGAATACACATGTTTGTGACAGTGCTCAGCAGTAGCAGAAAGATTAGATGGCCTCAGGGCAAGAAAAAAAACTCTGTATGTATACATAAGAGCAGACGAATTGTAGCATTTGAAATGAAAGAGGGGGAAAAAACATTTTGCCTTTTTCACTCATCCTGCCCCATCAGACCTGGAGAGAGTCAGGGAAGGAAGGAAGGAGGGAGTGGGAGGGAGGAAGGAAACCTAGTACAGTGGATATGATTGGTCCAATGGGAAGAAACGGAAAATACTAGAAGCTACCGACAGCTGGTTCAGATATAGATAGGGACACCTTTGGATCTGTCAACTTCCAGCATATTTAAAGGAAGTAGTGAGGTAATCAAACTAAAATAAAAGTCTGATTAAGAAGGTATTAATGTATGCTGGCGTGAGGGAATCTCCTGTATATGTTATTGCCTTGGGGGCTTTGCTCTCTTTTTCTATTTTATTTTCTGTTTTTAAGAAAATCATTTGCTGATTTTCTGTTCATTATAAAGATTTTAATGCAGAGTAATACGAAGATCTTCAGATTCTACCACCTTGAAAGAACCACCATTAATACCGGGTGCACACCATTCCCGGGGGCTTCCCACACACGGGCACCAGCAGCACATGCTGCTTTGAACCTTTGTGTTCAGATGTTTTAGTTTGAGCATATGTTTTCAAGTTTCTTGGGCTATAGACCTATAAGAGTGGAATTTCTGGGTCGTATGGTAATTGTACATTGAACATTTTGAGGAGCTGCCTATTTTCCGGGCCGGCTGCACCACTAACCTTCCCGCCAGCAACGTATGAGGGTTCCAATTCCTCCATATCTTCGCCAGCACCTTTCTTCTTGATTACAGTCATCCTAGTAGGTGTAAAGTGATCTCTCACTGTGGACTTGCATTTCCCTAAGGACTAACCACATTGAGCATCTTTCTGTGTCTTTTATATAAAGTATACACTTTTTTTTTTAAAAGAAAAGTGTTACAATTCATTTTTCCTGAATTTAACAAAAGAATCCAAGCAGGCCTTGGGTTTGAGAAACCTATGTGGGCCAGAGAGTACTCCAGCGGAGCAGAAAGATCTGCTCCCACTCCTTATCAGTGTTTTCCTCTGACAGAACTGGAAGAGGTTCCAGTAATAATTAGATAACCACGAAATGAGGGAAAAAATTGACCAAGCAACTGATTCCTAAGGATGACAGATTGGTAGAAAGAATCATCCTGTCCTTAGAACATTCTGAATGCCACAGAATCTCCCACTTTATGTCTGATTTATTATTAACCCGTTTGTCCCCCCCTTAGGTCGTCGGCCCTTATTTCGTCCCTTACACCTTTCAGTCCACCTTCCACGGGTGTTCAGCGATGCTTCTGAGGTTAACAAACCTCATCCCTTTGGCGCCCTTGGGGCAGGGGAGTCAAGAGGTTGCTACCATGAAGCCCCCTTGTTTTGCAGAAACGGAAAGAGTAAAGGATGATTTCTCGTCATGAGCAGACGAAACCGTAGACAAAATCTGGTAACCGTAGACAAAAACCACCTGGCTTCCTGTCCCAGGATCCAGTGCCCCCTGGCGAAGTGATGGGTAGCAGCCCCCTCCCCTCCCCTGCCCAAGGAGAGGCCGTCAGAGTCACAGCTTCCCTGCAGACAGCGTCCTCAGAGGCCCCAGGTGCCGGCCGGATTGCTGGCCAGCCGCGCCCTCGGGAAATCGTGCAGAATGTGGATGTGTCCCCTTTGCGCACGCCTGATATAGATGAAATAGGTCCCCTGTCTCCTGGGGATGGTCCAGTTAGCATTTCTACTGGAGCCAAGCCGGCTCGGGATTCCGTAGAGATGGAAATTGAATTTTAACATGTAGGTGTGCCGCTTAACCCATTTCTTCTGGTCGTCTTTGGGGTCTGCTTTAAAGAGAAATCACCAAACCCTTTAAAGAGAAATCACCAAACCCGTTTAAGTAGATGTTCTGTGTCTTGCCATTAAACGGGTTACAAATGATTTGATGTCTTCTTCCTTTTGGTGCTTCAGTTTTATGTGCATTTTACTGTGCCCTGCTTCTCTTAGGGGCTTGGGTTGTTCATGCCTTTCTAGAAGAGCGACCTTGCCCAGTACTTGCCTTTGAGCAGAGGGGAGCCCTCTTTTCTATAACTGTCACAGCTCCCTCCCTGCCTTCTCCCTTGAACAGACCTTTCCTCCACACTCTGACCCTGGAAACCCCTGGGTAGGCAAGGGACCTGCGTGCTTCCCTTCTGTCCTTCCTTCCAGATGCTTTAAAAATAGCGCGAGCAAGAGAAACGGGTAGGAGTTGAAGGAGTGTGTGCATTCAGTCCCCGGGGACCTGAGGCTGAGCTTCTGCCCCGTGTGTCAGAGCCGGCTCCCTGGTCAGTATGTGATTGGGGGTCCTGGCATGCGGGACCCCACGCGAGTGGCCATTTAACACAGACGCCCCGCGCTGCCCTGGGAATCCCTTGTTGCCCATGTTTGTCTTGGGTGGGCAGCAGCCGGGCCTGGGAGCCGCACGCCTAGCCAGAAACAATTGAACTTGGAGAGAACTTGCCAGGGTGGCGATTAAACAGAGACAAAAGCGGAGGATTTACGCTGCAGCACGAGGCTGGCGACCACAGAGGCCACTGTGTTTGGCAGCAAGAGGGCGGGGGAGCCCTGCAGAGTCTGGCCTGGAGCCCCCCCTTCAGCGGCTCCCACCCCTGCGAGGCTTCAGCCGGGAGCGCACAGTCTGGGTCTGAAACGGAAGGAGCACGGGCTGAGACAGCTGGAGTCTACTGCATCGGCCCGGGGGGCTGGGGCTGCGCTGCAGGGCCACTTGACTGTTTGGGGAAGTTAATAACGAGCTGGTGTGTTCTAACTGGGCGTAAAGAGCACCCCCCCACACAGGGCTCCCGCGTGTTCCCGGGGGCTGCCGAGATGTGTCTCGGGCGTCCCTCCCTCTGTACCGGCGCCCTGCTTTCTCAGGGAGCGGCCAGCTCTCTGCAGTGACGAGTGCCCATCCCAGCGCCCTGCTTTCCCTCCTGAGCGGTGTGGTTTGGCAGTGATCCCCGGGCTGCCTCACACCCCCCCTGTTCTGGTGCTTTGGGCGCTGGCCAGCGCACCCAGCATTGGAGCCGGGCGGGTCCCACTGTGTTAGGTGCCAGGCAAAGGCTGACCCCCAGGGCACTGTCGCGCAGGCCGGGAGAAGTGATGCAGGCCCGGTAGCGGCCTCCTGTGTTTGCCACGCGTGCCTGCTGCCAGGCCGCAGGGACCGTCCCTGCCTGCCGAGCTTCCCACCTCCGTGTCCTGTAGAGTTGCTGCATAGATCTTTGTAAGCAGGTCCTCGCAGGTGATTTCCATTTTGAGCCAGCAATCTGGATCCCTCTTGAGATTTCCACATTCTCTTCCTGACCGTCGGACATCTCCTATGCACTTTTTTAGGTGACCGTGCAGAGGAGCAAAGTGTAAACACTAGCCAAAGTCTAAATGCCTACCAGAGGGATCATTTAATTACATTATGATAAATACGCTTGATATTAAATTTTTTATTAATATGCAAAAGTAGTTCAGTGATAAGTGAAACAAAAGCAGGTCACAAACTGTCCATATGTTATGATTGCAACTGTGTTATAAAACAAAAATATGGGAAGGAAAAACACCAAAATATATTTGTTATCTTGAGGGAATGGGAAATAGAGGTGATTTCTTTTTATCATTTCTGTATTTCCTGATTTCCTACAGTGAATATGTATTGACTTTTTTTTTAAAGCATAGCTGACACATAATATTATGTTAATTTCAGGTGTACAACTTAGTGATTCAACATTTATATACATTATAAAATGATCACCGTAACTAATTACCATGTTACCCAAGTTATTACAGTGTTATTGACTATACTCACTATGCTGTACTTCGAATTCCCGTGATTTGTTTTATAACTGTAAGTTTATACCTCTTAATCCCTTTCATATATTCCCCTATCAACCACCATAGTTTTCTCTGTATCCATGAGTCAGTTTCTGTTTTGTTTTTAAATTCCACATATAAATGAACTCATGGTATTTTTATTTCTGATTTATTTCACTTAGCATAATACCCTCTAGGTCCATCTGTATTGTCAAAAGTGGCAAGATTTTATACTTTTTTATGGCTGAGTAATAATCGTTTGTGTATATATACCGCATCTTTATCCAGTCATCTGTCAATAGACACTTGGGTTGCTTGCTTATCTTGGCTACTGCAAATGGTGTTGTAATGAACATAGAGGTGTATATATCTGTTCAAATAGGTGCTTTCATTTTCTTTGGATAAATAACCGTAAGTGGGATTATTGGATCATATGGTATTTTTAGTTTTTTAAGAAATCTCCATACTGTTTTCCACAGTGGCCACACCAGTTTACATTCCTACAACAGTGCAAGAGGGTTCAATTTTCTCCACATCCTTGCCAACACTTGTTTCTTGTTTTTTTGTTTTAGCCATTCTGACAGATGTGGTATCTCATTGTGGTTTTCATGTGCATTTCCCTTAAGATGTTGAGCATCTTTTCATGTGCCGTCTGTATATCTTCTTTGGAAAAATACCTATTTGGGTCCTCTGCCCATTTTTTAATTAGATTTTTTAGGGTTTTGGTTTGGTTTTGGTTTTGGGTTTTTTGGTGTTGAGTTCTAGAAGTTCTTAATATATTTTGGATATTAACCCCCTATCAGATATATCACTTGCAAACACTCCCACTCCCAGCAGATTGTCTTTTCATTCTGTTGATGGTGGCCTTCCCTGTACAAAAGCTTTTCAGTTTGATGTAGTCGCATTTGTTTATTTTTGCTTTCATGTCCCTTGCCTAAAGAGACAAATCTAAAATAACCTGCTAAGACCAGTGTCCCAAGATTTTACTGCTTATTTTCTTTTCAGAGTTTTAGGGTTTCAGGTCTTATATCTAAGTCTTTAATCGATTTTGAGTTCATTTTTGTTTATGGTGTAAGAAAGTGGTCCAGTTTCATTCTTCTGCATGTTGCTGTTCAGTTTTCCCAACACTGTTTATTGAACAGACTGTCTTCTCTGCATTATATTAATGGCCTCCACTGTTATAGATTAATTGACTGTATCATTGTGGGTTTATTTATGAGCTCTGTATTCTGTTCCATTGGCCCGTGTATCTGCTTTTGCGCCAGTATCATACCGTTTTGATTATTGTAGTGTCGGATTTAGTTTGAAGTCAGGCAACATGACACCTCAGCTTTAGTATTCTTTCTCCATCTTGCTTTGGCTATGCAGGATTTTTTGTCGTTTCATACAAATTTTTAGGATTATTTGCTCTAGTTCTGTGAAAAAATAACATTGGTATTTTGATGGGGATTGTATTGAATCTATAGATTGCTTTAGGTAGTATGGAGATTTTAACAATATAAATTCTTGCAATCAATGAGTATGGAGTTTCATTCCATTTATTTGTGTTATCTTTGGTTTCTTTCATCAGCGTCTTACAGTTTTCAGAGTACTAGGCTTTCACCTCCTTGGTTACATTTATTCCTAGGTATGTTTGATATTCTCTTTCTGGTATTTCATTATTATAAAAACACAACCAGTTACTATATATTAATTTGGTATCCTGCAACTGAATTTGTTTATTCTAATAGTATTTTGGTGGAGTCTTTAGGGTTTTCTTTGTATAGTATCCTGTGATCTACAAATCTTGACAGCTTTACTTCTTCCTTACCAATTTCAATGCCTTTTATTTCTTTTTCTTGTCTAATTGCTAGGACTAAACTAGGACTTACAGTACTGTGTTGACTAAGATAGTGGCAAGAGTGGGCATCCTTGTCTTGTTCTTGATATTAGAGGAAAAGCTTTCAGCTTTTACCATGGAGTATGTTAGCTGTGGGCTTGTCATATATGACCTCTATTATGTTAAAGTATGTTCCCTCTATACCTACTTTGCTGTGATTCTTTATCATAAATAAATGTTGAATATTGAGTTTTCTCAAAAACTTTTTCTGCATCTTGAGATTATCATGGGATTTTTGTCCTCATTCTGTTAATGTAGTGTATCATGTTGATAGATTTGTGGATGTTGAACCATCCTTGCATCCCTGGAATAAATCCCGTTTGATCATGGTGTATAATGCTTTAAATGTATTTTTATTTTTATTTCTTTTTTATTTTTTCTTATGTTCTGTTAGCCACGGTATAGTACATCATTAGTTTTTGATGTAGTGTTCAGTGATTCATTAGTTGCATATAACACCCAGTGCTCATCACAACATGTGCCCTCCTTAATATCCATCATCCAGCTACCCGATCCTGTTTTTAAATTCAATTTGTTAAAGATTTTTACATCTATTGTTGATCATGGACATTGGCCTATGATTTCTTTTTTGTAGTGTCCTCAGTTTTGTTATCAAGGTAATGCTAGTCTTGTACAATGAATTTGGAAGTGTTCCTTCCTCTTCACTTTTTTTAGAATTGTTTGAGAAATATAGGTATTAATTCTTTTTTAAATGTTTGGTAGAATTTACCTGTGAAACTGCCTAGGCCTGAACTTTCATTTGTGAAGAAGTTGTTTTGTTTTGTTTAAGATTTTATCCATATATCTGTCAATGACAGAGAGCAGAAGTAGACAGAGCAGCAAGCAGAGGGAGAAGTAGACTTCCCACCGAGCAGAGAGCCTGATGTGGGACTTGATCCCAGGAGCCTGGGATCATGACTTGAGCCGAAGGCAAAACATAACCAACTGAGCCATCCAGGCGTCCCTGTTAGGAATTTTTTACTGATTCAGTTTGTTAGTAATTAGTATGTTCAGATTTTCTGTTTCTTCCTGATTTAGTCTTGAAGATTATATGTTTCTAGGAATTTATCCATTTCTTCTAGATTGTTCAATTTGTTAGTAAGTTTTCATAGTATCTTTTGTATTTCTCTGGTATCAGTTATAACTTCTCTTTCTTTTGCAACTTTATTTGGGACCTCTATTTTTCTTGATGAGTCTGACAAAAAGTTTGCCAATTTGGCTTATCTTTTCAAAGAGACAGCTCATGGTTTCATTGATTTTTTTTTTTGGCCTGAGTGTGTGTATTTGTTTGTTTTATTTCTACTCTGATCTTTATTATTGCCTTCCTTCTACCAAGTTTGGGCATTGTTTATTCTTCTTTTTCTAGTATCATTAGGTGTAAGGTTAGATTATTTGAGGCTTCTTGTTTCTTGAGGGAGACCTATACTGCAGTAAACTTCCCTTTTAGAACGTTTACTTGTGCTGCATTCCATAGATTTTGGAATGCTATGTTTCCATTTTCATTTGTTTCAAGGGTTTTTTTTTTGTTTTAATTTCTTCTTTGATTTCTTTATTGACCCATTGTTGATTAACTAGCATGTTGTTTAGCCTCCACAAGTTTGTGTGCTTTCCAGTTTTTCTCTTGAAATCTGTATCTAGTTTCACAGTGTTGTGGTCAGAAAAGATGCTTGATAAAAGAGCTTGATATTTTAAGTTCTCTTAAATTTATTGAGAACTTGTTTTGTGGCCGATGTGATCCGTCCTGGAGAATGTTCCATGCGCACTTGAAAAAAATATGTATTCTGCTGTTTTGTGGTGGTATGGTCTGTGTTTATTAAGTCCATCTAGTCTAGTGTGTCATTTAAGACCACTGTTTCCTTAATGATTTTCTGTCTAGATGATCTATCCATTGATGCAAGTGAGGTGTCATAGTCTCCTACTATTAGTATACAGTGGACCCTTGAACAGTACAGGTTTGAACTGCACAGTCTACTTATACACATATTTTTTTCAATATATATTAGAAAGTTTTTATCTTGTAAGTATAACTTTTTTCGTGTTGTCTTTTCATTTTTGTTGTAACACATGTAATAGTGTTTTGTATAAGACAGTATTGATGTATAGGTACTGACATGATTCTTGTGAACAGATAACATTCACTTATAGTATTAATAAGTACAGTACAGAAATGTATTTCTCTTATGATTTTCTTAATAACATTTTCTTCTAGTTTATTGAAAGGATACAGAATATATATAACTACAGAGTATGCATTGAACAACTGTTTACATTATCAGACTTCTGGTCTAGAGTAGGCTGTTAGTACTTAAGTTTTGGGGGAGTCAAAAGTTCTATGTGGTTTTTGGCTACACAGGAGATCAGCACCCCTACCTTCCATGTGGTTCAAGGGCCAAATGTATTACTGTTAATCACTCCCCTTATGTTACTATTTGTATATTCAGGTCTTCCCGTATTGGGTGCATAGATATAATTATTCTATCCTCCTGTTGGATTGATCCCTTAGCATTATGTAGTATCCTTTGTCTTGTTACAGTCTTTGTCTTAAAAATGTTTTGCCTGACATAATTATTGGTACCTCAGCTTTCTTTTCATTTCCATTTACATAGAATGTCTTTTTTTTTTTTTTTTATCACTTTCAGTGTGTCTTTATGTCTGAAATGAGTCTCTTGTAAGGCAGCATTTTGGGGTCTTGTTTTTTGTTTTTTTGTTTGTTTTTTTAACAGTTCAGCCACCCTATGGCTATTGAATGGAGCATTTAATTCATTTATATTTAAAGTAATTGTTAGGTATGTACTGCCATTTTGTTCATTGTTTTCTGGTTGTTTTTGTAGTTCTCTGTTCCTTTCTTCTCTTGCTGTCTTGTGGTTTGATAACTTTTAGTGTTACGTTTGGATTTCTTTTTCTTTATTTTGCATGTGTCTTTTATACCTCTTTGGTTATGGTTACTATGAGGTTATTAATATAATACCCTATGTATATGGCAGTCTGTTTTAAGTTGATGGTTGCTTAAGTTCAAACACATTCAAAAAGCACATTTTTCCTCCTCTTCCCATTGTTTTTGATGTCATATTTTAAATCATTTTGTGTATTCCTAAACTAATTTTTGTAGATATAGTTGATTTTACAACTTCTTTTTTTATTATGTTAGTCACCATACAGTACATCATTAGTTTCTGATGTAGTGTTCCATGATTCATTGTTTGCGTATAATACCCAGTGCTCCATGCAATATGTGCCCTCCTTAATACCCATCACCAGGCTCACCCATCTCCCCACCCCCTCCGTTCTAAAACCCTTAGTTTGTAGAGTCCATAGTCTCTCACGGTTCATTTACCTCTCCGATTTCCCCCACTTCATTTTTCCCTTCCTTCTCCTAATGTCCTCCACACTATTCCTTATGTTCCACAAATAAGTGAAGCCATTTGAAACTGACTTTCTCTTCTTGACTTGTTTCACTTAACATAATCTCCTCCAGTCCCATCCATGTCGATGCAAAAGTTGAGTATTCATCCTTTATGATGGCTAATATTCCATTGTATATATGAACCACACCTTCTTTATCCATTTATCTGTCGAAGTGCATCTTTCCACAATTTGACTATTGTGGACATTGCTGCTGTGAACATTGGGGTGCATATGGCCCTTCTTTTCACTACATCCATATCTTTGGGGTAAATACCCAGTAGTGCAATTGCAGGGTCATAGGGTAGCTCTATTTTTAATTTTTTGAGGAACCTCTACACTGTTTTCCAAAGTGGCTGTACCAACTTGCATTCCCACCAACAGTGAAGAGGGTTCCCCTTTCTCCATAACCTCTCCAACATTTGTTGTTTCTTGCCTTGTCAATTTTTGCTATTCTAACTGATATAAGGTAGTATCTCAATGTGGTTTTGATTTGAATTTCTCTGATGGCTAATGATGATGAACATTTTTTCGTGTGTCTGTTAGCTATTTGTATGTCTTCTTTGGAGGTGTGTCTGTTCATGTCTTCTGCCCATTATTTTTTTTCTTACTTAATTCATTTGTTTTTTGTGTGTTGAGTTTGAGAAGTTCTTTATAGATCTTGGATCTATAAAGCCCTTTGTCTGTAGTGTCATTTGCAAATATCTTCTCCCATTTCGTAGGTTGCCTCTTTGTTTTGTTGACTGTTTCCTTTGCTGTACAGAAGATTTTTATCTTGATGAAGTCTCAAAAGTTCATTTTCACTTTTGTTTCCCTTGCCTTTGGAAATATCTCTTGAGAGAAGTTGCTCTGGCTGATGTCGAAGAGGTTACTGCCTATGTTCTCCTCTAGGATTTGGATGCATTTGTGTCTCACATTGAGACCTTTCATCCATTTTGAGTTTATCTTTGTGTATGGTGTAAGAGAATGGCCAAGTTTCATTCTTCTGTGTATAGCTCTTCAATTTTCTCAGCACCACTTACTCAAAAGACTGTCTTGAGTATGGTCTTTTACCAGAGTATGGACAATATCCAATGGTCTTTTTTCCATTGGATATTGTTTCCTCCTTTGTCAAAGATTACTTGACAAAAGAGTTGAGGGTCCATATCTGGGCTCTCTAGTCTGTTCCATTGGTCTGTGTGTCTGTTTTTGTGCCAGTACCATGCTGTCTTGGTGATCACAGCTTTGTAGTATAGCTTGAAATCAGGCAACATGATGCCTTCAGCTTTTTGTTTTTCAACATTTCCTTGGTGATTTGGGGTCCTTTTTGGTTCCATACAAATTTTAGGATTGTTTGTTCCAGCACTTTCAAAAATGCCAATGGTATTTTGATTGGGATGGCATTGAAAGTATAGATTGCTCTGGGAAGCACAGGCATTTTAACAATGTTTATTCTTCTAATCCATGAGCATGGAATGTTTTTCCATATTTTTGTGTCTTCAATTTCTTTCATGAATGTTCTGTAGTTCTTAGAGTATAGATCCTTTACCTCTTTGGTTAGGTTTATTCCAAGGTATCTTATGGATTTGGGGGCTATTGTAAATGGAATCGATTCTCTAATTTCTCTTTATACGTATGTTACATTGTTAGTGTATAAGAAAGCAGCTGGTTTCTGTGCATTGATTTTGTATCTGGCCACATTACTGAATTGCTGTGTGAGTTCTAGTAATTTGGGAGTGGAGTCTTTTGGGTTTTCCACATAAAGTATCATGCCATCTGCAAAGAGAGAACAGTTGACTTCTTTTTTGCCAATTTGAATATCTTTTATTTCATTTTATTGTCTGATTGCTGTTGCTAGGACATCTAGTACTATGTTGAACAATAGTGGTGAGAGTGGGCATCCTTGTCGTGTCCCCGATCTTAAGGGAAAGGCTCTCAGCTTTTCCCCATTGAGAGTGATATTCACTGTGGGTTTTTCATAGATGGATTTTATGAAATTGAGGAATATTTCCTCTATCCCTATACTCTGAAGAGTTTTAATCTGGAAAGGATGCTGTATTTTGTCAAATGTTTTTTCTGCATCAATTGAGAGAACCATGTGGTTCTTGTCTCTTCTTATTTATGTGTTCTATCACATTGACTGATTTGTGAATGTTGAACCACTCTTGCATCCCAGGGGTAAATCCCACCTGGTCCTGGCAGATAATCCTTTTAATGTACCACTGGATCCTATTGGGATCTTGTTGAGAATTTTGGCATCCATATTCATCAGGGATATTGGTCTGAAATTCTCCTTTTTGATGGGGTCTTTGCCTGGTGTGGGGATCAAGGTAATGCCGACCTCACGGAATGAGCCTACAAGTTTTCTTTCTGTTTCTATTTTTTTGAAACAGCTTCAGGAGAATAGGTATTATTTCTTCTTTGAATGTTTGGTATTCTCCAGGGAATCCATCAGGTCCTGGACTCTTGTTTTTTTGGGAGGTTTTTGATCACTGCTTCAATCTTGTTACTGGTTATCTGTCTGTTTAGGTTGACAGTTTCTTCCTGTTTCGTTCTTGGTAGTTTATAGGTTTTCAGGAATGTATCCATTTCTTCCAGGTTGCTTGATTTATTGTTACATTAATATAACAATAATTATATTGTTATATTGTTATTGTTATAACAATATTAATATATATTGTTATATTAAGCTGTTGATAATAATTTCTGATAGTTGTTTCTACTTCCTTGGTGTTAGTTGTGATCTCTCCCCTTTCATTCATAATTTTATTAATTTGGGTCCTTTCTCTTTTCTTTTGGATAAATCTGGTCAGTGGTTTATTGATCTTACTAATTCTTTCAAGGAACCAGTTTCTAGTTTCGTTGATGTGTTCTACTGCATTTCTGGTTTCTAATTCATTGATCTCTGCTCTAATCTTAATTGTTTCCCTCCTCATGTGTGGGTTAGGCTTAATTTGTTGTTGATTCTCCAGTTCTTTAAGGTGTAAAGATGGTTTGCGTATTCAGGATTTTTCTCTTTTTTTGAGTGAGGCTACGTATTTCCCCCTTAAGACCGTCTTTGCCATATCCCATAGGTTTTGGACTGATGTGTTTTCATTCTCATTGGTTTCCATGAATTGTTTATGTTCTTCTTTGATTTCCTGGTTGACTCACACATTCTTGAAGCAGGATGGTCTTTAGCTTCCAAGTGTTTGAATTTCTTCCAAACTTTTTCTTGTGATTGAGTTCCAATTTCAAAGCATTGTGGTCTGAGAATATGCAGGGAGTAATCTCAGTCTTTTGGTATTGGTTGAAACCTGATTTGTGACCTAGTATGTGGTCTATTCTGGAGAAAATTCCATGTGCGTTGTTTTAGGGTGGAATGTTCTGTATGTATCTATGAGGTCCATCTGATCCGGTGCATCATTCAAAGCTCTTGTTTCTTTGTTGATTTTCTGCTTAGATGATCTATCTGTTGCTGAGAGTGGAGTGTTAAGGTCTCCTACAATTAACATATTATCAATATGTTTGTTTATTTTGGTTACAATTGGCTTATATAGTTAGCTGCTCCCATGGTGGGGGCATAGATATTTACAATTGTTAGATCTTCTTGTTGGATAGACTCTTTAAGAATGATATAGTGTCGTTCTGTATCTCTGACTACAGTCTTTAGCTTAAAATAGAATTTGTCTGATATGACAATTGCTACCCCCAGCTTTCTTTTGCAGTCCGCTGGCACGAAAGATAGTTCTCCATCCCTTCACTTTCAGTCTGGATGTATCTTTAGGTTCAGAGTGAGTCTCTTGTAGACAGCATATGGATGATTCCTCTCTTTTTATCCAATCTACAACCCTGTGCCATTTTATGGGAACATTTAGGCCATTCACATTGAGAGTGATTATTGAAAGATATGATTTTATTGTCATGTTGCCTGTGAGGTCCTTGTTTCTATAGATTGTCTCTGTAAATTTCTATTCTGTATCACTCTTGGGGTCTTTCTCCTTTTATAGAACCCCCCCCCCTTAATATTTCTTTCAAGGCTGGCTTAGTGGTCACATATTCTTTTCAGTTTCTCCAGGTCCTGGATGCTCTTTATCTCTCCATCCATTCTGAATGACAGCCTTGCCAGATAAAGTATTCTTGGCTGCATATTCTTCTCATTTAGTGCCCTGAATATGTCTTGCCAGCCCTTTCTGGCTTGCCAAGTCTCTGTGGACAAGTCTGACATTATTCTGATATTCCTCCCTCTGTACATAAGGAGTCTCTTCCCCCTAACTGCCCTTAAGATGGTTTCCTTGGTTCTAAGATTTGCAAGTTTTACTACTACATGCTGGGGCATTGGTCTGTTCTCCTTGATCTTGGGAGGGGTCCTCTGTGCCTCTCGGATAGGAATGCTTGTCTCAGTCCCCAGATTAGGGAGGTTCTCCACTACCATTTGCTCAAATATATCTTCTAGTCCTCTCTCTCTCTCCACTCCCTCAAGGATCCCAATAATTCTGACACTGGAATGTTAAAGGGCATCATTTATTTCTCTAATTGTGTTTGTTCCAGGCCTCCTCCTGTCAATTTGTCTTTTCTATCAATTTGTCTTCTAGATCACTAACTTGTTCTTCTGCCTCATTTACCCTAGCTGTTAGGGTATCTAGATTAGATTGGATCTCATTGATAGCATTTTTAAGTTCTGCCAGATCAGCTCTCATTTTCTGCCCTTAGAGACTATATTTTGCCATTGATGACTTTCTTCATCCTATTGTTTTCATAACTGTTACCCTGAAGTCTATTTCTGACATCTTGCTTGTATCCGTATCCATTAGTTCTGTAGCAGAGATCACAGTCTCTGAATCTTTCCTATGTTGGGGGTTCCTACTCTTAGTCATTTTGTTTAGGGGTGGTTGAGGGAATGTACAGAGTCCAAATTATTGACCAAAACCCAGGCAAGGTGCACCTGTTTTATAGGGACCTTAGGGTTGTCATCCTCTTGTTCTTCCCACCAATCTTCTGGGGGAGAGGCCTGCCACGCTATTACTCAAGCAACCCTGCTCGGGCAGAGTTGCCCTACCCCCTGTGGCCGGGGGGCGGGGGGTAGGCTCAATGAAAACCGGTTTGGGGAGGCTTTGGCTCTCTGGTGGCTTTCCTCGTCTCTTCCGAGAGTCAGAGCAGAAGTGACTATATCCAGACTTCTGTCTCAGAACAGAGAGATCACAGTGTGTTCTCCAGTGAGCTCTGCAGGCCACACTATCTCTGTTTCTGTCTGTGCTAAAAACCACAGTGGCCCGGTTGTGTGAACAGGACTCCCAGCCCTTGCTCCCAGGGCCAGGCACATCTCTGCCCTTGGTGCTTCTAAAACCGCCAGCCGTCCCCAGTTTGTAAGTGTGCCCCCACAGCTCCAGTCTGGGGGGGGCTGTCCTAAAGTCCTTTCCCCACCACTACCAGTCTTCAAGTCTGTGCCCAGTCCCCAGTGCGGGAGGCTTTTGCACTCCAGTGATGTAGGATCCTGGAGGCTCCCTCCCTCTTCCCTTTATCTTCCAATATCTGCCCGTAGAATCACGGCTCCCTGCTTCATACCTCAAGACCAACCACCTGAGATGCTCTGTAGACCTCCAGGTATATCTTCTTACATCACAGGCTAATTTCGTGGGTGTTCAGAACGGTCTGGTAGATATCCAGCTTAATTCAGGGGACCGGTTGAAATAAGGTCCCCTGGTCTTTTGCCATCTTTCCTACTTTTGTCTTTTAACCTTTATGCTACCTTCACTGTGTATTTGCTTTTATAAGATATTTTTTTCTTTCATAATTTTCTTACTTCTGGTTGTGGCCTTTTCTTTTTGTCTTACAAAAGTCCCTGTAACATTTCTTGTAAGGCTGGTTTAGGGGTGAGGAATTCCTTTAGCTTTTCTTTCTGTGAAACTCTCTCTCCTTCAATTCCAGATGATAATCTTTCAGGTAGTATTCATGGTTGTAGATTTTTTTTCCTTTCAGCATTTTGAATATATCATGCCATGCTCTTCTTGCCTGCAAGATTTTTGTGGAAAAATCAGCTAGTGGTCTTATGTGTCCCTTATGGTCCCTTGTACATAACTAGTTGCTTTCCTTTTGCTGCTTTGAAGATTCTCTTTATCTTTTTTCTTTTCATCTTGGGTGATTTCCACTACCATCTTCCAGATGCTGATTCATTCTTCATTCTTCTGCATCCTCGAATTTGCTGTTGATCCTTCTCCTGCAATTTTTATTTCAGTTACTGTATTCAGCTCTGATTGGTTCTTTTTCATATTTTCTCTTTGTTGTCATTCTCACTGTGTTCATCCACTCTTCTCCCAAGTTTGGCAAGCATCTTTATGACGATTTGAACTCCTTATCAGGTAGATTGCATATCTCCATTTTGTTAAGTTTTTGTTTCTGTTTTGAGGTGTTGTCTCATTCTTTTGTTTGGAACATATGCCTGTGTCTCTTCATTTTGCCTGACTTTTGTTTCCATGTATTAAGCAGGTCAGCTACATTCCCAGTCTTAAAGGAGTGACCTCATGTAGTTGTCCCGAGGGCCCAGAAACACAGCCTCTCCTGGTCATTAGAACCGAGTGTTCCAGGGGTGTTCCCTCGGTGGACTGCGTGCGCGGTTTTGTTGTGCTCGGCCATTAGTGCTGCAGGCACAGTGGTGAGCAGGGCTGACCCCCAGCCCACCTGGCCACCATGCGTGGCTCCAACTGTTGTGGGCATGCTGGCGGGGACCAGCCATGTCCACCCACTGCAGCAGGGCAGGAGCCACGTTGGGGGAGTGGCGGTCCCAGCTACGCCCCGGGAGTGGTGCACAGGCACTGCTTGGGGGAGTGCCCGCCAGGACAGGCAGGTAGGTCTGCAGGGGAACATCTGGGTGGGTTGAGCAGTGCTAGCAAGGTAGGTGGAGAGTGTCAGGAATGGCGCCCGCCAGTGTTTCCTTTGCCCGAGAATGTTCCCACAGATCCCCAAACCTCTGCCACATACCCTAAGATTAGCCAATAAATCTTCGTGTACGGCCCAAGCACTTTTCAAACTGCTGCCTCTGAGCCGGGTGTCAGAGTAAGTTCGTGTGCCCGCCCTTGAAGAGCAGAACCTCTGTTTCCTATAGCCCTCCTGCTCTTCCTGCCGATTTCTTAAAGGTAGACATTATGGGGATGGGGGCTCATCTCCCCAGTGCAGGTCCGCAGGGCAGGGGTGCCTGATGTGGGGCCTGCACCTCAGGGAGGACCTCGGCATTTGTGGTATGCCTCCCGCCTCGGGAGCGCCACATCTCTGCCCCTCCTCCCCATCTCAGTGTGGCGTGCTCTTTAGCTCTTTAGTTGGAGAAGGGCTGTTCCTCTAGTCTTCAGGTTGTCGTCAGCAAGGGTGGTTCCAGATGTAGTTGCAGTTTCGGTGTGTCCACGGCGGGAGGCGAGTTCAGGATCTTCTTCCTCTGCCATTGTGATCCTGTCCCCCTAACATGTATCTACTCGTAAAATTAGAAACAGTGTTTTAACAGTTATAAGTCAGTTTAGGAAAAACATATCCGGGAAAGAGGTCAGAGAAATTCTTCAGACTTGCTTTTGGCAGCTCCCCAAGTATGATCTGCATTACAGATTGTTCTGTTCTCCATTTCCTATGCTGCTGACACTCCCATTAGGAAGTTTGTCGAGGGCATGGAAAGTTCTTAACTGCTTTTGGGGCCCTCTCCCTCAGTGCCTTACCCATTTTCTAGATGACTAAATAGTTGCAAAATTGATAAGAGGCATATATATTCAGTATTTTTTAAGAGCAGGGACAGGTTTTCCATAAGCAGCCGGGGCTGTGCAGTGTAGCCAGAGGGATGCCCTGGAGGGGAGCTCCCCAGAGGGCCCACCAAGGACATCGGTTGGCCACAGTCACGTGGCTCTCCTGACAGCCGAGCTGAAGGGCACTGACTGCTGTAGCCGTGGTAAATATTTGTGGTTTGTTTCCGTCCCGATGGGGGAAAACTTCGAGCTCTACTGAGATTCCAGGCATCTTCCCCTTCGTTTGTTTTGCTGTGTGTGCTAACTATTGACAAGCTCTGTTTTTCTGGGAGGAATGGCCCCTGGCTGGCCCGTCGTCGGCCAGCATGTTCACGAGGAACAGTGCTTGGTACTGACTGTAGGCAGAGACGAAGGAGGCGCCACAGGAGACTAACAGGGGAGCCCACGCCCCCCACCCCCTCCAGCTTATACTGGAGAAGCAAGAGGAATGGGGAAAACTACCCTAGGAAAAAATGCCTTCTTTAAAAATGTATTCCTTTTCCCCCTACTTTGATGCGCTTGGGGATTTGTTATTGCTGTTATTTTTTTAAGTAGAAAAATACACCATCAACGTAATTATCCTAGCCAGATTTGGATTTTGTCCCCACCCAGAGGGGACAGATGTGACATGGCAGAGGCCCCTGTGGATTATGATTTATGTTTTTGGTTATTTTCCATTTCGTAGCTTCATTATGGGGCCACTTTCTTGTGCCCCTAAAGTCGTAACTCCCAGCAGGCTGACTCGTTTGGGACTTCATTTCAGGGCCGTGGTTGCCGCCCTCTCCTTCAACAGCCTATCACCTCGGTTAATTATTCGGCGGACGTGAGACAGAGCTGTCCCTGCCTCTGACTCGTGGCAGCAGGGGCCCCGGGAGTCGTCACCCTCTCGCCCGCGGGCCAGACCCACACAGCTGGGAGTCCACGGACTCTGCTCTCCACCGCAGCCCCCCCCCCCCCCCCGGCTCTGCTCGTCCTGGCCCCGGCCGGCGGAGCAAGTATTCACTTCTCCATCTCCCCCCTCTGGCCTGTAGGTGTTCGAGGAGCTGTGGCGCAGTGAGGGGAAGACTCCCTCGCAGGTCGTTTCAGAAAAGCAGCTTGAACTGATGCAGGATCAAGAGGCGCTGGAAGGGGTCTGCCACACCGTGATGGAGGGGCATCCTCAAGTGGTAAGGATCACCTGCAGCATGGAGAGGGGCTCCCTGGGCAGCCGGGGCCGGGGTCCACCCTCCCGGCCGGGAGCCTCTGCACTGCTCCCCTTCGCAGCCCAGAGGCGCTTCGTAATGAGGGCTGGCCCGGTTGCAACAGCAAGTTCCTAATAAATTTGGTTCGTTTTCAGCTAAGGTTGAGAGCTGGAATTAGGTGGGTATTAGAAAAAATACACCTTTTCCTATACGAAATACCCACCCCTGGGGCTTAATCTCGTGGAGCTGGGTTTACAGGAGTGTTTATCAAGCTCACTAGATCCGAGGTTTGACCTCCCAGCACGGTGCACTTTGAATCGGTTATAGCCAGCTCTGCTTTCTAAGGAGACCTCTCACTAATAAACCAGCAGGCATGACTGCAGGGAGGAAAGAAAGATAGGCAGACACTTTAGCTCCCTGCCTTTAAGAGGCGGAAGAAAGGCAGAAAGGGAAATTATTTGTAAATTATGGAGAAAATCCTTGACAGGAGCATAGCTGAAAACCAAGTCATTTTGTGTTCTGAGGATAGAACAAAATATAAAAGCTAAAATAAGTACCATCCCTCCCTCCCCAAGTCCAATCATATTGTCTAGAGATTTTTTTAGTGGGTAAAAAATTGCTAGCATCTCTTTCAGAATAATACCCACCCACCCATCAGCTTGCCAGGGACGCTAGCAGCTCTGAAAAGAGCTCTCGACAAGGAAAATGGGTCTCGGCAATCTCCATCTCTGCCTCATCTGTAGTGACTGAGAGCGACACAGTCTCCATGTTGGACTCGTTCCGCGGCGCCTAGCGCGGGCCCGCACGGGGGTCACTCCCCATGAAGACGCAGCAGAGCGGGCCGTCAGGGTGGGCGGCCCTGACAGTCCGAGGCTGTTCAGCAGGAACCTGGAGCCTCTGCTTTTGTGGTCCCCCCTCTTGGGCCACCACAGTGCACTCCCTGACCCAAATGCCCCCGGAGAGTTGCCCTTTTGTGGATTTGTTTTCTGATAAACACATCTCCTTGGCAGGGAGTTGGGGGGAGGACAGCCGTGCATTTCAGTGCCTGCTGACCACCACTGGGGGATTAGACAAGGACCCCCCGCCGACTAGAGTGGATCATTCATCTTGGGTTACTCACCCCCAAGACCAAGAAGCTCCACGTCCTCGTGTCACTGCGGTGCCCGGGACCGCACCCTCGTCCCCGTGCGCCAGCTCTTGCTGTAGACAGTCATTGGTGACGCGTCGCAGCCCTCGTCTTGTCCACTTCCCTCAAAAGGCAGGGTGGCCAACATCCCCGGTGACAGGAGCCCAAAGACCTCTTCAGAAGCTTACCCCCTCCTCCTTCCTCGTCTCACTTTATATCCGATGCTAACAAAAGAAACTAAATTTGTTTCAGTAAACATAACCCTTAACTTAGCCTTTTTAAGTACACGTGTCATTATTTTCTCCTCTAAAACAGTTTCTATCTTTAAAGGTAATGGACGTGAAGAGGGGGAACCCCAGAGCCATAAACAAACTGATTGGGTTGGTCCGAAAAGCAACTCTCAGCCGAGCGGACCCGACTGTGATAAAGGAGATCCTGGAGAGGAAGCTGTCGTCATGAGCCGTCCTGGGTCCCTCCGTGCCCGAGGGAGAGCGGAGCCACCGTGACTGAGAACCGGAGCCCGCGACACAGCCTCGGGATGCCACCTGCAGGGACCGACTGGCCGCGACAGCCCCGCTGCCTCTTGGACATCGAAGCGGCTCCAGCTGCGGTGCTGCCGAAGGAACAGCATAGTTCCAGCACTCCGTGATGCAGAACTAAGTGAGACCCTGTTTCAGAGGCTGTCACCGTTCTAGGAAAACTCTTCATTCGTTGGCGTGCGGTATTTTAGACCCGGGAGTAGAGGAGCGGAGCAAAAAAAAACACCGCAGAATCGACACGATGTAAGCACGTGTCTGTCTCAGGAGGCCTCGTGCGGACAGGAAGGAGGGGGTTAGTCTTCCTTGAGCTCCCTCATCCGCGGACTAAAAGTGACACTTGCCTGTTCAGCTCCCTAGGGATCCTGGAAGGTAGAGGTCTGAGAATTAAATGAAAAATTTTTTGTAAAGAAAAAAATAAAAAACACGTTTTCAAATAAATTTAATGAGTAAAATATATACCGAAATATCACATAAAAAAATTCACTTACACTTCAAAGATTGCGCAGTTGACAACTCCCTCTCCCCCCCAACCCAGGCCAAAGAAAGATAAAAAGGGAAGAAAAGCTGTAACATTAATTGATCGGTTTTGCCTGGGAAGAATAAGATTGTAAGCTAGTACATCCGAAGCTTGACCTTTAACGGCAATCGTGGTGCCGTTATCAACATCTTCCTCTTCGTGGAGGCCCGGCGCTCGGGACAGGAATGCGGCTTCTCTCTCCCGCGCCATGCGCCTCTGTCCCCGCTGACTGCCCACACGTAACGACCGGTTTCTCAAAGGCTGCTTTTCAAAAGCATATGTCAAACTGGCCTCGGGAGAACAACAGGCTCTTTGGGGTCTCGGATTTTGCGCTGAGTCCCCTAGCCTACTCGGGAGAGTCTGAGCATCGCCCTTGCGGACGGGGCTGCCGGGGGACTGGAGACAGGCAGAACTTCCCTGTCCCCAGGGCAGCAACGAACCGCGCTCCAGCCGCCGGCCGCTGCCCAAGACTTCCCTACGTCAGAGTGGGACGGCAGCCTCCCTCTGACCCAGCCAGAGAAGCAGGGACAGAAGGGACCCCAGGTGGGTGTGGTTTATTCCAGACAAGCGTGAAGAGGTAAGGTTTTGAACAAAAACTTTCAAAAACCATGAGCGACCCAGAGTACTGTGAGAGGAGGTGTCCCCTCACCCAGGAGGCCGTGTGGGCCGCACACATTCTGTTCCAATACTGAGAATTACTGGACCCGGAAGTAAGATATTGTTTCTTCTCGAGAGAGAAAGGCAGAGTCCATTCTCTCTCCTCACACTGCCAGTCTGAATTACAAAGGGGCAAGACAATCTGAGACCGGATTCTGGCAGGATCGTTCTTTTGTAAGAAATAATAGGGTTGGGTTTTGTTTTACAAACCCCCCTTTTTCACCAAAGGTCTGGCTTCTTAGACATCAAATGTTACAGAAGCCACTGTAACTGGGGGATCTTTCCATACCATTTTAAATCAAGGCCTTGCTTAAATGGGTGATGGGGGTGGGAGGGCAGCTACATGGAGACAGTTTACCAAAACTGTTATGTCCAGTGTAAACTGTACTATGAACTGATCGTTTCTACAGAAAAATGCCATCGTGAGAACACCGGATCTTTACGGCAATGAACACCTCTGACAGCTGCCCCGTGGTCTCAAATGCCCCCGCTTCTGAAATCCTGAAAATTAGATGGTTACATTGTTACAACTGCTAATAGAAAAAGTAAAATCAAAGCCCAGCTCAGATATCCTCCTTGGAACTCACTATATATTCAGAAGATGTTTGCATAACAATGTCAGAAATTCAGAGTATGGCTCTGCTCATAAATGGGCCTCAGTCGAATACAGTTTTAAGTACGTCTTAGCATGAGTGAGAATTCAGTCTGGTTCTTTGTTTGCTGTTCCAATGAAAATCTCATTAAAAGGTAAAGCCATTGCCATCTGTCATTGGAATCCGCACCCCTATAGGCTGGGAGGGGGAACTTGCTGGAAAGCCAGCCCTTCCCCAGGTGGGCATGAACCAGCTCTCCCTGGTCATGTGCAAACCACGTGTTGTGTTACTGGAAAAGGAGGTTGGTTGGTTCTGGTGGGAGGTCAGAAACGTCAGCCTCAACACTCAGCACACTACCTGGCCCAGAATAACTTTAGCAAACATTGGTTAAATTTATAAAACAAAATTAGCAGACAGCCTTTCATGGGGCCTTTTGGTACTAGAGGCTGGTCCTGCCAACCAGTAGGCGGTTAAATTCTGGACATCTGGGTCTGGGAGGGAGCTTCTTGACTCTGTCCAGGCTTATGCATCAAGGTGAACTTCTGTCCCGATCCCGCAAAGTATACGTGCCCCAGGAAGAGGAAGCTAGTTGTTATTTATACCAAGTTTAGCATGTTTTAGCTGAGCTTACACACATACGCTTTTGTAATTATTGCTTACTGGAAGAAGGCAATGGAATTTTTGCAAGTGCACACCCTCCTAGAGCTTTGAGCTGGTTGATTAATTCCATACACAGCTTATGGGAATGACCCACAATTCATACTGTCTTCTTCATTTCTGTTGAATGTGCTGCATTATTTCAAGGATCTAATAGAGACTTTTGGGGGGAAAAAAAACACACAGAGTCCATCTCAAAGGCCACGTTATTTACCCAGTACCAGAAGCAGCACGGAAACAGCCGCCATGCCTGTCTGGCAGATCTCAGACAGACGTGTTCATGGGTTATTTGTGAACACGCCCGACCCGTGAGTGAGAGATGGAGAGAATCTGATGGAAATGCTCTCTCATTGCCTCCCTTAGCCAAGCAATTTAGCAAAAATCATTTAAGTAAGATCAACACCAAATTCCCTCTTAAAAATATCTCCGGGGCAGAAAGGGGCCTTGTTACAGCTCTTTTGCAGACTTGTCCCAATAAAAAGTCAGCGGACACACTCAGAAGCCCAGACTTCTGCAGCCTCAGCTCCATGAAATTTATAATCTGGCCCAAGAGCTTCCATCACCCTTGTCAGGTTCTGAAATGACATTGTAAATCTAAGCTCCCCCAAAGACGCCTGAATGACACAACGAAGACTGTGGGAAGTCTCGTAACTAGTGTGGCTGACAGTGAGTTGGGTTTACTCACATGTCCTAAGACAGGAACAAGATTCACAATGACCCAATGAGATGGGAAGGGCCAGTCCGATCCTAAGTGCAGACGCCGAGGAACTGAAGGCTTCCCCCACCTCGTCTCTGTCCTCCTCCCTGTAGAACCTCACCAAAAGTCTTTCACTAATGCCCTGTTTATCCAGTTAACGAGCCGCCAGGATAATTTGTTCTCCGAAACAAGTAATGGCCTAATAAATGCCTGAACGCAGAGAGGATTTACTGAGGCTAAATTATCCTGAAAACAATTCTTAGTCTTCCAAAGAATCCTCTCGAAAGCATTAGGTTTATGATGGTCATTCAAAGAGGAAAAAAAAATCAACTCCATTTTCTTAAAATGCTTCCTCTATGACGTGATTTAAGGCTGGAGTACGGGGCGCCTGGGTGGCTCAGTTGGTTAAGCAACTGCCTTCGGCTCAGGTCATGATCCCAGAGTCCCAGGATTGAGTCCCATATCGGACTCCCGGCTCTGTGGGAAGTCTGCTTCTCCCTCTGACCTTCTTCCCTCTCATTCTCAGTCTCTCGCTCTCTAATAAATAAATAAAAAAATAAAAATAAAATAAAAAAAAAAAAGGCTGGAGTAGAAGGCGGTCCGACAGTGTTCGGCTGTGATCTGAGGGGGAGCCAGGGCCGTGTGGTTTACAGAATGAGCGCTGAAGCGAGAAGGGGCCTGAGAGTGTCTTCCTAGCAACTTAGAGCGGGCGTGCGCCCAGCCGGCGGAGGACCCGCTGCTTCCAGGAAAAGCCAACACCACAGGGCTGGCTGTGACCCTCAGCAAGCCACAAACTACGCCGGCCCGGGGCCAGTGACCTGAAGGAGCGCGTGCAGTAAGAGCTGTCCTGCAATACAGCGTTTCATGAAAACGGCAAGCTTGACGGCCATTTCAGCGAATACAGGGCCGGTAATTAGCAATTAATCCGAACTGCCCTTCAATGAGAACCGGAGCTTATGCTGCACACGTTTCCCATCACGGCCGTGCCACGCCCCCGGCCTCCACCCCGGGCCGCACAACCCCCCCACTCCTCCCCCACCCCCGGAGAGCGACCTAGGCACCCAGATCCGGTCTGAGAACGCGCAGCCCTTCCACGAGCCCGACCCTCGGAACAGAGCTGGACGTCAGCCCACCGTGAGACGACAACCAAGCCCATTCAGAGACGTCAAAACATCTTTCCACCCTGAGCAGCGCTGGCTGCCCAAATGGAACAGGCAACCCAGATACTCTCGGGTCCTGTTTCTGGAGTCTGTTTCTGAGAGGACGCTCTCCTGACAGCACCCGGCTCCACGAGGTCTCAACAGATTGGAAGTCAACAACTACATCCGACCTAAACCAAAGCCGCTAGCCACAAAGGTTCTCCTGAGGACCCAAAAAAGGCCTGAACACATCCTCCCTACAGACGACAGAGACCTCAGTTCCAAGCCACCAATACATCAAAGTATTTTCCAAGACAGTACTAGGTAAAAGGGCGGCAATTTCACGATGCCTCTAAATACCGAGGAAAGGAAGTTCTCTATTGATAATGAAAATCACACCTCTTTAACTGGTTACTCCAGTTTCTTTAACTGGTTACCCCCATTTCACGGCTGGGGAATTGTAATGTACCCCCCCAAGAAACTGTATTTTAGGCTAAACTCACCTGGAATTTCTCTGCTTGAAATTTTAAAAACATTTACTTGGTCATTTCCAAAAATCAATTTTAAATAACCCATCGCTCACATATACTTTGAATCATAAAATTCACTCCATCTGGAACTTTACCTCAGACCCGGCATTATGAATTGAAATTTATGTGTGAGGTTCCAGGAACCCTGCAGTCGCCTTCGCTGCCCAGGACCATCAGGCTAGACGCAGCGACGCCAACCTCAGGGCTACGGCAGAAGGTCCGCGCCCGCTGTGCCCTCCAGCAAGTAGCACAGCGTCTGAGTGGGCGCCGGCCATGGGGAGAGGGGGCCACACTCCGGGACCACATTTTAAAGCATGCCAGTATCTTTACAAATTTTTCCCAAACGCATGACAAAAAAACAAATTTGTAAGGGCCTCACCTATTACTTTGACTGGAATATTCCCCTTTTATTACCATGATTTTTTCCCACCAAGGAGTTCCCATCATCGCCCACCTGCTGTACAGTCTGCCTAGATCGAAGTTCTTTCCTCCGAACCCCTCAGGATTTGTCCCTCCCCTACTTATAGCCTCAGGACTCTGCTGTTTGTCCTCTTCTATCCACACCATTCCCTGAACCATCCTCACCTCAGCCCCCTGCTTGTTTCCTTCAACCGTGTGGGGTTGTCCAGTTCGCCATGATGTATTTCCAGGTCACATTTCTGACTTCATCCTGAAAACCCCTGAGCACAATACCCTGGAGGAGGCTTACACTGGATTCGGAAAGATGAACCAGCCCCCAACTCCAAACAGGGTTATCGTGTGAGTTTGCTACCAGCCCCCCGCCCTGGGAGTTAATTTTCCCGCCTCCCATCCCAGACTGTGGTCATCCTCCTTTATGGAAAGTCTAGTTCAGTACCTATTAAAAATGCTAGGAGGCACAAGAGCCATCTCTTTCCTAAAAGCGCACCTTCCACTCGGGGCCGTGGAGTTCTGTAATAGAGCGTGGACTGAAGAAGAATCGACGCCAACACCAGTAATGGAGAGAGGTGTACATCACATCAAAACGCTAAGGAAACGCTTTCCAGGTATGACTTTCGCATTTTATGTACCTGGTAAGTCCAAACCGGAAGATAAATACTTGTGCAAAACGAAGCTAGAGGAAAATAAATTACAGCTTAAATCCCATCTTCCTGTTCCTTTTTCTCTGCCTGAAGTCACCTTCTTTTGCCGGGGAGAGCTGGGGCTTTGCCAGCAGCAGCGAGCGCCAGGAAGCCACCAGCAGGCCCTCCGCCGGGCCTCAGACGTCGCCGCTGCTGCACCACAGCGGGCAGACCGTTTGTCGAGGCAGAAGGATATGAACCCAGAAGCGGACAACATCTTTGATTTCTTGCTTGGACTGGGAGGCATTGGGAGGCTGGCTGCGAAGAGCATCCTAGCCCCGACCAGGTCCCCTGGGGTCCTCACCCCGTGGGCTGACTCTCAGTACAGCGCTGCTCCAAGATCCGCAGAAGGCAGAAGGGCAGCAGCCTCTGCCCTGCAGGGTCTCGGATGGGATTCTTTCCCCCCACCCTCCTCCGCCAGGGGTCCAGACCCACACTCAGCAAGCCGCACCCAGCGCTCAGCAGCCCTGCCCACAAAGAAAACAAGGAGAGCTGGGGCTTCAGTTTCCCTCCCAACAGGGACGCCCACCACCCTTGTTTTGTGCTTCTCACCTGCCCAAAGGGGGGAAGGGGGGTGGACGGACGGACTGAATATCCACAGACATCAGCTGTTTATGGTCTTATCTTTACGCAGTTATTTTGCATGTTTCCCCCTCTTGGTGGCTTAAGAAGCCCGGTGCTAAGCATAATTATACCTCTTGGCAAGCCAAGGAAAAGAGATAATAATGCATCATGTTGGGGCCTTCTAATGAACCCCATTACTCAGAAGGCAGCACTGCCACATGCGGTAAGTCACCGGCAGGCACTGGGCTTTACAGGGCTCCCCGTGACCTGTCTGCACTCACATTCCAGGTCCCAGAGTGGCCGTCCAGTTCCTGTTTCTCTGCAAAGTGCGACACAGGAGAGAACGTGAACAGAATCTAAAATAATCGCCAGTGTTTTTACAGGTTGCATTTAGTTTACCTTTATCCTTCCCCCTCCACGCCATATACTCCCTTCCCCCCCCAAAAAGCCCACTGTAAGTAACAGCTTCACCAATTAATCTGTTTGCCTCTCAAAAAACACTTATAAATTAATGATACACATGTATAGGATACCCTGCTTTCTTCATCAGATCAGACTTCTAAAAACCAAAGTAACAGTTTGCATAAGTAGATTTCATTTTGTGCAAATCTTACTAAAATAAGGCTCTTTCCAGTGTTCAGGTAGTGATATACGGATTAAAGAAAGCTCTCAAGCAACAAGAAAGTCTGCCTGCATTCCAAATTCTCCGCAACTCCATCTGACTTCCCCGGTAGAGAGCTGAGACCAAGGGGTTTGCCCACACCATAAGGCAACGTTTCGGGCAGAGTGCAAACCTTTGGAAGGAAAATGCAAAGGGACAGAAGCAATGTGCTTGTGTGATGGAGGCAAGAGGGACTCCATCTTTATTCTTCCCGCTTACAAAATGGAGTCCAGATGGAGAAGGCACCGGAGATGGGCCTCCTTCACGTGCTGTGGAAGAGCTTATTAGCCTTCTGACATGGGGTACTTCCAGAAGCCACCGAACCCCCGTTTTTGCTTTGTGTGATCTCAGCTGCAAGAGTGACTCGCAGGGATGGGAGGATAACAACCGAAAATGCTGAGGAAGAAGAAAGAAAACCTGCCAAAGGAGCCACCAGCTTAGGAGACTTAACATTCTATAGAAGGTAGAAAGACCCGGCTAGAGAGAGGGGAGGTAGACAGAAAATCGCCCTCCCCGCAAATCAAGTATTGTCAGGAAATATCAAAGTAGAAATTTCTGGAAGCAGCTTTGCTTTTAACATTCAGTCACGACACTAAAACCTTAAAAAACCAGAACCTCTATTTAAAAAAAAAAAAAAAAGCTAACAACAGGAGTCCTCAAAGTCACCCAGGATCTTGTAGCACAGAATGGAGTGTTCCTGGGCCAAGGCAGCCAGTTCCTTGAGGAACTCGGGGAAGAGGGCAGCGGCCAGCATGGTGTTCCTCACCGGCAGAGGCAGGCTTGGGGGCACCCCTGCCACCTTGGTTCTATTTGTCAGGAAGGGCTGAAGCACTCTTGGGGGACCATCCAAAAGGTTCTTGCCGATTCCTGTCCGGGAAGCGTCCTGAATGGGATCTGAAACCAGAAAGAAAATGGTCACGGTGACGCTCCCTGGTCCTTTAGGCCCACCCTCTCAAGTGAAGTTGGGGGTTGGGGGGTGCTGCTGGGCTATCTAGTCGTGACTTCGCTCCCTCGCACTCAAGTCTCAAGACTCAGCCCTCCAACGCGCACCCTCTCCACCCTGCGGCACACACATTTGCCCAGCAGATAACCTCCACACGGGGCACATGATGGAAGAGTCTCATCCCGAATCCTGTGCGAGGAACTTCGTGCAGAAATTGTGGCGAGAAAATGGCCGATCAGGAACCCTCCACGCCCAGGACGCGGCAAAGGGAAAACACGATGCCACCACATCAAGCCAGGGCAAGACTTAGCTCACTACATGTGACCCGGGGGAGTCCGGAGGTTCCGCTTGCTCTTGCCAGCCTCCTGGTGTTGGGGGGACCATCCTACCTTGAACCAGTCAAGCCCCGATCACACAGCAGAGCTGCCGGAGACAAGCTGGGCGGATCGAGCCTCTCTGAGCTCTCTGCAGCTCGGGGCTCGAGGGCTCCCTCAGGACCCCGGCTTCTCGGGCCAGGACCTCCAGGCTTTTTTGATGGAGAGAATGGAAAAGGCCTTCTAAAGGTTGGAAATAACGTGAGGAGGTTGGGTGCTGGTAAGACCGACCAGACCGAGAGCTTCCCATAACCACAGGCGACTGGTGGCAGCACGTGGCCTGGAAGCCTCTGTTAAAGAAAAGTTTCCAGGGGTTTCCATCTGAGTTTCAGTAACCAGCGTCTGAGATGACATGAGCTCAAACTTGAACATATCCAAATGACTTACATTTTCATATCAAATCAGTTTTACTAATTAAAATGGTTCAACGTTCCCAACTACTTAATTCTTAAATATCTTCAGCGCTTCATATATTTATAGGAATTATTTATGCCTCCTTCTGCCCCTACTCAAACAGCCTCACTACTCTTTATAAATCATTACATTCAAGTTCTTCATTATTTTGGCTGCTTTTTAGAATTCAGTCCCATTTTTCAACACTCTGAGAAGACTGTTGCTTAACTACAGTACTAAAAATTCTTGACATTTATAGTACTTTCCACATCTCACTTCTATAGTCTTTAGCGCTAAAAAAAAAAACAAAAAAAAAACCTCCTCTGCTTTACTGCTTTAAATGTCTTGTAGATTAAAGTTTATCACAGTTCATGCCATAAAGAACTGGGAGAGTTGCTGAGAATCAGACTGCTGCTACCTTTTAGCAGAAACCCAAACACTTCCTGACCATAGAGGACAAAAGTGTCGACATCACTGACGTACACTGCCCACCTTGGAGACCCCCTTGGCACCCCCACACCGGCCCCCAGCACTGCAGCTCTTCAAGGGGCCCAGGAAAGCTCCCAAAGCTGGCCTGGAGAACAGCGAGGAGTGGGACTCGTGGGCAGTAATTCCAGGCCAAGATTCCGTTCGTGGAATTACCTTCCCCGCATCTCTGCACCTCCACAGCTTACTAGCCGTGGTTAAGAAGAGCACAGACTCTGCCACTCACTGGCTGAGCGGCCTCAGGGGGGTTGCTTTCCCTCTCTGTATTTTGATGTCCTCCTGTGTCAAAAGCTCACAGAGTTGCTTGAAGGATTCAATGAGTCAATAAGCAACCCGACACCAAAACCACAAATAATCCAATTAAATGTTGGCAGGAGACCTGAGATGACCAGGCCATGATGAACTATCACTTTATACCTGTCGGAATGGCTAGAATCAAAAAGACAAAGAATAACAAGTATTGGCGAGGATGCGGAGAAAAAGGAGCCCCCGTGCACCGTTGGTGGGAATGCAAACTGGTGCGGCCACTGTGGAAAACAGTATGGAGGTTCCTCAAAAAAATTTAAAAATAGAAATGCCATATGATCCAGTAATTCCACTTTGGGGTATTTATTCAAAGAAAACAAAAACACTAATTTGAAAAGATATGTGCATGCCTATGTTCACTGCAGCATTATGTACAATAGCCATGATATAGAAGTTAACCTAAATGTGCACTGATGGATGAATAAATAAAGGTGTAGTGTGAGGGGCGCCTGGGTGGCTCGGACCGTTAAGCTTCAGCCTTCAGCTCAGGTCATGATCCCCAGTCCTGGGATCAAGTCCTGCATCGGGCTCCCTGCTCAGGGGGAGTCTGCTTCTCCCTCTGCCTGCTGCTCCCCGCTTGTGGGCTCACTCCCTCTTGACAAATAGTAAAATTTTTTAAAAATTCAAAAAAAAAATTAAAATAAAGGTGTAGTGTGTGTGTGTGTGTGTGTGTGTGTGTGTGTGTGTGTACACATAATGGAATATTAGCCATAAAAAAGAATGAGATCTTGCCATATGCCACAACAGGGATGAACCTGTTGTGAAGTAAGTGATGTAAGTCAGACAGAAAAAGACAAATGCCGTATGATTTCACTTATATGTGGAATTTAAGAAACAAAATGAATGAACAAAGAAAAACAGACTCTCAAACACAGAGCTCAAACTGGTGGTTGCCTGAGGAGAGATGGTGGGAGGCTGGGGAAAATAGATGAAGGGGATTAAGGGGTACAAACTTCTGTTATAAAATAAAGAAGTCACAGAGATGAAAAGTAAAGCATGGGGAGTATAGTTAATAACACTGTAATAATGTGCGGTGACAGATGGGGACTAGAGGTCCCATGGTGAGCGCTGAGGAATGCACAGAATTCTTGAATCCATGTGGTACACGTAAAACTAACATAACATTATATGTTAATTATGCCTCAATAAACGAACAAAAAAGAGGTGAAAAAAAAAACAATGAGTCAATAGGTGTAATGTACACAGGGGCCTCTTAACGGGTCATCCATCGATCGCCAACAATTTAGCAACAATTCAGCTGCCTCTGACTTCACAGAGACTTCCTGTTTCCTGCGCCACACGCCATTCCCTGCCCTCGTCTCTCGCCCCATTTTATTAACCAGCTAAAGCCTGCATTGCCTTTAGCCTTGTGTTCTTGGGTTTTCAGTCCTCACCCATAGGTGCTGCGTCCTTCACGACCCCCAGTACAATTCCTTAGTAGAAGCTAATAAACAGGGGGCGCCTGGGTGGCTCAGTGGGTTAAAGCCTCTGCCTTCGGCTCAGGTCATGTTCTCAGGGTCCTGGGATCGAGCCCCACATCGGACTCTGCTCAGCAGGGAGCCTGCTTCCCCCTCTCTCTCTCTGCCTCCCTCTCTGCCTGCTTTTGATCTTTCTCTCTCTCTGTCAAGTAAATAAATAAAATCTTAAAAAAAAAAAAAAAAAGCAGCAGCAGCTAATAAACACTCGCTAAGTGAATGAGGGCAGGAACTGGCCGTCAGGTCTTCCCGCCGCCCGATCTCCCTGGAGCTGGTTCACATGCCTCATCTCCATCTTCCTCTTTCACATTCACTCCTCTCTTCCCCCCAAAAAGGGTTTTTGTGGCTCATTTATCTAGCTTGATCATGAATTCAAGAAAGTGTCACCACTTAAAAAAAAGTGTCATTCCTAAGGCTCATTTACTCACTCGAATCCAAGAATCAAAGCTGTCTTCACTACTGAAGGCGAGAGCGCACAGGGAGGACTCGCCGGGAGGCCCTTACCCAGGGCCGTGCGATCAGCATGGGGGCCGCCTCTCCGTGGGTCACAGAGCGCCACCGAGCTCTCAGCTCAGCAGCCTGGAGACCTGAGCTACGGCTCCTACCTGGCCATTAGCTGATCATACAACGTCTCCATTTCCTCTTCTGTAAAATGGAAGTACTGCCGACTTGACCTCCCTCCCAGAACTAGCGATCTGAAAGGACTCAGAAAAGAACTAAATACAAGTAAACACAACCTCTTGCTTTGGAAAGTATCTGAGGGGAAGTGGCTGAGCCCAGAGAGCCGTAGTCTTGAGGATGACAGTGTGCCAGCCGGCACAGGAAGCCTTCCCGCCAAGGAGCAGGGGGCACACGGATCTGTACTTGTATTTGAAGCATTAGTGAGGAGGCTCATTTTTCTCCAGGGCCACCAGGAGCCCAAGGGAATGCAGGGCCCAGGACACAGAGAGGCTGGGGCTGCAGGCGCCCGGGTTCCACCCATCCTAAGAGGGTCAACAAGCACACACGAGCACCTGAAGAAAAAGGCAGGGAAGAAGGGAAGCATAAATAAACGTCCAAATCAGGAGTGGTTTTCAAAAATGTTGCCCTGCGTCTGAAAAGCTGCAATAGAAGTTTCTCAAGATGAACACTAGCAAGATTTCAACGTGAGGCAAGAAACCCATTCGGCACTCATCCCCCTGTCCACAGTGGTAGAGCCCACAGCACCCCGACACGGCGAACTCCCATGTCCGGCCCATTACCAGGACTCTCGAGCACGCTCCCGGATTCAACTCACTTCCAGGCATCACATCACAATGCTTTGGTCGTCAGCCCTGTGCAAGGGACAGAAACCTCCCTCGCGCCGTGAGTTTAGAGATTTTTAAAGTTGAGAGGAGGGGGCCACTTTGGGAATCTGAAAGAAGTTGGGAGGCTCATCTGAGCCACAGCGTTAAAGGAAAGTCTTCTTCCCTTCTCCCAAGTCAAGCCTCCTGGGTGTCACAGACCTTAGGAAGCGTCAACCCTGGCTGACTACTTTGATAACTATATGGGGCGGGAGCGAGTTCAAGTTCCCCTGGGCACCCACCTCTAGCCACTGTCATGAGACCGTGGGAAGCCAGGATGGAGTGATCCCCCCGACCCCTCACCCCTTCACGCCCCCCCAGAACGCATGCGTCAAGGAGAGCCGGGAAGCCGTCAGCGTCTACGCCCTCAGCTCCACATGCCGGGCAGGCCACTCTCGGGCCCTTGAGCTTTGTGCCCCCGGCTGACTACTCCGGGCCTCTAATTTCAGCTGCCTTACCCGAAAATGAAGCCAACCGCACCTTCCTGGCCCATTCCACGGTGCGATGTGAAAATAAAACCATCTGTCTGCGCAAGTGCTTCACAAATTGAAAAACACAAATGAAGAACTCCGGGCGCGGAGTGTAATGTGAAGAGACTCGGGTCACCTTCTGTCTACCGACTGCAAAGATGGCCACCATTCTGGCTGTTCTTCCCATTGAAAGATGGACGGTTTGCTCCATTCTTGAACCTGGGCAGGCCCAGTGACCTGCCTTGGCCAAAAGAACGTAGCAAATTTGACCTTGTTTGAGTCCCAAGACAGAGCCTCAGAAGATTCTGTGCGCTCCTGTCCCACTTGTGCAACCCTACAGCCACGCCGTCGACGAGCCCGGGCTAACCTCGTGGATGAGGAGAAATTCAGGCCTCCACCCCCACCCCCCCCATCAGCCCAGCCGCCACCACCCCCGTGCGTGAGGCCATCCCCGACCTCCAGCCGCCCTCCGACCGCAACACGAGGGCAAGTCCAGCCAAAACCTGCCAAGCCTGCCCCCGAGCAGAACCCCTAGGTCATCATGCGCACCTACTCAGGAGCCCCCATAAATGGCGCCCCTGAAAGCCTCTGAGTTGTTGCCTTGGTTTGTTATGCACGAAAGCTAACTCTCCCCGGGTGAATGACCTCAGCAAGCTCTGAGATCAGGGGGAACATCGCCAACAGACCAGCCGTCCACGAGGTAGGAGAGGCCATGTGGGGCCCACAACCCACTTTTCCACAGAGATGTGGGGGGTCCCCCTTGAATGGCTTGGCCTGGCCTCCTCTTCTCCGGGGGCCCGAATTTTTTTTTTTTTTTTAAAGATTTTATTTATTTATTTGATACAGAGAAAGAGATCACAAGCAGGCAGAATCTTAAAGCCTGTGCCCTCATCTCCCAGCTGGCCCTGGCCCACCTTTCTTTCACAATCCGCCCGGCAATGCCCTGAAGGCTCTTCACAGACAGAAAGGCCTGGAGGTGGAAAACAAATGCCTCATTTAAAAGTCAAGGAACAGGAGGGCCCAGGGAGGCCCAGTGACCAAGATCAAACAGCTACAGACAAGGTCAGGCCATTGGGGTTCTGGGATCTTTTCAGCTTCTCTACAGGTTTAAAGCTAGCCCTGAGTTACATTTCTGCTTCTCACTCTCCATCTTGTTTCTGATCACCCGCCTTTCGCCTGGGACCCAGGGCCCCACGCTCCCCACTGTGTACGTGCCACAAGGCTGGCGTGTCCAATTGGGGACAAGCAAACGCCAGCCCCGTACGGGGCATTTCTACTTTGCCCTCACCTGGGCCTAAGCTGCCGTTCGGAAGACAACGAGGCACCAAATCCGCCCAGCCGGCGCTTAACCGAGGCAAAGCAGAGGTGCCCCCGGGCCTGGCCAGCCTGCAGGTCGGCTCCGGGCTCTCTGCCGCCCCGACCACCGCCCTCCCCCAGCCGGGCCCCTCTAGAGACGGAAAGGCGCTCTGGGAAATTTGAAGCCGAGCATCAACTTTACTTCTCCCAAGTCCAGATGAATAGTTTCTACCTTCTAGAGCCTTAAAGCAAATTTATTTGGGGCCTGAGAGTCTCTGAAAACATAATAAAGAGAACAGATGCCCTCCTCAGGGTAGGACCGGCCAAAATATGGTTGGGAGCATGCCCATCACACCTCCTGCTGGCCCACACGTGCCACGTTCTTTATTCTAGCCAGGCGACAGCACGCAGCAGTCCTCCCCTGACCCGCCGTCGGGGAGGGCAACCAATGCCCCACGAAGCCCTCCTGGCGGGAAGGAGGCCTGCTGCACGCCTCGGGGACCTCTCTCGAGGGGGAAGAACACTTGCGGGAGGCTCCCCCTGTCGGGCAAACATGAAAACGTATGTAGAGGCTCTGAAGGCCCAGGAGCCAAAACGGCGTCTGCGGGTCCCAGTCAGGAAGGAGGCTGGGGACGTGCACAAAGAGCTGGAGAAGAGACACAGGGGAGCCCCAGGCTTACCTTTGGTTAGCGACTCGGAGGTCAGGTCAGACATGTCCACTCGGAAGAGCAGGTACTGCTGGGCTTGTATGAGGAGCCCTGGGAAGTCTCTCTCCACGGAAGCGAACTGCTCGATCTTGTTTTTCACCGATGCGAGGACCTGTCACACACGACACTTAGCGGTGTCAATGCTGCACGGCGGAATTCCAGCCTCGGCTTTCAATGTACCCCTCGGGGGCAGCCCTGGCCGCAGGAACTTTTAGGATATTAGGCATTTGCTTGCTTTAAACGGCCTGGGTGTCCGTGGTGGGGCACCCTCGAAACCTCAGACTCAATGGGGCTTTGCAATCTGTCTCGAATAATCTACACAACCAGCAAACTAGGACGGGGAGGGAGAGCAGATGAAGTAGAACAGGACGCAGGTGAGAGAAACAGCCTGACGCCGGAGGCCAAGAGGGAGGCAGGCCACTCACGAGCCCCCGAGATGCCGACAGGTGTGGGTGTGGGCTCGGCAGATGTACCTGGTAGAGAGAGCGCACGCTCGGCTGGAAGACCATGTTGGTGTTGAGCAGAAAGGAGCGCAGGAGCGGCTGGGGGTAGCTGGCCAGCTGGGTGATGATCCCGATGAGCAGCAAATTAACGTGGAGAGAGTTCTCCAGCATGTTCTCCAGCTTGGACAGGACCACGCTGATGAAGGGGCCTGCGGGAAGAGCACACAGCCTCAGGGCTGGCCCGGCGCCGGGGACATCCTGCCTCCACAGCGAAGGAGCCGCTGGGGCCGGCTCCCGACCGCGGGCCTGCAGGGTGCGAACCAGGCCCAGCCGCCATCAGGGCGCCCCGGCGTCTCCCGACGCGACCCAGAACCCCCAAGGAAGCACCCCCAACAGGAGGAAGCAGACACACACACGCAGGAGCTGCTCTTTTCACTCTGTGAGCGGTTCTGATACTTGGGAAATTATCACAGCCCTTGATGAAGGCCAGAGGACAAGTAATTTCACCTGAGAAATCAAGACCCACTTCTCCTGGGGCACCTGGGTGGCTCAGTGGTTCAAGCCTCTGCCTTCGGTTCAGGTCATGATCTCAGGGTCCTAGGATCGAGCCCCGCATCGGGCTCTCTGCTCAGCAGGGAGCCTGCTTCCCACCTCCCCACCTCCCCACCTCCCGTCTGCCTCTCTGCCTACTTGTGTTCTCTCTCTCTGTGTCAAATAAATAAATAAAATCTTTAAAAAAAAAAAAAAAGACCCACTTCTCCGTGCTGCTGCTGGCTTTCCAGGGACTGCCGAAGCTCAGAGACATGGTGCCCCTCACCTGAGGGCATCCCAGGGTGCCGCGTGGACGTACGCTTCAGTAACAGGAGAAGCCTCTGTGTTAGCAATCAATACCAGACACACACGACTCTGGTACCAAAGCAACACCATAAACGGTATGCCGTTGGCAGGACTATCTCTCCCCAGTGAGCACCAGCAGAAAGATTCTGTCTCATCAAATATCACAAGGTGGAAGAACAGGAGGAAGAGAAAAGCCAGGGCTGAACGAGGCCTGGGCTGTAACTTTACTCGCTTTTGGGAGGTAGAGCTTAAGGCATCATAGGTTCCTCAAGAAAGAAAAGCTATAGGACTACAAAAGCCGCTCATAAATAATTAGGCAAAAAGGAGCTTTGACCAATTTGGGTCGCTGGAAAATTAATATGCCTTAGGTTGGAATTCACTGAAGACAGTGAAAAATAAAAAAATTAATCTGGCATTAATAAAATGACTTGAAGACGTTTTCCATTTTTACCATAAAAGTGATCCATTAAGCAAAATGGAGAATTCTGTATTTCTCCCAGCGGGGCTACGGATGATGCCTGGAAACCATGGCGTATTTCTAACAAAAGCACATCACCCTTGATGAATAAACGTGCCTTGTGAAGATGTCACCCACATCAGTACAAGTTTAACAAAAACACACTTCACCACAAGATGCTTCACTCGGAAGCCTCAGTGGTGTGGGAGTAAAACCCTTTACAAGAAAACGGAAGCCATCCCCGAGGAACGGCAACAGCAATCCTAAACCTTTACCTGTGCAAGCAAGTAAGGGGCACGATGGCAAGACTCCTGTCACTGCTGTGACAGAGGGTGTTTCTGTAGGGGCCTCGAACAAAAAGGCACCAGCCCCCTGTGGAGAGTGAGTGGCATCACCATCCCCCCTACACACGACAGAACATTAGGTCAAGGCCAGAGACTGTCATAATCCACTAATGATGTTAATTACAACTTCCTATCATGTGCAATGAGAAACAGACATGAAACCCTTTCAGATTCCCCTTTAAGTCTCAGTTGATTTCTAGCACTTTAAAAAAAAAGCAAAACTGCTTAGCAACAAGCAGTTGCTAGGGGAAACTCATAAGCAACTGAAAGTCCAGAAAAAAAACTCAGCTACAGTTCAGAAAGCCACAGGTGTGTTCGGGGCTGGACAGCGCATTTCTCCTTCTTCCCCTCTTCGAGGACAAGCAGACCCTGTGTGTGTGTGTGTGTGTGTGTGTGTGTGTGTGTCCTGGTTGGTTTTGGTTTTTTTTTTGACCAAATGACAACACTCTCCCCCCACTGCTCTGTCCTTGTGTACCCATTCAGCGCTCTCTCCTAGAGACTGTCCCCCCTCGGCACAGAGAGCTGGCTCCTTCATCTCAAGGCCACAAGCTATTCGGTTGCCTTGGGTACGACATTCATCAAAAGGTCTCCTCCTAGTGGACATGTAGGTTGTTTGCAGTCTTTTTCCATCCTAACACTGCCGTGAACATCTTTGTGTAGACGTCTTGGCACTGCCAAGACACGTTCCTAGGAACAAAGCGCCAGGGCATTCTGAATTCTGATCCCGTGATAAACATCTCCCCCCTGAGCTTCCGACCGCACCCTCGCCCCCTGCAGTGGGCTCTGCGCACACTCAGCAGTCCCAACACTTGCCAACTGTGACACTCCCAGGCCGCACACGACCCCGTTCCTCCGCTTTGCCCAAAGACCTCCCCACCCCGCCTGCCCCACCTCCCTTCCAGAGCCTTCTGGCTGCCCATCTCAAACACCTCGCTGCCTCGCATGACACACTCACGCACACAGGGCCAGGCTCCTTCGTCTTCCGCCCCTTGTCTCCTCTGCCCTAAGCGATCCTTCTCAGCCATTTTCACCTGGAGTAGCTCCTGTCCTCCATTTGTGCCCCTCCTCTGGGAAATCCCTCCCATCCCCCTCCTGGGCTCCCCTAGAAAGATGATCACTAATAATGCATTTCTAAGGGAGCACGGCTCTTTGTCGGCCTCTCCTCTGAAAGCGTGGGAATTCCTTCGTTTTTCTGTCGTTAGGATCTGGCCAAGAACCTGCCAAGTATGGGAGATCAATCAAATGTTACTGAATGCAGAGATAGAGTTAACTAGATAAATGAAATGGAATGCTTTGATTTTGCTGAGAAGCGAATTCATTTCAGTGGAAATCAAGATCACAAGGAGGGATGGAAGTTAAGCCTACTGCTACAGAACATTGAGAAGTTAGGAAACTACGGAGTTAGGAAGAAAGATGTTTTCCTGAAGCTGTGTACAAATTTCAAAGGAGGGGGGAAAAAAGCAAAATTTTAGTTAAAATTACCTCTATGTATCAAAAAACTCACATTACATTGTGTTGGTTCTCCTGTGTATCCTATGCAAAATATTGCTATTATTTAATAAGGCGTTGGATTAGCTTTTACTTCCTGCCCTAAGCTAGACTTTGTTTCCTCAATCTACATATTTCTCAGGGCCGAAGCTCCTTTCTAAGAAAGCTGGCATTCTAAAGAGCAACCCTCCTTAGCTGAGTGGCCCTCACTTCCAGGAGAGTAAGCAGCCCAGTTGGGATGTCCAGCTGGGTCAGAGTCAAGGGGGCAGGCCCCAGGCAAAAAGGGGGTGTGCTAGGGGACTGGTGCCCCTTTCCCCCACTGAGCTCTCTGCCCCTCCTTCAGGCAGCCAGGGTCCTCCTCCCCCCTCCCTCCCCTCCCCTCCCCCCATCACCTGGGAAGACTGAGATTATCTAATCCTTCTTACTTATGATGGACTGACTGATTGGATTTTAATTAAAACCCATTCACACTGAAATGTTACCTCAACTAGAACCTCAAGCCTTTTCATTGTGGAATTAAAAGCTTTCTCCCTCTTTAAATTGTCAGGCATCAGTAAATAGATGAATAAATCCTGGAGGAGGGTGCAAGAGCTACTCGAAATCACATTAAGCCTACTGGGGCCGGACCAGAAGATAACGTGGTTTCTCCTCTTCGGGGTGACCCAAGCAGGTGGAGCATGGTGTAGACTCACCAGGCTGCTCGCTGCCTGCCAGGGGAGGCCAAGCCTCACTGGAGGCTGCCGCGGGCGGTCTGCAGCGAGGGCAGTAACACACACACACACACACACACACACACACACACACACACACACCCCCGCACCCACGAGCCCATTCCAGGCCCACAGGAGCAATCAGAGGGGTCAGGACCTCACAGCTGCAAGAGCTAGAGCCAGGATCCGGCCACAGGCCCGACTCCAAGGTCACAGTCTGTCCCTCTGTGAGGTCAGCTCCTAACGGGACCTCTCCTCGCTGCCTGAACGCTGTTCAGGGGTCCCGCCCCAGCCTTCCCTGTGTTTGATAAACACTCTCCTCCAGTTCCCTCTGCCCCACAACTGGCCAATTCAGATTTTACTGGCTACCACTTCATGATGTTTTCTATCACAGCTCCTCAACTAGATCCTCTTATCCAATAGCCTGTCCTAGCCCCTCGGCTCTTAGAGGACTGCTCCCCCTTGTTGGGGGTGTGTCACTGGACATGCCCAATCTCCGGCAGAGTTACAGGTTTTCGTGGGTCTAGTCTGCTTATTTTGGGGTAAAGGTTCTGTGATGATCTGAAATGAGCTCCCAAGCAAAGGCGTAACTAACTCCCACGGTCTCTGATGTGTGTATACAGTGACATTTACTCAGCAGGTTTTCTGAGCACCTACTATGTGCTCTGTTCGCCATTCAGGTGCTGGGGAAGCGCAGAGAACAATCCAACACCCATGCCTTCGTGTAGCGTACATTCTCGGGGGAGAACCATCATTTTTCAATACACCCAAAAACACACGTTGTGGACAAAAGGTAATTAAACTAAAGGAAATGAGGCTATTAAATAATGAGAGTGGATTTTTTAGTGTGGTTTCATCGGTCCTATTATTTTATCTCACAGGTATCATGGAAGTAGTTACTCAACTGTGCAATATATCCTCTGATTGGCTGGGGAAAAAAAAAAGACTGCTAGAATGACAAGATAAAATAAAATGAAAATGAAACCACCCCTCTCTGCTCTTCACAGAAATACACTGACCCCTCTGTTAGGAAAAGTGGAGAATGCTCCTTCCCTCTCCTTCCCACCCTTTCCTGTCGCGACACCTACGCATATTTTCAAAAAGCAGAACTCAGAAAGCAGTTGAAGATCATCACCTGTGAACGGGGTGCACTGAGTCCTCACCGGACGGTGACTGGCAAAGGCAGGCTCATCTCTCGCCCCAAACGGGGATGGCACGGTATCCGCGGTGGGGGTTTCTGCTATAAAAGAATCGAAGTCGTCCTCTTCCTCTCCTGGGGCCTTCTTCCCCTCTTCCGCTTCCTCCTTTTCTCCTTCACTTTCTTCTTCCTTCCCCTCTTGCTCTTTCGGGAGATGCAAGAGATCAGGTGAGGGGAACTTCTGTTCTGTTAAGCCCTCGGGGCCAGAATCCAGTTCCTTAATGATTTGGTCATACTGGGCAATGAAGTCGTCACCCTCCGGGTTCATCTCCATCAGGTCTGGACTGAGTTCCACCTCGGAGAGGGGAGGCGCTGACTCGGAGTTTGATTCTAGGGCTATCTCAACCTCCTCTTCTTGTTTCCGCTCCTCGGCTACATTTTGAAATGGGTCTGAATTGTCCCTACTCCGCTCCTCCTCTGACTCTGTTTCCGACTGAGCGCTGGGCAGGGGGCCGTTGCTCAGGACGGGACCCCGATCCTCGGTCTGGGCGGGGCTGGAGGGCCTCGCGCTTCCCTCCTGGGAATTCCTAGTGTCCTCGGAGTCCTTCTCGGCACACAGCCTGTACACCATCACATCATCCTGAAAGTCAGACTCTTCGATGTAGGACCCTTTGAAGAGCAGGATGGCGTTCTTCTTCATCTCCTGGATGTGTTTGGGGGGATCGACGGGGGCCGGCGGGCCTGAATTCTCCAGGTCATCGTAAGGCCCTGGGGAGCCCACGTCTGCCCCCGAGGAGATGCCCGTGTCGTAGCTGTCATCCCACTCCAGTTCCGTCTGGCTCTTGTCTTTTCTTGGAGCCAGCGTGGGGTCGGTCTTCCTGGGGAGCTGCTGCGGGAGCAGGAACACCGGATAGGCAGGAGTGGGAGCACTGTCCTCTGTCAGACTCTGGGAAAAGGTCTCGGGGTCGGGGGAGTCTCCATCATACAGGGCGGACCAGGCCCGGCAGTCCCTCATGCAGCGGAGGATGTTGGCGTGGGCCTCCCACAGGTACTGCAGGTAGCTGACGTCCAGGGCTTTGCCGTACTCCACGATGCAGGCCGACGGAGAGAACGCCTCGGCCGATGGCTGCTGGGCGGTCCCTGCCACGGGAGGCACAAACATGTCAGAACGAACCCCTCTCTTACCCGTACAAGAGGTGAGGGCACACAGGCAGGGAACATGGGTGGGACTCACTCGGGTGCTAAAATTCTGTCTCACCAGCTACTTTAGTTCTAATAATTTCTGAATGAGTGATTCCTGAATAATAAGAAATGGCTAGAATTTAAGAAGGAACGCTAAAGGGGCGCCCAGGTGGCTCAGTCGGCTAAGTGTCCAACTCTTGATTTCAGCTCGGGTCATGATCTCAGGGTCTTGGGATCGAGGTCTGTATTTGAGATTCTCTCTCTCCCTCGCTCTCCTTCTGCCCCTCTCCCCCACGCTCTCTCTAAATAAATAAATAATCTTAAAAAAAAAAAAAAGAAGAAGAAGAAGGAGGAATGCTAGGCCCAGAATCCCTACCCTCATAGACGTATGGAAGCACACACAGAGGAGACCTAGACCTCCACCATTTCTTCTATGGCAGATGCTTTCCCAACACTAACCACTCCTCCCAACAGCCCTCTACGGCAGACAGCATTTGTCCCACTTACAGACAAAGAAACTGAGGCTCAGAGACAGAAGATCTGACTGAGGTCAACCTCTGTGCTCACTTCGTTCGATGCCACACCTTTGCAAGCAGCTTTGTCTCTCTGTCCTCTAAATCTCTAGAAGGTCGGGCCAGAATTGGAGATGACACGACCTGTCTCCCTGCCTGCCTATGCAGCCATCCCTCCATGAGGGCACCCACACACCAGAAGGCAACCCCAGCGCAGAGGCGTGGAGAGAACGTGGGATTGGGGATCACAGACCTGTCAGCTGTGAACCCTGGACGAGTCACTTCCTCTGACGACGTTTCTTCGCCTGTAAAACGGAAGCACTACTTTCTTCAGAGGATTAAATGTGATGACAGGGAAAGAACGTGGCCCAAGTTGGGGGCGCTCGGCAATCGTCTGCTCAACTTAAATTTTGAATTCTGCCGCACGGTCAGCCCCAGAATCATTCTTGAAACAACTTTCTTAGTAAATAAAAAAGACATCGATTTTCAAATAGGTTCCAAAAAATGACTACTGGTAGGAAAGTAGAAGATATCCGTACTAGTTTACCTAATGGGAAAATATCTTTAAAATACAACTTGTTCCCCTGCCACATCAATTATTAATTGCCACGATACACTGTATATTTATTTGTTTGTTTGTTTAACTTTCTTTTTTTAAAAGATTTTTTAATTTTATTTTTATTTATTAGGAAAGAGAGAAAGTGAGAGAGAGCATGAGAAGGGAGAAGGTCAGAGGGAGAAGCAGACTCCCTGTGGAGCTGGGAGCCTGACGTGGGACTCGATCCCGGGACTCCGGGATCATGACCTGAGCTGAAGGCAGTCGCCCAACCAACTGAGCCACCCAGACGTCCCTGTATCTTTATTTAAAGAATCAATATGACAATCTTAATTTGTAACAATTACACTGACACCAAACACCCAGATATTTTCTTAGTCGAGGAGCCCACTCTCGCTTTATCAGACAGGATGGTACCTGGGGAGACAGGAGGACACTGTTTGGGGGGACATCAGAATACAGACTGGAAACACTGGGCTCAGTCCCGGGGTTGGACTCTTTCCTAGTGGGTCACGAGTCAGGCAGAACCTCCCTGAACTGACACAGCCTTCTGACCACCAAGCGTGAACAAATCCGCCTTGTTGCAGCCGCCTGCCCAAGGGCCAAGGCTGATCCCGGTGCCCACTTAAATTTTACTTGCGTAAGATCAACTGTAGCTGGCCAACAGCACAAGTACTATGACTCCTATTTTTATTTATTTTATTTTTTTTAAAGATTTTATTTATCGGAGAGAGAGAGAGAGAGACACAGCAAGAGAGGGAATACAAGCAGGGGGAGTGGGAGAATGAGAAGCAGGCTTCCCTTGGAGCAGGGAGCCCGATGCGGGGCTCGATCCCAGGACACCGGGATCATGACCTGAGCTGAAGGCAGATGCTTAACCCACTGAGCCACCCAGGCGCCCCTCATCTCACAATTTTAAGTTTTACAATGATATGTTATTGGCAGGCAAGCATCCACAAACGAGCCATTTTGAAAATTAAAATAAGGGCTAGTCCCGTCTTAGCTAGAACCGTCTCCACACCCCCACCCCAAATCTGTTTAAAAAGACCTGCTGGTACCTGTTTCCGTATCTGCACTCTGAGGAAGCCACCAGAAAGCCTAGTTAAAATAAAAGTCTGGGAACACTGACCCGGGGACTGGTGGGCATTTCAACGCTCGCTGATTACAAAGTGGGCATAACTCTGGACGAAGCAGAAGAAGACTGCCACCCGGGCATTCGTAAAAGAAATGGGACCCGCGACATTATTCCCCGTCTGCCCAAAGAGACACAGACTCCGTGGAGGAAAGGCACCTGGCATCCTTCCGTTTACAGATCATTCACTAGCCAGTCCCCTTTACCTGCACTGTCGTGCATACACTTCGACCAGAGAATATAATCCCTCTCCTGGTTGCCGAGCGTCAGGGTGATCCCGCTGGAGCAGCAGACGGGGGTCAGGGCGAGCAGCTTGGCCGCAGACACGGAGTAGCAGTCTCTCTCCTTCACGGCCCACCTCTGGCTCAGCATCATGTGGTTGCAAGGGATCAGGTACCTGGAAGGACAGCACGGGCTGCGCTCGGCCTCTGCGATGCCCACTCCCATTGGACCAGCCCCGCTCCCAACCCATCCGTCCGACCAGCCCCCAGGGACCACGCCCTCGATTAAGACCCACCAAGGGCTTCTTTCTTCTGGCAGATTCACCCCTCTGCAGAGCACATAAGGTCCTCCGTGCCTCCATGAACCGCCTCCTCTCCTAAAGGGTCTGCCATCCCCGTCTGCGTCCAGTGTAATCTTCCCCCGGAACGTGTTCCCCTTTCCCTGCCTCGCTAATGCCCTGTCGTCACATGAAGTCCGGCTTCAGTGTCCCCGTCTCCGCGAAGGCCTCTGGGATTCCTGCTCCGACGGAGCCACAGCCTCCCTCTGCTACACTCGCCGGCCTCTACTAACGCGCTGTCACCTGGAGTCACAATCACTTCTGTGTCTGCCTCCTCAGTAAACCCCCCACCCCGGGCCAGAGCCCACCGTGACCCTCTGGGCCTCGGACAGTCAAGCCTGGTGCAGCATCGAAGGGTCACAGCTGTGCGCCGAAGCCGGACCCCTAGACCCCCCACCAGCGGGGGGTGGTGGGGGCAGCCACTCACTCCCCAGGAAGGCCTGCAGGTTGCCTTGCGTGTGAGCTCGGTGACGATGTATGTACACGGGCCGGCCCGCGGAGCACAGGGCACGCAGCCAGATGAGTTGCTCATGCCTCAGGCTCTTGAGGGTCTGGATCTCCTTGCTGAGGTCCGTGAGCTTCATGTAGGCTGCGGGAGAGGGCGCCGCTCCAGGACCCGCCCATACCGACCAGAGCAAGGACCTCCCTTACTAGTTGTGTTTTAGAATCCCAGAAATGGTGCCTTATCGTGGGCACTGAATGACTGCAGTTGCATGAAAGGGCAAAGACCCACTCCACAGTGCAAACCTCCTCTCACATTTTCATGGCTGACCATGAGAAAATATGGTGACTAAAGGTGCTCTGATCACTGGTTCCAACATGGGGGTTAGCGAGAGGAGGAAGGAGGGTTTCCCCACACCGACGGGCAAGCAATGCCCCAGACACCAGCAGCTCGCCCTTCAATTCAGCTCAGCTGTGACCCCACCTACCTGGAGACAGCATCCCACCCCACGGGCTAAGGGTTCAGTCCTACAGGATGGTCCCCCCACACACGCGCACTGCAGATGGCAATCACCAGCCTCGTCTGACCAACCCGCTAAAGTCAGAGGTTCCAACAACCTCCCTCAGTGGCTCAGGAAGCTCAGAGAAACATTTTATTTCCTGGATCACTGGTTTATTAGAAAAGGAGAGAACTCAGGAAGAGTAATAGGGAAGAGATGCACAGCGAAGGGTGTGGGGAAAGGGCTCAGAGCTTCCATGCTTTCCCTGAGTGGGCCCTTCTCCCCACAGCTCCATGTGTTCAACAACCCAGAAGGTTCTGAACCCGCTTTTTAAGGAGGCTTCATTACATAGACACAATTGATTAAATCACTGGCCACTGGTGCCGGATTTAACCTCCAGCTCCTCTCCCCTTCCCTGGAGGTCAGGGGAGCGGAACTGAGTTCTAACCCCCTGATTACTTGGTTGGGTCTCCTGGCAACCAGCCTCCATCCTTAGATTTGGGTCCTTGAGTTGCCTCATTAACATAACAGACACACCTTTGTTCCTCTCATCAGGTAGGAAATTCCAAAGGTCTTAGGAGCTCTGTGCCAGCACAAGATGTGGACCAAATATGTATTTATTATAAATCACAACATCACAGCAGCCAAGGGCTCCCCAAGGAGGACTGAGCTCCCTTTCGCACAAAACACTTTGAGTTGGTGATCAAAATATCTTAGTATCACCACAAACCTAGGAACAAGAGAATCCGGGCAATGGTTTCTGACTCTTGGAGCACATCAGTGGGCTTCACGGTAGAACAGTTTGCTTAAATGGCTTACTTTCTGAACAGGGAGAAAGACTATCCTGTTTCTTTAAACAAAGATGGCACAAATGGGATGGAGGCATCACATCAGAGCCGAGTGTCCTGTGTGTGCAGAAGCCAAGTCCCAAAGACCCGGAGCCCTTCTATGAACAACCGCAATCTTCAATCAACCAGAATGCTTTTGGTTCTGTTTTTAGCTCTTGAGAAAGAGGCAGTACCGATGGAAACAAGCCATGATGAAGGATTCGGAGGAAGAGATAAAAGGACACCTCTCAGGTGATGTCTTGAGGCCTGAAAACAACTCTCCCGCATCTGTTGCTCCAACTGAGGAAAATCTACAGATACATTAACGGCTGCCCGGCTGCTGGAGCCTGAGTCAAAGGAGAAAAGAGACTGAATTCATTTCATGGTGCTCTACACTAACGGTCCTAACAACTCTCAAGGTATGAAATGACAACCTTGCCACTTACCCCTTCCCTTCTCAAAAAACACCAAGCCATCGTCCCAGTGCTCTGCCCGGGGGGGTCCCCCTACCCCGTGCCCGCCCCTGCCCGACCCACACACGCAGGAAGCCTCATCTCGCTGTGGCCAAGACGCAGACAGATCCCGCCTGTCTGAGGTGGTGGCGTCCACTTTCAAGGGCTGGAGTGCATGGAAATCAAAGGTCATGAAAGCAGAAAGGGAAAGAGAGCGGAGGGCAGTGTGGGCCCGGGGGCAGGCCTGTGCTAACTCTTGGGGTCTCGTGTCTGAACACCAGCGGAGAAGAAACAAGCTGTGGGTGGAAGATGAAGCTCTTCTCACAGGGATCTCTGTGAGCAGAGACGCTCTGGTGACTGAGGGAGGCGGAGGAGAGAGGCTTTCTCTCCCCAGTCCGCACACAGCACATTTGGGGCCCTGAGGCACAGGGGTGGGCATCGTGGCCTCAGGAGGGGGCCCGGCTGGGGCGGAGTGAGATGCGCCAACCACCCGGGCCTCGGGCCTCCGTGCGTGAGGAGGCCAGGTCAGATGTCACCGTGGCAACAATGGTGGGGGTCAGACCTGTTCGCGACCACGTGTTAAGACCCCTCCCTCAGACCAAGGTCTCACATGAGGGGTGAGGCTCAGAAGAAACGTAGCGTGTGCTTGCTGATAGGAACTGTGCTGTTCTCACAGGCTGCTGAGGCCCAGGGAAACTCAGATGACTCAGGATTTATCGTCTCCTTGTTTTCATCATCAATTATTTAAGAAATAAACTGCTTCGACGCCTTCACATACTGCAGGAACTCAATGACGACTTACAGCTCAGACTCAGCACAGTTCATGATTTCAGTTGATATACACAGATTTCTACTCTTTGTTTTGAAGTATTTTTTAAAAATGGAACACTGCATCAAACCTAATAAAGCTATTTATCAAACATCACCCGTGGGTAGCGTGAAATTATATTAGAATAAAGAGTTACTGGGAATTCGCAGCTTCGCAAACACGTGTTTTCAGGAGAAACAAACATTTTTCTTCTGAGTAAATCAAATAAATGGAGATTCCTCTATAGGCCGAAGGAGAGGTTCCATCAAATTGAAAATGGAGAGTCAGTTGAAATGCATAACCCCCACCACACCTTCTATTCAAAGCAGTACTGCTAGTGTGCCTCTATAATGAAGGATTATCCCAGAGGGAAGAGTGGGAAAACCACGCATTGACCTTCTGTCTTCCCAGTGTTGACAGGGAAAGATTAGGAACCGAATGAACGTCAGAAGATGCCCTAATGTCAAATATCAGAATGAAGTAGCTGTCAATAGCAGAAAAATCACTCAGGAATTTAGGTGTTGGTCATCAAGCCATCTATCCATTCATACCATACTTACTTTGTTTGGGGGGTTTTGTTTAAATATGGGAAAGCAGTAAAAATAATCAGAAACGAGTAACTATCTAATTTTAGAGATCCGGATTACCCAAAGCTGCCCTACAGTACAGTAGGAAGAAAGGATACTGTCCTCCCTTTCTGCATCGCCTCCCCCAAGCAACCCTCGGCAACCCTGCGCCCACTCTCTATTTCCCTGGATATCACTCACTGAAGCAAGTAACGTCATTCCTTCTGAAATAGCTCCGTCACAGGCAATCAATAACGAAGCACATACATGGCCCACCGCTCGCGACACTGATGGGCAACACAAGCGAAAGGACGTAGTGAAGTAAGGACATGAAGGAAGCAAGGTGTTTCTAGGAGCTAGTGAGAACCTCAGCCATGCCCACATAGGCCAAAATCTACAAAGCAACATCAGTACATTTGAACAGATTGTTTTTCAAAGACCATATTTCTCCTATTCATCTTACACTAGGCTGGTTTGCCTTTTTTTCTTTTCTTTTTTCTTTCTTTTTTTTTTTTTTTTTTTTGCACTTTCCTCCCAGACACCTAACTCCCGTGCAAGATGGACACGTTCTTGAAGTGGACATGCGGCTTCTCTTGGAGCAAATCTTCATCTATCTGAACACGACCAGCAATGCAATTCCAAAACCTGACAATGGACCAGCACTTCTGGGGGGGCGGGGGGGATGCCCTACCAGAATATTCAGAAATGGCATTCAGGGCATTAAGCAATTAAATTTTGGTGGTGCATCGGGCTGGGTGGTGCATCGGGCTAAGCACCTGACTTGATTTCAGCTCAGGTCATGATTCATGGTCGTGAGATCATGCCCCCCGTTGGGCTCAGCGCTCAGCACGAAGTCTGCTTGAGATTCTCTCTCTCTTTCTGCCCCTACCTCACCCCTGCACATGCTCCTGTGCTCTCTTTCTCTCTCTCTCTCAAAATAAATATAGAATCTTAAAAAAAAAATTTGAGGGGGCGCCTGGGTACCTCAGTCAGTTAACCCTCTGCCTTCAGCTCAGGTCATGATCTCAAGGTCCTGGGATCGAGCCCCACATTGGGCTCCCTGATAAGTGGAGAGCCTCCTTCCCCCCCCTCTCTCCGCCTCTGCCTCTGCCTGCCACTCCCTCTGCTTGTGCCCTCTCTGTCCCTCTTTCTGTCAAATAAATAAATAAATAAAATCTTAGAAAGCATTTTTTCCCCTAAACTGGCCCATGCCAGCAACATGGGGTAATCTGTTACTCCCTCACTCATCAGTGTGTCCCGCCTGACTCTGGCCTATTGTACATCACATTCATGGAGACGGACGGCTTCTCCCTGGCTTTCGTTAAAACAGCCTCTCTTTTGGGGTACCTTATTTCGACTTATATTTCCTGATATGATGCTCACTGAAAGACACATGTCAGTTACAAACAGATTATCCCTTTGAAATATCAATATTTAAGGGCATTTGGATTACGACAAAAACTGACATGTCGTTACTATTTACCACCTAACAAACAGCTTCATGAAATGGATCCACAGAGGCTCTGCCGCCGCTAGGATCTACAAGTCTATCGTGCGCATTCGAACCACCACCGTGGCAACAACACAAAGGACAGATTATAAATCTGGTTTTTTATGTCCCTTCAGATAAAGTTTAAATGACTCGAAGAATAAGGATTTTTCACTGTCCTTGTTTCTGTACAGATTCTAAATCAGAAAAGACAATGTTTTCATTAGTTTAAAATGTCTTTTCCAGGAAACTCTCCTCCCTTCAATTTGTGTAGTACTTTACAGTGTTTCGAAACATTTTTCACAGATACCACAACTGAACAACTGACTCTCCCAAACGCCTTCTTATGAGATAGGAATTCGAAAACCAGGACAGGTCAAGAGAAGCCAGCAGTTCAC
>CM052800.1:114586168-114624426 GCA_028533885.1 Nasua narica | reverse complement strand
AAGGCCGGTAAGCAGCCTACCCCCTCCTGTGAAACAGGCACATGAGGGGCAGACTCATTCCCAGGCTGCTCTGTAGAACCTCATGGCCAGACGAGGGAGGAGCAAGGACATGACCTAGCAAAGAAAGGCTCATGACGCACTCCTCTACAGACCCAAGCCGCCAGACAAAACAACTGAGGGGAGGGGACAGCCCTGTTATGACAATAAGTATATGAGATCTTTTTTTTTTTTAATTTATCTGAGAAAGAGAGTGAGCGAGTGAATGAGAGAGAGAGAGAGAGAGAGAGAGAACACAGAGGGAGAATGAGAGGGAGAAGTAGACTCCCCACTGAGGAGAGAGCCCGATATGGGACTCGATCCCGGGACCCCAGGATCATGACCTGAGCCGAAGGCTCAGTCACTTAACTGAGCTTAACTGACCGAGCCACCCGGGCGCCCCAGTATATGAGATCTTGAAGTTGATCTTGAAGATATTGAAGGGAAGTAGAGTAAAGCACAAAAGCCCTCGAATCTTGGCCACCATATAAGCCGCACTGGAGGGAGAGAAAAATAAGACTCTAACGCTTCTTGAGACTGAAACAAAGATAAATGCTGCTGGTTTTCTCTGGAAGTTTTCCTTATGAAATGAGAAAACAGGCTATCCAAGCCCTCTCAAAACAAAAAACAACAATAAAAAAAAAAAGCCTCAAAGCAAAGCCTCCCTGTTCCCCCCTCCCAAATACGTAATTTAGAAAATGACAGTCAAAATAAGCAGCCGCATCAATCACGCACGAGCCATTGCATGAAGCCCTTCCCTACGCCCGCCTCCTCCCAGCCTGGCCTCCAATCCCGCGCCAGCTTTTCGGGAGCACCTTTGGGGTCCCTTTCCATTTATCACTTATTTTATTATCTGGCTTGCAACCCAATTTGTTCCACTTCATGTTCCTGGTTTAAATATGTGAGTTCTGTATTTCGACAGCACGGACAATGGCTTTCCACAGAACCCCCTGATGTCCATTTCACAGCTACCTGCTTCCGTGAGCCTCTCAAATCTGCATAGAACACAAAAAACGTGTTTGCTGTATATTTAAAAGAGGCAGCGGATGAGCACTTCTGCATAAATCAAACCTGGGGAGGGAGTCAGGGGTACCCTAACCGAACCAAAGCATAGTTTATCTAGATTTATTCTCGTCAGACCACTACTTAGCGAGCCCGAAAATTGTCAATCCTGTTAGCTTTTCCTTCGGCCACCAGAAGGTCCAGGCCCAAAGCAGCTGCTGTTTTGACAAAGTATCCGCTTCTCACCGGGGTGGGAGTAAGCAGAAAAATTCAGATCTAAAGCCCCTGGCCTGGGTCCCTTCGATATGTTATGAGAAATGCCTGAGATAACAACACTTGGGCTTCTGTTTCAAGCTACACAGTTTTATTCTGCTCTCTTACTGTACAAGATTCAATGCCTTCCCGGCACTGAGTGGCAATAGCTCAAGGTGATAAGCAGTGAATCACAACAAACTTCATTGAGTGTTTTCTTGCAGGCTATAAATAAAATCGGAATCTCTGAAGCCGGTAAACCTTCTGAGGTCTGAACATCTCAAGGTTATTCATTTCTAAACCTCTCCAGGAAGGGTATAAACAATAATCAAAAGAATGTGGTCTGTCGCAAACAAAATTTCTTAATGCCCCAAGATTCACATTTTAATTGTCAAGACATTATGCTAAAGCACTGCAGACCTTTAACTTTCATGCCACGTTACCCCAGAAAACAAACACCTCATTTTCCGACAGGGCTTAAAAAGTGCTGGGAGGTGAGCAGCAAAACGACCAGGTTCATGGAAAAGCTAGGGCTGTGCAATTATTCGTAGATAATGAAATCCATAAAAACAGACCAAACAAATTTAACTCTTCGTTATGCCAGAGAGAAAATTCACAAGGTTTATGCAGCAGATGGCGAGTAACTTTTCAGGAATCTGGGCAACTTTAAGTGGGGATTTTGATTTGTGGGTAATATCTGAACAGGGTTCTCTTCTCCCCTGCCCTCCAACCCCACTAAAGGCCTGATGGAGAGTTAAATCCCAGGGCGGGGCCTGGAGGCTATTTTTGGCACCACTGGAGACTGCCGCCCGTCCTTGCCCAACTGACTGCAAAACCCGGAGGAGTTTTTGGGGATCAAATCCCCTCACCCCCCAGGAATTTAAATCAGAATTGGAAAAGGCTAAATGAGTTTCTCTAGTTGCTTCAATAACTGCAACATAAACTCAGGAGGCATAAAGCAGCCCAGGTGAGCTAGGTGGAATGAAAGCCAGTTTAGTAAGAGGAAGAAAGAAAGAAAACAGGATAGAATGCTGAAGCAGCATTCTAATTCCTGGTCCGAGCGCAGGATGAGCCAGAGTTCCTTGAGGTGTCAGAAACCTTTCGATAAATTTCCCTTTCTACTTAATCAAGTAGAGGTTTCTCTTCATTTCAACCTAATTCCAATCAGGGCCAGGGCTAGAGCACGGGATGAGGGTTAAGTAATACTAGAATGATTCCTCAGGAGGTGAAAATAAAATAATCATCAAAATTCATCAGAAAATCTTTGATCAAAAGAGGTGGAGCCGACACACCATTTGAGAATTTGATTCCTTTTTTTTTTTATCATGTATTTATTATAGCATCTTAGTTCAAAATCAAAGAGCCTCAATTTTCTATGTGTCAAATGGGTAGCACTTCTCTTCCAAGGTCAGTTCTTGCATCCCTCCATGATCCCAACCATACTGACACACAGCAGCAAGTATCTCTTGCATCCTCCCTTGAACGTTAATTTGCTCACATTAAGCTTCTTCTCAGCTGCCTCTAGTGGCTTCCAACTGCTCGACATGTCAAATTAAAACACCCAACGGTGCATCCATTAGCTGTGCATTATCCAGCCACTGTCCTAACCCACACAGTCACCACCCATGGTCACAAGACTCCTACTCCAAGTTGAGAGCATAGCATCTGCTGATGCTTCTACTCAGATAGGAGTAAAGAGAAGAGATCCTGGAGTCTGGACACCTGGACACCAGTTGTGATTCCTCTGCGAACCAGTTATCTTTTAATTTCTACAGGCCTGAGTCCTTCTCTACAAAATAAATGTACCAGGACTTGCCCGCTGGCTGTTAGCTTTTTTTCCTGTCCCAACACATCTAAAAAGCATGGCAAGAATACAAGAAAATTTAAGTAGGGGCGCCTGGGTGGCTCAGTCGGTCAAGCATCTGCCTTCGGCTCAGGTCATGATCCCAGAGTCCTGGGATCGAGCCCTGCATCGGGCTCTGCTCAGCAGGGAGTCTTCTCCCTCTGCCTGCTGCTCCCTCTGCTTATACTCTCTCCCTCTCTCTCTCTCTGACAAATAAATCAATAAAATTAAAAAGTTTTTAAAAAAAGAAAAATTAAATAATAACAGAAGACAAGACAAAATATGTCACATTGACTGAGTACAATATCCAGAAAGAGACCAAGAGACCATTGGCCCATTGGCTTGGCTGGCATTATGGCAGAGGCAGAACTTGAGTTAAGCCACAAAAGATAGGAAGGGCATAGATCAACAGAAAGATATGTGCTTATGTCGCTCAAGCCTTCATTTACTTTTGTGTTGCTTTTTGACAAATTGTACTAACACATCTTGAGAGACTGAACGAACTGGGAAGGAAGAAGAAAGGAACTATTCCAAAAGTGTATCAAATACCTACTGAGAACGGTTTCTACGAGGCAAAGGATAGTGCTCAAGGGGGACCCAAAGCAAAGTGGACATGGTCCACCAGCATCTAACCACTGAGGGCAGGGACCACATGTGCTCTGCTCATACTATACTTCCAAACCCTTAGAGCACCAAGCTGAATGCACAAGAAATATATGTTGAAAGAATACATAAATATAGCCCCTACCTTTAAGGACTTGAGGGTGTTTTTTTTTTAATGGAGAACAAAAGAGAAAAAATATGTTGTCCTTTCCCTTTAGGATGGTTAATAAATATGGCATCAATTTTACTTACAGGGAGCCCTCTTAGGGATAATAGAGGGAAGAATGTAAACCTCACACAATAACCATTTTACATAATAGATGATCAGATCTCACCATGTTAGCAAGTAAACAAATCTGTCACGAGTCGTTCTCTGTGCTGATGCATTAGCTAAGAGTGAGCCTTTTAATAAAAAAGAATAAGTCACTCCACAATGGTAAGTCCAAGAAGTCTCTGAAATATATATTAATTTGCTTCAAAATGCCCTCTCCTCTTAAGTTGATTTTCCCCTCCAACTGCCTCAACCACAGGCAATTATGTCACACACACCAGACCCCTGTGGTCCAAATGACAGTCTCCTTAAACCAAATGTATTTCCATAGCAACAAAGGAACTACATTGGCTGTCCTCTACCTGCCATGGCCCAATCAATTATTCAACATGCCTCTACTACAGTGACACTGTATAAATGATCATGTTCATTAGCAGCAAGAGTCAGCTTGAGAAAACCACAAACACCCAACAGCTAAATTGATCACAAACCAAACACACACACGCCGTGGTGGGGATGTTAAAGATCGCAGCACAAAGGAAAGGTAGGAGAACCAAAACGTTCTTAATTTTAAGCTTCCACTTTACAATTATACAAGCAAACAAATCTCCCAGCTCTTATTAAACACACACACACACACACGGAAAACACATAAACCGATTTTAAACATAAAACACACGTTATCGAAAGTTACTAAACATAGACTGATTCGATGAGAAGATTAGAGAGCCAAAGGAGAAATCGATCTTAAATTTGTTTTATGGTTTGGGTTTGGGTTTTGTTCCATCCCATTTTCTGGCTTATTTCTCATTAGGAGACTAGGCAGGGACCTGGAAAATTGGATGCTGAAGGAAATGTGTAGCCGCCAGCAGCCAGCTGTGACCACCCTCTCACTCAACTTGGTTCAATCTCTACTGACTTCCCAGGGCAGATTCCTGAGCAGAGAACCACTGAGGACATCCATCTGGTTCTGTGAGAAAGGAGAGAGATTCTTTCATTAAGAATAACCAGAGATTGAGTTCAGTCCAGGACTCCTGCAATTCACTCTGGGACATACCTCAAAACCTCAAACTGAATACAACTGAAACCAACAATTCTATCTCAAAGCATCTTGTGAGTTGAATTCAGAAGGCGGCTGGGTTCGGGTGGCCCCCGTGCCTTGGGTCCACAATGACCTGGTAACAGGATCAGCAATGAAGGCTGCAATCAACACCAGGGCTGGAATGGAGGGTAAATGGCGCTTTTTTTTTTTTTTTTTAAGATTTTATTTATTTATTTATTTATTTGACAGAGAGAGAGAGAGAGAGAGAGCAAGAGAGCACAAGCAGGGGGAGCAGCAGAGGGGGAGAAGCAGATTCCCTGCTGAACAAGGAGCCTGAGGCCATGCAGGACTCCATCCCAGGACCCTGGGACCATGACATGAGCCAAAAGCAGATGCTTAACGGAGCCACCCAGGCATCTGGCTAAATGGCTTTTTGACTCACTGCATTATGTTCTTTCCTGTCACCCCTCAGAAAAAGAGAAAAAGGGGATAGTTCTAAAAGATTCTTTTTATGGGGCGCCTGGGTGGCTCAGCGGGTTAAAGCCTCTGCCTTCAGCTCAGGTCATAGTCTCGGGGTCCTGGGATCGAGCCCCGCATCGGGCTCTCTGCTCAGTGGGGAGCCTGCTTCCCCCTCTCTCTCTGCCTGCCTCTCTGCTGACTTGTGATCTCTCTGTGTCAAATAAATAAATAAAAATCTTAAAAAAAAAGATTCTTTTTATAATCAATCATAGTTGGATAGTGAACACTTCCCACAGCAAGAGCTTCTATTTCATTAAAAATAGCCGACATCTGGGCCCCTGGGTGGCGCAGTTGGTTGAGCGACTGCCTTCAGCTCAGGTCATGATCCCGGAGTCCCGGGATCGAGTCCCACATCGGGCTCCCAGCTCCATGGGGATCCGCTTCTCACTCTGACCTTCTCCCTTCTCATGCTCTCTCTCACTCTCTCTCTTCCCTAATAAATAAATAAATAAAATCTTTAAAAAAAAAAAATAGCCGACATCTCCAACCTACTGACAAATTAAAAGGCATATATAAAAGTGCAAAGAACCTATTCTTACAGAGTTCCTATGATACTGCTGTACATATTGTCTGCTGTCATTCTACTTTGCCAAAATCTAGCCTGCCACAAGCTGCAGCTATCAAACTTTGATTAGACTGCAGAGATAACTTAATAATTTATGGGAACTGCAGTTTTCCAGTACAGTAATCTTTCCATCACAGATATTAATTTTTGTTATTGTAAACACATCAAAACCTCTTAAAAGATCATGATGTGTCATTAATTCACTGTCCAGATTGGGGGAAAAAAGCAAAGTTTTGAGAACATGAAAAATATATTAAATATTCACCCAAAATAACTGCTTTTCCTTTCAAATCTATCGTCCCCAAGAAAAGCATCACAAATACTTAAAACGATGTCTGGGGTGGCCCATCCACCACAAATTGCTCTTGGAAGTGGATAAATTATCAAGTAAGGAAGCTAAGCATTTACAAACACTTCACACAGTGATACAATTTTATTTATATACACACATAAAATAAAAACATTCACCTCGGGGATCATTTACACAACTAAATGTCTTGCTGATTGCCATATAAAAAAGCTTACGACAGATAACCTCTCACATCTGACAGTATATAAGACATGAGTTATGACTGCTGTCCTATTTTTGTAATTGAGTGGATGCCTTTAGACAATTGGTCAAAAGTCCGCCTCCCATCCTCAATCACTTGACATGCATGCAAATACATGTTTACAATATATTATGGGACCCATGGAGCACAGTAAGTTCTCAGACCTTTTGAAGTTTTTAGACTTTATACTTCTCTACTCTAATACCTTTGGTTGACAATATAATAGAAGCAATCCATCGATGACATTTAGAAACAGGGAGAATCTCCTTCTCCCAGCTGACAGGCACTACTTCATGGCTGCTGGTCACAGCATTCGCTCTACTGTTTTACCAACGCCAGGCACTCTCATTTGCCACAGAACTAAAAATTAGAATATACTATGTAAAGCTAAACAGTAACATTCTACTTGGAGATATTTGCCCTGAACTTTTGTTTATAAATTATTTCTACCACCTACAACTTAAATAATCAAAAATAAAACAATAATACGCAGCACTGTATTGTTTTTAAAGCAAAAGTTATAAACTTTTAAAGGTCCTTCAACAGCAAAATGGTTCCATGTGATTATGGACATCTATGAAATATATAACTATTAATAATGGCACAAGACAAGAGTAGTCAAAGTAGATCAATGGAACAGAATAGAGATCCCCACAAGGAAAGTCCTACATAAGCAGCCATGATTTTCGACAAAAGTACCAAAGCAATCTAATAGGTAACAAAAAATCTTTTCCACAAATGATGAAACAACTCGATATCTATATGGAAAAATATCAACTAGACCCCTACATCTCACATAAACTTATTTGCAGTGTACTACAGATATAAATGTAAAAGCTAAAACCAAATGTAAAAGCTAAAACCATAAAGCTTTTAGAGAAAAATACAGACTATCATCATGACTTCAGGGTAGGCAAAGTTTCTCAGGTGATAGAATGCAGCAATACAGGGAAAAAAATAAACACAACTTTGTCCATATTTAGAAATTCTCACCAAAGACACAGTTAAGAATGAAAAGGTTAAGTCACAGACTGGGAGGAAAGGGCTGCAGAACATCTATCTGACAAAGGACTGGTACTCAAATATATAAAGAACTCCAACAGCTCAATACTAAAAAGACAACCCAATTTTTTAAATGAACAAAATATGTAAAAAGACTTCACAAAAGAAGATATGGAACTGGCCAATAAGCATGTGAAGAAGTGCTCAACATCATTATACCATTATACACTAACCAAAATGACTAAAATGAAAATAGACGGACAAACATAAAGTTGGGGAACAATAGGAACTCATATATATTACTGGTGGAATTATAAAAAAGTACAACCATTTTGGAAATAGGCTTGCCAATTTCGTATAAAGGTAAACATACATCTACACTAAGATCAAGCCATTCTACTCCTAAGTATTTATCCCCCCAAAAAAGAGGGAGGAAAATATACATATACATGTATGAATGTGTGAGTGTACATACACACGTATCCTCAGAGACTGGGGAACTCTCCATATTATATATGCAACTTTTCTATAAATCTAAAATTATTTTTAAATAAGTATTTTTAAATTCTTTTTAAAGATTTTGTTTATTTATTCGAGAGACAGAGAGAGAGTGGGAGGGTGAGGGACAAAGAACCTGGAGCAGACACTGCACTGAGCACAGAGCCTGACGCGGGGCTTGATCTCAAGACCTCAAGATCATGACCTGAGCCCAAACCAAGAGTCAGATGATTAACTGACTGAGCCACCCTGGCACCCCATAGATAAATATTTTTTTTAAATGCTAACAAGCAGGGTCCCGTGGAACACTGGAAGGAGGCAGCTAAAGAAGCTGGAGGTGTGGGCGCTTCAGTTGGTTAAGCGACTGCCTTCGGCGCAGGTCATGATCCCAGAGTCCTGGGATCGAGTCCCACATCGGGCTCCCAGCTCCACAGGGAGTCTGCTTCTCCCTCTGACATTCACCCCTCTCATGCTCTCTCTCACTGTCTCTATCTCAAATAAATAAATAAAATTTAAAAAAAAAAAAAAAAGAAGCTGGAGGTGTGAGAGCACAGGAAAGGAAAAGGCCAGAAGAGCAGAACAAACCTCTCCGAGTTGCCAACCTTGCCCAATACCACCCATGTTTGAACACTCAGTTGTAAGAAAAATATTTGGGCCTCCCAAAGGTTTTTGATCCCCGACAATAAAAAAAGAAAGAGAGAGAGAGAGAAATCAGTGCTTGACCAAACACATCTCCAATCCAAATCACAACTTGTCAAGAGAGAGATGTAAACCCAGAGTCAGCAGGTGGGGGTGGGGATCTCTTTAAATGTATTTATACCTGCACAAAACATAAGGAGTAACTGTGTCAATTACAGTATTTTAAAAGTACTTTCAGCAGCTCAGTCGGAAAGAAATGTGGAGTCAACAAAAAAGGAGCCCTGGGATATAGTCTACCTCAATGCTAGTGTGATGCTGGCCACCATTATTCCTTGCCCCGACCACGATTTACTTGTTTGTCAGTAGAGAATGACAACCAAGGTAAATTTCACACAAGAATAAGCCCACAAATGGTGCTCTCAGTCTCCAAGGGCAGAAGTCACATCTGCCAATGTATTTTGTACCATCCCTGGCTCAGTGCCCCATGAAGGTAAAGAGCTTAATGAATGCTTCCAGTGGTGCCAATGGCTGAAAGAGTTTGCTTCCCGTCTCATTTACTCTCCTCAAGTAGGATTTATTAAGTATTTATTTGTACAAGGGTTGTTCCTTGCTAGGAGCTATTTGTATTCCTCCCAAATAATGTCTGATACTGCCACAGAAAGGACTGTCATCCAAATCCAACTGGAGGAAAAAATCTTTGCTTTAAGGGTTTCCTGGATTTATCTTGGGGCAGGAGTTTTAAGAGGAATTTCCTTTAAAGTTATAGGAAGTTTTTAGGGAAAGTTGGCTGGGGGGGTGGAGGGGAGTATATGACTTGACTGGTAGGGAAAACGGCTTTTGTAACCTTTGAGTTGCCTTTTGGTTCCACTCTGTCTCTGCCAGGATCCAGACAATCCTGAGAGACTGGCCTTATCCGGTTCCAGAGTCAGTGAGTTCCAATTCCAAATGACCAATTTTGTTGAGCCCTTAATTCTAAGCCTTGTGTAGTAAGTCAAACTATGATCCTGGGAGCCCTTCTATGCAAGCACACCACTGAATTTTTGGTTTGACCGAGGACCAATGGTGTGTTGATGTTCACCCACAGGGCAAGTTGAAAGCAGCTTGTTCTTTCTCACCTCCCACACTTTGACCTATAGCTCCAGCCCGGGGCCACACAGCCATGGATTTATTCTTAGTTCCTGGGCTCTGATGAAGGACCTCTAGATGAGCCAGATCCTACTCCAAGGCAAAAGGCTAACAATTTCAGAGTCAGCAACTTAAGGAGACAACCCTGGCCATCGGTTGGACCTCGGTACACTTAACATTTCCAGATGGCACAGGAAGGCAGATCCCCAGAGTCTTTCTCCCCTAAATTACCATGCCTGTCTTGGTCTTTCCTAGATCTTAAGTTCTCAAGAGGTTGTTTTTCATTTGTAAACATTGCACCTTATCATTATTTGTATACCCAACATAGAGCACCAAAATATATACAGCAAATACCAGAAATAAAAGAAGTAGACGGCAACACATTAAGAGTAAGAAACTTTAAAACTCCACTTTCAGAGGCACCTGGGCGGCTCAGATGGTTAATCGACTGCCTTCGGCTCAGGTCATGATCTCTGGTCCTGGGATTGAGTGCCGCATCAAGCCCCACATTGGTCTCCCAACTCAGTGGGGAGCCTGCCTCTCCCTCTGCTTGTGCGTCCTCTCTCTCTCTCTCTCCATCTCTCAAATGAAGAAATAAAATCTTTAAAAAAAAATACTCCACTTTCAACAATGTATAGATCTTCCATGTTTTCCATAGTGGCTGCACCAATTTGCACTCCACCAATAGCACCAGTGCTCCCTCTTGTCTACATCCTCACCAACATTTATTTCTTGTCTTTTTGATACTAGCCATTCTGACGTGTGTGTGTGTGTGTGTGTGTGTGTATACACATACACACATACATAGGGAATACACTAACATTGTAATAACTTTGTATAATGACAGAGGGTAGCAAGACCTATGGAGGTGGTCATTTTGTAATGTATAAAAACATTAAATCACCATGATGTACACCTGAATATAACTCAATTGTAATTCAAGAAAAAAGAAAAAAGATCACAGATGCCCCTTATTGATTTAATAGTCCAAGAAAGCGTTTCCCACAAAATAGGACCTGAATCTCAGACTGTCCGCCATACCATTTAAAAATGTATAGTGATATGAAAATAAAACTACATTAGATAACTCTTTAATACTAATCAAATAGTATGTCAAATACTAATAAATGTAAATGTTAACTGGAAGAAATTAATAAATGGAGAATTTGAGCTAAAAAAATACATGTTTTAACTTTTTTTTTTTTTTTTTTTTGAGATAGAGACAGCGAGAGAGAGCATGAGAGGGGAGAAGGTCAGAGGGAGAAGCAGACTCCTCACAGAGCCGGGAGCCCGATGTGGGACTCGATCCCAGGACTCCGGGATCATGACCTGAGCCGAAGGCCGTTGCTTAACCAACTGAGCCACTCAGGCGCCCCCCCATGTTTTAACTTTTTTAAAAACTTGTCTCTTATTTTCCAGTTTCTATCTCACTCCTTACTGACTTCTTTTTAAAAAATTAGATATAGTTATCCTAACATACGAATAGAGATAGTGGTACAAGTCACCTAATTATGCAGTGCAACTTTGGGTAGGAAATCTCAGCTGAAAAAATGTATTTATTATTGAAGATTATTTAAGTCTCGTCTTTGCCTTAAATGCTAAGGGAATGTCATATTGGATTTCTCTTTTGTAGATTTGTCCTCTGTCCCAGGTAACAAAGTTGGTTTGTAAATAAATTTAAGTAATTATTGCCATAGTTCTATATCTCTTCCCATAAACTGGTTTCATATTTTTATGTTCTGAAATTCAGCACTCTTTTAAGATAGGTCCTTTTTTTTTTAATGGAAATATTTCCTGCTAAAGGTCATAGAAGACTTCAGTAGAGCCTTGCAGTCATGGTAAATATTTTATTAACTATCCCATCCAAAAAAAAATCACCCTCTCTACATACTCACCTCTCAGGTCAATTCCTTTCCCCCATTTTCCATAACTCCATTTGAATTCTATCCCCAAAATACAGGCTATACCTAGCCTCATTTAAGAACACGATTTATTAATTGCAAATGTGCTAGAATCTGATCTTTAGCTTTTTGAGAAAACCATATGGTAAAACCCCTTTAAAAAAAAGTTACCGACCAAATCTTGGCAGGCTATCAGTCTCTTGTGTATAGCATAATCGGTCCTAATTTATTAAGAAAGCTTTTTCAAGTCTGACTACTAATTCTTTCAATATCCAGCTCTACATAAGTGATATTGGTCTGCAGATGGCCAGAGCTCAGGAGATTACGGAACTGCTTGCATTTTCAGAAACCCCAAATTATTCAGAAGACTGTTGTTTGGGGCCACTCCATCCATTATTAATGGCCTTGAACAACATATAATCTTGTTGTCAATCCACAGCATGCCAGGACGACTAAAAACACTACACGGGGTGCACAGCAGCCACTGCTGGAATTGGGTCATTTCCCGGTCTCTTGCCGTCACTAAAGGAGTAATGCCAGCCCGTGTTTTCAATACAGTTAAAATAGAATTTAAGCAACTGCCACACTGAAACATTTGCTTTACTACATTAACTTCATATTCTTGTTCTGAAATTGGACTGGGTGCCCGTTTTGCCTCTCCATACTTGTCCCGTACTTGTCTTTGAGGAAAAAAGCACAAGTTCTAACTCTGTTGCAATCCTACAGACAGAAAAACGCTAGATCCTTCTGACATTCTTATTCTTTCCAGGTTCCATTAGTTAAGTGCTTCCTCCTATGTGTATCAGGACACAGTAAGTTCCAAAGGCCTGTTTTCTTGTGACAGAGCCAGAATTTCTCCACAGTATGGATAGCCCTTGAGCAGATCTTAACCTCATACCCTTGGTCCTCAGATTTCCAATCCGTTCAGTTCCCCCGTCTTTCCTTACTCATTGGAATTCCGCTCACGTTTGTTTTGAACTCAGGACAATAGGAATGTCTCTGGGGGCCTGGATCCCAGCTAGAAACTAAAGATGAGTATTCTCCATGTTGCTTATATGGTTCTGTGTTTACAAACTATGAACAGCCAAGACAGAGAACCCCTGATACCAAATTAGCCTCACCAACAGCAACTCAGGTCAACTATTCTAAAACTTACCCAGTGCTTCTCTCCAAGTACATTTTAAGTCTGTACCTTCCCACATTTAACTGGCATTACATCTCTTTGGGAAAACCTCTGTAACTCGCTTATTCTAAAACATTTTTTGGGAACAAGCTACAGTACTTAAAATTGCCCAGCAACTATTTCCAAGTTGAGACTGTTTTTCCCTATGGTCATGATTGACAGTAATACAGCTTTGGAAGATTTAACATCAGCGTGCCCTTTACTATGGAACACGACGGCCCCAGGGGTTCATTAAGCTAGGTATTACAATGACCGTTTGAAGAAAAGGCATGATTCTATCCTCAGATTCTTCCTCAAACTGTATGTTAATCAGGACGGTTGAAATTACAGGTGACAGAAACCCCTCTCAAGTCGGCTTAAGCAAAACAGAAGACATAGTAGTTTATCTAGCCAGAAAGAAATTTTGGATAGCACTGAGAACAGAGGAAAACAGGAGTCAGGGCTCAGTACTGTCAGGAAACTCACCCACCACACACCTTATCACGTCTCTGCTTATCTCTGTGTCTCCTTACATAATGGCTTCTTTCTCTTGACTCTCTGTGTGCCTTCCATGTGACCCAGGAAATAAAGTCCAGGCTCTGGTTTACCACAAAAGTCCTGGGGAGAATTCCCATTTGCCTGATTAGATCAGATGTCTTTCCCTGAACACATCATTGTAGCCTGGAAGACGGGGCAGCCTAAGAGATGGGGATCTCTAATTGGCCAGGCCTCAGTACACGCTTACTTTTGTGGTGAGCAATGGGAGGCAGGGGTTGGAGACAACCACCAACCTGATTGTTATCCTCAACAAAATCACATAAAGTGGGAAAGAAGTCTCCAAATGGAAAGGGCTGTTATGACCAAAAGAGCAATGAGAGAAAAGTATCCAGGGCACCCATAATCACTAGCTGGTAGGGTGTACTACTGACCTCTTCCATGCAAAGATAAGGTGGCCATCTACTCAAGTCTGATTCCCAGACTTCTTACACATTTTGAAAGAGACGGCAACCTGCCACCCCTCAAGTGACCGCTGGAAGGATATGGAGATATAGATATATAAATATACAGATATAGATATATAGATATTTTTAAGATTTTATTTATTTGACAGAGAGAGAGAGATCACAAGTAGGCAGAAAGGCAGGCAGAGAGAAAGGAGGAAGCAGACTCCCTGCTGAGCAGAGAGCCCGATGCGGGGCTTGATCCCAGGACCCTGAGATCATGACCTGAGCTGAAGGCAGAGGCTTTAACCCACTGAGCCACCCAGGCGCCCCTGGATATATTCTTGATCAATCACATTGAAAGCTCAACTCTGAGGGCTCATAAAAAAGAGAATGATCTTGAATTCTCTGTGGCTCAGTTCTTATCAAAAAGCTTAGTTGTAGGAAGTAACACTCAGGAAAGACAACATGAAGGATTTGCTTTCCCTGTGTAACTACTGCTTACCTCTGCAACTGCCACTTTGACCTATTGTTGTTGTTGGCAGAATTTAACTTTGCTTGGAGATCTACCCTGATTCCACCTAATTCAGACTTAACTACTCACTCAGGGTTAGAGTGTGTTGAGTTAAATTCTAAGCCAGTCAGAATGGTCTCTCATGCTCCTTGCTAGGGTTGTTTTAAGGATAGGCAGGGGACCCATTTCTGGCCAATGAGACAAGGCAGGAAAGGTCTGCTATAGAAGTTTCTGGGGGCTGGCCTCCCTGATCCTCTAAGGAAAACAGAAGAATGTCTGGAACTCTTTCTACTTTTGGATAACACTGCAACCACCTTGCAATCTAGAAAGGGGCAACCCAAAGGCAAAGACATTGAAGATGGTGGAAAAGATAAGACAGCTCACGGATAATGCTGTAGAGCTGCCAAGCAACTAGCCCTGAAATCTATCACAGAAATGTCTGTTATGAGGGATAACAAAATTCTTTGCAGTTAAATGGATTTAGAGATGCAATCTCTATATCTGGAGTAAGAGACTCAGCAAAAATTTCTCTTTACCCAGAATGATCAAATTGGACAGTTAATTGTCAGAGTCGGTTAACTGGTAAAAATCATAAAAAATTACATAAATATTATTTTCTCTTCATTTAAACATACGAATATACATTTATTCACCAATCTCTACACATAGGACCAAGGTATTTTCTTTGTGTACAGGACTCTGCTGATTGGTATTACATACCTTGTTTCTTACATATACCACCTCCATAATGCATATTTACACCTTTCCAGTTGGGTTTCTTTCATGTAAATTAATAAAGGTACTTGCTAAGCAAACTGAAATGCAAAAATCCTTATGGCATTGCTTCAATTTTTCACAATAGTTTACAGTTGCTTGATGTATTCAAAATTTTTTAAATTTTTTTTTACTTATTCTCATCAAGTCCTTCCAAAGCATTAATATTTGTTTTCTTAGAAATATTTTTTTGCTCTTACAATTCTTTAATAGAATCCAACATTAAGTCAAATGTGCACAAACATAGATACAGCTGGCTGATGGTAAACATAAAATGCAACTCGAGGAAGCAAAGAGCACACAGGTCTATCTCAGTAGCCAGCGGCTGCTCCTATTAGTTCAGCATGCTGTGGACAGCAGTCCCGATGCTGTGCAGAGAAAACGGAAGCTGAATGAATCATGAAATCTGGTGAAGTGAAGGTCAATTAAGAAAACCTGGGAATTTGTGTCTTACCAAGTATATGACTTACAAATATTTTCTCCCATTCTGTGGGTTGTCTTTCTACTTTCTCAATAATGACCTTTGATTAAGAAAATTTTTCATTTGTATGAAGCCCAATTTATTTTTTTCTTTTGTTGCTCATGCTTTTGGTGTCAAATCTAAGAATCCGCTGCAAAGTTCGAGATCATGAAGATTTACTCCTATGGCTTCTTCTAGTAGGTTTATAGTTGTGACTCTTATGTTTAAGTTCTATTCATTTTGAGTTAATTTTTGTAGATCGAGTAAGCTCAATATTCCTTCACTTACATGTGGTTAACCAGTTGTCTCAGCACCGTTTGAAGAGACTACTCTTTCCTCATCCCCATTAAATAAATGGTCTTTTGAACTTCATTGAAAATTAACTGACCATAGATGCTTGGATTTATTCCTGGATCTTCAACTGTATTCTATTGGTACCACAGTTTGGATAACTACGGTTTTGTAGTAACTTTAAATCAGGAAGTATAAGTCCTTAAACTTTGTTCTTTTTCAAGACTGCTTCACTAATCAGGGCCTTTTGAAATTTCATATGAATCTGAGGATTGGCTTTTCTATTTCTAGGGGGGAAAATTCATTTCTACTTTGCTAGGTATTGCTTTGAATCTGTAGAAGACTTTGGGGATTACTGTCATTTTAACAATATTAAGGTCTTCCAGTCAATAAACATGGAGGTCTTTCCATTTATTTAAGTCTTAGTTTATTTCAGCAATATTTTATAATTTCCAGTGTATCAGTCTTCTACCTCCTTAAATTTATTTCAAGATATTTTATGTCTTTTGCTTTCTTAACCTCCTTTTAGAATTGTTCATTGCTGGTGTAGAAACACAACTGACTTTTTGTGTATTGATCTTGTCCCCTGTAATTTTGCTGAATTTCTTTGTTAGTTCAAGTAGTTTATGTATATGTATGTGTATGCATTCTTTGGGATTTCCTATATATAGAATTATACCATCTGCAAATAGAAAATAGTTTACTTCTTCCTTTCCAATTTAGATGCCTTTTACTTTTCTTCCTACCCTGAATGCTCTGATTAGGACTTCCAGTAAAATGTTGAATAATAACGGTGAAAGCAGTCATCTTTGTCCCATTCCTGATCTCAGGGAGAAAGCCTACAGTCTTTCACCACTGAGTATGATGTTAGCTGGGGATTTTTCATAAATGCCCTTTGTCATGATAGGGAAGTTCCCTTCTCCTAGTCTTTTGAGTCTTTCTGTTTTGAAAGAGTATTGAATATTGTCAAATGTTCTTTCTGTATCTATTGAGATGATTATGTGGTTTTATTTTCATTTTCTTCTATTAATGTGGTATATTATATTGATTACTTAGTGGTTACCTTGGGGATTACAGTTAATATCCTAAGTTTATAACAAATCTGTTTGAACTGATACCAACTCAGCTTCGATAAATGCATTGTACCTATTCCTAACCAGCTTTGTACTCCCACTTTATGTTGTTATTGTCACAAATTACATCTTTATACATTGTGCACCAGTTAACATAGGTTTATAATTATTGTTTTAGACATTTATTTTTTAAATCTTATAGGAAAAACAAAGAAATTCCAAACTTAAATTATAATACTAGTTTTATATTTATCTAGAGTTATCTTTACCTATGATCTTTATTTCTACATATGACTTTATGTTACTATCTAGTGTCCTTTTGTTTCAGCCTGAGGGACTCCCTTTAGCATTCTTTGCAGGGTAGGTCTGGGTAGGGTAGGGTAGCATTGAACTCCCTTAGCTTTTGTTTATCTGAGAACACCTTCATTTCACCATCATTTCTGAAGGATAGTTTTGCCAAATATAGAACTATTGGATAACTTTTTTTTTTCCTTTCAGCACTTAAAATGTACCCTCCCACAGTCTTCTGGCCTCCGTAGTCTTGAGGAGAAGCTGGCTGTTCATCTTACTGAGGACCCCTTGTAAGTGACAAGTTAATTTTCTCTTGCCACATACCAAGTTCCCTCCAAGTTCTTTCTTTGTCTTTGGCTTCCAACAGCTTAATTATCATGTGTTTAGATGTGGATCTCTTTGAAGCTATCATACTTAAGAGTTTTTTGAGCTTCTTGAATGTGTACAATCATATCTTTCATAAAATTTGGGAAGTTTTCAGGGACGCTTGGGTGGCTCAGTTGGTTGGGCAGCTGCCTTTGGCTCAGGTCATGATCCCAGCGTCTTGGGATCGAGTCCCGCATCGGGCTCCTTGCTCTGCAGGGAGCCTGCTCCTCTCTCTGCCTCTGCCTGCCTCTCTGCCTGCTTGTGTTCTCTCTCTGTTAAATAAATAAATAAATAAAATCTTTAAAAAAAAATTTTGGGAAGTTTTCAGACATTATTTCTTCAAATAATCTTTTTGCTCTTTTCTTTCTCTCTCCTTTTACAATTCCCAATAACACTTACAATGCTAGGCTTGATGGTATTCTATGGGTCCCTTAGGCACTGCTCATTCTTCTTCATTCTTTATGCTTTCTGCTCTTCAGACTAGAGCCCTATCTTCACATTTGCTGATTGTTTCCTCTGTTCAAATCTCCTGTTAAATCTTTGTAGTAATTTTTTTTTTTACTTCAACTATTGTAACTTTCAGCTCTAAAATATCTATTTCATTCCTTTTTATAATTCCTATCTCTAAACTGATATTCCCTACTAGGTCATCCATTACTCTCCTGATATCCTTTAGTTATATTCATCTATGGTTCCTTCCACTCTTTCAGCATGTTTACCACAGTTAATGTAAAGTCTTTGTCTAATAAATCTAATGTCTGGGCTTTCTTGTGGGTGGTTTCTGTCAATTTTTTTCTTCCTGTGAATAGGTCATACTCTTCTGTTTCTTTGTATGTTTTTTAATTTTTTTGTTGAAAACTGGACATCCAGTTGAGAACCGAATAAGGGTTTCATATTCAAAAAATATAAAGAATTCTTACAACTTGACAACAAAAAAACAAACAGCCCAATTCAAAAATGGGTAAGAGACCCTGAATTGACATTTCTTCAAAGCAGATATATAACTGGCCAATGAGCATATGAAAAATATGTCCAACATCATTGGTTATCAAGAAAATACATATGGTAGGGGCACCTGGGTGGCTCAGTGGGTTAAAGGCTCTGCCTTCAGCTTAGGGTCTTCAGCTGCCTTCAGCTGTTATGATCTCAGGGTCCTGGGATCAAGCCCCGCATCAGGCTCTCTGCTCAGCGGGGAGCCTGCTTCCCGCCCCCCCACCCCGCCTGCCTCTCTGCCTACTTGTGATCTCTGTCTCATAAATAAATAAAATCTTTAAAAAAAAAGAGAAAAGAAAATACATATGGGAATCACACTGAGATGTCACTCCACTCTCACCAGGATGGTTATAATAAAAAGATTAAAACTTAAAAAAAAAAAGTGTTGTTGAGGATGTGGAAAAATAGAAATCCTTATATATTCCACTGGGAAATATGAAAAAATATTTGTGGTTCCTCAAAAAGTTAAACAGAATTATGATATAACCCAACAATTGCTCTCTTAGGTACATATCCAAAAGAATTTGAAAAACAGGTACTCAACTTAAAAAACAAAAACAGGGCGCCTGGGTGGCTCAGTTGGTTGAGCAACTGCCTTCGGCTCGGGTCATGATCCTTGAGTTCCGGGATCGAGTCCCACATCGGGCTCCCGGCTCCACGGGGAGTCTGCTTCTTCCTCTAACCTTCTCTCCTCTCATGCTCTCTCTCACTTTCTCTGTCTCTCAAATAAATAAATAAAATCTTAAAAAACAAACAAACAAAAAAAAAAAACAAAAACAAAAAAGGGGGGGCAGCACCTGGGTGGCTCAGTTGTTAAGCATCTGACTTCAGCTCAGGTCATGATCCCAGGGTCCTGAGATTGAGCCTGGAATCCGGTTCCCTGCTTAGCAGGAAAACTGCTTCTCCCTCTCCTACTCACCTTGCTTGTGTTCCCTCTCTCACTGTCTCTCTCTCTCTCTGGCAAATAAATAAATAAAATCTTTAAAAAATAAAATAAAAACAGGTACTCAAATACTTGTTTACAAGTATTACAGCAATATGATTCACAATAGCTAAAAGGGAAAAACACCCCAAATATCTAAGAACATGTGAATGGATAAACAAACTGTGGTATGTATATACAATGGAATACAATTCAGCCATAAAAAGGAATGGAGTACTGACACATGCTACAATTTGAATGCAGTTCAAAAACATGGTAAGTGAAAGAAGCAAGGCACAAAAGGTCATTTATTACATGTTTTGTTTTATAAGAAATATCCAGAACAGGCAGGTCCAGAAACACAGACAGCAGATTTGTAGTGGCCAGGGGATGGAGAAAAAAGGGAATGGCGACTGATCCCACAATGCTTACGACGTGTTCTTCTGGGGTGATAAAAACTCTTAAACTCTAGAGAAGTGGAGGTCACACAACACTGTGAATAGTCTAAAGGCCACTGAATTATATGTTTTGAAATGATAAACTGTATGTTGTGTGAATTTCACCTCAATTTAAAAAACGAGAAGAAGAACCTTTTAACTGTGGCTTAAATTATATCTCTAAATCAACCTAAGCATCAGAGTTTCATACTTCAACTTCACTGCTTTAATCTCCTAAAAGAATCCGTTCTACTAAATTGTACTCTGGCCTTATGTATTTGGCCTGAACTAACACTACGAGTGTCAGCTGTATGAAAATCATGATTGCAGCCATTGTAAAAATGTCATTCACAGAACGCTGTCTCCCCTGTCACCCAGGGCCCTCTTCCCAGGAACCCACAGGAGTAATCTCACTCGGGCCTCCATTCCCCAAAAGGTTCCTGGATAAACAGTCTGTTTTTAAACTTTATAAACTTTATCTAGTCACACTGTGACTTGAAATGATTGCACTAGCGGTATTCAGAGGAAGCTGCTCCACTCACCAGCTTCTCACAGATCACCAGAGTAGGCAGGGAGTCCTTAGATCTTCTCAAGTATTTGAACCAGGAGAAGAAACGAGAAATCAGTAAAAGTAAACAACACAAAGTCACAATGAAGACGGAAGACGGTGGAAAAGGTTCTAAAAGTTCTGTAGCTCAGGTCTGAAAACACCATGAACCCAGACCCAACTTCAGCCTCCGAGAGGCTCAGCCCCTTCCGGACACTTGCTCTTAAATCAGTGTAATGTTTCAGCCCTTGACTCCCCTTAAGTTCTTAAGTTGAGCCTATGAAGCTCAGATGCAAATTCATGGTCCATATTCAATAACAGGAGCAGACCTTGTTGACCCATTTCTGTGGGCTTCAAGTTATTGTGGTCCCTTATTTTCACCTTCACAATTTTATCTTTCTTTTTTATCCTATGTTCCTATTAAATACTCAATCTTTCTTTGGGGACAAAATGTAATATAAATAACAGGAAAATGACTGTCATGTTACCAATCTGTATGGAAAGTAAGCAACCTGGGCACCTGGTGGCTCAGTCAGCTGAGCATCTGACTCTTGATTTTGGCTCTAGTCATGATCTCAGGGTCACAAAATCAAGCCCCACATCAGGCTCCCCTGGGCATGAAGCCTGCCTAAGATTCTCTCTCTCTCCCTCTCCCTTTCTCTAAGGAAGGAAAGAAGGAAGGAAGGGAGAAAAGAAGAGAGAAAGAGAAAGAGAGGGAAGGAGGGAAGAAGGAAGCAACCTACCTACAGATAAAACTGCAGTCCCCTTCCGTTACAGACCCACCATTTGGGAAATAATATTTAAGATAAATTCTTTAACTTTCCTTACAAGATATCATCTCATTTTTCAATCAGTGATTTGAAATTACAGCATTTATCAGAAACCTTAATCTAAAGTTATCTACTGTCCAGTTCCTTCTTTAGACAAGGGGAAATAACTAATACTTGAAAGGACTAGTCTCTGGTATAACTAAATGATTTCTCCATTTTATCATATACTTTTATCCTTTAATGGCTCGATTGTATGTATTGTTTCATTGTCAGCTTCAAATACATTTTGAAAATAAGCAAAGTTAATCAGACAATGAAAGAATAACTCAATGGTTATTACTTCCTTCCTTTCTCCCTTTCCACTTCCTCCTTCACCATTAGAAACTCAATATGTACAAATTTTTAGTCAATGGGCACAATTATCTCTAGCTGTATCTTAGGAGATGTACAATAGTGCTGAGGAACAAAAAAGAACATGATGAGATTACATGACACATCTAAATAATACATGAGTCAAAGAAGAAATATCAAGAGAAATTTTTTAAATACTTTACATAAAAATAAAATCCAACTTAAAATCTGTGAGATGCAGCAAAAGCAGTACTTAGAGAAAAATTTATAGCATCGAATGGGTATATTAAAAAAAATCTAAAGTCAGTAATATACACCCCTATCATAAAAAAAACAAGAAAAAGAAAAGCAAATTAAATTTTTTAAAAGATTTTTTATGTATTTATTTGAGGGAGAGAGAGAGAGAGCAGGAGCAAGGGGAAGGGACAGAAGGAGAGGGAGAAGCAGATTCCCTACTGAGAGGATTATTGATTCAATTTCTTTAGTGGATATAGACCTATTCAGATGATCTATTTCTCTTTGCATGAGTTTTGGTTTAGATTGTGTCTTTCAAGATCTTGGTCCATTTCATCTACGTTATCAAGTCTGTGGGCCTAGATCACAGTATTCCTTTATTATCCTTAATGTCCATGGGATCAGTAGTGATGGCCCCTCTCTCATTTCTAATATTAATAATCTGTGTCCTCGTTCTTTTTTTCTTTTTTTTTAAACATTTTATTTATTTATTTGTCAGAGAGAGAGAGAGAGCACAAGCAAGCAGAGTGGCAGGCAGAGGCAGAGGGAGAAGCAGGCTCCCTGCTGAGCAAGGAGCCCAATGTGGGACTCGATCCCAGGACCCTGGGATCATGACCTGAGCCAAAGGGAGCCACCCAACCAACTGAGCCACCCAGGCATCCCACTCTTTCTTTTTTTCTTAATCGGGCTAAGAGTTTCTCAGTTTTTGAGATGTCAATAAGGAACCAGCTTTTGATTTCATTAATTTTCTCTGTTGATTTTCTCTTTTCAATTTCATTGATTTGTGCTCTAATTTTTATTATTTTCCTTCTGCCTACTTGGATATAATTTGCTTTTCTTGGGGCACCTAGGTGGCTTAGTTGGTTAAGCATCTGACTTCTGCTCGGATCCCAGGGTCCTAGGATGGAGCCCCACATCAGGCTCCCTGCTCGGCCTGCTTCTCCCTCTCCCACTCGCCCTGCTTGTGTTCCATCTTTTGCCATCTTTTTCTCTGTCAAATAAATAAGTAAAATCTTAAAAAAAAAAAAAAAAGTAGAGAGTATACTTCCTAACTCATTCTATGAAGCCAGCATTACCCTAGTATTAAAGATTGTACAAGAAAGGAAAACTGCAGACCAGTATCTCTAAGGGACACAGATACAAAAATCCTCAACAAAATATCAGCAAATCCAACTCAACAGTGTATAAAAAAGCATGTGCTACAGAAGGATGAGCAATAAGCTTGGGCTCAGAAGGCCTGGGATTAAGGTTCAGTTGGTCACATGCGATTTAATGTCATCGGGCAAATCACTGAATTTTTATCATAATTGACACCTGCCTTTATCATAATTGACACCTGCCTCTCGACTGTATAATATTGGATCACACGGGGGAAAAAATGTGCAAACCCACATCAAACGATACTGTTACTTCAAATTAGAAAGCACTCACTTAATGAACCGCCACAATGACAACCCGAGTGACAAGAGTCAACAGCAGGAGTTACCAGAATCAGAGCCATAGGTTTGCTCTTACTAGGCTTCAAGTTCACTTTGTTATTCATGGCAACAGACTGTGGCTGCAAGCCTAAGGAGGCCCCTCAAGGATGCACAGGCACCTCCACACCCTTAACAAACTCCCAGAAAAAAGACTTCAAGATTCTGATCCTGCAGACAGAGGCAGGCACCACATCTCTCAGGCCCCAGCTAAGTACTTGACAACACTGCCATCCCATGCTTTTGCAGAAGCTGCATTTATTTTCCATTAAGTGTTCGGGCAGACTGCTTTACCAGAACCTATTACACAGGCACCAATTTATTCGAAAGAGGAAAAAACAGATACACACAAAAGAAATTCATTACCCACGGGATATGTCAGAGTTAATGGTAATTAATCAAACTTTTTTCCCTTTGTGTAGAAAACCAGCCACATAAATAACCACACTGGGGATCAATGGAGCATCTGTTTCATTCTCAAAAAAAAAAAAAAAAAACAAATCAACTAGCAGAATGCTGCTCAGATTTTCTGGTACGCCTAAAGAAAACCGTTCTCAGAGAAAGGAGATATTTTCATTTTAAAAAAAAAATCTATAACTCTATACTAAATTTGTTTTGTCTACCATAATTACATCCTTTTATATCTGTGTACAACATGTATTAACACAGGTGTACTTGTTTGTAAACATACATTAAGAAAATTTAAGCTAGTGCTATCAAATACGAAGAGAAAACTCAGAGATTTCCTTCAGTGTTTTAGGAAAGTAAATATCATTTGCAAAGGTTTCTGTACATCTAAACAAAATAACTATACTTATAAGAAAAATGTCTATAATCTTCTGAACTCATATCTCCTGAACAAATTGAAGGAAAAATTGCCCCCTCCATATATGGCCAATATAGTCCATCAGTGCCCTAAATCTGGGCATTTTTACTGCCTTTATTATTGCTAGTATCACCCAAATTCAAATTCCACATATTTTGCTATCCCCTCCAAAACGAAACCCCATACAAATCTTCATTTCTATGCTTTTCAGAAAATCAATATTTGCATAGTGATACTTATTTAGCCAAGTGCCTTTTTAACCAATATCCGTCATAGCCACCCAGGGGGCAGTAGTAGTACTTTTCAGTATCTCAGCAACTTTGGTCAAAAATACCTCAAACATAAAAACTATACACTACTATGTCTATGGGGAATTACTGACTTGAAAAATATACAACTTTAACACTGCCAACTGTTTCATTCAGGTTTCTCTGATTTAAGGTATAGCAAAGAAGAATGCTTTGGCTTTTCTTTCTGGAAATGTCTGAACACATGCCTTTGAAGTCCCTAAAATTTTATTTGAGTGTATTCAGTCATTAACTCCAAGACCACAATAAATACCTACTAATAACAGTAAAGCTCTCAGTAGCACTTCCAATGTGGCCTGCACTGTTTTAAGCGCCTTACACATAAACGAACAAAGGCATACCTCAGAAATATTGTGGGTTGGGTTCCAAACCACTGCATTAAAGTTAATGTCTCAGTAAAGCAAGTCAAATGAACTTTTTGGTTTCCCAGTGCATATAAAAGTTATACTTACACTATACTGTGGTCTATTAAGTGTTCAATAGCCTTACCTCCAAAAGGATCAATGTACCCATCTTAATTTAAAAATACTTTCTTGCTAAAAAATGCTAAACATCATCTGAGCTTCCAGTGAGTCATAATCACTGATCACAGGTCATCATAACAAATACAATAACGAAGAAGTCTGAGATACTGTGAGAATTACCGAAACGGGACGCAGAGACATGAAGTGAGCAAGTGCCATTGGGAAAGTGATGCTGAAAGACTAGCCTGATGGCAGGGTTGCCGCAAACCTTCCATTTGTAAATAACACAGTTGTCTGTGAAGAGCAACTAAATGAAGCACAACTAAACGAGATATGTTTGAATGACCCTTACAACAATGCTACATACAGGATAGGCATATTATTATTCTCCCTGTCTCATGGCTGAGGAAACTGAGGCAGAGAGAGGTGAAGTAACTTGCCCCAGGGGGACAAGGAGCAAAGCCAGGATTTGACCCCAGGCAGGCAGTCTCCAAAGTCAGTATTCTTCGGCTTAGATTACACAGCATCTCCCCGGATAGATTAGCAGATTTAATTTTTTTAATGGACAGATTTTATTTGACGAGAAGAGCTGATCTTGATCTAGTCCAGGGAAAAAAAGATTTTTCTATGTCTATTAATAATAAGTAATAAATTAGGAGGTGCTGCCTCATTACTTAACTGATTGTTGTCTTCTTTTACGGAGTTGCTAGTACATTAAAATGGTCCTCATGGAGCCCAGAAAATACAGAGTGGCTGCAAAGTCTAGTCAGCTGCTAAAGAGCAATCCCTCCATGCTCCCCTCTTCTCTGCACAAATGTTACAGTTTCCCCACGTCCTTCTGGATGTCTTCTAAGTTGGCAATTCCAAGTCATTAAAATAGTCTCTATTAATAATGTCCTGATAGTATCCATAAAGTCTCTAAGGGAAGGTTCTCCCAGATAATAGCTGAAGACATATAAACAGGAACAGGGTCAGCACTGTGACTTCCAATCATCAAAATGAAAGATTTCCAGAAAAAAACGAGGATGGGTCAATTAGAATCTGGGTGGAGAAAGGGAGGAAACGCAGAGAGAGGTTCTGAGCGGTCTGCATCAAGGTTTTGTGGGCATTTTATAACTATGCTTATTTTATGAAGTCATATATCAGAACCCAGTCAGCAATAACGTGGTCAAGGAAAATGAGGTTGTTAAAGAAAATGAGAGCTCTAGAATCATCTGAACCCTTCGCTAGAAAGGATCAGTTGAGCAGGCTGGACTTGTACTGGGCAGGATCGGCCTCATGTGAGAAAGAGAGAAGCTCTTCTAGTAGCTAAGACTAGTAGGTAAACCACAGGATCTAGGGTTTCTACCCAGAGAAGGCAGCAAAGTCACATGCACTAACCAGACGCCAGGGCTCCAGTTCTTAGGGAACAAGCAGACCAAAGGAAAGGGAGACTGGGACACAGGTATATAGTAAAAAATCCAGTTACAGCTTTTGTCTTTCACTTGCTCTTGCCTCTCACTCACCAGTGAAGATTTCTAACCTCCTCAACTTCTACCCCAATATACAGAAACACATCTTCAGGCCCTCCGTGCACTCTTGTTCTCTTCATCCACACTTCTAAACGAGAACCAGGGAAGATAGAGTAATCACTTCTATTTATTGCTTAGTAACAGTCCAAACTTGTTTTAACAAGTTCCTACATTGGCCTTTTAGCCTTTTACTTTGAATTGAAGATTGCAAGGTTTTCTCCTTTAAGGAAGATTCCAATGTGTAGAAAAATACTGGAGACAGAGAGGTAAATAATGAAATTCCCCAAAGGAGTCAACATCATTTCTTTCTTAAGGATACCCAAGGAATAGAGCCAGGGTCAAACAGCATTTCCATGCCTCTCCAGACAGCCCTCCCCTTCCCTGGAAAGGTGGTCGGGGAAAAACATCTTTACAACTGGACTCTTCCAAGTCCTGAAGCAACCTCTCCCTAAGGGCGTGTTTGTGTTGGCTGGTCCTTCCTCCCTAGAAAATGGGAATCCCAGGGGAAAGGGGGCTTACTGTAATCATTCTGCAGAGGTGGTCTCTGGATTCAGACCTGAACCAAACATTACCGTAGCCCACGGTTTCTAACCCTCAAAACTACTAACAGTGTTTTTTTGTTTTGTTTTTTTAATTTTTTTTTAAGATTTTATTTATTTATTTGACACAGAGAGAGAGAGAGAGAGAGAGAGAGAGAGAGAGAGATCACAAGTAGTCAGAGAGGCGGGCAGAGAGAGGGGGGGAAGCAGGCTCCCTGTAGAGCAGAGAGCCCGATGCGGGGCTCAATCGCAGGACCCTGAGATCATGACCCGAGCTGAAGGCAGAGGCTTTAACCCAATGAGCCACCCAGGCGCCCAAAACTACTAACATTGTTAAAATGAAATTATTCTGACACTTGTCAAACCAGTCAGGAAGATTTTACTCAGGGCTACAGGTGTCAAGACTATAGAAAGAAGAGAGAGAAATCGGGATCAACTCTAAATACAGAAAAGACAACCGGCAATCCCTATCAGCCAACAAGCAGAGTGAGAGGATCAGTAGACAGAAAATTACTAAGACAATGGGCGCCTGGGTGGCTCAGTTGGTTAAGCGACTGCCTTCGGCTCAGGTCATGATCCCGGAATCCCGGGATCGAGTCCCACATCAGGCACCCAGCTCCATGGGGAGTCTGCTTCTCACTCTGACCTTCTCCCTTCTCATGCTCTCTCTCACTCTCTCTTTCCAAATAAATAAATAAATAAATAAATAAACAGGCACCCAGCTCCATGGGGAGTCTGCTTCTCACTCTGACCTTCTCCCTTCTCATGCTCTCTCTCACTCTCTCTTTCCAAATAAATAAATAAATAAATAAATAAATAAATAAAATCTTTAAAAAAAAGAAAAGAAAAAAAGAAAATTACTAAGACAAAACATCAAGGATGAGGAATTCTTACTAAACTGATCTACCAGGATTCTTGCTGAATCCAAGCCACGGTCATCAGATATCAGGGGTATGGAATTTGATCAGGAATCCAGGGAGATCAGATATGAAGAATAGGGGAATTTTCAGTAAACTGACTCAGCAGAATTCTTGCCAAAAGTGAGTTAGGCAGGCCAAAAACAGGATGGGAGCCAAGAGTGAGACCTAGTCAAGAAAGCTCAGAGGAGCCTAGCTGAAGTTTGGGCAAGGACAGTGTCTTTGCCCACATTTTGGGTCAGTCAATTCTTTGTCCTGAGGGGCCACTGTGTGCACTGTAGGGTATTTAGCAACATCTCTGGCCTCTACCCACTAACTGCCAATAGCACCCACACCCCCCACAGCTGTGACCACCAAAAATGTCTTGAGACATTGCCAAATGTCCCCTGGTGGCAAACTCGTCTCTAGTTGAAAACCACTGCTTTAAACCAAGGGTTGGCAACTTATATTAAATATAAATAAATAAATATTTTAGGCTTTGCAGGATACATACACAGTTGATCCTGGCACAACACAGGTTGGAACTACATGGGTCAACTTATATGTGGATTTTTTTTCTTCCAATAAATACAGTACCCCAACTGGATTTTCCTTATGACTTTAATAACATTTTCTTTTCTCTAATTTACTTCAAGCACACAATATATAATACACAGAACATACAAAATGTGTGCTAATCATCTGTTTATGTTATCAGTAAGGCTTCTGGTCAACAGGAGGTAGTTCAGGTTTTAGAGAGTCAAAAGTTACCCATGGATTTTCTACTGAGCAGGGAGGTCTGTCCGTTTAACCCCCCACGTTGTTCCTGGGTCAACTGTATGCTCTTTATACATAGTCCTGTTTTTGTTTCTGGTTTTTTAGAGAAAAAGAGTACACGGGAGGCCGGGGGCAGGGGGCAGAGGAGGGTGGCAGGCAGAGGGAGAGGAGAGGGAGAACCTTAAGCAAGCTCCAAGCCCAGCACAGAGCTCAATGCGGGGCTGGGTCACACAGCTCTGAGATGAACCTGAGCTGAAATCAAGAGTTGGATGCTGAACGAACTGAGCCACCTAGGCACCCCCTGTCTTTTTTTAACCATTTAAAAATGTATAAACTATTTTCAGCAAAGAACAAAAAACAAACAAAAAAAAAAAAAAACAGGCAGCCGGCCAGATTTGGTCCATGGGCCATTGTTTGCCAACCTCTATTTTAACTATCACTTTTTCAAATACATATAGACAGTATACAGATAGTATTATATTTAATAAAAATACCAATTTACTTAAAAGTATGACTAGGGTCTTCATAACATTCTATCAATATTATTTTCTCAATTGACAGAAAACAGAACTCGGGGCAAAATCTTATAGCAGTCCACAGAATGGTTTTACATTAGAAAAGTATGCTGATTCTCAACAGCCTGTAGAAAACTACCCCAAAAAACATTCCCACGAGTCCACCTTTCCCTGCCAAACATAATCTACACCTCACGTTCCCATCCCTAGGTCCCCAATCCCCAACTATATAATGTTGTTTTAGAGGTTTGTTTTTGTTGCTTTTTAACTGACACTACTTTGGTTTATATTTAACATGTTTTTCATACACCCTCTCCTTCTCTAACATTCTGGAAGGCACCTCTAAAATTAATCTATTCCTGGCTACAGAGGTCACTGGGACACCTTGTCTTACTTAAGGGGTCACTTACATAAACCCATATGCTCCATAATCCTCTCACTTTTTGCCTCTAGAAACAAATATATACTCATATATTAATAGAATTGCCCTGGAAATGACGACAAGTTCAAAAAGACCCTATGACTACACACAGGTTATTCTCTAACCCCACTACCAAATGTGAGAATTTAAGTTTTGTGGTGCTTTTGTTTTTAACAACTACAACAAATGCCACAGGGGAAAATAAAGAGACCCAGCAACTTCTGTTATTTCAATTTACTTTTTTCCATTAGGTAAGGTCTAAATTATTAAGAAAAGTAGAGAAAGGATCTCTAAACAAATTTGGGGAAACATGTCTAATATGTAAACTACAAAGTCTATAGGATACATCTGCCATTGTTCACTCTTCTTTGATTAAAACATCAATATACAGGGGCACCTGGGTGGCTCAGTGGGTTAAAGCCTCTGCCTTCGGGGCTCGGGTCATGATCTCAGGGTCCTGGGAAGAAATCGGGATCAACTCCAAATACAGAATCTACCATGGAAAAGAGCCCACATCGGGAGCCTGCTTCCCCCCGTCTCTCTGCCTCCTCTCTGCCTACTTGTGATCTCTCTCTCTAATAAACAAAAATACATATATATAAAAATAAAATAAAATAAAACATCAATATACAACTTCACCTTTGATGCTGAGACCTTAAATAGCAAAGCAGCAGTTGATCATCAAAATAGAAGGCATATTCATCTGAATTCCTTTTTAAATCATAAAAACAATATATAGTCATTGCAAAGAAAGTATAGAAAACAAAGATAGTAAAAATCACTCAAAGCACAAGAGATGAACTATCTCTAAAGCTTTAATATCTGGGTGCCTAGATGGCTCAGTTGGTTAAGTGTCTGCCTTTGGCTCAAGTCAGTATCTCAGGGTCTTGGGATGGAGTCCCACGTTGGGCTCCCAGCTGGGTGGGGAGCCTGCTTCTCCCCCTCCTCACTGCTCGTGCTCTCTCTCTCTCTCAAATTAATAAATAAAATCCTTTTTGAAAAAAAGGTTTTAATATCTTTCTAGTCTTTTTCCTATACTTTCTAATAATTTCATAAATTTTACAAAATCAGAAGCATAAGTATGTATGTACACATTTGGCAAAAGAATTGGCAACACATAGCAACAAATACAAGCTTCAAATCTTTAATCTCTTCTGTTCATTCTTCTATAAATCTAGCAGGAAGCTAACTAGAATTATTACGAATGTCCTAAGTCTTTCATCAAAGGATAGTTCTTACAGTGAAAAGTTAGAACAAGTTGTGTTCAATAATAGAGAAGGATTAAATATATATGGCTCACCCTTATAGTGGAATGAAGAACAACTGTTTAAATTGGAGTTTTTTAAAAGAATTAATGACTTGGGATCAAATCTTGATTCTTGCTCTTTCCCTTCAATATTATATCCTTCTCAGGATATAATTTTTTCCCACATCGTTATATTATAAAATTATCCAATTTATAGAATTTAGATTTTAGATTTATTTATAGAAAAGTAAAGAGAAGAAAATTAAAGACAGAAATTCCTTACTTCTTAATATCTCTTGTCAAATCTTTTGCTTAAATATTCTTCTCCCATCAGAAGATTGGGACACATCTCAATGAGACTTTAAAAAGGTATACTCTCAAATCAGTAAGTGCAAATATCCAGGAAAAAAATAATAGTTTAGATATTTTTCATACCTGCAATTAAGTCTCACAAAATATCTCAAAAGATTGCTAACTCTCTCCTTCCTTATTTTTTTAAATATTGTATTCATTTGAGAGAGAGGGAGAGAGAGCACACATGCAGGGGAGGGGCAGAGGGGGATGGATAAAGGAGGAAGGAGAGGGACAAGCAGACACTGCACTGAGTAAGAAGCACCACTTGGGGCTCAGTCTCACAACCCTGATATCATGACGTAAGCTGAAATCAAGAGTCCAATGCTTAACTGACTGAGCCACCCAGGTGCCGCTTCTCCCCTTTCTTACTAACAGAATCCCAATTTGATACTAAGCAATCAATATCTAAGGCAAAAACCATATCTCCTAGCTTCCCTTGCAGCCAGAGGTGACACCGTGATACAAACTGACCAATGAGTATAAGGGTAAATCCACGGAAGGCCTTTCAGGAAAGCCCCTAAAAGGGGTGGGGGCAAGAGGCAGACTGCTAGCAAGCTCTCTCTTGCATTTGACCTTTCTCTTCTTTCCTAGAAGGAGGACCTACAGATGACTAGACTTCTGATACTAGATAAGAACCAAATGGGGCAAGGATCACACCCAAGAGAGTGAGGCAGAAAGACAGTCCTGGATCCCTGATAATCAAGAAATCACTCTACTAAGCCTGGATAGCCCTAATGCTAGACTTATTTCATATGGAAAGAAAAATAATCCCCTAATTTGCTTGAGGCATTGATTCTGGTAGTTACTTATGGGGAAACCCAAACCTAACTGATATATCAACTCCTAGAGTTATTTTTGAAAGATAAGATGCAGATGGAATTGGCAGAAACCAATTAGCTCATTTAAATACTTGTTTACTCTTCCATACAATCAATATCTACTGAAGAACTATACTGGGCAATGGAAACACAGAAATAAATCATGTATCTTACAATCTGAAAGAAGCAATTGAACAGACAATCAAAACACAGTTTGGTGAATCACATGGTAGGGAAAGAATAGGTATGCTACAAGAACAGATAAGAAAACGCATTTAACCCAAATTGTTGAAAGATAAATGGGATCAGAAGTGACTTCCCAGGCTGATCTGAAATTTACGAGGAAACCTGAAAATGGAAATGATAGTGTTAGCCAGACAAATGAGGCAGTGCGGGAAAAGAATTCCAGGCGAAGGGAAGAGTATATGCAAAGGCCCAGAGGAAGAAGAAGGAACATGACACACCATAGATAATGCAAACAGCACAGAATTGGAGTGGAAGTGGGGAGAGCACTCTTCCTGGGAATTGCCAAAATTACACATGCCAACCCTTTCTATGCCAGACAAGACTGAGGTTTTTTTATTGTTCTTTTATTGCTAAAAATAGAAACTAAGGACCAAGAAAGGCAAAAACAGAGATACCATTTATCTTTTATTTTCTAACTTTCAATATGTCAGATACCACCCAGATATTACCTGCACCTTTCCAGTTTTCTGCCTTATGGGCCGATTCTTCAAATGTCTGAAACATCCTTTCCTCAGAACTGGTGGGGCCTATGCAACAGTGGAGTGAGGAATAATACTCACCCAACACTAGCTAACTGATGATGGAGGGGTTAGGCTGGGGAGTACGGAAGTGTCATAATCAGATTTACTACAAAGAAGAATAATACACTGGCAATAATATAAAGAAATGGGTGGAAAGAGGACATGGGTTATAATAGGAGGGGTGAGAAACGGTGGAAGCCAGAACCAGAATACTTACAATAGAAAACAGAGAAGTGGATGTGTGCTTTTGAGAGAGAGTTAGTAGGTGGGCTCAAGAGGACTGTGCAGACATGCAGAGGGAAAGAGGGGGAAGTAAAGGGTAATCCTAGGTGGCTGGGCTACTGAGAGAGGAAGGTAGTAGAGCACAGTGATGAAGACTACGTACTCTGGGATTCCATCTCCACCAATTAACAATTCTGTGACCTTGGAGAAGCTACTGAAGCACCACATGCTTCAGTTTCCACATTCCTATAATGGGAATAACAATAGAATATACCTCAAAGGACTTTGTGAGAGTTACATAAAAGTCTTTAGAATAATGCCTGGCATGTAGGGAATGCTGGATAAATGCTAGCTACAGAAAGGGTGATGGTGATGCCATTCACCAGGACAGGGAACGTGGGGGGAGGCACAGATTTCAAGGGAGAAGAAAGAGGAGTTCCATTTCGGATACTATAACCAGATCTACCTGTGGGACACCCAGCAGGCAGATGATTGTACAGAGCTAAAGCTCAGAGGGGAGCTCTGAGAACCAGGTACTACTACAGAAAGAGTGGTATAGAGGGGACATTTGAGCAAGTCCTGGCAAGCATGCAGCAGTGGGCCCTGAGGGGAGAGCATGTGGGTGAGATGTGGAGGAAAGGAAAGAATTCACATAGTCCCTAGGGAACAATGACATTCAGGGGATAAGGAAAAAAAGACTGAGAAGGAGCAGTCACTGAGACAAGAGGAAGACTCACAAAAAATAATTCTAATAAGGTGTACCATAAAAATTGAAGAAACAAAAATATGAATGACACTGGAGGGAAGCAGAAATTTTTCCTTTACCCTTCTAGGTTCTTTTGGCTGGTCTGGTAATTAAATTGACATGAGACAGATTAACAGGAGAAAAATAAATTTCATTACCTACATTCAGGAGCCCCATAAAATATGTGACTCATTTTCAGGCTTTTATCACCAGAGGCCATGCTCCCGAAGCTTTCAAGATTGGGAACCTGTGAGTAACACCTCAGGTCTCCGCCTGCAATCCAGGAAAAAATAGGGCCAATCGGAGCTGCGCCAAACCCTCAGAGCAAGAGAAATCTGCATGCCAGCCCTGAGGCTACCGCAATCTTCTAAGGCAGTTGGGCAATTGAGGCTTACATACCATCTTGAGCTAAGGAGAAGGGGGTTAGGGACTGAGACTTCAAAGGGGAGAAAGACAATTTATAGAAGGATGGGAAGAGCTCATGTTTGCTAAACAAATGTTTCCCGTGCCATGCGCAGAGACAGTGGGACACAGAAAAGGAACTTGATCTCAGGCCTTCTCCCCAGCTTACCACATCTAGACCATATTCTTTGTAATTATCTCTGGTGATAGTTCTCTTCCTGGAACAAGCTCTCTATATAAATTCTTTTAGGCAGCTAAGGGGAAAGTAAAAGCTCTTCCTGACTCTTTTGGGCCTTGACTGAATTCAGCTTCCAAAGTGGCACATTTGGGAGGCTTGATCTGAACTCCTTCAGAAGTCAAATGAGGGAAATGTATCACACATAGGGAACAAGCTCAGAGATTAGAAATAAAGGGTAGGGACAAAAAGATCTCAATAAAATGCAGTAATCCCTGAGAGCCAGTGTTTAAAGTTTATTAATTATTTTTATAAATTACCTAGAATCACCACATAATAAAATCTCCACATTTACAAAATTCAGAAACTCCTTTAGTGAGCAAACTGCCTTACCAATGAGGATAAGTCTCAGAAAAATCTCATATAGTGATCTAAGTAGGCAAGGAAGACTAAGATTTTTTAAGGAAAGAAGTCAGAACATAATGACTTCGGTGAAAAATAATCCAAACTGCATTTCAGAAATAAAGTTCTGGCCAGGGCGCCCGGGTGGCTCAGTGGGTTAAGCATCTGCCTTTGGCTCAGGTCATAATCTTAGGGTCCTGGGATTGAGCTTCATATTGTCAGGCTTCCTGATAAGCTGGGAGTCTGCTTTTCCCTCTCCCTCTGCCCCTTCCCCCTGCTCGTGCTCACACACTCTCTCTCTCTCTCAAATAAATAAAATCTTAGGGGAAAAAAAGTTCTGGCCCCAAGCTTTCAGTTACTGAACCTCTGTCCCCCAAAAAAGCCATTTTAAATCATACTACTTCAGGATGTGACCGAAACTCAGAGACATCCACTGGTTCAGATCACAGATATGAGAACTTGCTAAAAAGCAAATAGTGGAGTCCTCCAAGACCTACTAAATCAGAATCTTAGGGTATGAGGTTAGAAAAAATTCACTGCTTTTTGAAATTTTTAAAATAAGCTCACCGGATAATTCGTGTGCACCTTAACATTTGAGAACCCTTGATTTATCTGATCAGGAGACCAAGGGCTAAAGAATATGAACAGCTTGGACCACAGCACACAGATAATGAGAGGGTCTAGGGCAATTCTCAGTCTTTAATATGCATCAGAATCATCGGGAGGTTTTGTTAAACATAAATATCTGAGTTCCACCTTCAGAGTTTCTGATTCAATCCGAGAATTTACATTTCTATCAAGTGTCCAGGTGAGACAGTCACTTCTCATCTGGGGACCCCACTCTGACAACCTCTGGTCTGCAATAGAGTCATTAGAGACTTTTCTCTGTGTACATCGATTAACTGCAGCCCTGAACCCTTAAAGATCAAGAAAGGGCAAAGTGTTTCAGGAATGATGTGGGAATGAAATAGAAAACACGGCCAAACATAAATCACATACATTTATTCTAAGCCATTCTGGTAAACTGGAAGACACGGACAGAGCTAGAAAAGACCCAGACTAAGCTACAATGAAATTACAAGGGTCAGGGAACCTGCGAAGAAACAAAAATAACTGAATAAAGAAAAAGACCAAATTCACAAAAGAAGGCAAAAATAGATCCTGATTTTAAAATCTATAAATCATGAAAAGGTACGTGCAAAATGAACAAATTTCAGAATGATAACATTCGATAGCCGGTTTAATTATTTGACTGTAAGAAGTCATCTTGGGTATCTTTCTATTTTAGTTACTCAGGAAATCCAGTCCCAAACCAGTCTTGAGGCTAGATTTTTTTTTTAATTCAAAACCACTTTTGAAATTGGTTTCCCACTGGTTCTGCCCAGAGCCATGGGAGCCACAGAGAAACATTCCTCACTCGCCACCCCAATCCTGCATGACTCAGATATCTGGTATTACCTCAGAAAGACAGCATTCTAGTGCTGCTCTAACTGCTACTCTTTTCTCATGTAGACAAGTCTTACCCCTGAAATACTATATTCAAATATGTAATTCTCTCAACAGCTCAGGATATCTGTAATCGCCTCTATCTACCTGCTATTTGTCTCGCCGTTCCGAGAACACATCCAAAATCCATACCCAGATGAATTCCACTGACAGCATCTCCTCAGGACCAGCAGACGCATTTTATACCACATTGTCTCCCAACTCTTTTCACATCCATTTTCCATTTGTGGTACTCGCTGTGCTGCCTTTAGTATCTGCTATCATCTCCTCCGAAGAAAGTAATACACCTAAGTGTTCAATCCTTTCATTATCCCTGTGACTCCTACACCCACCTAAGCTGCTGCCTCTACCTTCGAAGTACCTTGCCCAGGCTTTCCTCTCAGTCAAATAGATTGGCTTTTATATTCTTCCCACTCGGCGCCCAATACCCTCCTTACCTCCCAAAAATAACCTCACTTCTAAGGGTACAATATCTGGTTTCTGACCTTTTCAAAACCAGTGTAAATATCATTCTGTCAACATACATATTGCTTTTTACAGCTAAGAGGCAAAAACAGGTTCCAAATAACTTCTACTACATAGACAGGTGAATGGTTTGAGCTGGTTGAAGGTTTTCCCCAGGTTTCATTACTGGTTATTCTTTACCATGAGAAGGTTGATTCTGTTTATGTTTAGTTGAAACGAAAGCTGCCTAAAACATCAGAGGTTCCCTCATTGGCCAGAGTTAACTGGGGAAAAAAAACCCGTAACAGGTCACAGACACACGTACACGCTCGTACCTAAAAACCAAAACTCAGAGTTCACCATAATCAAAGCCCAAATATAAGAAGTCATTGCCCACCGGGGCACCTGGGCGGATCGGTTGGTTAAGCGACTGCCTTTAGCTGGGGTCATGATCCCAGAGTCCCAGGATCAAGCCCCATATCGGACTCCCAGCTCTGCGGGAAGTCTGCTTCTCCCTCTGACCTTCTCCTCTCTCATTCTCTCTCTTTCTCTCTAATAAATAAAATCTTAAAAAAAAAAAAAAAGAAGTCATTGCCCACCAATTAACAAACAAAATTTAAACACAGGCTCTATGGCAACCTACATTTATTAAATCTTAGTATAAAGTGGGCTTCAAATCTATGCAATACCCTATTGTTTCTGAAATATCTTCTTAATTACAGAAGACTTTCTGGAAATTCCTCCATAGATGCAACACAGCCATTTATGATCTTCTCCTTTTCTTTCTTTTCTTTTTTTTTTTTTTTTGCTTTTCTTTTCCTTAACCTAAACTATCTCTAAAAGTATAAACTTTGCTGGGGCACATGGGTGGCTCAGTTGGTTAAGTGTCTGCCTTTGCCTCAGGTCCTGGGATCAAGCCCAGTGTTGGGCTTCCTGCTCATCAAGGAGTCTGCTTCTCCACCCCCGCCCCACCGCCCCCAGCTCATGCACTCTCTCTCTCAAGTAGATAAATAAAATCTTTTTAAAAACGTATAAACTTTGCCTCAACAAAGAGTGTTGGCAAAACCAGATACTCACACACAAAGGAATGAAGTTGGACCCTTACTTTACACCATATACAAAAATTAACTCCAAATGGATCCAAGACCTGAAATAACAGCTAAAACTATAAAGCCCTTAGGAGAAAACATAGGGGAAAAGCTTCATGACATTGATTTGCACAGGCAACAAAAGTGAAAATAGATATATTGAACTACATCAAAATTTAAAACTTCTGAGCATCAAAGGACAGAGCAAAAAGGCAGCCCACCGAAAGGGAGAAAATATGTGCAAGCCCTAAATCTGATAAACAGTTAACATCAGAATATGTGAGAGAGAAAAAAAAACCTACAAATAGAAAACAAAAAGACAAATGACCCAATTAAAAAATGCACAAAGGGCATGACTAAATATTTCTCCAAAAATGGTACA
>CM052800.1:114487668-114585668 GCA_028533885.1 Nasua narica | reverse complement strand
AAAAAAAAAAAAAAAAAGAGGGAAACACTGGGCTGGACAGACTCCAGGGGCCTCCAATGCTGCCCCACTCCCCTTGACCATCCACATTTGAATAAGAGACCTAAGGTACAACTTATTAGTAAATTGGAAGAGCAGCTATTTCGTGAAATTTAGTGTTTGGCATATAGCTGTCAAAATCAGATTTATCCATTTGCATCTAAGGAAAAAATATATCCCTTTTGAATTCAGACATAAAGTTCAAAGCACGGTTTTATTCAATTACATTCTCAATTTGATCTAATAACAAGCTACTTGAGAACATAGTCCTGTGCTGTTTTATTCAAAGCAAAAATCAAGGAAATAACTAGGTAACACTTTTACATAAAAAATACAAAGATGAGATAGAAATATGACTTTACTACATTGTCAATCATTGATGGCTCCTGTAAAATGCAGATTCCCAAACCGTTTCTCCTTCCATTCTGATTCTGACCTGCTAGACTGGGACCTAATAATTTGAATTTTTAATGTGCATTTTTAACAAGCACTCTAATAACACTTGGAGTAACAATGCAAAACACACCACCAGTAAGATGCAAATTACACTGGCTCAAAGGTACACCTTATGAGGAAGTTTAGATCTCATCTTATTTAACCTCATCAATACAGGAGATCTTTCTACAATGCTGACAGATTGACTGATTTTTAATAAGAAAGAATACCAGCATTTACATAGTCAAATAAACAGCACTTGCTTCTCTGTAAGCTTATAAACCCTATTGCTTATTTTAACAATACTCCCATTGTTTGAAACCTAGAGTCACCTCTTCCTTGAATTAGCTCTCAAAACAGGGTATAAGCCTTCAAACACACAAATTACAGAAAGGAAAACTGTTTTCATTATGTTATTGCACTGCCTGCTTTTTGATCAAAATTAGAGCCCCCCAGATTCATCCCCCTAGCGCTAAAGAAGTTTCGACAACTTCTCAAATACACCCCCACAGGGTTGAGATTTGTCACCATAGAAAATGCCAACAGAGGATCAAGATGCCATTCCAATAAATAAATAAATAAATTGTAATGTGTTGAGGACAGCCTCTCATAAAAAAAAAAAAACAGTTTTGAAAAAGATGATGTTGACTTAGCCGCGTGTGAGCTCAAGTAGGCTTTTTTTTAAAGCATGATAGTATTACTAAACTCATATCAACAGAAGTAAGACATTACCTGTGGTTGCTCTCTTCAGTAGCCTACTGCTGAGCTGTATTTGCTTTCTTCACTCTATCAGAGCGACAGAAAAGATTTCTCCAACACTTGGCACTGCTGGAAACTCCCAGAAGAAGGCTTCCAAGATCTATAGAAAGAATAAAAAAAAGTGCTACAATCATCAATAAACTACAAAACCCAGTCTAAGATTCCCAGTTTGTCTCCCTTCCCTTTACTGCCATTTGTGATGTACTGAGCGGGTTCTCCTCAGACTGCACTTAACCTTTATCATAAACTAAATTAGAAGCAAAAAGTCCTGCGGCTGTGCTTTAATAAAGCCACTTTTTTGCACCAAAGACATCTCAAAAATTATTCCGTGTCTGTTGACTCCGAACCCCACTACTTCATTTTTTAATGATTTATTTATTTTAGAGAGAGCGAGCAGTGGGAGGGGCCAAGGAAGAGGGAGGGAATCCTCAAGCAGACTCCCTGCTGACATGGAATCCCATGCGGCCCTTGATCCCAGAACCCTGAGATCATGACCTAAGCTGAAGCCAATAGTCAGACGTTGAACCAACTAAGCCACCCAGATGCCCCACCACCACTTCAAACCACATCAATGGGGACTAAGGAGGACACTTGTCCTGACGAGCATCAGGTGTTATATGGAAGTACTGAATCCCTATATTATACACCTGAAACTAATATAATACTATATGATAGCTATACTTGAGTTAAAATGAAAAATATATATATATATATACACACACATATATATACATACACGTACATACTTAAATTTAAAGCACAGAAACCATTTAAATGCCCAATAACTGGGGAAGAATTAAGTAAATTTGACACAACATAGTTAACTATGATTTTGTCAGCCATCAAAAACTTTTAGAATTTATAATAAAATGGATAATTTTATCATAATTGTATTGTTGTATTTATCATACAAAGAAAAAGCAGAGTACAATGTTGTAACTACATATGATCACAATACTCATGCAAAAGCAAGAAATAAGATGCTTTTAAGAAAGAAGAAACAAGGGCGCCTGGGTGGCTCAGTTGGTTGAGCAACTGCCTTCGGCTCAGGTCATGATCCTTGAGTTCCGGGATCGAGTCCCACATCGGGCTCCCCGCTCCATGGGGAGTCTGCTTCTTCCTCTAACCTGCTCTCCTCTCATGCTCTCTCTCACTTTCTCTGTCTCTCAAATAAATAAATAAAATCTTTAAAAAAAAAAAAAGAAAGAAGAAACAAGAAATAAAATTTGTTTCGATTATAAGTATTAGGTAAACCATTTCCCCAATTTAGACGGGTTAAGGTGAGCAATTCAAGTCAGAGTCTAGTGTAACAAATACATCTTTTCAAAATCTCTCTGTAACAAGGATGAGCCGCTCATGAATGCCATAATTTTTCTGCAACAGTCCAACATATTAAAAGATGGTTTCCTAGAAGTCACTGTCAGAGGTTTTGTGTGTGTTTGACCTACAGATGCCTCAAAGGCTTAGAAAGTAGTACCTTTCCTTGTAAAAAATGTTTCATGAAAGGGGGGAAAATGGTGGTGTCGTGGGAGGGAGACTTCAGTGTGACTTAAACCTCTAAAACTGGGCACAGTGGCGACAGTGACAAGGCAGAAGAAGAGTGAGTATGAGACTGAAGAATAAAAGGTAACATTTTCCATGCAAATAGGCAAATTCTTCATAACCTTAGAAGGAGACAGCAGGTCCAAAATGGAGTCACTAGTGCTAAATCCTATGTCAGCAAACCAAGACTTAATACCCAATGCAACTGCATTTCAAGCGGCCACGATCCCCCCAGGAATGTAACCTTTAGCCAGTCAACATGAGCTGGCTGAATCAGCACCAGCGAGATAATCCACCTACTAGATCCCTTCCATCTCCCTTAGGAAGGCAAACTTGCCTGAAACAATGCATTCTTTGCTAATAATTTCCTTTTTCCACCCTTTTTCTGCCTTTAAAAACCTTTCTTCTTGAACAGCTCCGTGAAGTTCCTTTCTATTGCTAGATGGGATCCTGCTCAATTCATAAATCAGTTGAATAAGGCCAATTTGATCTTCAAATTTATTCAGTTGAATTTCTGTTATTTAAAAATACCAAAAATTTGGGGTGCCTGAGTGGCTCAGTGGCTGAGCATCCAACTCTTAATTGGGGTTGGGGTCATGATCTCAGGGTCGTGAGATCCACACTGGCTGTGAAGCTTCCTTAAGATTCTCTCTCACTCCCTCTCCCTCTGCCCCTCCCCCTGGACCCTCACCCACAGCTGGGGTGCAGAATCTCTCTTTTTTTAAAAAAAAAAAATTTCTCCAGGACCTTCAAATCTGCCTTCTCATTCTAATCAATTAATCATTTATTAAGCTTCTGCGACATCACAGTTAAATTCATCACCAAATCTCAGGCAGTTTCATCACAAGAGTTTTTACAAGGAATGGAATGCTACTTTTTCCATAATCCCACATGAACAGCTTTATCATCATGTACGGGAGAGATACAGCCTCTTCTACAGCCTCTTAAGAGTTACAGATTGCTTCCAGATGCTTTTCAGCTGATTTCAAGCCTTTCTTCATCCTGTGACTGCTGAATTATGAAAGAGCATCTCTAATTCATGAGAAATACTTCTCCCATCTTAGTGTCCATTATCATATATCCTCCCCTTACACTCAACATTTTGAGGCACTCACACATACGCTTTAACTCAGGTAATAAGGCATCGCTGTGTGTCGGTAAGGGCTTTACTGAGAACCACTTCTATTTCACTGTCGTGATTCCCCAGCAGCAACACTTTGGGACTTCAAAGGAAGCCGAGTCCTTTGACAGTAATGCAGAGAATGACATCGAAAGCAAGGTTAAACAGAATTAAAGTAAACTGAAAGGACTCTTTTAAAATTCTCTGGGTCTTGATAATTCCCTTGGTTGTCATCGCATTTAAAAACAAAATATTTCTCCTGCTAAAAAGGAGGAGGGGAAGTTGGCAGTTAACAACTCAGTCACACTCAAATCTCTGCTCCAGCAAGTGCTCTCCTTTGAACAAAATGTCCTATCTCCATATAATAAAATCAAATTCAGGCTCACACTCCTTCTGTGTGACAGCAATGCCACATCCCTAATTTCAACAAAAGAACAAAATTTAAACCTCATTTCCAGATGGCATAAATTCAGTGAATTTAGACCTCTGCTGTGCTGAGTTCAGAAACCTGCTAATAGACAGGAATACACAAAAAGTATTAGCAAAACCAGCAAATGAACACAGGGGCGTGGGGGGTGGATAATTAATACCCACATCATAAATTTCTCCCTATAATCAGTAAAACAGATGCAGGGGTTTACACAGGAGGTGTGGATTTATCCATAGCACTATATTAATTGACCCCTGTTATAATCAAGTGCTTTCCTGCAGGGTAATTAAATCAATCAATCAAAACAGAAATCTCAAAAAGTTCAACAAGTTCATTCCAACACATGCAACTGACTATGAGCTAATTACTGAATAATTTCACTCTTCAAAAGAGCTGAGATAGATTATATTCACATGTGGAAACTGCAGAGTAGAACAAAATATTCTATGTGGTCTTACAATCTTCACTGATTCCATTAAGCATATAATAACTCAGCCTTAAAATGGATGCATTAAACCCAATCCCTGAATTTCATAGATGATAAAATGAAGTACAAGAGGCTAAGGGGCCTGTTCAAGAGTGAATAGCTGGAAAATGTGAAGACAGAGGTAGATCCCATATCTTCTGACCCACGGTGATGTTATCTTCTCCACATTAAGCTCACAATTCCTCAACTATTCTACCCATTAAGTTGATCTTATTCATCTCCCTGAATAGCAAAAACTTTTTTTTATTAACATAAAAAGTATTATTTGTTTCAGGGGTCCGGGTCTGTGATTCATCAGTCTTAACACAATTCACAGCACTCACTATAGCACATAGCCTTCCCAGTGTCCATCACCCAGCCACCCCTTCCCTCCCACCCCCTCCCCTCCAGCAACCCTAAACCTTGGGGAAAAGTTGAAACAAATCAAGCTTCAATCTTCCATTTCCATCAATCAATCCCTGAAATTTTGCATTAGATATATAGAGTCTTTTCTTTACCCAAGAAACCTAGCATTAAGTTGGATGACTTTGGGAAGGTCTCAACCAGGAAACAAATTAGGGAGTTGTAGCATATCCCAAAGGAGGAAAAACAGGCAGGGAGAGATTACAGACATCTTAGAAATGAATAAAAAATACAAGCTTATTAAATGAATAATGAAGGTGAATGAAACCAAAAGCTAAGTATTAAAGTGCTATTTCCCCAAGTGACTACTCAAAAGATGCTTCTTAAAGAGGAGGAAAAAAAAAAAAAAAGGTAGTAACCATTGCTGATTAAAGTTCTGAATTCAAACAAATTTGGAAAACACTACATTCTAAATATCCCTCTTAAATATTCACACAAAGCACATTATGTGTATTAAGGCTCTAAAAAAAAACTGCAGGAAAGAAGCCCGCTTAGTTTTAATCGAATGTTCCCCAGTCTTATTTGACATCTTTGGTTTGTGGAGCTTGTACTGACATCCTCCAAGAAACACATTTCAGGAAGCACATACAGCATTTTCGATGAATAACATGAATATGACCCTCATTAAGCAGCATTTGTAGTGAGATGGGCTTCCTCTTCCAGAACCAACTGTTAAAAATCAACTCATGAAATAAAAGATACCTGTAATTATAATGAAAATAACCACCACCAACAACGTGTAATAAGTGCTATGTGCAAGGCACTGTGCTAAGCGCAATTTTTTTTGAGAAGTGGTGGGGGTGTATTCAAATTCAAATTACACTCCCCAGAGGTTGTATCGATTCATAAACAAGCAAAACACTTTAACACAAATAAACATAATATGTACACTGTTCTGTACCCTACATTTTCACCAAACATATACTAGCAATTTTTCCAAAACAATACATAAAGAGATTCACTGGTATTTTTTATGACTGCACGGTTTCTAACGTCCAGACGTAACAGTGTTTTTATTCAATTGCTGTGGATGAACATTTCAGCTGTTTCCAATCTTTAACCATTATAAACACTCCTACAATAATTATCTTGTATGTAAATCATTTTCTTATGCATGTAATATGTATGTGCGTGTAAGATTTATAGTATACATATAGTATATAGTACATATATATATAACATATAATATATACAAATAGTATACATTTATAGTACACAGGAATATACAGTATATCTCAGAGAACGTATTCACATCTAGGATAAATTTCTAGAACTGAAGTTCCTAGTCAAAACATACAAGATTCTTCATATGATAGATTTTGCCAAATGGCCCACTAAAGAGACTACTGTGCTGCATTCATACTCTTCGCAGTGTAGGTTATAAACCCATCTAATAGTGGTAAATGGTACTTCCACATAGTTGTCACATGCAAATCCCCTTTAATGAGTGGAGTGTAGAAGCCACTGTCATTTCCCCTCCAAAAGGCCATTTGTGTCCTCTGTCCATTTGTCTACTGATGGGCTGGACTTTTTCTTGGGGATTTGTAGAAGCTCTTTATTAGAAAAATTAGTCCCCCTTTATGATATGAAAAGCTAACATTTTTCCCAATTTTCTTGTTCTCTCACTTTCCTAATGCAGGATTTTTTCAGTTAGGCTTTTTGGGGGGGATATTATGATCGAGTTGATCAATCTCTTTTATGGCTTCTTGGTTTTCTGTCTTATTTAGAAAGGCTCTAATGGGGCGCCTGCGTGGCTCAGTTGGTTAAGCAACTGCCTTCAGCTCAGGTCATGATCCCAGAGTCTTGAGATCGAGTCCCACATCAGGCTGCCAGCTCCATGGGGAGTCTGCTTCTCCCTCTGACCTTCTCTACTCATGCTCTCTCTCACTGTATCTATCTCAAATAAACAAATAAAATCTTTAAAAAAAAAGAAAGAAAGAAAAAAAGAAAGGCCCTATGTACTCCAAGATTATAAGTTTCTCATGCAATCTTCCAGAACTTATTTTTTAAATATCTGTTTTATATAGCTTTTTGCTTAATATTTAAGGGACTGCTCTAAACAGCTTTTTCACTCCATATGGCTACCTGCTTATCCCACTAGTATTTATTGAACAGAGCATCTTTCTCCAAATAATCTGAAAGGCTATCTTTATCATATGCTAAATATGGTGTTTGGTAATACCAATGTTTCAATTACTGTAGCCTTACAATATGTTTTATTTTGTTCTTTGTAAGTAGGCTCCACACCCAGGGTGGAGCCCAGAGTGGGGCTTGAACTCACAACCCTGATATCAAGACCTGAGCTGAAACCAAGAGTCCGACATGTAACCGACTGAGCCATCTAGGCGCCCAGCACCTTACAATATGTTTTCATGTCTTTTTCAGAACTGTCCTGGCTATTCGTGCTTATTTTTCCATGCAAACATAAAATAAGCTTGTTTAGTAACTCCCACCAAAAAAAAAAAAATCCTATTGTTATTTTCACTGGAACTACATCAAACACACACATTAATTTAAGGAAAACTGGCATCTCTATATCCAAGAATAGGACAGGCCTTTTCATATCTTTTCTGTATCCCTCAGGAGCATTAAGTGCCTTCATATACACTGTATATATTTCTTAAGTTTATTCTTTTTTTATGCTAATGGTCTTTTCTCCCACTCTATCTTCAACAGTATTGTTGGTATATATGAAAGCTATAGATGTTGACATATTATCTTGGTATCCAGGCCCATTTATGTATTATCTATAAAATTAGTTTGCATTCTAGTAATATATTCCTATCATTTGCAAGTAATATTTATTGCCTTTTATACTCTTATAACTTTATTATTTTCTCTTGTTCAACTATCCTGACTTGTGATTCCAAAACACCACTAATAAACAGTAAAAATAGTGGGCATTCCTATTTTGCTCCCTACTTCCATGGATATGTTCTTAAATCTCCTATTAAGCCTAAGATGGTTTTTGGCTCGAGACAAACATACCTTATGTTGCTAAGGATATTCTCCTCCTCTATTTTGAGGGATTTTTAGATCAATAAATGATATTGACTTTTATCAGATGGCTTTTCCATAAAAATATGATTTTTGTTACTGATACTTAATAAGATAATGAACGCCGTATCACCGAATCCTTCTTGCATTCCTAAAACAATCCTCATGTGTTATGGTATATTATTCTTGTAATGTGTGCAAAGATACTAAATGTCTTTTCTCACTCAATTCTGTAAGCAACCTGACCGGGCGGGTGCCGCCATCATGGCTACTCTAGCCCTCGCTCACGGGACTCCTGCTCTCCTCGCATCGCTCCTCAAAACATGCCGTCTGGCCCCAGGGCCGGGGCAGCGCCTGCCAGACCTGCTGCTCCCTGAGATCCCCTCTCCCCAGATACCTGCAAATATCATTCCCTTCTCCATTTATGTCTCTGCTCCCAGGTCACTCCATACAGAGGTGCCCCATCCACCCCACATAAAACAGAAAGAAACTACCTTCTAATCATGTCATTCCACCCCAACTTTTCATTTTTTCATGGAGCAACTGTTTCTGTCTAAAATAGATTTCACTTCTATTAATTTATATTCCATTTCTCCCTGCAGAATAGAAGTTCCACAAATGCAGGGACTGTGTCTGCTTTGATCACTGCTTACTTACCAGCGCCAAGAACAGGGCTGGCACATAGAAATTACTTAATATCCATTGAACAAATGAATGAATGAACACATGAATGAATGAATGAATGAATGAATATCCATTTATTTAAGTAATCTCTATACCCAACATGGGACCCGAACTTACAACCCGGAGATCAAGAGTAGCATGCTCCACTGACTGAGCCGGCGAGGCACCTCATGAATATCCATTTTATAGACAGGAAACTAAAGCTTAAAAAGATCATGTAACTAAAACTACACAGTGGCCAAGCTGGGCCTGAAGCCCAAGTCTAACTTTCAATTCTCTACCCTTAACCATTAAAACAAGTGACAGGTGATTTTAGGCATAGAAAATGCTCATATAATCTTATGAACACTAACGCACAAGTTACTGACTCCATTGAAAGAGGCAAACTGTAGAGAGTGCCTGTATGAGATAAGCAAAAGAATCAGAAGATGGCCTCCAGAGAATTCCTTAAAAATTATGGGCAGAGAAAGGAGAATCCTCTTATATTGCTGGTGGGAATGCACGCTGGTGCAGCCATTCTGGAAAACAGTGTGGAGATTCCTCAAAAAGTTAAAAATAGAGCTAGCCTATGAGATTCCTCAAAAAGTTAAAAATAGAGCTAGCCTATGACCCAGCAATTGTACTACTGGGTATTTACCCCAAAGATACAAATGCAGTGATCCGAGGGGGCACCTGCACCCCAATATTTATAGCAGCAATGTCCATAGTAGCCAAACTACAGAAAGAGCCCAGAAGTCCACCAACAGATGAATGGATAAAGAAGATGTGGTGTAAAATACAAATGATGGAATATTACTCAACCATCAAAACAATGAAATCTTGCCATTTGCAATGACATGGATGGAACTAGAGAGTATTATGCTAAATGACATAAGCCAATCCGAGAAAGACAATCATCATATGATTTCAATTCTATGTGGAATTTAAGAAACAAAACAGAGGAGCAGAAAGGAAGGGAGGGAAAGATAAAACAAGATGAAATCAGAGAAGGAGACATAAGAGACTCTTAACCATGGGAAACAAACTGAGGGCTGCTGGAGGGGAAGTGGATGTGGGAACGGGGTAACTGGGTGATGGACATCAAGGAGGGCACGTGAGATAATGAGCACTGGGTGTTGTGTGCAACTGATGAATCACTGACCTCTACCTCTGAAACTAATAATATGTTAATCAACTGAATTTAAATTTTAAAAAAAGAAAAGAAAATTATGGGCATTCTATTAGGGCAGCTCTCTTCTCTCAATACCTATGAACCTTACATGGCAAGCATCCCAAAACCCTGACTTTCTTCAACATATGTCCTTGGACATCCAGAAGATAAAACGGGATGCTTCAGGGCTGAACGCCACTAAACACGTGCTTACTACCGGCGGCAGATACAAGTACTAGAAGTGCACTCACCCCACAGACGAGCCATTTTACAGCTGGGACAGACACCAGGGACGTGGCTTTGGAAAATGATTTGCTCTTTCAGAATCTAAGAATCTTCTTTGGTTTTAGGGCAATTCACAGGTAGGTATTCTTCACGTTCGTTCCCTCTTCTATCACTGGGCCACTTTCTTGAACCAACGTAAGGCCAAAAACAAACTTTCAGAACTCTCCATTTCTGATATTAAAGTGTCTTCAATTTTTTTTCAGAATGCAGTCAAACTCTGTATTTTAGAACTGTGGAGCTGATCCAGCATCGCAATGTGTCCCATTTCATTCCGTCAATGTAAAGCATAATGAGCAAAGATTGAGCTAGTGAGGCAGAACTAAATGTTTTGAACCTGTGAATTTAAAAAGCAAGGCTCATTTCTGTTATTTCTAAGTAGTAAATAAAATCATCTTCCAACAGTTCACTATCAAATTACAGTCATCTTTCCGCCAGCACACACTTGAGGAATGCCACAAAAGGACTTTTCTAACAGTTCGTGGTATTGTTGCCCATAACCTCCTAAATATTTCTCTCATTGGCTTCTATTCAAAGATAAATGGAAGGCAGTAAAATTTATGGAGAATGTATTCAACTGCTTAAAATACATCAAGCAAAAGGGAAAAGATTTTAGAGCTGGATTATGCGCTGTGAAACAATAGCCCCTCCGGTCTGCCTCGGCTTCACTAAGAGCTGACAAAACTGGCCGGCAGGTCAAGTTCCGAATCACCTCCAACACAGAGCTCGAATCTCCCACCTTGATGTCTCACCTTGGTCAAGGCCAGAGGAAACACCTGTCCTTCACATTTCTACACAACATCACTTTGTAGGCCACAAATACAAGCTTTCACGCGGGGACGAAGAAAATTCCAGAGCACTGAACAAATTTCTGCTCTCTTCAACCAGTCTGTTGAGTGTCCCTTTGCCTCTCTGGGCTGTTCAGAGAGTGAAGAGTGGAAAGGGACCTTTCTGTAAAACTGAAAAGTGTAACCAGAGAAGTCTGCCCTTTAAACAACTCATAGAAAGGTAAAATACAACACTAGTTAAGGTTTAAAATTTAGCTCTGAAAGTTATATGCTAGCCCTTGACCAACATGGTGCAAGATTTTAATGAAACAAGATTATGAAAGTGAAGTCAATTGAAGTCTATTTTTTTTAAAGATTTTATTTATTTATTTGAGATAGAGACAGAGAGAACATGAGAGGGGAGAAGGTCAGAGGAAGAAGCAGACTCCCCCTGGAGCTGGGAGCCTGATGTGGGACTCGATCCCAGGTCTCCGGGATCATGACCTGAACTCAAGGCAGTTGCCTAACCAACTGAGCCAGCCAGGTGCCCAATTGAAGTCTATTTTTACATTTCATGGGCCAAGGAAGAGGCATGAAAGAATTTTTTAAAGTAACATTTAAAAGACACCATACTTTATAAAATTAAGAAAAGAAAAAAAAAGACAATTGTGCCAGTTCAGAAATACCTTAGAATAGGGAAGTGAGGGAGTCTAAAAGCATTCACTATAAAAAAGAGAAGCCAGAGTATTAAATTTGAAGAGAGAGAGAGAGATTAACAATGAGAAAAAGTCGCCTTAATAAAACTCAGCATAATACAAGAAAATAATTTATTCGCCTTGTATAATACTATTTTGTTTTATTTAGTCCTTTCTCTAAGAATTCTAGAGATCTTTTTAAGTATTGTCCACTTAATCCTTCATTTACCAGTATAAAAGGAAAAGGCACTGCTATTACCATTTGCAAACATGCAAGAGATTTCAGTAACCAAAAAAAAAAAGTTTCAGGAAACTTTAAAGAAGACAGGAAGTAGACTGTTTCTGGCTTGGCGTTTGGAGAGGAGATGCGGCTGAAACATACAATAAAGACAGAAATAGGGGTGCCTGGGTGGCTCAGTCAGCTGGGTATCTGCTTTAGGCTCGGGTCCATGATCTCAGGGGCCTGGGATGGAGCCCCGAGTGGGACTCCCTGCTCAGCAGAGTCTGCTTCTTTCTCCCTCTCCCTCTGCCACTGCCCTGCTTGTGCTCTCTCTCTCCCTCTGTGTCAAAAAAATAGATAAAATCTTAAAAAAAAAAAAAACAGAAATATATATAATATAGGACCCTGGCTTAAGTAAGCAAACACATCTGGAGTTTTCTTACAGGAAAAATAAGCTTGGCAGAATCTCAGTTTACACTCTAGCATCCAAAAATATCTTTTTTATATCAACTTTTATATCCAATTATATCAAGTGCATGCTTTATAATTCTTCAAAACAGACCAACACAGGGCATCACCACTCACATTTCTTTCTTTGAGTCTCAGAAGCAAGAAATGTTCAGAAGTATGAAAAAATGCTAACCTCAATATGAAATCCCTAACAGAAAACACTAAAAGTGAGACGGGTTGCTACAAAAAAAAAAAAAAAAAAAAGGAAAGAAAAATAGAGCAAGAGGAAAAGATTCCACCGTTTTCGGAGGTAGGCTCAAAACAGAAAATGCAATAAACATCCTTTGCAGTCACAGGGCACTTGTACATGGTTCTCTTAATATTTGTTTAGGTTTTTATTCCCCTTGGAGGCTGTGATCTCCTTGAAGGCAAGGACCTGGCTTTATATCAGCCTGGCCTATCAGCCACTGAATTCAAATAAACGAACCAAGGGTTGAGTCAATTAATCTTTCTTAAATTCTCTTGACGGAAAATATTCACAGCATTTGTATTATGTAAATTTTATACCTATTAAAACAATAGTAAAAGATCATGGCCTCAAACACACGTCAAAAGCCAACTGGCAAGGAAAAGGCTTGTTTCAATTATTAAGGGAAAGCTATTTTTCTAAGTTTTATTTCCAGTATCATTAACACAGAGCGTGATAGTAGTTTCAGGTGTACAATATAGTGACTGAACACTTCCACACTACAGCAGGTGCTCACCACAAGTGTCCCCCTTCACCCCCATCACCTGCGTAACCCCCTCCTACTTCCCCTCTGGTAACCATCAGTTTCTTCTCTGTAGTTAAGGGTCTGTTTCTTGCTTTGTCTCTTCCTTTCCTTTGCTCATTTGTTTCTTAAATTCCACAGGAGTGAAACCATACGGTATTTGTTGCCAAAGCAAAGCTATTTTGAGGTCAGAACCTAAGTCGCTGGACTCTAACGTAAAGGCAGTTGTTTTACAATAAACAGTAAGCCTTTAAAATTAACTCTCCAAAAAAAAAAATAAATAAAATAAAATAAAATAAAATAAAATTAACTCTCCACACGTCCAGGGTCCTTAACTGTCCAGGCAGGTGAATACACAACCTCAAAATACCCATCAAGTTATATCTGATTTGTGGGTCAGGTGACAGGCATGCTGTTGAAACCGATTCACCTTCTTTATGCCAATGCAAACAGATTCTACAATGCTAGTTTCCACGGTAGTAAGCACAGATTCAGAGTGCTGGGTTGGTTGGTTGGTTGGTTGGTTTTTCTAATAAGAATCCACGGTAAAAGGAAATTCAGGGAAATCTAGAGGCCTGCTTTCCTTCAGGCTCCCTCCTATCCTCAAGTATTTCAATCTATTTTGCCTCTTCCAAGAAATGCCAAGTCTGTCTATTTGGAACATGGCCCTGGAGGTCCTGAAGCTAGCACCGGCCCCCCACCTCCCTTAATCTGCTCGGCATCTGTACTCACTAAGTCCCCTGAGGTCAAGACATCAGAAAATCTTATTCAACTAAAAAAGGTGACCTTGGAGTATAGCGCTCTGTCTTTGAAAAATAAAGCCTACCCCAGCCAGCATCTGAGGCAATTAACGAACATCGTGCCCACCATCTCTGCCGGGCAAAATAAGACCCTGGAGCAAAAAATGCAATGTGGCCACAGACCAAAGAAGGAAAATGAAAACCTCAAAGAGAAAGATGCAGAGGGTAAAGATATTATTATTAATTACTGAGTCTAAATTCCTACTACTGACATCCATGACTTGAAGAATGAAGAACTTTCCTTGATCAATCGGTTCTCACTAGACAGACTGTAAGACTGCCAGGCAGGAACCCTCTTCTCTATATTGTCACCGCCGTTCAACAAATCAACCTGTATCAACCCTAAAACCGACACAGATATCCAAGGACAAAAAGGTCTAGATGATAGTAACACACATATTTGTGATAGAAATAGGGAGTCCTGAGCTCAAAGGGAAAGTCTAAATGGCATTAATATGCATGTTCCTGATAGAAATAGGGAGTCACCCACTTAAAGTTAATTGTCATAATCAAACCTCTGACTTCAACAGAAAGAACCACCGCTCCAACTCACTAAGGCCTTTTCTACCCACCCAAGGCCAGGGAACTCAAACTACTGACATCTTGATGTCCTTCTCAGTGACCCTATGGAAGTGAAAGAGTAATTCAGGTCAGAGCAAGAATCTTTAAAAGACATTTTCAAAGCACAAATAGTCCTTTTCGAAAATGCGCTGGCCCTAAGCCCACAGTACAGACACCTTTTACTCGCCAGCGTGCCTTAGCACACAGAATCTCATTACTGACTGAATCGCAGACACAATGCACTTACAAAGTAAAAGTACATTAAATACCCACATATGCAGCTTTCTTTTCTACACTATTAGACAAAAAGCACAAGTGGAAAAAGCGAGGTACTGACCTCTAGCTTAAACACAAATGGAATGATCCTACCACACATTACTTAAAAATGCAAAGCACTGTCTCAAGTTAATTTGTCACTTGGAGAAATCGCTGTGCTTTTAGGATGAGAATTCATTTATGAGAAGCTCTTAGCATGGTTTTCCCCTAACCTTCTCAATTTATCTTACATTTGCTGCTCTTCCACAGAAAACTTTTATGTGCAATTTTAAGGCTGTCTAATGTGAGTTACAAGGTCATGGTCTTTGAAACCCAGAGAACAATCTAATGAAAAGGACATGATGCTACCAGCTGCCGGTGACGTGCCCTCTCCTGACCCAACATGCTAAAAAGATAGGATCAGGTGGGATTTTCTATGATCTTTATGGAGGAGGAAAGAAGAAGGGTTGGGGCCAGCTTATATTTGACTGTGAAGTGGGGAGAGAAGAGCCATACAATTTTTGTTTAAAAATAAGGACCTGCAAAAAAGAAATCCATAATTTTAACATGATCCATTTACTTTAGAGAAAGAATAACGATTTCAGGTGCACTGAAACAACCAGTCTTTTAACCACAATGAGCTTTTAAGACTAGTCTAGGCAGCAGCCAAGCGTCTTCAGAAGTAACCAGAGCAGGAGCCAGCGGGCGTGTCCAATACCTTGAGGTGCCGGGTAAACCTGGTGATAATTTCACGCTTTTCTCCCAGCCTCAGGGTCATCAACTGTAAACAGGGATAATACCTCCCTGCTCTATATACCTCCCACGATCAGACTTTTCAAAGAAACTGTATCTGGGGCACCTGCCAGACTGAGTGGCTCAGTGGGTTAAGCCTCTGCCTTTGGCTCAGGTCATGATCTCGGGGTCCTGGGATCGAGCCCCGCATCGGGCTCCTTGCTCAGCAGGGAGCCTGCTTCTCCCTCTGCCTCTGCCTGCCGCTCCTCCTGCTTAGGCTCTCTCTGTCAAATAAATAAATAAAATCTTTTAAAAAATAAAAAAGAAACTATACCTGAAACGACTGAATTAGTATGCACCCTGCCCCCTACCTAGAGACAGAAAATCATGGTTTTGTAGTACAAGTAAAGAACCAATCTCACTCCACTTGATGTACACAGTGACACTTGAGGAGACCACAAGGCAGGCTAACTAGGACTGCCAATCCCCCTGAGAGCTCTTCCACCTCAAATGGCTGCAAATCTTGTGAAGACTTCTTACAACTATTATCCCACAGCAGCTAAAGAAAGAGTTAATCAGCTTTGGGGGGGGGGGAGGGGCACACATAGATCCTTTCCAGAATCTGATGAAAGCTATAGACCTGCTACTCACCAAAACTCATATCCATACACATAAACAAATCTTATTTTTCTGATATCGAGGGTAGTTCTTGGATCTTATATCAGCAATCCCCAGCTGCAAGCTTTTGAATGACTGACTAGTTCATCAGAAAGGCACAAGAGAAAAAGAACAGGTTTGCAATGCGAAGGCAGATAAGAAGATCGTAATTACATAGGTGCTACATTGGGAATCCTCCAAGAGACCCTCACCAGAGACGTGAAGCTAAAATGCCTGAGTGACCTCTGTAGTATCCAAATGAATGAGGCCCTAGTTGGTCCAGCAGAGGATCACTTCGTTTCATACACAACCAAGTTTCCTAACACCTAAAACATAGTGTTCATACACATCTAGTGGCTGCTTCCAAACTTCCACCTAAAAGTTACCAAGGGGTGGTAATCTAATTGGCAACCAGAGCTAGAATACTTGTTTTGAAGACAAAGTTGCTGAGGACTTCGTATAAGATGGGGAAAATATAAAACGTTCGCCAAAGCAAGAAGAGCATTTTAGAAGGTTAGGGTACAGGGGAAGCAGCATTAAAATACCCCCACAGTGGGGCACCTGGGTGACTCAGTCCGTTAAGCGTCTGCCTTCAGCTCAGGTCATGATCTCGGGGTCCTGGGATGGAGACCGTCACCCCTGCTAAGCAGGGAGCCTGCTTCTCCCTCTCCCTGTCTCTCTCCCCTCCCCTCCCCTCCCTCCTTGTGCTCTCTGCTCTTGCTCATGCTCACTGGCTCTCTAATAAATAAAATATTTTTTAAAGATTTTTATTTATTTATTTGACAGAGAGAGAGAGATCACAAGTAGGCAGAGAGGCAGGCAGAGAGAGAAGGGGGAAGTAGGCTCCCCACCGAGCAGAGGAGAGCCCGATGTGGGGTTCGATCTCAGGACCCTGAGAGCCGAAGGCAGAGGCTTTAACCACTGAGCCACCCAAGCACCCCTACAATATTTTTTTAAAGCAAGAGATGGACACAAGCAGGGGTAGTAGGAGAAGGAGAAGCAGGCTTCCCGCTGAGCAGGGAGCCTGATGCGGAGCTTGATCCCAGGAACCTGGGGATCATGACCTGAGCCAAAGGCAGACGCTTAATGAGTGAGCCACTCAGGCGCCCAGTTTTTTTTTTTTTTTAAGATTTTATTTATTTATTTATTTGACAGAGAGAGACACAGTGAGAGAGGGAACACAAGCAAGGGGAGTGGGAGAAGGAGAAGCAGGCTCCCCGCTGAGCAGGGAGCCCGATGTGGGGCTCAATCCCAGGACCCTGGGACCATGACCTGAGCCGAAGGCAGACGCTTAACAACTGAGCCACCCAGGAGCCCCAAATAAATAAAATATTTTTTAAAAATACCCCCATGCCATCCCTGGCACCATTAGTACTCCAACTCTAGCAGTTCTCAAGCTTCGCTCTTGGAGCAGAATCACCCCGAAAGCCTGTGAAATACCAACTGCTGAACTCCAGCTTCAAAGTTTCGGATTCAGCAGGCCTGCGGCAGAGGCCAAGAATTTCATTCGAACAAGTTAGAGAGGCTGCTGCTGCCCATCCAGGCAACCACACTTTGAGAAGTGCTGATCTACACAGTTGGAGCCGGGGCCACATAGGACATCCCAACTTGGTTTAAGCCCAGTCACAGTCTCATCCATATGCCGTACCTGTCATCAGATAGAAAGACCAGTACCTCTCCTCCACTCAAGTCAGCTTCTTACCTGTGCTACCTCACGGTGCATATCGTGGGCTGAACGACACACAATAAGTTTCTCAACAGCTGGTGAGTGTCTATAGTAATTCACACTACTTCCTGCCAAGGAAGAACTTTGAGCTATTCTGTTTTAAAACTGTACCCTCAGGAAGCAATAAATAGCAAACTGGTGCTAGGAATATTTAAGACTTAGCAAAACACCCATTACCTCCAGAGCTGTGGTTTTCAAATTGAGCTCCACGGAGCCCCAGATGTTATACCCATATACCTCAAGGGTTGGGGAGAAAGGGAGGAGAGCAATCAAAGAAGCTTTGGGCCTCCCATTTCAGTCCCTCTCTGAACTCGAAGTTCAGGTTTTCTCTGATATGTAGATTAGCATAAATTACATTTATTAGTGGTTTTACAGTCCCTTTGAGGGAAAGAAAAGTTTAAAGAAGAAAGGATTTGATTACCTCTAAGGGTCCCTCCACTTCTATAATTCTACTAAATACAACAATCAAAGGCTAATTGGCACATTATAAAAATAAAAATATAAAACTGGCCCAGAAGGCTGACAAAAATGCTCAAAACAGCGAAGGCATATGAGTGGTTGCAGTCAGATCCCATTTGTGTCTGGATGTCATACACAGGAGCTTCGAAACTCACTGAGGGCAGCAAGAATGTCCCATTTGCATCTGTTCTAGGGACTGTGGTGGGGTGGGGGAGGGGAGCAGCGTCAGGCAGAGGTGTTGTGCATTCATTATCTCATTCAACAAAATGATTTCTGAGCTCCTCTGGCAATGATGAATATCACACCGTCCCAAATCTAAAGGAGATCACAGGGACCCCGAAAGACCTACCCTCAGCCAACCAATACCTAATTGCACAGAGAACCAGGTTAGAGTCCAAAGTCAAACTCAAGCCAGCAATTACCAACAATCAAAACTATCCTTGAAAATTCCCTGTAATTCCTCATAAAATACAATACTGTGCTGTACAATCCTAGGTCCAAGATAACCAGTTTTTTCTGCCCCCTAGGAAAGACGATTTACCTCTTCAGGTAAACACCAGATGAAGTACTTGGCCTGCATTTTATAGGCCATGTGCTTAAGCCCGATTTCACTCTCTCTGAGAGGAAATGAAATCTCCCCTAAAACAGCAGGCTCTTGTCTCTCATCTCACATTCACTCTAGGACCTATACTCATCATATTTCAATTGTCGTTTCTTGACCTTTTTTTTCCTCTCAGCCAAGTGCATTAGTTTAATTCCCATGAGTAAAATATGCATATAATGACTTTGCTGTAATATCACCATCTTAATATTTACCCAAAGTTATGCCCAAAATGCCACCATTTCTTCGAGTCAACACACTGTGAATTCTCCTTCTGAATGCAAACATTATCCCTACGCAAGAAAAGGAATGTATAACCAAATTAGTTCCAGTTATCTGGAAAGACCAGAGATGCCAGAGTGAACGGGTAAGTTTTGGCAAGTAAGAAGAAAATCAAGAAAGATCTGGAATATGAAATAGACGTCCAACAAACTGAGACTGTCAGGGAACAATGCGAACCCATAGTACACCCCAAGAAGAGGACTGGAGGAAGCAAGAGGAGATTCTAATGACATATATCCAAAGTTCTTCATGGTCAGCCCTACCCTCTTACGTTACGTAGAAATCCCATTCACAAGTCCTCCAGATGAGAAATGTTTCCAGATGGGCCTATCAGGCCACGCTGATGTGACCCAACTAGACCACCCAATCTGTTGCATAGTCCCAACCGCTAATGCCTTCCACTGCCTCAAGGTCACACAGACTCATGTGGCTCCAGACATAGCCCTGGAGACTAATACAGTCCCCCCCACATCTTTCTCCCTTCCTGTTGTCCTCCCACAATGGGAAGAGCGGGTGCCACACCCACCACACCTCAGACTCTCTGAGGGCAGCATCAACAAAGTGCTGGGAAGGCTCCGCAGTTCCGCAGGTACGGGTAGGGATACCTTATTCCGGGCGACAACAAACGTCTTCTCAGGACACAAAGCACTCTCGGCCAGCCCCTTCCCCTCACCTTTTCTGTAGCCTTTCTTCCTCTTTGTCACACTGTAAATTCTGCGGCCGTCGCCCCTCAGCCCACTCCCTCTCATTTCCTCTCTTTCATCTTATCATTTTTAGCTCACCGCACATCCCTCTCTCTTCGTCCCCTTCAGATCCCATGTCACCTTCATGTTCACTGTCAACCTTCCAACCCTCTGATACTTAGGCACTGGTTCTCCAGATGAATAGGTGGCACATTTAAATGCAAAAAACGCACCCCAAAAAAGCTGTTTCTGCGAGTCAAATAAACACCAGATACATTTTCCTACAATTACACAATTTAAGCCCTGTTCCATTCTTCTAGACACAAATGTGCCTCGGCCACCTGTCCCTCCCCGGTGACAGCCTGAAATCATTCCTCTCCACATTTCCCTCCTGCAGTGAACTTCTGATCTGCTCAGAACTTCTACTTGACCTCGGCCCACACTTACCACCATCTTAAATTCTTCAGCTGATTTTGGAAATGAGAAATTTTAAGCAGGCAATTAAAAACGACTAGTAAAGCTGCTCTTGACAGGACTAGACTTAACTCTAATGAGATAAAATGACAAGCACATGGCTTGCTGCCAAGGCATCATGAACAGTTTAAGAATTAGATTCAAAATAGCTGACAAAATCTGAAAGGCAGAGCGACCTCTACGCATTTGATCTTTTGCTTGGTTTGCACTGTGTGCAAGATATGAAACTCAAAATATTAAGATACCAGTTTAGGAAGAGACCTTCAATTCAAGATTTAGGAAGAGGCGTTGGGGGAGATTACTATAGCAGAATACTTACTAAGTACATGTAACTATTTTTATCTGCAGTGAATATGAAATGCATAATATACCGTTTTCCTAAATTTTATGCACTGAATACATTTTTCCATCTTGCGGAACAAAATGATCATTTCTTTGCTAAGTGCTTACACCTCTCTCACGAATATTTAAACCTAACAAGTAGAAGAATAACAGGAGACCTACAGAAACTATTTCACTTAAATGTAATATATTAGGGGGCATCTGCGTGGCACAGTCCGTAGAACACCTACCTGACTCTTGGTCTCAGCTCAGGTCGTGATCTTGGGGTCGTGAGATTGAGCCCCACGCCAGGCCCTGTGCTCAGCATGGAGTCTATCTGGGACTCTCTCTCCTTCTGCCCCTTCCCCCCCTCAAACAAATACATAAATCCTTCTTTAAAATTTTAGTTAAATGTAATACATTAAAATCGTCAGACGCCATTTGGAAAAATACGTTAAAATCTTGATACGCGTTTGAAAAAACACATTTTCACAGGAATGTATCCTCAGACATCAAAAAGAAATGCTATTTTCTGTTAGATGTGCACAATTTCAATAAAAAATGGGTTCCCATTGCAGGGGAAAAAGTAAATTCTTAAAACATGAAAAAAATTCCAGGCATTCAAAATAGTTGACTTGAGATTCCTTTTATTTCACTTGTCCTTAAATCTAAGAGCATCTGTCCTGTAGTACAAAAAATGAAAGAAGCTTAACATCACCCCAGCTTCACCCCACTACCGCCACCCGTAAGCACCGGTTCTAGTTTTGGTAACCCCACAACAGGGGTCTTAACGCTTTAAGCCATTCCGGCTACGACCCCTGTTCTGGTTTCTTACTTCAGAAACCACTATCTTAAACCTGACACTAGAGATACATAAGGGAGATTAATGCACTGTTACCTTGAACAAGCAATTAAACGAGGCTGAAAAGCAGCAACTAAACCCCAAACCATTTGCTCTTTCACGATAGGAAGCTGAAGATAATCTTGTTTACTGAACATAAATCACTTGAGATCTGGCCACATTCCGAAATGATATTCCAGATGGAAACTGCACAAAGGCAGAAGCTGCTTACATGAGTATTTTCGTCCAACTCTAACAACAAACTCGACCAGTTTTTCCTGTTGCTTCTAGGAAAGCGATCACTTTAAACCAGGGACACAATTCAACAGAAGGGCTTCCCTAGACCCACTCAGGCTCTATTTTTGGTCCCCCCCCTGCGGTCCTGTTGTCCACCACCACCCCCCGCCCTTCTTCTAGCAGTATTGGGTTTCATGCAACTAAGTTTGCTTCCTCCTGCTTCAGTATCTATTTAAAAGTCTTCGGGAGTTTGCAGAACACAAACTCCATTGATCAAGCTGACCTTCTCATATATTTTTGTGGTATATTCACATTTCTCGGCAAATAAAGTCATGACACAGTCCTTCCATTTATGTGTGTGTGTGTGTATAATTTTTTGATTCTCTTGAGGGCTCTGTGAGGTTTATGCAGACAGGCCTCTCACAGAGGCTACTGTGTTTGCTAGGGTTCCTGTTCACATGCTGCTGGTTAGGAAGAGCTTGGCTTTCCTTTTCATTTCCTTGAGTTAAAGTCACTTAGACAAAGAGCCTTTGACAGCTACAATGGGCAACAAGTAAGTGACTTGTTTGTTTAAAGGTGCTATGTTCACAGCCAAATATTTAGATCGTGCTGGTTAATTCAGCAACCAAAGGCTTGTCAGGAGGCTTTCTTTATTACTCTCTTTCTACTAAATATCACGGGAAATGCCAGTGATCCCGATACAGATCCTCTGTGCCCCAGAAAAGCATGAGTGGGGCCCTGCTGAGAAAACCAAACAGGACAGCCGGCAGAGGGGTCTGCCTCCCCCAATACCCCTCCGCCCCCAGGCAAAAACCTCATTTGGTTTTAAAGTGCACTATAAGCAGAACACCTGCATTAAATCTCAGACCCCACACACATTCTCCCTCTTTATGCCTCAGGTCTAGATATCCCCTCAGATAAGCCAATGATACAAAATATCCCAGTGGACCTTACTCGCATCTGCCAGAAGTTACATTACAAGCTCCTACCAAACTTCCCTCCCGTCTGATTTTCCACTCCTCTGTGGGGCACACGTTCCAACCCCACACCATCTTCTCCACCGCCCAGGAACAATTACTTTATCCCCTAGCATAATCAACTCCCCAGGCGCCTAGTAGAGACTTTTCTAGAGCCTGTCCACACTGCAGTAGGCCGGATCCCACTTTTTCGTCTTCTTCTAGGACCAAGAACATGGCCCTTTCTCCCGGGCCTACCAGTTTCCTCTAAGACCATAAAGCAAGCCAGCAGCTTAACTGAGTCGCTGAACCACCACCAATTTCCTTCCGATCCAACATAATTCCGAGTTTTATGGCCTAAAACCAAAGCATCACAAAACCCAAGATCCAGAGCCACGCAAACTTGACTTTGACTCTGCTACTTACCATCCCTGTGATGGGGGCAAATAACCTCTGTCAGTTTCAGTTTTATCTCTAAGATGGAGATAACAACAGCATTTACCTTCACTGTGAAGACAGAATGAGATAATTCCGGGCACAGGGTAAGCTCCCAAAAAATGTTAGCTATGTTTAGCATTATATTAGTAATCTACTCTGTTATTACCACAGGGGTAACTGGCATAAACTGGTAAGCTTCAGGCCAAAGTTGAACTTTGTTTGGCTGTCACAATACATTTTGCTTTTGTTTATTACCTTCGTAGAGAAACCATTCTCCAGTCTGTCACACCCTCCTCACTCCCCCTTAGAATCTTATATTATCATTATACCACCTTTTGGACCCGAAATTTGTGATACCCCAACCTTCCCTCCCCAAACTAAAGGTCTCAGACGTACACGGGAATTTTTTTTAAACAAAAGTGTTACAAAACTAGGACAGCTAGACATTATACTAAAAACAATGCCTTTTTAAAAACCATAGCAAGGAGCCACCAACTGCCAAAGAGGTTAAGACCTCTCCATCAGGGCACCTGGGTGGCTCAGTCATTAAGCATCTGCCTTCAGCTCAGGTCATGATCCCAGGGTCCTGGAATTAAGCCCCACGTCAGGCTCCCTGCTTGGCAGAAGCCTGCTTCTCCCTCTCCCACTCCCCCTGTTTGTGTTCCTTCTCTCTCCGTGTCTCTCTGTCAAATAAATAAATAAAGTCTTAAAAAAAAAAAGACCTCTCCATCAGTCAAAAGGCACATAGGTGGGAAAGGCACAGATGGGAAAAGAGGAATGAATTCTACTTTGTAGTTTTAGGGGCAATAACAACTTCCAAAACATGGAGAATTTGTGAGATTCTTCTAAAACACAGGATCCCACTGTTAGCTTTGCTGGTCTAGAACAAAATGGACAGAGCAAACATAATACCAGCAGGTCAGAAAACACACATCAAAAGCCACGCTCTTCCCTAAGTGTAGAAGGCTATTACCCAGGCAATTTCTTGTTCCGAATGCACCTGTCTTAAATTCACCTACAGCTTTGTATCAAAAAGCTAAGTTGCCTGACATTTTTTTCCTTTTCTTACTAACTTAGCCCACAAAGATTTTCCAATAATGATAAAAAGATATAATAAGTAACACCCACCTTCTTTTTTTTTTTTTTTAGAAAGTGAGAGAGAGCATGAGAGGAGAGAGGGTCAGAGGAAGAAGCAGACTCCCCGTGGAGCTGGGAGCCCGATGTGGGACTCGATCCCGGAACTCAAGGATCATGACCTGAGTCGAAGGCAGTTGCTCAACCAACTGAGCCACCCAGGCGCCCGTAACACCCACCTTCTTAATAACATACATCACTTCTAGAAAAAAATGGTACAAAGCACAGAAAAAATTAAACACTGTAACAGTGTAAAGATAGGAGAGATTTATTGATATAAAATTAAATAACCATAATTCTCTTTATCAAAAAAAAAAGAAAAAAAGTCTCTATCTCCTATCATTCCCAAGAGACAATCCATTGAAAACATTCTCTTTAAAAAAAGATCATTTGCTTCAAAATATAGTCGACTCTTGAACAAGATGGGTTTAAACTGCACGGGTCCAATCACACAGATTTTTTATAAGACTGTAATTGTATTTTCTCTTATGATTTTCTTAATAACATTTTCTTACCTCTAGCTTACTTTACGCTAAGACTACAGTATGTGATGCATATATCATACAAAATATGTATTAATCGACTGTTTATGTTACTGATAAGGCCTCCAGTCAACAGCAAGCAAGCTATTGCTAGTTAAGTTCTGGGGGAATCAAAAGTTTTAGATTTGCTTTTTTAAGATTTTATTTGTTTATTTATTTGAGAGAGAGTGAGAGAGAGAGGTGAGGAACAGAGGGAGAAACAGACTCCCCACCAAGCAGGGAGCCTGCTGCGGAGCCAGCTCCCGGGACTCCGGGATCATGACCTGAGCCAAAGGCAGACTGCCCAACTGACTGTGCCACCCAGGCGCCACTCTACACAGGTTTTTGATTGTGCGGAGGGCTGGTACTCCCCAACTCCCAGGCTGTTCAACTCTAAAGTGGAAATGAACGGGCTTCTTTCAAGGTTTGTAAAAATTCTCAAAATAACCACAAAATAAAAGGCAGACAAGGTCAAAATTACCATCACAATAACAAACACTGATCTAGTATGAGTTCAACTCATATTTATTCTTTATAGAATGTGCATACCCTCTGGTCTAAGAATCCAAAGTAAATATAATTAAAGTAATTTACATAGGAAAAAAAGGGGAAGGGCATATTCCACAATGTTAACAGTGATTATTTCTGGAGGAATGGATTATACAAGGTGTTTTCTTTTGTGTGTATGTGTGTGTTTTCTAAGTCTTCTGCTCTACAGAAAAATTACTCTTTTCATTATCAGATGAAAAATGTTTATGTATTTTAACAATACCACATCTCACTACCGTTGAGGATTAGGATATATTTTCTAAAGGGCCACGTCCCTTAAGGAGTTAAGAGCCAGCGTGCAGAAAGCAGGTCCTCCCCCCACCCCAGTAGTCCTCATTTGCTTTGCCTTCATTTCCTCTTCCGAGAGGTTTAATGACCAACTCTCCTCCCCAGAGTTCCAAAGCATTTACACTCTACACCACACGATGCTCTGGACCTTCCTGCTGCCAGCTCGATGCATCCTCTAGGTGCTCAGCGCTTCTAGCTTATACTCCAGGCTACTCTCAATAAGAACTACGTTTTACATTTGTTTTATAGACCACTACTGAGTGGAGCACAGCTCTCTCAGCACAGCAGACTTCTGATACGTCTTTGTTAAACATACATGGAATACCTCATCAGCCCATCAATTCACAGTGAAGTAAACCCAGCCTTCTGCTTCTCTGCCTTTAGAAGCAGCACCGTCTTACGTGTCACAACGAAGACGGAGATGGGGTCCCACTGACCGAGATCAGGGCAACTGACGGGAAGGCTTTCAGAAAACATGCAGAGCACAGGAGGAAGAAGTGGCTTCCCCAAGTCAGCCATGAACTCCCAAGGTAAGAGACCAGACCTGGGGGTGCCACCTCTCAAGAGAGCAATGAGATCACTCCAGCTCCTGCACCATTCCTAAGCAAAGTCATGTTATGTTAGCTGCGGACTCCTCATCCAACTTTACTATTCCACAGAGAACTCCATCAGCGAGCAGCAAGAGGCAAGAGCGGCCAGTCCCTTCTGCGGGATGACCTGCCCACCTCCCGTAGCAGCCGTGGTCACCTCAGCTGACAAGGGCTGGCAAGCGCCGGCAGAGTTTTCCGGGCTCTTAGACAAAACACCGTTATGACAGTGACGCTGAAGACTGGCTAATCATAGAGGAAACAGCCTTCTATTCGTGGGCTTCAACAGCTTTAATTATATTTACTGCGAATTCTCAAACCGGCGGGTGTACAAATGTGCAAAGAAAAACAGGAGTTGTGTATGTAAAATTAATTTTACCGGGTACTGGGAAGTTCCTGTTCCTCTTAATGCTGTGAATTTGAATCGTTAAGCTCCGAGTGCAATTATCATCCATGCAGACTGGAGATTAGGATGGCAGGGGGCGGGACGGGCCTAGGATTTGACCTCCCAGGTCCCAAACTACACTGAAAGAACGATTTTTGTTTTGCCACTGTAAGCCATCAAGAATTGCTGCTGAAGGGAAATCTACACAAGTTAACAAGAAAAATAAACCCCATATAAAATTTTCCATTTTTACACACAAACTAAGGCTAATGGGCGTGTTTATAAATATTCCTTCCCAAGGTGCCTGGGTGGCTCTGTGGGTTGAGCCTCTGCCTTCGGCTCCAGTCATGATCTCAGGGTCCCGGGATCGAGCCCCGCGTCGGGCTCTCTGCTCAGCGAGGAGCCTGCTTCCCCACCCCTCTCTCTGCCTGCCTCTCTGCCTACTTGTGATCCCTCTCTGTCAAATAAATAAATAAAATCTTAAATATACTTATATATATTCCTTCCCCAACCTCTTTGATTCTCACCGTTCAGGCAGCGGTAATGCAACATTTACGGGCAAACATGACGCCTCCGGGATTTCAGAAACACCCTTCAGGTAGCATCAGCACATCTCTAGGCCTTCCTGCATTCCACCAGCACCCCTGCTGGAGATTTCGGAGGTCTGATTTGCCTAACTCCATTTTCTTCGCTGGACTGTAATTGTTAGGTACATGAGTGCTTTAAACAAACACAGCTGTAAACACTGAGGAAAATGAAAATTTGCTGGTTTGGGGGGATGGGGAGAATAACAAACTTACTAGCCTTTTTAGTTCTGCAAAAGAGCTATTTCACAGTCTTTGTGGTGAGAATTGCTTGCATTTGGGCCTGGCTGGTCCTGTATTACACAAGCAGCCCCAAAGTTACCTAGGGCGGCAGAGTCCTTGGCCCAAACAGGACAAAAAATGGCTGCCAGTCTTACACATCCATAATGCCAATGCTTCCTGGGGAGCCTCCAAGCAGATAGGCCTGAATCAAGAGACATGTAAATAAATGCCACATCACAGCCCTTGGAGAATCGGTTTTTGACTTAACCTAGTGATAATTAAAAGGCCATAGTTTATCACTATCTTCCTACCACAAAATCAAAAGGGCACTATACTATACCTAAAAGCCTTGATACCCAGAAATACCACCTCCACTATCAAAAACAAACAAAAACAAACAGAAAATAACAAGTGTTGGTGAGCATGTGGAGAAACTGGAACCCCTGTGCACTGCTGGGGGGGCTGTAAAATGGTACAGCTGCTATGGAAACCAGTAGGGTGCATCCTCAAAATATTGAGCATTAATAGAATTACCATTTGATCCAGCAATCCCAATTCTAGATATATGCCCAAAAGAACTGAAAGCAGGATCTTGAAGAGATCTTTGTACATCGATGTTCATAGCAGCATTATGCATAATAGCCAAAAGGTAGAAGTAACCCAAATGCCCATCAATGGATGAATCGATAAAATGTGGTGTGTGTGTGTGTGTGTACCACATATATATGTATACACATTATATACACACATATATATACACATACTACACACACACACAATGGAATATTCTGTCACTGAGAGAAAGGAAATTCTGACCCATGCTACAACACGGATGAACCTTAAGATACTATGTGAAATAAAATAAATCAGTCACAAAAGAAAACAAATACTATAGGATTTCATATATATGAGGTTAAATTCATAGAGACAGAAAATAGAACGGTGGGAAATGGGGGATAGGGGAAAGACAGAATGGGGTACAGAGTTTCAGCTTTGCAAGATGACAGAAGTCCTGGAACGGGGGGCGGTGATGGTTACACAACAACATGAATGTAATTAACACCACTGAACTGTACATTTTTAAATGGTAATAATGGTAAAATTTATGTTATGTATTACAGTGGTTTGCTAGGGCTACCTAGCATAACCAAATTCCACAGACTATGTGTTTTAAATTACAGAAATTTATCTTCTCACAATTCTGGAAGCTTCAAGTGTGAGATCAAGGTGTCAGCAGGGTTGGGGTCTCCCAAGGCCTCTCTCCTTGGTTCGTCAGTGGCCATCTTCTCCCTGTGTCTTCACACGACCCTCCTTCGGCAACCGTCTGTTCAAATTTCCTCTTCTTACCAAGGCACCAGTCACACTGGATTAGGGCCCACCTTAGTGGTCTCATTTTAGGTTAATTACTTCTCTAAAGACCCTGTCTCCAAATACATCACAATCTGAGGTCCTGGAGGCTAGGGCTTTGACATACAAATTTGGGGAGAGGGAATTCCGCCAATAACATGCATATTTTACAAACATTTAAAAAATAATAAGATAAATTGGAGCAGACCTAGAGAAAAGAACAGCCTGTGGGAAGGCCCCAAGGAAGGAAAAGGATGGTGATTACAGGATAAGAAAGAAGGCCCACAAGCCTGCAGTGGAGGGGAAGCAATAGCTAGTATTATCAACAAAGACAAGTAAAAGTCAATCCTTGAAAATGCATTCCAAAATTATAAAAACTCAAAAAAAAAGTAAACCTTCTTAAAACAACAGCCATGACAAGGAATAAGCAGCTTATATAAGAGAGGTATTGCTAGTTACCATATATCAGTAATTTGAATTAACTTTTGAAAGACTTCTACACTCAAAAACAGATACACTACTTACTTCCCAGCGTCATCCTTGTAGTTTTATGACAGCCCTAAGTTTTCCAAAAAGTTCTTTTTTCTAGCCTTGGGGTTTCTTTTTTTAATTAACATTATGGTGAAATACACATAAAATGTACCATATTCACCATTTCATAAAGTTTTTATTTACAGAAATATCACCACTTAAGAGAAAAATGTCCCTTAAGCTAACCTCAGGGTGCATGGTTAAATGGAGAAAAGACTGGGTAGTAATTAATGCTATCATTTCATAGCAAGTCTAACTTAATTTTCCATTAAATTTCTGAAAATTTCTGAAATGTGTTATGTGAAATGTGAAATGTGTTAACCACAGAGTCAAGAAAAATACCAGGAGGTATTTTTCAGACCTAGGGGGCTCAGTCATTAAGCATCTGCCTTCAGCTCAGGTCATGATCCAGGGGTCCTGGGATCAAGCCCCCCATCAGGCTCCCTGTCCAGCAGGATGCCTGCTTCTCCCTCTCCTACTCCCCATGCTTGTATTCCCTCTCTTGCTGTGTCTCTGTCTGTCAAATAAGTAAATAAAAATCTTTAAGAAAAGAAAAAAAGAAAAATACCAGGGCTCTCACATTAAAGACTTGGATTGGCATTCACGGGCCAAATCCCTGCTGGCTGCGTGCTGGCCAGCCTGCGGTGTGACACGGTTGAGACACATCTGTCCACGCCCCGCATCCTAAGCATCGTCCTCCAACTATAATAGTATGCACTCCAAAGAAAACGCTCTGAGTCACTGGACATCAGCCAGATCAGGAGCAGACAAGGAAAAAAGACTCCAAAATGTTTAAAGTGCCAAAATTTACTTCTCAATTTTACCCAAGAGTATCACAACCAGAAAGAGGAAAAGAGAATTCCATAATCATATGGCAGAACATGGATTACTGGACATGAGCACTTTCTCCTCCTCCTCCTCCTGGCAATGCCTACCAAAAATAAATTCCATCACATACAGATACACAGATACACACACACACACACACACACACACACACACACACACACACATATACTCAGGGTATAGAAGGAACATTCACCAATCAAAGAAGACTAACTGGAAAAACATGGCAAACGTTCACGGAAGAGAAAACATGAAAAATTAATAGCCATATGAAAATACATCCTTAACATCATTAATAATAAGGAAATGAAAATTAAAGTCATGGGGCGCCTGGGTGGCTCAGTTTGTGGGGCGTCTGCCTTCGCCTCAGGTCATGATCCCAGGACTCTGGCATCAAGCAACCAGTTCCCTGCTCATTGGGGAGTCTGCTTCTCCCTCTCCCTGTGCCTCTCCCCCTGCTTGTGCTTTGTCTCTCCCTTTCTGAAATGAATAAAATCTTAAGGAAAAAAAAGAAAATTAAAGTCATAATAATGTAAATTAGACTACACATAAATTACATCTCAATTTTGAAAACACACTATAACATGATTTTACACCTACCAAACAGGCAAAAAAAATTTTTTTATATATATTTTATTTACTTATTTGACAGAGAGAGTGAGAGATCACAAGTAGCAGAGAGGCAGGCAGAGAGAGAGGGGGAAGCAGGCTCCCCGCTGAGCAGAGAGCCCGATGCGGGGCTCGACCCCAGGACCCCGAGATCATGACCTGAGCCGAAGGCAGAGGCTTTAACCCACTGAGCCACCCAAGCGCCCCCAGGCAAAAAAATTTTTTAAATCTCATTACACAAGTGTTGAGCCACAGGCAATGTCACACATCCTGATACAACCGCTGGCAAACAGTCACCATCACCTAGTAAAACTAAACATGCATAACCTCTATGATGTGGCAATTCTATTCCTAGATTTATACATTAGAGAAACTCAAGCATATATACACCAGAAACTATGTTCATATCAATCTTTCTCATGATTGCAAAAAGTTAAACACAAATGTCCCTCAGTGACAGAAAAGATTAAAAAAAAAGAATATACCAAATTTAATTAGAATTTTATTTTTAAAATGTTCATCATCTTTAGCCATCGGGGAGATGTAAATCAATACCACAGTGAGATACCACCTTACACCAGTTAGAATGGCCAAAATCAACAAGACAGTAAACAACAAATGCTGGAGAGGATGTGGAGAAAGGGGAACCCTCCTTCACTGTTGGTGGGAATGCAAGTTGGTGCAGCCACTTTGGAAAACAGTAGGAAATCACATTAATTCAACTCAAAGATTCCCAGAAGATATCACAACCATTAAATAAGAATGAAACACAATGATAATAAATGATTAGAGAATAATAAAGAATTTTTTTAAAGATTTTATTTATTATAGAGAGTGCAGAGGGTGGTACAGGGAAGGGGCAGAGGGCAAGGGAAAGAAACTCAAGCAGACTCCCCACTGAGCACAGAGCCCGATGTGGGGCTCATTCTCAGGACCCTGAGATCATGACCTGAGCGGAAATCAAGAGTCAAGCACTCGCCTGACTGAGCTGGCCAGCTGACCCTAATAAAGAACTTTTTAAATAATTTTGATAATATGATTACCAAAATAAAAATTCAGTGAAAGGCAGTGCCTGGGTGGCTCAGTGGGTTAAAGCCTCTGCCTTCGGCTTGGGTCGTGATCTCAGGGTCCTGGGATCGAGCCCCGCATCAGGCTCTCTGCAGGGAGCCTGCTTCCCCCTCTCTCTCTGCCTGCCTCTCTGCCTACTTGTGATCTCTGTCTCTGTTAAATAAGTAAATAAAATCTTTAAAAAAATTTTTTTTCAGTGAAAGTACCGTAAAATAAAAATGAGGAAATCTCTCAACCTGTGTAACAAAAAGACAATAGAAAAGAGAAATAAAGGGGTGCCTGGGTGGTTCAGTCATTCAGCATCTGCCTTCGACTCAAGTCATGATCCCAGGGTCCTGGGATCTAGTCCCACAAGGGGCTTCCTGCTCAGTGGGGAGCCTGCTTCTCCCTCTGCCTGCCACTTCCCCTGCTTGTGCACATGAGCTCGTGCTCGCGCGCTCTCTCTCTCTCTCTTTCTGACAAATAAAGAAAAATCTTTAAAAAGGAATAGATTAGAAACAAAGAACCAATGCAGGAGATACAATATCCAACTAAGTCTTCTCTGACTCTAACCCCAACAGGTCACTGAATCCGGTGCAGCTACCTGATCCAGGAGAAATCGATCCATCGGCTGAACTAAGCCAATCAAACCGTCCCTTTCAAGAATCTGACTTATGAAAAATACAGCCTGTAACATGGGCCAAAAACCGAAGGTCAGATCAGGGCTAGTAGGTATGAATATATGGGCCCACGTAAAAGAGAAGGGAATAGAGAAGCAGAGAAAACCAGATCGAAAGGAGGCAACATGCCCATGATTCTTGACTTTTTATCCCATGTCATAGCCCTTAATGGGTCCACTGGTATCACTGAGATTGGCTGTTAAATCCTACATTTTGAGGTCTTTGAAAATTGTATTTCAGTTAACTGAGTGGGCTGCTGTTCTTTGCAACCAATAAAACTCTGAGTAAAACAGTAGGTATCTATTATCTGGAACTGCACAGTAACCAAGAGATAGCACACTCCGCCTGCTCGAGCATAGGAAGACCCAGGCTTTCAGCCATGCAGAACACAGTGTTGGCTCCCACTGCCTGTCATTCTGTCAGCATCCTCCACAAGTGTGAGCTGTGTGGTACGGCTCCACATTATTAACATTATATGTGATCAGATACTCCCAATAATTAAAATGTCAAAACCCAAGAGCAAACATACAGTGTATTCAACGAAAACTCCAAACTGCAGAACGACTGGGAAAAGGAGGAGAATGTGAACTTGCCTTACAATATGGAACAGGAGAACAAATAGATCCAGGTTTGGAAAGAAAATGAACAAATTAACGTCTTCTGTATCCTTACAGGGTTTTTTCGATTGGTCTGAAAAATTAGAAAGCCATGTAAAATTCCTCTTTCGAGGACATGGATAAAGCGGATTTACTTAGGAAGGGCAAAGAACGCCACTGTCTAGATTGATCTGCACTGAACAAGAAAAGAATACTCTTTGAAGTTCAGAAAATGGAATGGAACCCTTTTGCAGATTTGGAAGGTAACTTTCATGCATTCCCTGGATAACCAGAGTCAAACCAGAGCATAAGAATCTCAAGCTAATGGCTAAAACCCTGAAAAATGAACACCGTACAACTGACCAGGGGCAGGATGGCCACAGGTGACGGTGAAGAATGGGGTATGTCTACCCCATGATGAGCAGTTACCAAGCCTTGCCTTTCCCAGACCGGCTGATCTCAGAATCCAGTAAAATTACATATACACACAGACACACGTGCACAGAGACCCACATATTCCATCAATACAATTGCTAGTTCTCTATTTTTCAAAGTAAAGGTAATTCATTGAAGCCGTTGCTATGCCTAGATATTATCACCAACATTTGATTCTTTTTTTTTTTTGAAAGTAGGCTCTACACCCAGCATGGAGCCCAACGTGGGGCCTGAACCCATGATCCTGAGCTTGAGACTTGAGCTGAGATTTAACCGACAGAGCCACCCAGGGGCCCCTCATCATCACTTGATTTTTAAAAGGGACATTTTAATGCACACACATCCCCCCCAAAAAAGGAAAGGAGGACTTGATTTTAGCACTTTCAAAGGCCCTAGAAAACTTCATCACAAGCTAAATAAATACACTTCTACTAAATCACTTTCCCACCACAGCTTAGCGGGTTTTGCTTTCGAGATATTTTGTGACTCATTCCCTCACTCCCAAGTTCATTACTCTATTAGCCCCTTCCCTCAAAAAGGTTATTATAAAGCGTGGAAAGCAACAACTATGCAAACGGAATATTTAAGAATAATGCAGCATTTGGGAGCCCAAAAACATGATACAGATGGCTTCATGCACATAAGGGCTGAAAGTCTCCCTGGAGGCTTAAGAAAGATAATTTGGAGCAGTGAAGGAGGAGGAAGAGCCACCACATGACGGATGACAGCTCGGTGTGACCAGAAGGGCTTTAAAGAAAGAATGGAATGCTTTAGGAGACACGAAAGGCAGAGCCTCAGCTGAGCAGAGAACGGACCAGGGGCACTACTGTGAGATGGAACTGAGAGCTCTGAGGGGTTTCACTGGATGCCAGGCTGCAGAGCTGGGACTCTGTTTAAAATCAACACAGAGGGACGCCTGGGTGGCTCAGTCGTTAAGTATCTGCCTTCGGCTCAGGTCATGATTACAGTGTCCTAGAATCGAGCCCCGAATCAGGCTCCCTGCTCAGCAGGAAGCCTGCCTCTCCCTTTGCCTACCATTCCCCTTGCTTGTGTTCCCTCCCTCGCTGTCTCCATCAAAAAATAAATAAATAAAAATTAAAATTAAAAAAGAAGCAACAAGGAATCGCCAACAGAACCAGCATGACAAAGGAAGTATATCAGGAATATTAACCCAGCAGAGGCTGTGATTTTAGTAATAAGTCTGGGGAACCTTACATAATTTCCTAGGCAGTTAGGCAGTGACTTCTAGTTCTGGCTCAAAAGGTTCTGTTTGAGAAGATTCGAGTCCCCCCTACCTTGTGTGAAAATGCACTATCACTGTATCTTGTACCAAGCCTCGATGCCGGGGACTATTTAAATCCCCTTGAAAATCATATAATTTGCTCTATCTCAGGTGTGGCTGCCAATTCCTTCAGAATTTTGCTCTTGGTAACACAAAAGTAGGGTCACTGGTGGAAATAAAATTATGCAAAAGAGTTGTTTTAGGAGAGAATCAGAAGTGATCCATTAATAGAAATGTCTGCTAGGCAACTGAAGATTCATTCATTTGCCCAATGACATTTATTGAGCCCTTACCCTGGCACCTATGATGTGCCAAACACTTGAACAATAAAGGATAAAGATCTGGGGCGCCTGGGTGGCTCAGTCGTTAAGAACCTGCCTTCAGCTCAGGTCATGATCCTGGGGTCAAGCCCAGCATCAGGCTCCCTGCTCAGCGGGAAGCCTGCTTCTCTCTCCCACTCCCCCTTCTTGTGTTCCCTCTCTCCCTGTTTCTCTCTGTCAAATAAATAAAATCTTTAAAAAAAAAAAAAAAAGGATAAAGATCTCTGCCTTTGTGAAGCTTACATTCAAGCAAGAAGGTAGAGACAAACAATAAACATAGTAAATACATTATATAGTACATAGAAAGTGCTTTGGAAGACAGATACAAAAAGAAAAATAAAGACTGGTACTAATCTCAAAAAAAAAAAAAAACAAAAACAAAAAAAATATCATTTGAAGCTAAGAAAAGGGATGAGTTCCCCGAAGAGTGGACCATTTGGTTAAAGCCCCTTCTACTTCTAAAATTCTGCCATTCCAGGTCAAGGATATGGACATCAATAACCTCCAGCTTCTTGTTTAAACAGAAGGTAAGATCAAAGTATCACAGAATCGCTGTGGGCTCTCAGAGACGTCAGAGACCCACCACCATGGAACTGTCTGTCATCTTCCAGATGAGGAAAGGGAGACCCACAGAATTTAGGTAAAGTCATCTTGGAGAAAAAGAGGACTGGGAGCTGAAGAGGAGTTCCAGAACCCTCTAGCCTTTTTTGAAACTTTTAACAACAGAAGTCCCTTTGGTCACTTCAAAAGAGCTTCAAACCCTATCGGAAGCAATGAAAAGTATTTTTTAGTTACACGAGTATATGGTTTTGCTGTATAACAGCAAAAATAAAAAACAGCAAGCACTTATATAGTACTTATTTCGTGCCGGCCGCTCCTCTAACTCCTCGTCATGAATAACAAACACAATCACCCTATGAAGCAGTCCGACCCCAGAGTCGGCGCTTTAATGCCACGCCACCCCCTTTTAATTATCTATGCGTGGCCTAAAAGAGCATAAGCTTTGTCATTAATTAGGAAACTAAGGTCTCGAGTTTTCATTTAGCCCTAGTGGAATTAAAACATATTTGTAGGTCAAAAATGCAATGATTTAAGATTCCTCTGTGGAAAACCTGCTTTAGAAGAAAATTTGAAACTATATAATAGAACCACTATCATGCTAAATAACTGGCAGTTATTAATTCAATTAAGGATCCTTGAGGTTCATTTTCAACTACATACTATTTCAAAGACACTCTTTCCAGACCCTAAGCAGTTTTTAAATATGAAATTCTGAAAAAAATAAAAACAAAAAAAAGTAATAATAAAAATGAAATTTTGGTAAGGCAGGGGGCTTCTTTGCGTTTTTGTTCTTTGTGTTTTTTTAAGTTATTTATTTATTTGTTTGTTTGACATACAGAGAGAGAGAGAGAGATCACAAGTAGGCAGAGAGGCAGGCAGAGAGAGAGGGGGAAGCAGGCTCCCTCCTGAGCAGAGAGCCCGATGTGGGGCTCGATCCCAGGACCCTGAGATCATGACCTGAGCTGAAGGCAGAGGCTTTAACCCACTGAGCCACCCAGGTGCTCCTATTCTTTGTCTTTATTGAATAAATCTTACAGTTTAGTTTTCAGAGGAGAGCAAAGGAGAGAAAAATAAAACGAAAAAAGTTCTTTCTCTGGTCAGAATTTTTCTAAGCCTCTGATATATAGTCTTACTATTAGAATCATGCTTACCAATAACACATGATAATGTGGGCTAACTGATAAAATATAACATCTTTTTAAGTTTAAAAAAAGGTTCCCCTTCTCAACGCACCAAATATAGATTGTATATATTTAATTATAAAAGAAAGTGCTACCAACGATGTGTCTAAAGTCAATGATCTTTTACCTCCAGTTAACCAAGTTCATTTTCATTTCAACAGACTTTCCTATAAAAGACTTTTGACCATATGCCATGTACTATTACAATTCACTCCACATTCATGAGTTGTACTGGAATTTAATCATATAGAATAATAGTTGAGTACATGGGTCATTGGCTACAGCTCACAACCACTTTCTTACAACTATTCCCGAGGTGATGTAATCTGCATTACACAGCAGGTGTAATAACTACAGCATTTATGTGCACAGATCGCAAAGCAACTTCTCAACCCACACTGACCAGATTGCTCCTCTCCCAAATGTCCCCTTACCTTTTTTCTGTGAGAGGAGAGTACTGATCTTTGTTAGTGGCGCAAAGCTGGGAGACGCCAGGCTCCCAATTGTGATATAGCAATATATTTAGATATGACACAATGAGGAAAGTAGCCTATGTTGGTTCCAATATTCAACATTCTTTTCTTGCCCATAGGAGCATCACGTTTCAAATGTGCCATATTTTCAAACATACAATCTCTCTGACCCTCAGCACATTTCAAAACCTTCTCTAGCACACTGCCTATTTCTTTCTCCTTGCCCTTATTGCCATGGCGGGCCCAACATGGAGCTATTTTTGAATGACCTACTAACGCTCAATCAGCCATTATTTGAGAGCCGAATGTGTGCAAGGCCCTGTGATAGCCATGGAAAGAATATAAAGAAAAGCAGTAGAATTCTTGTCTCCAAAGAGTTTTTAAACTAGTAGGAAAAGAGAAGTATACCAACGACTACAGCAACAAGGTAGACTAAGAGTCAGAAGAAAGGCGTTCTAGAATTTTGAGGAGGAGGAGGGAGAAGAAAAGGAGGTAGGCAGGGACTCTAAGCTTAGCGGCAGCCAACAGAGAGGGAAACATGATCGGTTATAATAGTCAGTGTCCACAGGGTAAAAATAAACCAGCTGCTCAGAGACAGAACAACTATTTTTTGATACTGAGATCAGAACGAAATTCAACCTACAGTTCCTGATAGAAGATTCTGTTAAATGTAGTAAAAATCCTGAGGATATATATCTTTTTTTTTTACAATAAATAATAAGTTTGAGTAGGGCTGAGAAGCTCTAATGAAAACCAAGAAATTCAACACAGACATGAGGCAGAAGAACAGGCTTCAGCTCTACCATGACCACTAACTCTAGACCTGTAGCATTTGAGAAAACATTGCAGCATCATTGCCACATTCTGAATAACCACATTCCTTTTTTGTGGCATGAAATGGGGTTCTAAGTAAGTAAATGCCACTGTATTACATAACTAAATTCATTTTCCCTCAAACATGTTGAATCACAAAGATATTTTGATATCAATAATTAATACTTCACGTATATAGAAAGTAGGTCATCAGTCTGAAACAAACAAAAGTGAGATTTATTAGGAATTACAGTCTTTAAAACAGAGTTCCAAAAAATATCTCATTTGATGTTCCTTTGATTCTACAAAGATTTTTTGTACCACTTAAATTTATATCAGCACAGGTTTGTGTCTTCCCACTTTACAAGAACTAACAAAATAGTTTGAGGGAAGGATAACACTTTTTCAAGTTTAAAATTAGCAGAGAAGCGTCTGGGTGGTTCAGTGGGTTAAAGCCTCTGCCTTCAGCTCAGGTCATGAGATCAGAGTCCTGGGATGGAGCCCCACAATGGGCTCTCTGCTCAGCAGGGAGCCTGCTTCCTCCCTCTCTCCCTGCCTGTCTCTCTGCCTACTTGTGATCTCTCTTTCTCTCTGTCAAATAAATAAAATCTTAAAAAATAAAAATAAAATAAAATTAGGGGAAATTTTCTATTGAAAAATAAATCCAATAATAATAGATATCCCTATACTTGGCTATTTTAATTTAACAGTTTTGTTAAAAAAAATAATGTAGTTCCTGATCTGGTCACTGAAAGCAAAAGTGTCCTTCCATAGCATGGAAAAGATCTTTCTTAGACAACAGAATCTAGGAATGATCAGTGGTAGGAGGTCAATTCTTGTTACCTAACCAGTGATCTATTCATTGCTCAATAGTGAACAACCCACAAACATTACATAGTCTTCTGCAGCAGAGTTTACATAAATTGGTTAGAAATAAAAGCATTACTAGATCACATTAGTTCAAATTCCAGTGATTAGTCCTCGGCCATTATTAACATCAACTCCCAAGATTCCACATGGACCAATTAAAATTTATGAGTGACTAACAAAAAATTCCAATTTTTATTGCAAATATTCATATACCTAAAAAATGAATAACTGATCAAGACAACGCAGAGAGGGTAGAGTCAATGTGCAAATATTTACTTATGAACATGGCCCTCACTGTTACCTCTTGCTTCATTTGGTTCAGCAGTCTGTGGTTATGTATGGCTTGCCGAAAAATTATCAAGGGAGACAAAGTTCATAGAGAACAAAGAACATATGAACTTAAAATGGGATGAGTCTTTGCATTTATAGACTGAGCTATAACGTTCTCAGTACATCTCATTCAAGAGTAAACAGCATAGGGACATTATTTACTTAGCCCTCATCTCATCCCACAAAGAATTTGAAGTGACTTGTGAGAAACACACATCACTAAGAAAACTAAAAATTATGACAAAGGAAACTATAAATTAGAGAAGAAAACAAAGACAATACTATGGCTGGGAGAAGAGATATTAGAATAGAACTTAAATATGGAGACCATAGGGTTCTATACAATTACTACAATCGAGCAAAGAATTTGATAATGTGCTTCCTGGTGGTCAATGTGAAAGGGTAAATGTGACCAGTTATATGATTTTCCATGAGTAACACATATTTGCACTCCTCCAGGGAAGGAAAGCTATTTCCTATTACTTACTCTAGGAGACACCAAAAGATAAGATGTAAAAATATCCCAGTATTATCCCAAAAACAAATGGGGTCCCAAAACTGGTTTGCTGTTGTTGTTGTTGTTGTTGTTTTTATGTTGTCCCTGATTAAAACTGAATTATACAAAGGAGTCCAGATAAAATTGCCCAGGAGCACAATTTTTCAAGCAACACAGTAGACTGAGCTCAAGTGCAGGGCTGAAATCCAACAATGTAGTTTAAGAGATTATCAGCACTAAAGTACAAGAACAAAAATAAAAATCAATAGCCAAAATTATTGTGTTTCTAAGTTCCCATCCTCACCTCCTTTCTCCCTTTGAATAGGTCAGTCCCCAGCCAATGTCATCTCTCCTTATAACTGGAACTGCTTAATTATCACCCCAACCTACATATTCTAACACAGAGCTAAAATCTTATCTTCACTTACTTATCTGACTGTTTTCTCAAGGTCCCATTGGCACATTAACTCCACAAATCCCAAACTAATCTAAGTAATTTGTCTCTCAAACACATTTTCCTTCTGCCGTCCCTCATTTGTACAGAAACCCTCAGCCATCTTATATTCTTTTTTTCATTAACACATAATGTATTATTGGCTTCAGAGGTAGAAGTCTGTGATTCATCAATCTTATGAGTGACTATTAGAGTCACTCTAATAACACCCAGTTATTAGAGTAACACCCAGTGCTCATCACATCACATGCCTTCCTTAATGCCCATCACCCAGTCACCCCATTCCCCCCACCCCCCTCCCCTCCAGCAACCCTCAGTTTGTTCCCTATGATTAAGAGTCGCTTATGGTTTATCTCCCTCTCTGGTTTTATCTTGTTTCACTTTTTCCTCTCTTATATTCTCGAAATTAATGTTTCTCCTCCTCCCCAAGCTCCCACATCTGACCAGTAAGTAGTCTGCCTTACTATTCCTAGCCGTGCAAAGGCCCCACTACCTCTAAGCCAGCCTCGGGGACCACCACCCCAGGTCACATCACCTATTATCTCAAAGCCATGGCATCAGCCTCCTGAACCATCACTCAGTGATAATTCCAATTGCTCTGACACACTACTGCAAGAATAATATTCCTATGGCTGCGACTATGTCCGTCTACCAAAAACGCCTTCAGTGGGTTCCCTCCGCTTACCTGAGCAACCCGGGCTATCAGGCCTAATGGCCCTCTCTCTCCCACAGAGCCTATGCCCCAGCCGGCCCCTCAATCCAGCCACTCCCTAAACAAGCTGGATCTTCCCACTTTTGCTCATGGTAATGTAACCATGAGATGCCCTTCCCTTCATCTCTGCGTGTATAAAGACGTCACCTCACTCAGGCAGCCTTCCCGCATTCTCTCAGGGAGAAGGAACACTTCCTCCTCTCCCCTTCCTCGGGCACTTGTCTAGGGCATGTCATTCCTTACAGGAAGTGATAGGAACGGTCACTTCCTGTCATCGGTGTCTTCCCTGACTAGCCGATCCTCGAGCCTGCCCCACCACCACCAACCTAGGCACACATCTGGTCCTGTCGGCGCTCAGCTCACAGGAATCCCTCAGCCCTCTGGTGATGACAGGAAAGGCCTTCACGGCCGGCGGCCCCCACAGCATTTTGCTCGCAGCAGTCACTGCACACGCTGAATCATCCCAGAGTTGGTCCTTTCCATGTCTGCCTCCTCCAGGCCAAGTATCCTACTTTTACTTATCTTTGCAGTCTAATGCAGCCACCCAGCTACTCTGTGCACACCACCTTATTTTCGTGCTCTGCAGGTCTTTTCTTGCTTATTTATGGTCTATCTCCTGCCACTGGAACGTGCACTCAGCAAGAACACAGATCTTGCCTGCTTTGTTCTCACCTGTGTTCCCAGCATCTAGAACAGTGCCTGGCATATAGCAGGTGACCAAAAGTTTTGCATGATTGATAAAGAGATGCCTGCCTCTTAGCGTCCAGCCCAGTCCTGGCATACCATGGGTGCCAAAGTAACGTCTGCTGAGGGAATGAATTCTGTCTCGTGTAAGTTATTTTTGTATATATTTTACAGGCTCTGACAGTTGGCGATCTTGACATTGTCTCTAGCTCCTGGCACAGTGCTTTACACATATTGGGCCCTTGATAAACTTCTATTAAATTGCATTGCTGGTTCAATAAAAGCCCAACTAATTTAGGGGTGCCTGAGTGGCTCAATCATTAAGTGTCCACCTTCGGCTCAGGTCATGATCCCAGGGTCCTGGGATCGAGCCCCGCATCGGGCTCCCTGCTTGGCAGGAAGCCTGCTTCTCCCTCTCCCTCTGCCCCTGCTTGTATTCTCTCTCTTGCTGTGTCTCTCTCTGTCAAATAAATAAATAAAATATTTTTTAAAAGCCCAAGTAATTTATTAATTTATCTTCTCAATCTGATTTCCTCTGGTCAGTAAGAGGAGTCTGTATTTTTTTCTTATGCCACATAATGCCTTCCTCCCAGAAGAAAGGAAGCACAGAGGGAGGTTTAAATCGCCAGCTGTGCGGTCTGAGAGGTCTGGCTTCAGAGCCCAGCTCTGGCACTGGTCACCCGCATGGTGGGAGCATACCGTTTTCCCCTCTCCTCACTTTGGCTTCCCCTTTGAAAGATCAGGAAACCTGTCAGGCAAAGCAGCCTGTTGACTTCACTGCCCAGTGAACCCTCAGTCCTGAATCCTTTATGGACCCCTTCTTTACCAGTTTTAAATTGTTTAACTCATGTTAGAATATTTTAATACACATTGTCTGAACTTGAGTAGATCATTATGTAAAATAGCAAAGGATGATGTGTACAAGGTATTAACTCTCTATTAACTTTTCATGACCTTGCGGTGCTTCGGTGCTCACCCAGTGAGCCCAGGTGACCTGAGCACAATATTCGTTCCTGAGACTTCCTGGAGCTACAGCAAAATAATGTCACAGGACGACACTACCTTGCACAGAAGAGCAATTCTCTTTCCCTTAATGCCCCCACAGAAGACAACAAGCAATCAGATAAATGATGAGCATAAGAACCATCCCCTTTAAGGGGCGCCTGGGTGGCTCAGTGAGTTAAGTGTCTGCCTTCAGCTCAAGTCATGATCCCAGGGTTCTGGGATCAAGTCCCGCATGTGGCTCCCTGCTCAGTGAGAAGCCTGCTACTTCCTCTCCCTCTGCTGCTCCCTTGCTTGTGCTCTGTGTGTGTGTGTCTCAAATAAATAAATAAAATCTTAAAAAAAAAAAAGAATTGTACCCATCAAATACATTACATAATAACATGACCCCAGCTTAAGAATGGATGATTTATAGAAAATAAAAATAATAAAGGGCTTAATGCTAAAGTAAGTACATCCCAGTCAAAATGCAGTTGACGGCATTCAAATCCCTGGTGGGGACAATAATTCCATTTAGAGGCAGGGAGTGGTTGGCCAGAGCTCACACAGATAAATGTCACTGATTCAGGCACCAGGTTATAACTCAGTCACAGACAGGAATCACTGAGATTTACAGACAGAGAACACAGCGATTCTTCCGCACCAACACTGAAAGGTCTTCCTTGAAGAAATGTGTTGAACAAGCAGCAGTGGCCTGCCAGAAAAGATATTTAGCATAGAATCACTGTTTAAAAGACCAAATTCAAAAAGCTAATTCTCTCACAAATCTTGATATTATTGCTCGGTACAGAAGACGGAAGATGTATTTCCATAAGGAGGCACAAAAAATACATTTGCATAAGTAAATACGGTCCACACTGAAGCAGTATGAAAATGTAAAGCCTTTACTGGCAAGTAGTAAACCAAACAAAAAGCTAAAGAAAGCCAAACGTCTGTTGTTCGGGTGCGAGCAAGAATTTTTGAGAATCAAAGGTCAACAGAATTTTTGTTACCGGCCACGCAACTAAAACTTGCCACCAGACTGTTAGCTTACAGAGCTGCTTACCATTCTGCAACCTTCTAGACCATGCTGAGCTGAGCGCATCTTCCCAAAGGTGAACAAGTGAAAAGTACAGGGCTAATGGTGACATGAAGGGAGCAGTGACAAATGTCCTCAGTAGCTGCAGCTATCAGTTGGGTATATCCAAAAGCATTTCCAGACACTGAACGGCATAGACATATGTGGGTTCATTTTAGTTCAGTTATTTCTGTTCAAGATCAATGCTGATTTAAGCTATCGGGGAAAGGGAGTACACACAACTTCTTTCCGAATCAGGAGGTAAAAGGGCAACCCCTAGCATAAGAGAGGTTAAGTGCTGCAGACTAAATCAACAGAAGTACTGAATAAATAATCCTGAACAAGAACTTGGCAAGAATCCCAGATACTTTCCAGTGGAAGAATATGGTCCCAGTTCTGTGATCTTTCATACTAACAGGGACTTTTGCAAGATACAGAACTCAACATCTAAGGAATTTAAAGCACTTTATAAGAGTTAACTCAATCCCCTATTACATTCCTATCTGGTAAAAAACAAATTTTGCAGGACTCCTTTTGCCTCGTGGAGGATGAAAAGCACAAAGATGAAGTGAATGACTGAAGTGAAATGCATTCCTCTCTGCCTCATGGCCAGAAGCAAATGGGAAACATCCTTTCAACATGAAGAGTGACTTCATGAAAGATTTTAACAGAAACATAGCAGAATGCACACATCCACAGGAATATTAGCCCCTTCAAAGACTACATGCTGATTACAAAGATGCCTGCCAATGCTCAACATATTTTAGCAACAAGTCTTTTAAGGTTGCCTTCATGCATATAACATTCTTTCGAAATTTTTAACTGTGGCAAATTTGTTCTTTGAAAGTGGAATGTGGTATCTGTAAGCTGGAAGTACATTTAGAATCATCGCGGCAAGATTTTTTACTTATGTATTTATTCTGAGGGGGAGAGGCAGAGGGAGAGAGAATCTTGAGCAGGCTCCACACTGAACATAGAGCCCAACGCGGGGCTCAACCTCACGACCCCGAAATCATGACCAGAGCCAAAACCAAGAGTCAGTCAGTCGGACGCTAACCAACTAAGCCACTCAGGCACCCCATCAAGCTGGATATTTTTAATCAAAACATTAACGCTTTTCTTAACTGGCTTGTAAACTCCTTCTCAAAACAATTCTTAAATTGTTCTAGAATGCCTTTCCAACAGCAGCAGCTACAGAATACGCAGGCAACTTCCCCAGATCACCTCTCCAAAAGGCATATTTCACTTCTTACAGTGTCTTTGGTTGGGCACGGCGCACATGCTTAAACCAATTAGGGAACAGCTATGTCAGATACCATTTTTCTCACGTTTTCATTCATTCAGCAAACATTTACGGTGCACCTAACATTTGCTATTTTAAGTAAGTCCTAGAGATACACTGGTGAGCAAAACCAGGCCCAGCACCTGCCCTTACGAAGACAATTTACATAAGCACATAAATTATAACCAGTAAGTCCGATGGGAGAGAAAAAGATTCATGGTGATGTAAGAAAGATTCATTATAACGGTGAGACTCAACTTGTCTAAAGAGGCTCCCCCAAGGAAAGAAGATTTGAGCTGAAGATAAATCGGAGTTAACTAATCAAGCAAAAGGGACTGAAAGGGAGACGTCTGCAGATGGCAGGGTGGGGAGGAACCGCATTCTGAGTAGCGAACAGCATGTGCAAAGACTGGCTTTTTAAAAGAGTGAGGGCACAGTAAGAACTGAAAGAAAGACGGTGGTGCTAAAGTACCACGAGCTAATGAGAGACGGGTATGAGATAGGTGGGCAAGGTAGTCAGGCTGAACCCTGCACAACCTGGCACACAAAAGGATCTTTACCTTAATGAGAAGCCCTAAGCCTCCTAAAATGGGAGGGACGATGGGAGGAAAATGACACCATGAAATCTGCACTGTTTAAATATCACTAAGGCCAGGAGCACCTGGGTGGAGCAATCAGTTAAGTGTCCGACTCTTGGTTTCAGCTCACGTCCTGACCTCAAGGTCATGAGATCGAACCCCATGTCAGGCTCCACACTCAAAACAGAGTCGGCTTAGGATTCTCTCTCCCTCGCTCTCTATGCCTTGTTCAAAATAAATAAATTTTTAAATAAATATATATACATATAGGTGTGTGTATATACATATATACACATATACACATATATACATGTATACACACACACACACACACACACACACACACACACACATCACCAAGGTTGGAATGAGGAACCAATTGGGGAGTAGACGGGGTAGAATCAGGAAGACCAGTTAAGAAACAACTGTAATCATCTAGAAGAGAGGGTAGAGTTAATGTAGATGAAAGAGATGAATGGACTTGAGAGATACAAAGGATGTCAACAGATAAAGGATTGGATGGTATTCTCTGTGATTTGGTCAAAGATAATGCTTTGGTTTTGCCTAAGAGTTCCTCATTTGTTAATTATTTGCAAACCAAAAAGCATCATACAAATGCTAGGATTCTTTTTCCATCAGCTTTCTACATCATAGTGTGTCTTCTTTTAAATGAAGAAGAAAAAACAAAACTTAAGGAGTATCTCATTTAATGTAAAAATATGGGTTTCTGAAAAAGTGTAGTACGCCTGGCAAATAAGAGAATCTATCTCATAAAGAATATCACTGAGTAAATATTTCTTCCCTGCACACAAGCATACACTAAAAATGCAGAACAGATTATCATGATACTCTGTCAAGTGAAATGTAAGCCACTATCTTGATTATTTCCATACATCACTTCTCCTTCATTGCAGGGTACATAAATTGGGTGATTTTACAACTCTTAAAAGATGGAATGGCTGAGAAATTTAATAATCACTAGCAAGTTTTATAATAAACCATTTAGGAAGCAACTAAAATGCCCAAGAGGCTTGCAGGGATTCAAATCTATTCTTTCACCAATGACTTTACCCACATGGAAAAGTCGTTTTTATATCTATGTCACTACAATATGCCACCTCCAGTCCAAACCCTCCACAAAGAAATACAGCTTTCCTGTAAGCTTGGAGACAATGCCATAGCAATATAGTAAGTTCAAAATGTAGTCAACCTTCTAGACTATCTGAACACATACCACAAAAAGTCTAATTTTGGCCACGTGTTTTTTTTTTGTCTGACTTATAAAGACCAATTTGTACTACAACTCAGAACGAACACAAAAGAAGGAACTGGGTTTTAGCAGTCTCGTATATCAACAACAAATGTACCAGCTAAGTTCTAATGCCATGAGCTAAAAAAAGACAGTCGAATTCTGAGATTTTGCAACTAGAGTTTATACCAATACTTCAAAATGCAGCGTTTAACTTGGGAAGGAACAAATTCAATAAGAAATCCACAAGGGAAAGAACAAAAAACCACAGTATGTCAATAAACTGACTTCTAAAGGCTAACTGCACTTTTAAAAACATGCTGCTTTAGGCGACTAAAGTCGTGAATCAGGCATTATTTGATCAAAGATTCTGCTTATCAATTTGTTTTCCTTTACTTAAAAAAAAAGCATTAAGGTACTCAAGTATATGTAAAGTAACTTGAATAGTCTACAACAGTATCCTAACTCATTATCATTTATAGCACATACACTTAAGGCTGAATTGGGCACACAGCAATGTTTTGAGAAATACTGTATTTTTTTAAATCTTTTTTTTTTTAAAGATTTTGTTTATTTATTTATTAGGAAAGAGAGAGAGTGAGAGAGAGCATGAGAAGGGAGAAGGTCAGAGTGAGAAGCGGACTCCCCATGGAGCTGGGAGCCCGATGTGGGACTCGATCCCGGGACTCCGGGATCATGACCTGAGCTGAAGGCAGTCGCTCAACCAACTGCGCCACCCAGGGGCCCTGAAATACTGTATTTTTGATATGCCACAACAGCTCTTTGAAAAACGCTGCTGTTCATCGTGTTTGTTGTTTTTTTTAAGATTTTATTTATTTATTTGAGAGAGAGAGAGAGTGTGAGAGAGAGAGGGAGAGCACAAGCAGAGGGGAGGAGCAGAGGGAGAGGGAGAAGCAGACTTCCTGCTGAGCAGGGAGCCCCGTGCAGGATTCCATCCCAGGACGCTGGGATCCTGACCCGAGCCGAAGGCAGACACTTAACTAACTGAGCCACCCAGGCGCCCGTCACGTAGTTACTTTTAAATGTATTAATTTGAAATCTTTCCGGCACAGAGTGTGAGGAGGAACAATCATGAAAAATCTCAGTATCTGGGGGAAAAACTAGAAAGACTAGATTTCTCACACCTTATAACAGTGTATTACTACCTAAAAGAGTAATTCATAGAAAAATACTGATTACTACAGAGCTAGGCCAGGGAATGTACTCTACATTCAAATGTCAAAGAGTCACACTCCTCCTTGATCACGTGGGAACAGACTTTAAAGACAGGTTCCGTAAGAAAAATGCTACCCCTTTTACAATTTCATCTGCTTGGGAGAGATGTCACAATTCAATAAATTACTTTGCCGGTGAGTCTTCACAAACAACCATGCCACTTCACAGCATCACCGAGATTTTAGTACAGAAGAAACAAAGAACTTAGCTAAACCTCAGGTCATCTTACATCTTACAATTTCTGATTCCAAGTGAACAGATTTTCATTCATCCTTCGTTTTTCTCGAGAAACACAAAGAACCATCTAAAAAGGTAGTGAAAAGCTGAAGGATTAACTGGGATACTACAAATCTCCTGCCTAATATTCATTAACAGAAAAAAATTGAGGTTTGTATTCATCGGACGTTACTGTGATACACTGTCCGGGATGATTACTCAGGAATCCTGCTCTGAGGATTGACCTTTCTTGTTTTTACTTTTTTATTATGGCAATTTTCAAACAATACAAAGTAGAGAGAACAGTACAATGAACTGCCATCACTCGGCTTAAAAATTAACAATTTATGGCCAATCCTAATTCAGTTGATCGTAATCTCTCACATAACACTCCTTGCCTCTGCTGGGTTGTTTGAAAGTGAAAGCAAGCCTGTACCACATCTGCGGTAAGCAGAATAAATAGCCCCGAAAGATAGATCACCGCCTATTCCCCAGAAGCTGTGAATACTACCTTACAGAGCAAAAGGTGTGACCGTAATCTAGGACTTTAAGGAGGAATTTATCTTCATTCACCCGAGGAAGCTCTAAATGCAATCACGTGTTCTCATAAGAGGTCGAGGGAGATGAGACAAAGGTGTAGATAGCGAAGGGGATGGGAGAGTAAGTGGAGAGGTATAGCCACCGGCCAAGGACACTTACCAGAAGCCAGAAGACACAGGAGGCCTCCCCCAGAACTTCGGAGAACATGGCCTGCCAACACCTTCAGTTTAGAATTCTGGCCCCTATGACTACAATTTCTCTTGTTTAATCAACCCAGCAGGTGGCGATTTGCTAAGGTAGCCATAGGAAACTAATACCAAGTTGTATAAACCAAAAAAAAAAATTAGTATGCATCTTTAAAAAATTAGGACTTTTTGAAATAATAATACCACTATTATTCCTTTCTCTTTTTTTAGTTTAGAGAGAGTGTGCACTCATGCAGGTGGAGGGACAGTGAGGGAGGGAGAGGGACAATCAGATTCCACACTGAGCCCAGAGCCCAAAGCTTGGCTTGGCTCAATCTTGGGACCCTGAGATCATGATGCAGGTGGAAACCAAGAGTCAGACACTCAAATGAGCCGCCCAGGTGCTGCTATTATTCCTTTTTAAAAAGTTCTTTGATGCACTCAATATCGAGAGTTTAAACTGACCAAATTTTCTATTTATAATTTTTAACTTCATAGTTAATTTATCCAAATCAAGATCCAAACATAATGGATGTGTATCTCAAGTCCCCTAATGACAGCTTCTCTTCCCTCTTTGTTTTTCTTGTCATTTATTTAATCAAACAAATAGATTTTGTTTGATTGAAAATTTGTCCTACAGAAATTTCTACATTCTGGATTCAGATGATTGTCTCTCCATGGTATTGTTTTGCATGGTCCTCTTTTTCCCGTGTTTCTTTTTTTCATTTTTTTTTAAGATTTTATTTCTTTTTTTTGACAGAGAGAGAGAGAGATCACAAGTAGGCATAGAGGCAGGCAGGGGGGGGGGGGGGAAGCAGGCTCCCCGCTGAGCAGAGAGCCCAATGTGAGGCTCGATCCCAGGACCCCGAGATCATGACCCAAGCCGAAGGCAGAGGCCCCAACCCACTGAGCCACCCAGGCGCCCCTTCCTGTGTTTCTTATAAACTAGTAGTTCAGATATAAAAGTTTGACCAGAATTACATTGTTTCATTTTTTTTTTAAACAAGAAACTTCATGGATGGTTCTGTATATTCCTATCACATCAAATTAGCTTCTAGTATCTACTGCTTTCTCTTTTTGTAATATTAAGATTGATCAGTGGGTTCAGGGGTTATTAGCCTAATTATAAAGTTTGCCATCAGCTCTTGACCCCTAGTCACTGGAGACCATTCCCTAGATCTATTATTTCATTAGGAGTAACAAGATGGTTGTATTTTATTTGTACCATTCCTTCTGCATTTATTAGCTAGAATTCTTCTAAAAACACGGTATTTTTCAAACGATTTGGTTACTCCGAAATACAGGTTTTGGGCTTTTTTTTTTTTTCCCAGAAAAGGTACTATAAGTGCTTGATAACATCTAATTTTTAAGGGAGTGCCAGGACGAACACAACAAAGAGTTTTTGACTACAAAGACCACCTTGTCTATACTTATTGAGTGTAACTTTCCAACTGCATTCAAATTAGTTCTCAAGTTACCAATTCAAATACTTGGCCTACAATATAAAACCTATTTTTGAATAAAAGCCAGGATAAAACATAACACATCAAATTGATGTCAGTTCTTAGGATTTATGCCCAATCAGATCATTCCAAATTCCTCCACTAACCACTCCAAACCATTCACTCTGAGTCTATTTTATTCTTTTTCACTAATTCAGATCATCTTCTGATCCCACACTCTGTGCCTTTGGTTTAGTGTTTTTCACATCTACTTCTCTCCTGTGACCCACTAAAGCTGCCCTCTTCCTCCTCCAGGAGTAAAAACACGTCCCGCTCCGGCTGTCCAGCACCCCTCCTTTCTTCTGAGAAAAGCACAATCCTTTTTAGGAAACTCTTCCTCTTCCCCACCCCGAATATGCGATTTCTAAATGGGGCTGCGGGTTAAAAGATAATTTGTGCCACTGGCCATAAGGACAAGGATGACCCAAGAGAGGTCAACCAGAGCCATTCCTGGGATTCTGAGTTTGGACAAAGGGAAAAGGTCAGGCCCCCTTTCTGAGTGATCGTTGGCTTGCTGGCAGCCATGTGGAGAGAACTGACCTAGAGACAGAGAGTCTTGGTGGTATAGTTTTCAGTTTGGCTTCCCTAAGACTCACCTCACTTGTCCCATACTTTGGCCATGGGAGCCAATAAATTCCCCTTCCGTAGAGTTTAACTTCTATAATTTATGACCAAAGAAATCCTGATACAATCCCCACCATGATTCTTGAAGACTCAGACCACAGTGACCTCTGCCCTGTTTCCTACTGTACTTTCTGTAGACACTTTATTACCTACTGTTCTGATTTTTTATGTGTCAATTATATATCTGTTGCCATCTCTTTTGTGGCCTTGCAGATGCATATTCTACACACCTTTTGACTGCAACGCCCCACCCATTCCTTAGAATGGTGCTAATAGAGCCTCTGCACATAAATAACAATTGCCATGCATTGATTTTTACTTCCATGCTAAGCACTTCACAGCTGTTATTTTATTTAACCCTCACAGAAACTCCCTGGGATTGGCATTCTTATCGCCACTTAACGATGAGGACGCTATGGTTCATCAGTTGAAAAGAACTTGTCCAAGTCACACCTTTACTAAATGGCAGAGCAAGGCTTGGAACCAGATTTGGATTTAAGCTGCCATCTTGCCTCTCACAATAATAAATCCTTGCTACTGAACTTACCAGAGAGTACAAATGATCAGAGACTTCCATTTAACCCCTGAGTTTCCACTAACCTCAAAGTGCATTTTCCTCCATCGTTAATAATAACATTAACCTATTAATGTGTAAATAAGCGGGCTGACAATAAGTATCTTGAAAAAGTTATACTTCAATTCTGCCAAAATTGCTACTGGAAGCCTGAAGACTAAATGCGGGCATTTCTCTGAAAGTAATAGGTAAAAGGAATGAATATTTAAGATCACTCTGTCAGAACAAGTTGTATACAACTCCCCTGGCAGTGATATTTCAAAACAGCAAAAAGAGATCTGTGAGCACCTGTCAATGTGTGCCACGCCTACAGCTCTCCAACTGCCCAGAGGAATATTCCTGTGTCATCATTAGACGCTAATAGTTATCAAGCACTCCCATGGCTTGGAAGCAAGAACAGAAGGCCTTTAGGAAGAAAACGGTTTCTTTCATCTTCACAGCTCGGAAGGAGAGAGGCTGAGACGGTAGAGGCAACTTACTGGTGGAAAATCTGAAAATCACCCGTTCTCATCCCTATATCATCTGCATTCTTCAGGCCAACTTTCTCAACTCCAGGCTTATGTCTCCTAATTCCTGCTGGACAGGTCCACATGAAGCTCTTGATAGCAAATTAACTTTGGGACAACACTTTTTCAGCATCTAGGCAAGGATCTTCCATTGAAATTTCCACAAACGTATGTTGGTGGTTGGTAGTTTCTTTTTTACCCCTTCTCATTTTTATCACTTTCCTTGAGGACCTTATGCCATACAGGCATTTTTCTGGGGAACAGAATGATTGTCCCTCACTAAAAGGCCAGAAGATGTCAAAGAGTCACACTCACATAAAATTTTGCAACAACACAGCAAAGGGGAGGCACACAGTGAAGAACGCATCTCCTGGTGAGACAAGATTTTGCTAAGTTGTATACTTTGGTGAAAGGCCCTTAAGAATGCAAAGCTGTCTCGGACTCAAGAATACCTCAAATATGTAATCAAATATGGAAATGATATCATATATGTAAAAGTGCCTAGTAAACCACGAACAGCCAAGGGCCAATAAATTCCTATGATGGAATGACCATTACAAAGGCACAGATCTGAGGAATAGGTAGTTGTATAGTTTGAAAAGACCTGGTCTGGACAGAAGTGAACTTCAGTAACAGGAAGGAAAGAGGGGAGACCTTTCGGAGGATACAAGAGAAAGGCTTAGCAACAAAGCAATAAATGGTGGGGGGTGGAGAGCTCAAATTAGCAAACTCCTACTCATTTCAACAAATATGTCTTCAATGTCAGGCATGGGTCTATGTCTTGGGATATATGGCCAAAGAAAGCCAATACTAATACAGCCAAAGATCCCTGTACTTCACGAAGCTCTATATTCTTACTCAGGGAGAAAGTCAATAAACAATACACATTTAGTAAATTCTAGTATTCCAGTTGCAGGGAAAATGATGCTCTGCGTGAATTAAATTTGCATAAAATTTGATAAATCCAAATTGCCGAGGAACATATAGCTCATTTTCATATTTCTTCTCCTTCCCTTGTTCAAAATTATTGACAAAAATGCGCTATATAGCACATTTACAGAGGAAGATATGAAAAGACTTAGCCAGAAGCAGAGCGAAGGGAATTACAAGAGACAAGAGCAAAGCAAAGGACAGCAAGAGTAGCTGCAAACCAGCACCTACTCTAATTCAGGCTAACTCAGCAGGACTTTCGGACTCAGTTTTATTCTTGGGAAAAGTTGGGTCTAGGTCAAGGATGATATATAGGTTTCATTTCTGGTACCAACCCCAAACAACTGGCAGAGTCTCCCTGCAGTACTACACTGATGAAAAATTCTGGGTCCTGTTGAAAATGAATTACACGTTTCTTCCATGTGCTCAAGACAGGCTGTGGGCATGCAAGCCCCACACTAGCCTTTCCTTCCCTAAGTAGATCTTGGTGCTTTAAAAAAAAAAAATCCGGTAACATTCACCAGTCCCCTACTAAGTGAAAGGTAACATCAAGAATAGTAGAGGGACGCCTGGGTGGCTCAAGTGGTTAAGCAGCTGCCTTCGGCTCAGGTCATGATTCCAGGGTCCTGGGCTAGAGTCCCACATCGGGCTCCTTGCTTGGCGGGGAGCCTGCTTCTCCCTCTGCCTCTGCCTGCCTCTCTGCCTGCTTGTGCGCTCGCTCACTCGCTCTCTCTCTCTGACAAATAAAGAAATAAAATCTTAAATAAATAAATAAATAAAAAGAATAGTAGAGAATTTGGAAGCATAGAGCTTGGGCCAGATCCTAAAGGAATGTATAATCTAGAAGAAGGTCGAATATATAAAAGATAAAATTACAAGGTGTCAAATGACTAAGTTTGTAAGATTTCAGTCCAGAGATCCACGGGCCAGGAAATTGCTATAGCAAGAGATAGCCATAAAGGGTTAATGGAGGACACAAACTCTGAAGTGGGCTTTGAAGAATGCACATCACTGAGATAACCAGACAGAGGAAAGGCTCCTCCCAGCGGAGTCGGACAAAAAAAGAAGAGAGAGGATGTGCTGAGGAATGAGAACAGACCAGCGTGGCAACCAGAGCACAGCTTACATGGGCCACCAGATCATAGATGGATGCCTTGTCTATCGCTCAGTATTCTCTGGAGAAACAGAACCAGTAGAAGATTTTACACACACACACACACACACACACACACACACACACACACACACACACCAGAGATATTTATTATAAGGAATTGGGTCATGCAATTGTGAAGGCTGAGAAGTCTCAAACTCTACAGTCAGCAAGCAGGAGAGCCAATAATATAGCTCAAGTTCAAGTCCAAGTTTGAGTCGAAAGGCAGAGAAGATTGATGGCCTAGCTCAAAGACAGTCAGACAAACAGTGTGAATTCTTCCTTACTCGGTCTTTTTGTTCAATTCAGGTCTTCCACAGATAGAATGAGATCCACCCACAATGACACAGGCAACCTGTTTCCCTTAGTATACTGCCTCAGATGATAATCTCATCCAGAAACACCCTCACAGACATGCCCAGAACACTGTTTAACCAAATATCTGGGCCAGTCAAGTTGGCACATAAAATTAATCATCCCACTTTGAGTTGAGTCATTACCAGCAGACTACAAGGATCATGATCAGTGACACGGGCAAAGCTATAAAGTGACACTTTATAAAATCAAACAGACTATGGCATGAAAATGGAGTTGAGAGAGAAACACTGGAAACACAAACAAGATAAAAATATTATAATTGAGGGGCGCCTGGGTAGCTCAGTGGGTTAAAGCCTCTGCCTCCGGCTCAGGTCATGATCTCAGGGGTCCTGGGATCGAGCCCCGCATAGGGCTCTCTGCTCAGCAGGGAGCCTGCTTCCTCCTCCTCTCTCTGCCTGCCTCTCTGCCTACTTATGATCTGTCAAAAAACTAAATTAAAAAAAATTTTGTTAAATATTATAATTGATCATGTGATAGTAAGAAGTAGACCATCCACAAATAAACACGTATAGGATTTGATTTGATATAAAGGTATTCTGCTAGATGATTAAAACTCAGAGTTATTCTTAAGTGCCATCCTATAGTTTAATTTGAGGTCTAGATCCAAATACAGACCTCTCTCTCCAGCAGGAATTGGAGAAGCAAGCCTAAGGTCCCAAAGGTCAGCGAGGAGGGTGCAGATTTATAAATTATCCACGTAAGGAAGGGGGCCCAGTTGAGAGTTTGCCCCAGGCATGCCTATACTGACAAGCTCTGAGGACAGTCGGGCTTGAGTCAGGAAGCCTCCTCACACCTACTCATTTTGTGATTCACTGTGAAGGAATGACCACTCCTCAGTGACAAACTAACCCTAGAACATAATCAAGAGGAAGGATTACTTTAAGGGAAGAAAAGGGAGGCAGCAACACAACCGGGCCCCAGATACCTAAACACAAGTTACAAGCAGATTCATGCGCAGCAACTCCAGGGTCTGCCTTTCAAATAGGGCATGCGAGGTCCGAAGCAGTCACGCAGTGGAGAATTACCAGGAAAAAATTCAGAGAAGGTCAAACTTAATCAAGCTGATAAGAAATTTGCATTAACCATTAAGTATTTAATCCAACTCAGGTAAATAGTGTTCTCTGAAGCAAATCAAGGCCAACAAAAGTCTCATTGTCAGATTTTTTTCACATGCATTTAAATGACTCTGTCTTGCTTAAAATAAGTGAAAATGTCAACATTTTGTAAGATACATAAATAGGAGAGATTTTAAATACTCAACTTAAAAAAAAAACTGACTTCAAGGGGCGCCTGGGTAGCTCAGTGGGTTAAGTGTCTGCCTTCAGCTCAGATCATGATCTCAGGGTCCTGGGATTCAGCCCTGCATCGGGCTCTCTGCTCAGCAGGGAGCCTGCTTCCCCCTCTCTCTCTGCCTGCCTCTCTGCCTACTTGTGATCTCTCTCTCTCTTTCTCTGTCAAATAAATAAAATCTTAAAAAAAAAAACTGACTTCAAGTTACAGAATAGACAGTAAGCAAGAATACTTAGGCTGTATATTCCCACAAAAAGATCAAAATAAGAGCATACACAAACTATAAAGAAATAGTTTTATTAAGAAAATTTTTCGCGGGCGCCTGGGTGGCTCAGTTGGTTGAGCAACTGCCTTCGACTCAGGTCATGATCCCGGAGTCCCGGGATCGAGTCCCACATCGGGCTCCCAGCTCCATGGGGAGTCTGCTTCTCACTCTGACCTTCTCCCCTCTCATGCTCTCTCTCACTCTCTCTCTTTCCTAATAAATAAATAAATAAAACCTTTAAAAAAAAAAGAAAAAGAAAATTTTTCCGCAAAAATTATCAAGAAACATTTCCTGTAATAAAATGAATATGGACAATTTCACTTTGAAGATTCACAAAATATTCATGTTAACAGACCTACTAAAAGGGACGCCTGGGTGGCTCAGTTGGTTAAGCAACTGCCTTTGGCTCAGGTCATGATCCCAGCATCTTGGGATCGAGTCCCGCATCAGGCTCCTTGCTCTGCAGGGAGCCTGCTCCTCTCTCTGCTTCTGCCTGCCTCTCTGCCTGCTTGTGTTCTCTCTCTGTTAAATGAATAAATAAAATCTTAAAAAAAAAAAAAAAAAAACAGACCTACTAAAGGCATTTTTAAAATACAGCTTATATCACCATATACTTACACGTAAATACATGTATGTGGGTATACATATGTGTATATATACAGATATATATTTTTTCTATACTCATTTTGATATATTACAAAGAAATCCTAAAGTGGATGAACTCCAAAGACAAGTTCCATGAACACAAACCAAACAGAAGATATTCATTTTGAGGAATGATACATAATCTTCCAATTTAATGGTTATGAACAAAGCTTGGACTCAATGAAAATATTAATCTATTCTCTAAGATAGTCAATAAATACTTTGCCACAGGAATTCCTGAAATGTTCCTGCTTCAATGACCCTGAATCATGAAATTTAGCCAAAGTATCTTATTTCGCATTTTTCACACACAGAAAAGTAAAATCCATTCCTGGCACTTTCTATAAACCTGAAGATCTTAAAATTGACCCATTACCAATATTTCAACAAAGGTAAACTTTAACAATAAAAGAAGAACCAAAATACACTCACTCTGTTATTCTGCAAAACCTAGTGGATTCTCTGAACTCCTTAAAGGCATGTCCTAGAATAATGTTCTTAAGAAAATGTTTGGGGAAAAAAAATGCTCCATTAAAACTAATTAGCAGCTCGTCCACCAACTGCAGAGTATTTTTATAACTATTATCAATTACTTTCTTCTCTTGGGGAAAATACTAAAACCACGAAGAACCTGAAATGTGAGGAAATGAGGCAAGACTCACCTTTTATAAAAGCTCAGAGCCTTTGCTACTCTGACCTCCGGCTTCACTGTCTGCTCACGTATTAATCATTTCTGTCTTCAGTCTTACACATTAAGAAAAAAGGTACTAATATAATTTTAAATGGAAGAACCTATTACAGGAAGTATAAATTAGAGAAATTTAATATTTTCTTGTCTTTGACTTTCACAAAACTTTTCTACAGAAAACAGTCACACAGGCCTACTTTAAGAATGTTCTCTAAAGCACTGTTCTTATTATAGAAAAATGGGAAACAACCCAAATTTCCAACAATAGGACACTGTTTAAATAACCTGTGATGTGGGGCACCTGAGTGGCTCAGTCATTAAGCGTCTGCCTTCAGCTCGGGTCATGATCCCAGAGTCCGGGGATCGAGTCCCGCATTGAGCTCTGGGCTCCCTGCTCAGCAGGAAGCCTGTTTCTCCCTCTCCCACGCCCCCTGCTTGTGTTCCCTCTCTCGCTGTGTCTCTCTCTCTCTCTCTCTGTCAAATGAATAAATAAAATCTTTACCAAAAAAAAAGTCTTTCATCCTGAGCTTTAAACAAATAAATAACTGTGATGTAATATTATACAGTCAGAATGCTCTGTATGTATGTATGGTCATGGAAACACTATTAAGACTATTAAGCTAAAAATAGAAACCAAGGTGAAAGTTGTTTAGTAGTACCCAAGTACTGATTATCACAATGATATTGTAATATGGAGATAAATTCTGAAGAAAAATCATAGAGCAGTTTCTCCAGAATATAAGACTACAGTGCACTTTAAATTTCAACATGACATATTTCTATCATGTTTGAATGCTGAATAACATGTATTATGCCTATCATCAGAAAAAGTTCTATTTTAGGTTACTGATATACTACAAGGGGGAGGATGAGAAGAACTTAGGATAAAGAGAAAATGTGAGGTGTTAAAAACTTTTTTTGAGATTTATTTATGTATTTAGAGAGAACGAGAGCATGAGCAGGAGGAGCAGAGGGAGAAAGAGTCTGAAGCCGATGCCAAGCACAGCGGGGCTCCACCTCGTGAGCCTGAGAGCACGCCCTGAGCCGAAACCAAGAGGCGGACGTTCAACCAACCGGCTACCCGAGCGCCCCAAAACTTTCCTAGAATTGCTCTAAAATAACATCCATCTCTCCCTCTCTTTTAGAAAAGTTAGATTCCTAGAACTTCAAAATTAAGCCACACACATAGAACTGGAAAAGCCCTCTGAGCAGCCTCTGCTAGTCATAGCTTCCCAGTACAAAAATTTAGCCCAAATTCCAGTATTTAATCAAAGTCACCGCGATTCCCAAACAGTTGCAGACAAATTGCATTAAGTAGCTCTAATTCTAAGTAAAAGTCACTACAGAATTAACAAGAAAGGTACAGAGTCTGCAGACTCTAAAGACATTTGAAGCTTTTTCAGCATGGAAATATGAGGAGTTAGAGATAACTACTCTTGAATCCGCGGTTCCATGACCCATTCAAACACTGTAAAAACTAGATAAAAACAGAAGAGAATTGCCTAGAACAGTAACTCAGAAATAACAAGCATGGGGAAATTTTCCACCTGCCTGGAGAGGGGTGTGAACTTGCACTAGAAGTCTGTCTCCACAGTCATGGGACCTTGACAAACAGGTGAACTCCCATACCTCAATTTCCTCACCTGCAAAATGAAAACACTGGGCAGAAACAATCTCTATAGTCCTTTCGGCTCTAAAATTCTGAAAACACACCCTTACCCTATCCTGGCCAAAGGATTTCTTTTAATTATATACCTGCACACATCATAGAATATAAGGTATAGACTTGTAAGGTACATGGTCAAAAACAGCAGACTTCTGTGTGGCTCCTCTCCACCCCTGAATTCCATTCCCCAAAAGTAGTTCCTTCAACTCTTGAAGAGGTTTCTTCTGGTAATTACTCCCACATTTGTAAATCACACACTTATGTTAGTTTTTCCTGATTTTTTCCTGAATTTTCCTGATTTTTATTTTCAATTTTAGACATTATCAAAAGCCCTTTTCTCAATCTATTGGGGCATTATTCGCCAACCCCACATCCCCATGTACAGCCCCACTGCTGGGATGCAAACAATATAAAAATTACATATACATATATGTGTGTACATATTTACATACTCTGCTGTCCCCAGGGAAGTCAAGTTTTGGTTAATAAATAAGATCTCATTTCACATCCAAACACTTCATGAAATGTAGTAGGCAAAAAAATAAAAGTTTGGCCTCTGTATCAGAAATCCTGGATCTGGGTCTGAGTCCACCACACACAGGAGGAAAGCATGAAAATGTGTTAAGCAAACCTAAGTCAAAATTGGAGTTGGGGAGCCATGAAAGGAGGGCTCTGATACATGGACTCGTGGTCATAGCTTGGGTAGTCCAGAGGAGGAAGGTTTCCTCTCGGCCCAGCAACAGCAAGCTACCCTCACCTGCAGCCAAGGAGAAGCTACCACCACTTTAAACTTTCATTTTCCTCCAGTGAACTTTTATTCAAAACAAACTCTTCCCAACTTCCTCCTTTCCTCTATAGGAAAGGAGGCTCAGTCGGTTGAGCACCCGATTCTTGATTTCGGTTCAGGGTATGATCTCAGAGTTGTGAGATCAAGCCCCAAGTTGGGCTCCGCGTTAAGTATGGAACCCCCTCTCTCTCCCTCTACCCCACCACCCCCTTAAAAAAAAATGCTCTCCTCCACCTTTGTTCTCTGGACTTGCCTGTGGTTCACCATAGTGTACTTGTCCCAAATTGCAATTTTTCTGCTATTCCCAAATAAGCTCAATTTTGCTGGCTGAATAATTTACTTTTTTCTTTTAAAAGGTTGACATTTCACGGTGTCAGAAGTGGGAACTGAAGGAGACGAACCTCTGAGAAACTAATGACCCCCAGAACCATGTTGTGGAACCCACTTGAGCCCCTTGTACTCTCCACTTCCAAGAGTTGTTTTCTTCCTTTCAATTCAGTAAGTCTCCTTTTGGATTCAAGCTGCCTTCTTTTGGTTGATCTGATTTTATTCAGGATCTGTTTTCTTTTTTTTTTTTTTTTTAAGACTTTATTTATTTATTTGATAGAGACAGGGAGCACAAGCAGGGGAAGCAGGAGGCAGCGGGAGAAGCAGATTCCCTGCTGAGCAGGGAGTCCAATACGGGGCTCAATCCCTGGACCCTGAGATCACGACCTGAGCTGAAGGCAGACGCTTACCCTACTGACCCACCCAGGCACCCCCAGGATCTGTTTCCTTAAAGGCATCTTTTTGGTGAGGACTCATTTGTTTTCTGAACCTCTCGTTTTATTTTGTTTTTAAGATTTATTTGTTTGCAGGAGAGAGAGAATAGGGGGAGGAGGAGAGGAAGAGAATCTTTCTAGCAGCCTCCGCACTGAGGGCAGGTCTCCTGCATGACGGCAGAGCCTGATGCAGGTCTCCATCCCATGACCCACGAGATCAGACCTGCGCCAAAATCAAGAGTGGGCCACTTAACCAACTGAACCACCCAGGGGGTCCCTGATCCTCTCGCTTTGAAGTATGGAATCTGAATCCTCTAAATTCTCTCAAGAAGTCCTCCTTCTGTGACCCTAATTGGTTTTACGTTCAAAAACTACGGTCCTTCCTCATGAGCATTCTTAACTAAATGGACCAACTTGTCTAAAGATAATTTAGATCTCCAATGGCCATTATGAGGAACTTTCAACCTCCCCTTACCTGCTTTTTTCACAACCAAATTAGAAGACTGCAGCTCTAAAATTAAATAGACTGAATGGGATTCCTATTTTCGTTGGTACCTGGAGGCTTCTAAACATATCCAAGATTCTAAAATCACCTTGTTACAAAATACCATTTCTAAATTAACGGAGGTGAACAAAGAATCAAAAGAAGACAAGAACACTTCTGAGGCCTTTTTCCCCTCCCCTGTCCTCTTTGTCTCCAGTGCTGGCTTCCCCTTTCCCTTCTGTACTGTCCTTATCTCCTCTATACCTTCCACTTTCCTAATTCCAATCCCTTCATCACTTCCCTAGTTCTCCAATCCTCTCCCTACTTCCTCCGCCCACAAACCTATTAAAGCCTGATTTAAAATCAGACCTTAAGGTCTAATTTAAGATCAGAATTAAGGGCTTGGAAGCCCTGAATTTCTTATGTTCCCTGGACTAAAGCTGAACTATGAGCCTTGGTCAAAGATTTTCCCAAAGTAACCAAGGATCCCCATGGATTTGCTGAGGAATTTCATATGGTCAAATTTAATAACCTGGCTTCTCTGACTTACATCAGCTAGGCAATATGCTTGTCAGTGAAGGCCAGGCCCAACACTGGATGCAACGGCCAAGTGGAATGATCCCTAATAGTCTTTAGAATTACAACCTGGGGACAGAGAACCTCCCACTGCCTAACTGTATGCTCAGACTAAAGGAATAACCAAACTACTTCATTTGGCAGTTACTAGGACTTTCCCAAAGTCGGTCAATTGGAATAAGATTCAGGCTTATACCCAGAAGTCCAATGAGCCCACGCATGATTATAGCTGGCTCCAAACTGTTTATAAAGAAAATCCTGATCTTCCTTTGGATATTAAATCCACTCAAGTAGTCTTTAACTCTGTTCATCAATGGGCTGAACTGAGATGTTTCTCTTCTACTAAAAGGACAAGGATGAAATGAAAACCTGTGTCGACTCTAGATTTAGTAAAATTAGCGATCCGGGTCCCATGTCCCAGATGATTCAATTAAAAAGAAAGACCACTGAAATCCTTAATTTTCAACCCCAACAGATGGAGGCCTCTAAACAAAACCAAAAGCTTCCTGATCTCTACCATTATTGCAAAAAGCCAGAACACTAGAGGAAAGACTGCTAGAAACTTCAATGTTCCAGGTGCCTTCAGCCCTCTAACCATCCTTTCCAATGTCCTCCTAATCCCAAATGCCAGGGCTCCAAGGAACTCTAAGGGCTTCTACCAATCCTTCCCCTTCACTGACTTGAGGAAACCACTCTCCAGATTTGGAATGAATCTTTCTCTGTCCTTCCTGACCAGAGCTACACTCTCAGCGCTCATCGCATTAAACAGCCCCTGCCTCCAAGTACTAAAGCAGTTCAAACAGTGGGGATCTCTACCCCCAACAGGTTCCTAACTCTACACCTAACCACTTTGCTTAGACCCTTCAAGAGACCCTTTCCTCTTTAAGAACCACCTTTTTCTCCTTAGTTCCCCCACCGCGACTCATTTTTTGAGCCAAGGTTTTTTAGAAAAATGTTGTGCAGGAATTTCTTTCTCCTGAAAAGGGGACGCAATTCTAGAATTTGAAAACAGCAACCAAAATAGCCAACTCAGTGACTCAAATGACCCTTTAACATCTTTTATTTGCTCCATCCCTGGCAGCACTGGGGCTAATATCATGACACTAATTATCTGTCCCTATTAGATCAGCTACCATCCCCCTTATGGGCTAAATCCTCTACTACTATTGACAGAATCCACAGTGTATTGCCTATTAAGATCCAAATTGATCCCCCAAAACCTCTCCCCTGAATTAATCAAAACCATATAAATAAAGGGAGCCTTCAAGGCATTAACTCAGTATTAGAAGACCATAAGGCCCAGCGCCTCATTATTCCTTATACCACCCCTACAACACTGCTATTTTACCTGGGAAGGAAGTAAATGGCCACAATGGAAGCTTGTCCATGACCTCCAAGCCACGCTGTCACCCCCACTCCCCACACTTTATTAGCCCCCACCCCTACTGAGGACAAATTTTTTTCTGACTAATATATGTAGTGCTTTTTCTAATACCCCAGTAGATAAAACAGGTCAATACCTTTCCCCTCCCCCTCCCCCTTACTTGGGAAGTAGAGCAAAACACCTGGATAGCAATGCCCCAGGGTTTCACTGAAAGCCCTTATTTCTTACAAGCTTCAAGCGCTGACCTAGATGATATCAAGTTCCCGAGAGTTTCCACTTTAATACAGTATGTGAATGACTTACTTCTCTACTCCCCTTCCCAAGCTTCCTCGCAAGAAGACAGCATCCCTTTGCTAAAACTCCTGGCCAAGAAGAGACACCAATTCTCTAAGCAAAAATTACCATTTGTACAAACGCAAGTACGACATTCGGAAGATCTAACCTGAGAACAAAGACTGCATCTAGAGCCAGACGGGCTTTGTGGGGCCCTGAACTTCCCAAAGCCCCAAATCAAACATCAGCTGCCAGGCAGCTACTGCAGCAACTGGATCCCAAACTTGACCCCTATGGCCCAGCCCCTACACACCTTGTTAAAAATTACTAAACCTGGCCCTATCATTTGAAAGATTCAGATAACATGACTTTTTAAATCTTAAAGTTAAAAAAATAATAATAATTTTAAAAACCCAGCCCTTGGACACCCCAATTAGCAACATCCCTTCTTCCTTTTTGTATATGAAAAAGAAAGGAACACGCCGGGAGCACTCACCCAAAAGCATGGGGATCACCACCGGCCCACAGGCTATTAGAGCCAACAACTAGATCCTCTAGCCTGTAGGTAACCCCCATGCCTCAGAGCTATGCCTGCTACCGCCCTTCTTGTAAAGGCCACTGAGGAAACGGTCCTGGGATCCCCTTTGACCATCTTTGTGCCACATGCAGTTGAACTCTTAACTCTCATCACAACCTCTTCGTGAAGTGAAGCTGTCTCACTTCCTATGAAATGCCCCTCTCAAGCACCTCTTAGGGCACAGTAATCATTCACCAGAATAACCTTAGCCTTTATACCGACTGTAGACGGACCTTTGGAGTGGCCCGCCACTTTGAAATGTCATGGCAACAACGTAGCTTTCTTAATTCTAGCAGAGACAAAATTAAAAACAGACTGTTTTTTCCCCCAGAAATTACTGGATACCACGCTCTTACCTGCTGCTTTGGCTATGACTATGATCCCAGGGCATTCTGAGCTTGACTCTCAGAAAGCTAAAGGAAAGCACTTTGCTGACATTTCTGCAAAGTATGGTGCCCTCCAAAGCTCCAAAAGTCCTACCTCTGTCATGGTCCAAAGGAACTCACCTCCAGATGATAATGTGGAGACACTGACTGGAGACACCCATCAGCATCAGAAAGGAAAGAAAATATTGGCTATCAGATGGTTGTTGGTAGATACGAAGAGAAACCTCTCGGTTAGACCAAAAAAGAAGCCGGTCCTACCAGAAATTCTAAAATTCCCACTTTAGACCGCTGTTATGAATTAAACCATTGGCCTATAGATAAAACGATAATGTTTATGAATCAATACTGGTAGAGAAATATTAACAAGGCTTCAGAAAGTACCTAACTTGTCCCACCTGCCCAAAAGAAAATCCTGGAAAATCTGTCTGCACAGCTCCTGGGCACTTTAAATTGCCTGACGAACCATTCAAGGTTTGGGAAATGGACTTTATTCAGCTACTTCCATCTCATGGATATACAGAGATTTTGGTAATGATCTGTATGCCTTTCCACTGGGTCAAAGCCTTTCCAGGTAGACAAGTTACTGCCTCTTCAGAAGCTAAAATCCTACCGGAAAAGATCATCCATACACAGGGAACCCCTCTTGATCTCCACAGCAACAAGGGAATCCATTTTACTGGCCAAATATTATGGCAAGTCTGTGCTGTTTAGACAGTTTTATACCATGTTCACTGTGCTTATCATCCTCAGTCTTCAGGACAAGTCAAATGAACCAACGACATCATCAAAACTCAACTGGCAGGCGCCTGGGTGGCTCAGTCAGTTAAGCATCTGTCTTCAGCTCAGGTCATGATCCAGGATCCTGGGATCGAGCCCCATGTCAGGCTCCCTGCTCAGCGGGGAGTCTTCTTCTCCCTTTACTCCTCCCCCTTGCTTGTGATCGTTCTCTCTCTCTCTCTCAAATAAAGAAATCATAAAACAAACAAACAAACAAAACCTCTACTGGCAAAATTTGTGGAAACTCTCCAAATACCTTGCTGGTTGGTTCTTCTAAATCTCAGATCCCCTTCGGAACTCATAAACTCTCACCCTTTGAGAAATTTCCGGGGGCCCCGTAAATCTAGCTTCCACCTCTTTTTACCTGCGCCTAATAAAAGGAGAAACACTTCAGTATTGCAAATGTCTAATTACATCCCTTGAAAATAATCACGCTCTGGTAGAGCAATCTTTTCGCAGTGCAGTCCCAGGAGATGAAGACCTCAAACACCACACCCTGCAACCTGGGAATTTTGTTTATTGGCAAAGACCTCTCCAAAAAGAGTCTCTTCAACCACACTGGAAAGGCCCTGATCAAGTGTTACTGACCAATCCTTGTGCAGCCAAAATCGAAAGAGTGGACTCCTGGATCTGTGTGTCTCATAAAAAGAAAGCCCCCAAACCTGACTGGACCTGTAAACCAACTGGGCGACCTCAAATTGAAGATTCCCAGGAACAGAGGCGGACAACAGCAGAAGCAGACAGCTTTCCCCGAGACGATGGGATCAGGTCAATATTCTTTCTGCTTTTTCTTCCTCTGATTTCCCCTTCTCTAGCCTGGACAGACAATGCCCTCCTTCACATTTCCCAATTCCTCACAAAAGGGGGAAACGTTGCTGATTGTTCAGATTCTGCTGGATCTGCGCCTACAGTCCTGACCCTGTAGTCTTCCTCACAATCTTCTCCTTCATCTCCACTGCAACCACTAACTCAAGCTGCCCCTCTCTGGATTATCTGTCAGGTTTTCCTGTACCTTGCTCTGATCTCTCCCCTGAAGTCACTCTCAATACAACTAACTGTGCCCATATGGCTGCCCATTCTCACTACTACCTTAGGTCCACTTGCCCTAGCAGAAAATTCCTCTTTATATGGCCTTCGAGAACAAAGTCCACAACACAAGAGGATTTCTCTGGAACCATTCCTCAAACACCACTGACCCTTGGCTTGAAAGGACCACCTGAATAACCCCAATTAACAGCACTATGAATAATCAAATCCTAGCATGAATTCTATAGGCACCACCTGATTTTACCTTTGTGGAGAACGGGCCTCGACAGGCCTATGAATGTTTAAGCAGCTGGCAGACTGGAGGCCAATGCTTACTAGAATTTCTAACTGTCTCTGTGCACAACCACAATAAATCTGAAGCCTCTCATTGATCTTCCCCATTAAATCTTCACCACTGCCTTAACCAGGAACTCCCAATAGAGGCAAGGACTCTGGATCTGCCTCTATTGGAAGGGCATTATCCCTGCTGTAGGTACTCACACCAGTGAACAAATGTGATAGCAAACACCTGACGCACATGAATAAATTCCTCTGGACAAACAGAAATCCAAATACATACAATTAAGGAACAAGCATAGTGGCTACAACAAATTCCTCATGATGATCCATGGTCTTTTGATCTCTTTGGCTAATTACTTTCAGCTTTAGGCTCCTGGTCTAGGACTATACAAACTGGGGTCATTACTCTGTTTCTCTCACCTTATTTTATATAATCATCTTTAAGCTTTGTACCTGGTGCCTGTAAACTTTCGTAGAAACTACCCAGTAAAGTGATGCTGACTCAATGCGTTAAGATTATCTTCAATGCTTACAACACTGATAAGATACAGGCTTTAGAGGGAAATGCCTGAGAGCTTTCTCTTGTTACTCAAATGTGGTCTCAACAGTTTCTAATCTGGGCACTTCGCTTGACATGGGACATGAAACCCAGGAAAGGTCCTTTCTCACATCAAGGGACAGAAATGTTTCTAATAAGGAACAGATGACCCAACTCTTGATCAGTGATGCTCTTAAAGAAAGGTCTTGACCCAAAAGGGGAAAATGTGAAAATGTATTAAAGAACTTTAACTCAAAATTGGAGTTGGGAACCCATGAAAGGAGGGCTCTGACACCATACCATTCGTGGTCACAGCCCGCACAATCCAAAAGGAAGATTTCCTCTCAGTCCAGCAACAGCAAGCTGCCCTCACCTGCAGCCAGTGAGAAGCCACCACCACTCAGAACTCTCATTTTCCTCCAAAGAACTTTTGTTCAAAATGAACCCCTCCCAACTTCCTCCTTTCCTCTATAAAAGGACAGTCTCCTCCTTTGTTCTCCCCAATTGTCTGTGGTTCATCATCATATGCCTGTCCTGAACTACAATTCCTCTGCCACTCTTGAATAAACTCAATTTTGCTGGTTGAATTACTTACCTTTTCCCTTTTTTAAGCCTTTTCCTTTTATAAGGTTGACAGAAGTATGTACCTAAAAGTTCCTTACTTTCTCTGAATCTTATCCATTTTCCTATGCAGTCTAAACATAACAACACTCACTACAAAACAGTTAAATCACTAAGCACAAATACAGTACCTATCAAAGTACTTTGCTGATTATGAAGCACTACAGAAAGGTTACTTTCAGTATTTGTCTCTACTAAGAGATCAGATCCCTATAAATGAAATCCCTGACGTTATTGGTCACTCTTGAGCAACATTCCTCTACCGAGGCTGAGTTAGAAGTCGCTGATAGAGAGAGGGAAGTAGATAGAAATTGTGTTCCAAGGCCAGAATCTGAGTGCCCAATTCTTCAAAGGGCCCATGGATTGCCCTATGAAATATGTGTACACAGAATAAAGATCAAGCACCTAAGAATGGATCTGAGAAAGCAATTTTGTTTTATAGTTGCAGGAAGAGGAAGCTTCCTTATCAAAATTTTATTTTAAGTAATACAAGAACAAAATTTCAAAAGTCACTCCTCGGACAACTCTTGTTTCTTCTCATTTGCACCTCTCTTTCTACATAATTTATTTGCACATCTGCTTTTTGACTTGCAGACATTATCTATTGGCTCCCTATGAACTTTGTAGAGAAAGCGTTCAGAGCCAAACATGGGGTATTATCATGCAGAACTGTCCGGTGACGATTACTCCAAATGCTCCTTTGATTTCTAGTCTTCAAAGGCCTACATACAAGCAAGACAACCTATAGTACCTCTGCGAAGAGGCAAGAAGGAAGCCAGCTGGGCAGCTGGGCCTAAACTATGAGACCACTCTAAACCTGTCTCTGAATCCAGTTCACTGAAGCTCGTTTCTTTTGCCCTTTCCACCTACCCCATACAATTTAATCCTGTTCCGAAAGCAATTAAGACAAACGAAAAATGGGACCCCAAACCTGATGCATTTCAAGACCAGCACGGGCACAATTCTTATGAGCTCTGTACAAAGGGATTAACTGCAGCTAAAAGAAACCAGCTTTTAATTATCTGAAAAGTTATCTAAAGCCAACAAGTATGCAGCATTAAAATTTATGGACTGGATCTCCTGAAAATCTGTCCAGAGGTGAACCACTAATGTTCTCCAAATGTGGACTTCAGCTGGGGTCCGCTAGGTTTGGGCAGGGACAACAGCCTGTCTAGTGCCAGGTGTGCAAGTGAACTTGAGGTCAGGCAGGCATGGTACATTAAGGAGAGGAAATCTTTTCTCTCATTAATCAACAGGATAAAGGTGATTAAGCAGGAATTATTTTTCAATGACCTACATAATTTCATCAGGGCTGCTGTGGCTATTAGCAGAGAGCAGATGACTTCCTAATAAGATGAATTTGATAGCACAGCCCTTCCAGAGAAGCCTGCGGGTGGGCCCCATTGGTAGGCTTACTACTACTCCTCGGAGCTGTCTCTCCCCTGTTTGGGGCCCCTTCCTCCAACAGGGATATTTCCCAGTCACTGGATGTTGGAGGCTGCAGCATTCGCTGAATGGTGGAAGCTGGATCAGTTAAGCATCGATGGGATCCAGCTGGGTGAAACAAAGCTCACGTGATTCCCAAACTTCCCAAGCAAACAAGACTACACCTGCTACCAACACCTCTCTCTGGCCAGGCTTGAACTAGGACCGCAGCTAGTTCCATTCCCCAGCAGAAACAGGGTTAACAAGGAAGCTTTGTTGGAGTCAGGGCGGGGGAGAGGACAGACACGCAGGCACACCATCAATAACAACCACCGGGACTTGAACGCGGTTTCATTAGAGACCTTATGAAATTGAGCAACAGCCACCCAACGAGTCCGTCCTTCCACCGGGAGAGTACTGCAAACCTCAGAGTGGCACCACCTCCGCCTCCTGCGTAAGGGCGAGGTGGCTTGGAAAGAAAAACTGAGCCCTAGATCTCTCCGCCTCTGCCCGTCCCTCCCGTAGAACCCCCGCTCTCGGTCCTCAGGGGCCAAGGAACGAGGTGGAGAGTCCCGACGACATCTTTCCCCGTCAAAACAAGCCGCCTCTCTCTCTCCCCCGGGGTCAGTCACCGAGTAACGCCCGGTCCCGCAGCTCTGGAGGCCACCTCCTCCCCGCCGTGCTGCGACCCCACGCAGCGATCTTGTTTGGGATATTCCCAGCGAAATCCCCATCCCAATACCTGCCGCTCCAGCCCAGTCGGGGGGGGAATGCAAGGAAAGGACCCGTCTGCTCTCCCTCCTCCCTTAAGCCCCTAAAATAAAAGAATCCCTCAAGCGCAAAGCTCAGAGCAGGATGCCACGTACCTGCCTGTGGACCCGGCTCCTCCTCCCTCAAAGTGCAGGACTCTCCGGACAAGTATCCTCAAACAGCCGGGAAAGTTTGTGCCGCCGTCCGGGGGATGCGAGCCCCAGAGCCGCCACCCGCGCCGGGCACCGGGTGGTGGGGGAGCCGGCTCCTCCCCGCCGGGCTCCAACTCCACAAACAGCCAGGCCCTAGGAAGAAAGTAGGAGGAGGGAGAAGGTTGGAGCGCAACTTTTCGACCGTGCGTCAGCGGACGGCTGAGCCGCGCGGCTCTAGGGCTCCGCACCACTCCCCCCTCCCAACTCTGCCCTTGGGAGCGCAGGCGGGGCGAGCCGAGCGGGCGGGCGGGCGGGCGGGCGGGCGGGCGGGGGGGGCGGGCCCCAACCTGCGCGAGGGCCCAGGGGAGCGCGCTGCTCAGCCCCGCCCCGGCCGCCGCCAGCCCCGCCCCCGCCCCTGTCCCTGCCCCGGGGACGCGCGGCCGCCAGGTGCGCGGGGGCTCGGGCTCCGCCGCGCGGCCGCCTGGCGCTGGTTTCCAGGGTGAAGGGGGAGGAGCTTCGGAGGGAAACTTTCCACGGAAACTTAACCCGAGCGGCGTGAAGGACGCCCAGCCTTTGGGGGCTCGTCTTTGGCCGCAACTGCATCCCTTCACGCACAGCCGCGCTCACACTCCCCAACCAAACGAGAATATAAATCGGCACTTAAGAACCGGCCAGAGGGCTAGTCTCTCGGGTTCTGCGGAGTGGAGGAAGTCGCGACTCCGTCCGTCACGGACGTTTTCGATTTCTCGCTTTCCAGAGGTCTGACGGCGGCCAGAGGCGCCATCTCCCCAACTCCAGTTTCTTTCACTGAAACCTCTCTTTTTGTCCCTGAGGTTTGAATTTTATAAAATGCTAATACTGTCCTAAGAGAGCCGAATAAAGTGATGGGACCGTTCGCCTGTTATTCTACCGGCATATTCTACTGAAGTGGGCAGGGCGAGATTTGCCCTGGGCAGACTTAATATATCAGGGTTTGGGAGAGCGGGAGGGGGGGTAGGTGGCGTGGTGAGAGGGGGAAACAGGTGTTCCTTTTTTTTTTTAAGATGAGTCAGTGTTGTTGCAGTTGTTTGTGAGTATGTGTGTGCGTGGCACACGTTCACAGCCCCCCCAAAATGGTGGCTTCTTAATTTGGACAGTTCTACAGCAAAAAGGAGCCATCCCCAACTCAGGACTCCCCAGAAAATGGGACAGCAGGGTCAGAATCCATTCCCCACCCCCATCCCTTTTCCCCCACCCCACCACGGGTTTGGGGCGGGACGCGGTTGGAAGAAGGGTTAGTCTTTGGCATTGCCCAGATCTCAACAGCCTTCCCAGAGCCCAGACCTCCACCCTGGACAGCCGGGCCCCTCCTTTGCCAGCTGCCCTTCATTCGACACTTGGGTCTGTGCCCATTGCCAAACTGGAAAGGGCCGCCTTCCCTCCCCATTCCTCCATCTCCCACACCCCCCTGCGTGCTTGGGCAGCATCGTCAATGCTTTGCTTTCTGGGCTTTAAATCCAGGAGGAGGAATCAAATTCTTGGGTAGAGGCCTTCTTGGCATTTTCAGAGCCCTGTGGTTGGCGTGGCTGAAACTTGAGGTAAGCCCAAACCTGAACAGGTTGGACCACACCAGGGCTTACAAAGGCGGATGTGGAGATACTTTCCACCTCAGCAGCATCCTGCTGGCACCTTACCAAACTCCTTTGGCGGAAGCATCTTCCTCTCGTCATTCTCAATGAATCGCATCCGGAGATCACCAAAATCAGGTATATTTAGTTTCAAGTTCTCTCTTGCAACCATGGTAATGGGATGGTAGGAATTTCACACTTCCTTCTAAGGCTGTCCACCACCACTGCTGTGCTCCCTGGAGAGCAGCAGGAACAAGGGTTGCACGTGCTGCGATTCCTCTCAGGACTCACCACCTGTAACAAGAGCCAACAACTGTCTCTTAAGTAAAAGCTTGCCAAGGACAAGAGAGATAGAAACTAGAAAAGAGGAAGTTCTGCACAGCAGGTCCCCTTGGCCTGCTCTCATGATGGCAATGTGGGGGAGTCCTTCACTTAACCACTATTTAGTGCTTTTGGCATGCTAGCCATTCTTCCAGGTGTTGGGGTCACAGGGGAAAACCAACACATAAAAATTCTAGCCCTAATAGAGCTTACCTTCCAGACAGGAGAGACAGATGATAAACGTGTGGACTGCCAAATGATTAGAAATGCTAAAGGAGAAAAAATAGGCAGGGAGGAGACAAAAGTAGTAGGACAGGCGCTCTTTTAAATAAGATGATCCGGGAACACCTCTAGAGGAGGTGACATTGAGCAAAGGCCTGAAGGAGGTTAAGGAGCAAGATATCCGAGAGGCAAGTTTCAAGGCAGAAAGCATAGCAAGTACAAAAGCCCTGAGGCAGGAATATGCCTGAGTGCGCTAGGAACAGCCAAGAGACCAGAGTGGCAGGATGGAGAAGGTAAAGATGGGGAAGAGGTACGGGGCGGGGGAGGGGTACAGTTCAGGTGAGGCTTTTACTCTAAGTGAGTTGGGAGCCACTGGAGGCTTTAGGGTTGGAAAGTGACGTCTTCTGACACATCGCACCTCTTCGACTGCGAGGCTGAGTATAGATAGTAGTGGGTAGTAGAGACCAATTAGAAGGCTATTGAAGTAATCCAAGAGCAAGAGGACGGTGACTTTGACCCGGGAGACATGGATGGAGGAGATAAACTGTGAGGGACTCCTCGCAGATTCAATGTGAAGTATGAAGGAAAGAAAACAAGAAGACTCTGAGGTTTTTGGCCTGAGCCACTGGAAGGATGGAATTGCTGGGGCAAAGAAGACTTCTAAAAAAGCAGGTCAAAGGGAAGACAGAAAGGGACACATAATTTGAACAATCCCCAAGTCCTTCAGCTTATAAATGAAGAAAATACCTGCTTCATTAGGGTTGTTTTAAGGATAACATGAACTAATGCAGTCAAGTGTCTAGCACAGCACCTGATAAACGGCAAGCAGCTAAGAATGTTAATTCCCTCTCTACAAATAGGAATTTCATACGTATCCACTATGCCATCTGGGGATGAAACAGAGTCATTGTTTTAGAGGAAATCACTCTTACTAAAAGGAAAGGAAAGGGAAAAGAAAGCAGGAATGAAAGGACATGAAATAAAAATATAAAAACAATGGACTATTACTCAGCCATAAAAAAGAATAAAATCTTGCCATTTGCAACAACATGGATGAAGCTTTAGAGTATTATACTATGTGAAATAAGTTAGCAAAATGCAAATACTGTATGATTTCACTTACATGTGGAATTTTATTTTTTTAAAGATTTTATTTATTTGACAGAAAGAGAGATCACAGGTAGGCAGAGAGAGAGAGAGGTGAAAGCAGGCTCCCCACTGAGCAGAGAGCCCAATGTGGGGCTCGATCCCAGGACCCTGAGATCATGACCTGAGCCGAAGGCAGAAGCTTTAACCCACTGAGCCACCCAGGCACCCCACGTGTGGAATTTTAAAAAACAAAACAAAACAAGGGCACCTGGATGGCTCAGTTTGTTAAGCCTCTGGCTCTTGGTTTTAGCTCAGGTCATGATCTCACAGTGGTGGGATCGAACTCAGTATTGGGCTCCATGCTCAGTGCAGAGTCTGCTTCCGACTCTTCCTCCCTCCCTCTCCGCCCCTCCCCACTTGTGTTCTCTCTCTAAAATCTAAAAAAATAAAAAATCAAACTCATGGTTACAGAGAACAGACTGATGGTTGCCAGAGGAGCAGGGCATAGAGGTAGGAGACAAAATGGATGAAAGGGAACAAGAAGTACAAACATCCAGTTGTAAAATAAATAAGTCATAGGAAAGTATTGTACAGCAGGGGGAATACAATCAATAATATGGTATTAACTTTATATGGTGATAGATGATAACCAGACCTATTATCATGATTATTTCACAATGTATACAAACGTCAAATCACTATGTGATACACCTGAAACTAATATGATATTCTGTTTTAATTTATTTCAATTAAAAAAGATAGAATATAATAGTCATTGGGGAAAAAAAACATAAGAAATGAAATCTAACAGGGTCTCTTGGGTGGTTCAGTTGGTTAAGCAACTGCCTTTGGCTCAGGTCATGATCCCGGCATCTTGGGATCGAGTCCCGCATTGGGCTCCTTGCTCCGCAGGGAGCCTGCTCCTCTCTCTGCCTCTGCCTGCCTCTCTGCCTGCTTGTGTTCTCTCTCTGTTAAATGAATAAATAAAATCTTAAAAAAAAAAAAAGAAATGAAATCCAACTAATACAATCCATGTGATCTTAGGTTCTCCTGAGTTCTACTTCCTCAAGGAGACAAACTAAAGTATCAGAGTTTACTAGTTTGGGAAAGGAGTTTGTAATATGAAAATTTTGTAATAAAGCAGGAAAAAATCAGCATATGTAATAAGCAAAGAATTTTTGTTGCTTCTCCTTTATAAAAAATTATTTCAAATGAGATATAACAGTAGAAAAAGTCAAAAGAACAGAGAATTCTAAAAAATAAAATTCGAGAAAACACAAATGGCCAGTGTATTTTAAAAGTCCAACTATACCGGGGCGCCTGGGTGGCCTCTGCCTTTGGCTCAGGTCAGGATCTCAGGGCCCTGGGATTGACCCCTGCATCGGGCTTTCTGCTCAGTGGGGAGCCTGCTTCCCTCTTTCTCTGCCTGCCTCTCTGCCTACTTGTGATCTCTCTCTGTTAAATAAATAAATAAAATCTTTAAAATAAAAAAGTCCAACTATATCAATTACAGCTAGAATGAGAATTATTTTTTATTTATACATTTGGCAAGATTAGAAAAATTATAAAAATAATATTGTTGGATGTTGGACAGTATTATATCATGCTGAAGGAAGTTACAGTAATTTTTAGAAATTTGTATATCTAAATATTCAAAATGTTTATACTTTTCAAGCCAGAAATTTTGCTTCTAGCAATTTATTCTAGTATTCAAATATTTGCCAAAACTTTATGTATAAGAATGTCTATCACAGCGTCATTTAAATGTATGAAAAGAAATTTTCTAAGTATCCAGGGGCACCTGGGTGGCTCAGTGGGTTAAGGCCTCTGCCTTTGGCCCAGGTCATGATCTCAGGGTCCTGGAATCGAGGCCTGCATTGCATCAGACTCTCTGCTCAGCAGGGAGCCTGCTTCCCCTTCTCACTCTGCCTGCCTCTCTGCCTACTTGTGATCTCTCTCCCTCTGTCAAATAAATAAATAAAATCTTAAAAAAAAAAGAAAAATTTCCTAAGTATCCAATAAGACAGAATTATGATAAGCACTAGATATTATGGTGAAGCCATATTTTAATATTATGGGCAGATTTTTAAAATATTGATAAATATTAAATGAAAATGTGTTCACATTATTATATAAAATAAGCCTTCTACAAAACCTTTATTTAAAAAAATAGTTATTAAAGTAGGATTCTCCTTAAAATGTTACTTGTTCTCTCTATATTATGATGACTCTTTTTTTTAAAGATTTTATTTATTTGTTTGTTTGTTGTTTGTCAGAGAGAGGGAAAGCACAAGCAGGCAGAGTAGCAGGCAGAGGCAGAGGAAGAAGCAGGGTCCCTGCCAAGCAAGGAGCCCAATGCGGGACTCAATCCCAGGACCCTGGGATCATGACCTGAGCCGAAGACAGCTGCTTAGCCAACTGAGCCACCCAGATGTCCCAGGATGACTCTTTCTTATTCTCTTTGTTCTTTTCTCTATTTCCAGGTTTTCTGCCATAAGCAAGTGTCACAATCTCTTGGGGGATAATAGGCTATATATATAATGAGATTTACTGGATACTGCCAAAGTTTTCCAAGGTAGTTATAGCAATTTACACTCCCACTGGCAATATAGAAAAGTGTTCTAGTTTGAAGCAATGCATTTTTAACATGATAGATCCAGTAAACAGCCATTGATTTGAACTCTACTACTTATAAGTTAAAATGATTAATTAGGCAGAAGTTAGAAATAAGTACATTGGGGGTGCCTGGGTGACTCAGTCAGTTAACCATCCAGCTCCTGATCTTGGCTCAGGTCTCCATCTCACCGTCATGAGTTCAAGCCCCTCCATGGGCTCCACACCGGGTGTGAAGCCTATGGAAGGAAGGAAGGAAGGAAGGAAGGAAGGAAGGAAGGAAGGAAGGAAGGAAGGAAAAGAAAGGAAGGGAAAAAGGGAGAGGCATGATGGTAGTGAATGCATATCTTAGTAATATAATATTAACCTTTTCTAGATTGTATTTTTCTTTGTCTCATTTATTCTGACCCTCGTTAGCTTGTTATATACAGTATGTCTAAGCACTCATATTAGATTTCTTTAATGCAGAAGAGCTGTATAAGACTCCCTTCTTTTCTTACCTCCTTTATCCCTCCTTAAAAATGTAATTGTATTTTGGGGCTCCTGGGTGGCTCAGTAAGTTAAACATCTGCCTTCAGCTCGCATCATGACCCCAGGGTCATGGGATCAAGGCCCACAACGGCTTCCTGCTCAGCAGGGAGCCTGCTTCTCCCTCTCCCTCTCCCTCTGCCTCTGCCTACTGCTCCCCCTGCTTGTGTGCTCGCTTGCTCTCTCTCTCTCTCTCTCTCTCTCTCTTGCTGTCAAATAAATAAATAAATAAAATCTTTTTAAAAGATGTAATCATTTTAAATTTCATTACCTATTCCCCCATATATTCAAGATATTTGATATTTTAAAATACTAAAATTCATGCATTATATGAAAAAAGAGCAGTATTTCATTAGTAATTCCAAACACTCTTCTTTCACAGAGATCATGGGACTCTATACCTTAACTTCTGTGAGGAAGTGAACAAAGGCTATCACCTCTGTTTAACAAAAACAGAAGGTCAGGTACAGCATAGGGAAGTGAGCAGTCTGAGAGGAGGCTGTCAAAAACAATCCCTTCTTTGACCCAGATACTTTGGAATCTAAACTAAAAATTTTAGGGCACAAAGACGTTATCATTTTTAGTCAGAGTCTATCTAAATTTAAATCACCTTCTGAAGTTGCCTCTCTTAAAAAGAGCTTAGGAATGAACAATGTGGGTCTTGATAAAATATTAATCATTCTATCAAGAAATTTTTCTAACAAATGCAGTAATAATAATAACAATAAGCCATTGCTTTTGAATGGTCTCATCTCCCGTGGAAATTATCAAGTGGTCAAAGGTCTATTCCACTGATGAGTCTTATTTATTGTAAAACTCTTCACAAATCCATCTGTCTTCTCCTTTAAAGTGAATCCCTTGTAGTAAGTTAATGGCTGCGGCTCTGGAGCTGATGCAGCTGACAGAAGTGTGTTCAAATCCCAACTCTACTGCTTCCCAGCAGTGTGACCGGGATCAAGTAGCTAAGTCACTTCATTTCTCATTGTGCTTCAGTTTTCTCTCTAAAAAGAGAGAATCTTAGTACCTTCACAGCATTCGTTTGTGATAAGGATTATGTATCTCTCTGAGCTCAGGGTAGTGCACATCAATAACCACTCGGATTTAATTTTCAAGACAATTTTTAGGAATTTATCGTAAGGAAATAATTCTAAAAGCAAATATTTATTTATTTACAAGTATTACCATACCAGCAAGAATTTACAATATCAAAATTCTGGAAACAATTTATCAAATGGGAACAAACTGAAATAAGTTATGTTCTATCCCAACATAGTCTACCACATGGGATGATCTCAGCGTCATAAAAAAATATGAAATAAAACCCATGTGTACATTCAGGACTACAACATATGATTTTACAAGTTGTTTACTACACAGGGTGCCTGTCCTTGGGGCACGTGAGATCTGATGTCTCGCTGCGCCATGCTTATCATGCTGTCCGCCCTGGTACAGGGCTGCACTCACCTAGAAAACAGGATGCCTCTGTCTGAATTGCCCAAAGGGCTGGTACAGGCTAGCATCACCCATGCGTAAATATGGATAGATAAAAGATTGAAAAACACAAACCAAAGCATTAACACTGATTATCTTGAAGTACTAGGACTCTAAAAAATATTTTCATTATAATTTTCTGTTTTCTCAATTTTCTACAGTGAGTATGTGTTGCTTTTATGATTATAAGACAATAAATTTTACTTTTAAAAAACTAGTTGTATTGGGGCACCTGAGTGGCTCAATCACTAAGCGACGGCCTTCGGCTCAGGTCATGGTCCCAGGGTCCTGGGATCCAGCCCCGTATCGGGCTCCCTGCTCAGCAGAGAGCCTGCTTCTCCCTCTCCCACTCCCCCTGCTTTTGTTCCCTCTCTCACTGTGCCTCTCTCTGTCAAATAAATAAATAAATAAAATCTTTAAAACAAAAAACTAGTTGTATTAAAAAACACAAATCAAAACTACAAGATAGCCCCTCACACATATTTGGACACCTACTTCCAAAAACAAAACAAAAGACACACACACACACACACACACACACACACACACCACACAAACCAGAATTAAGTGCTGGTGAGCACATGAAGAGAAAGGGGAATCCCTGTGCACTGCTGATGGGAATGCAAATTGGTACAGCTACTTCCTCAAAAAGTTAAGAATATAATTACCATCTGATCCAGCAATCCCACTTCTCATAGAGAGCCAAAAATTAAAAGCAGGATCTTGAAGAGATATGTACACACCCATGTTCATAGCAGCATTATTCGCAATTGCCAAGAGGAATAGGTGGGAAACTCCGGCATTGCCCCTGACTAGCTATCTCACTCAAGGTCATGCCTGCTTCCTGGGGACAGTGACTCATCCATGCAAGGAATAGAGGTTGGGTCCACTCAGTCCAAATCAGAAGAACTGTCCCAGGTCTGGAGTTCCCACGGGCTCAAGCTAAGACCACTACAGCTCAGCTTCTCACTCAGCAGGATTGTGCTTCTCTGGCTCCTCCATAGGTGTTGAGCCCAAGACCACACTCCAAAACTCTCCCCCAGATGCAAATCTCTTAGGATCTATTACCTGGAGGACTCAACCTGGAACTCTCTTTTTTTTTTTTTTTTTCAGATTTTATTTATTTGAGATAGAGACAGTGAGAGAGAGCATGAGAGGGGAGAAGGTCAGAGGGAGAAGCAGACTCCCCTCGGAGCCGGGAGCCGGGAGCTCAACATGGGACTCAATCCCGGGACCCCAGGATCACGACCTGAGCCGAAGGCTGTCGCTTAACTGACTAGGCCACTCAGGCGCCAAACCTGGAACTCTTATAAAGAAATCTTTTCCTTTCCTGATATTCTCCTATATTTTCTTCTTCAATTTTATATTTCATCTTTTATAATACATTTGGAGTTAATTTTAGATAAGAGAGGGATTTGATTATGTTTTTCTCCTTATAGTAAGCTAATTTTCCCAGTACCATTTACTAAATAATCCAATATTTCTTTATTGATTTTATTTCTCTATAGCAAATTCCCATATATTCACGGGTCTATTTCTTGACTTTCTACCCTGACCTCTTGGCTTAAAGATTTGATCCTGTGACACTGTTTCAATTGCTTTGGCTTATTTTTCAAAATTGCTGTTAGATATTCACCAAATATATTTTAAAATCACTTTATTGATTTACCTCCAAAAATCCTTCTGGGATTATTTTTAGTTATAGTGCATTTATGGACTAATTTTTGAGGAATTAAATCTTCAAAATGTTTCATCTATTAGGATACTTTGCTTCATTTATTCAGGTATTTTAAAAATATCCTTTAATGAAGTTATACAATTTTTAAATAATTATTTTTGTATTCTTTAATAGCTCAATTTCTGTAAATCATATGGTTTTGTTACAATTAAAATATTTTCTATTAAAATTTCTAAATGGCCATTGTTGGTATGGAGATATGAAATCTAATTTTATATATTGATTATGCATCTGATTGTCTTGCTGGACTCTTTTTGGTTCTAAAGGTTGGTTGAATTTGAAGAGGATTTATATAAATTATCAACATCTGAAAATGATATGTTATACTATGTTATAAAATATTCATCATTCTTTCCAGTCATCCAGCGTCTCTAAACATTCTCCCTGGGCATTACAAGATGCTTCTCTTCCTTCAGGTCCCCAACTCCCATAATAAAGGACATAATCTTGCTTTTGTCAGACTCTTGTACAGATAGAACACAGATTTTGAAAGGGATATTAATTAAGTAAAGAAGAAAGCAGAGAGTCTTGCAGAGTCATTCTGAAAGAGAAGAAACAGAGATCGGGTTGTGGCAGAGATTCTTGTGCTACTACCCAGTGCTCAGATTGGTAGAGTTCGCAGTTCACGCTGCAATGTCTCTCTGCATAGTGCTAACTGCAGTGTCTCCGCTACAGCAGATCTGCAGTATGTTTTGGGTACAGTTCCTAGTTAGTTTCCGAATATGTATCTGTTGCCAATTTCATAGGCTCAGTAAGCAACCTAGTATTGGTTAATAAGTGATTTAATAAGCTAGATACAGTTTTTGTAGATTTTAGCAGAACTGACAGAGCTATAGTCTCATCTATTGCTGTCATTTTACAATAGCCAAGGGATCAACTACTAACTTGAAGGGTAATGGACACAGTGGAGATCATGATGTTGTTCTCAAACCTAAACGGAATACAAAACAGATGCTACTAATTATCTACCCAATTCCAAGTCTCTATTTTTTCCTTTCTATCAGAACCCAATTTTGCTTATAGAGGCAGAAGTGCAGCTGTCCTTGCAACTGAAGGTGGTCATGTAACAGTCAAGCCAATGGGATATTAGACAATGTACCTGTGTGAGCTTTCAGAAAGCCCAGCTGACTAGGTTCCACATCCCTGTACCTCTCTCTCTGCTCCCTTCTTCCTGCCTAGATCATGGTTACTTAAGCAAAAGCCACCTTGAGAGGATGAAGTGGGAAAAAAGCTTGATGTTTGAGATGATGATCAGAAAGCTAGAAGGGGCCTAAAGACTGAAGCTCTGTGAGGACATGTGCCAGAGCTCCACTGCCCACCTCTGGACCTCCTGCTGTGAGGAAAAGCCAATCGGTTGTCTGTTTCCCACTGTCGTTTCATGGGTTTGTTTTTTTTTTACACATAGGAAGCACATTCCTAAGTAATACGGTATCTAAAATTGTGCTAAGTGTGATGTTTATTATAGATTTTTGGTTGGTGTCCATCATTAGGTTGAGAATTTTTCCTCAGATTCTAGATTGTTATAGATACCTCCTTCCTGACATCTCCAGAATGGTTGTGCATGAGAAGGACCCAGCAATCATGCTCAGTTCACGATCTTCTCTAGAACCAGAAGTCTTTGCTTTAATGCATGAAATATTACTGCAAATATATTTATGTAAGTACATATACATATCTTAAGGATAAGGAATATACCAGGTGTGTGTATATATATATACACTCGTTTTCTTCCTTCCCTTCAATATTGTACACATATTACTTTACCAAACTCTGGGGCACCTGGGAGGCTCAGTTGGTTAAGTGACCGCCTTCAGCTCAGGTCATGATCCTAGAATCCCAGGACTGAGTCCCACATTGGGTTCCTGGCTCAGTGAGGAGTCTGCTTCTTCCTCTGTCCCTCTTCCCTCTCATGCTCTCTTTCATTCTCTTTCTCTCTTAAATAAATAAATAAAGTCTTTAAAAAATAAAAAAAAAAAAAGAACCTACCAAACTCCAACCCTGCTATTAGTCCTAGAGGGAGCCATAAAAATGTAACATCATCTCACCACAGTAATCCAGAAAAGAAAATAACCTGTCTATGTTAATCACTATAGAAAAGGTATAGCATGATTAGAATTATAGGAAATTTTTTAAAAGGAATTAACTTTAGATGGGACTGCCTAGAATCTTCTAATATAATGATACTTGAAAGTTCTAGCTCAAGATGGTAATGTAGGAAGATCCTGACCTCACTTCCTGCCATGAATACACGAAATCAATAGCTACGAGTGGAACAATTTCTTCTGGGGAAAAAAACGAAAACAATAAACACAAACTAGCTGAGCAAACCCTACATATCAGACAATTGAGGGGGAGAAAAAGCCACATTAAAGTGGGTAGGAGAGGCTGAGACAATCTCATCAAACCCTACTGCTGACACACAGATGCAAAATCAGGAAGACAATCAAAACCTGGAGCTTCTCCCTGAGGAGCTAAGGGTTTGAATTCCACATTACTTACACCAATGTCCAACACCTGTACCTGAGGAGTAAGCCCCCAAAATGCCTAACTTTGAAAAACAATAGGGCTCATGTCCACAAGACCAACAAAGCTATGGAGAAACAGTTTTTAAAGAACTCACACACTCAAACTCACCCAACACAGGGACCAGTGCAGAGGCAGTCGAATTAGAGGAGCCCAGACTTTATGTGAACAAAGCTTATTTGATTATCTTAAACACCAGTCTGAAGTATAGGTATCTAATTTAGCACACATCAAGGAACCAGCTAGGGTATTGTCTGGGGACAGAGGCTGGCATGTACCATCTGCACTCTCCTTCTGCCTCACTCTAACTCACCAATAGCTCCTAGAAAGGAGAAAGTACCTCCTCTAGTACCCCAATTTTTGTAGCTGTCCTCAGTGGACACCTCTAGACCACATGGTTTGAGTAGCCAGTAGAACTTAATACTTGCGGTCTCATAGGACTATATATGTTTCCATACTTTAAAAGCTGCTCCCTGACGGCCTGGCTTCCAATTGACCTAAACCTAGGTGCTAATTGAGATCCTCCCTGATTGGGAAACTGACAATTCTTGGCATACCTTCAGCTACTGGGAGCCACTAAAAATAAAATTGGCTGCTTGTGTAACCACAAAGGTTTGAGAGACAACCTAGGGCTAGGGTTAAGTTTAAACAATAAATTTCATCTCCCACACAAGGTAACTTCTCCAAGGCTGGGAGAGGTGGTTGTTTTATCCAATACATAGAAATCAACACAGAGTCAAAAAAAAAAAAAAAAAAAAAAAGAACACACAGAAGAATGTGTTCTGAACAGAAGAACAAGATAAAACCTCCAAAAAAAAAGTCCTTAAGGAAACAGAGATAAATAATTTATTTGATAAAGAGTTCAAAACAATGGTCATGAAGAGTCTCATTGAACATATAGGTTAAAAATGAACATGGTAAAAACTTTAACAAAGGTAGAAAATGTAGAACCACCAAAAAGAAGTCACAGAGCTGAAAAATACAATAAACAAACTGGAAAATGGACTGGAGGGATTCAACAACAAATTAGATGAAGCAGAAGAAAGGATCAGTAAGCTTGAAGAGAAGGCAGTGGAATTCACACCCCATCAGACAACAAAAGGAAAGAGTGAAAAAAAAAAAAACTGAAGATAGCCTGGGGAATCATGAGACAACATTTGCATTACAGGAGTCTCAGAAGGGGAAGGGACAAAATAGGACAGAAGACCTGTTTGAAAAATAATGGTTGAAAACTTCTCTAACCTAGAGAGGGAAACAGACATTCAGATTCAGGAATCCCAGAGTCTCAAATAGGATGAACCCCCCCCCAAAAAAATCCACATCAAAACATTTTATAACGAAAATGTCAAAAGTTAGAAGATGGGAGGATGCAGAATAGGAGAACCCTAAGCTCACCTCATCCTACAGCTACAACTATATAACACTCACATCAGTGTAAATAATCCAGAAAATGATCCAAAGACTAAAGATAGAGAAGAAGCTACATTGAAGAGGGTAGAAAGGATGAAGATCCAGTTTGGGAGCAAATTGGACCTTGGCTGTCCATGGTGGGAAAGGAGCTGGTGGTATGGAAAAGGGTGAAAAATAGACTTTCACATTGTGGAGCCTGCATAGGGAAGATGAATCCCCATAACATTTGGCTCTAAAAGTGAGAGGGGCCAAATGTCATGAGTTCTTACAACAAGCAGGACTTGAAGCCTGGAATTTTTTAAATCCATGCTTTTTTTTTAAATAAGATTTTATTTATTTATTTGACAGAGAGAGAGAAAGATCACAAGTAGACAGAGAGGCAGGCAGAGAGAGAGGAGGAAGCAGGCTCCCCGCTGAGCAAAGAGCCCGATGCAGGACTCGATCCCAGGACCCCGGGATCATGACCCGAGCCAAAGGCAGAGGCTTTAACCCACTGAGCCACCCAGGAGCCCTAAATCCATGCTTTTGACGCTGAGAGAGATGGAGGGCATTAGGAAGCTGAGTTCCCAGCCTTAAAGACAAAGCCCAGCAGCCCACAGATACAGCATAGAACCAACAGTTTGAAAAATGCCAGGGCCAAGAGGAGGGAGACTGATTAACTCATCTCAGAGTGAGGCCAATAGCACCCCAACACCAAAAACAGATAAAACACTACAAAAAAAGAGAACTACAGATCAATATCTCTGATGAACATAGGTGCAAAAATCCTCAACAAAATACTAGCAGACTAAATCCAACAATACATCAAAAAAATCACCCACCACAATAAACTGGGATTTATTCCTGGGATGCAAGGGTGGTGGTTCAATATTTGCAAAACAATCAGCATAATGATGATATATCACATCAATTAGAGAAAAGATAAAAACCACATGATGATTTCAATAGATGAGGGAAAAGCATTCAACAAAGTATAACATCCATTCATGATAGTCTAGAGGGAACATGCCTTAAAATAATAAAGGCCATATATGAAAAACCCAGAGCTAACCTCATACTTAATGGGGGAAAATTGGGAGCTTTTCTCACAAGGTCATGAATAGATAAGAATGTCCACTCTCATCACGTTTATTCAGATTAGAATTCCTAGCCACAGTGATTAGACAACAAAAAGAAATAGAAAGCATCCAAATTGCTAAGGAATAAGTAAAACTTCCATTATTTGCAGATGACACGATACTATATAGAAAACCCTAAAGATTCCACCAAAAATGTACCAGAACTGATCAGTTAATTCAACAAAGATGCAGGGAGCACCTGGGTGGTTCAGTCAGTTGAGCATCTGCCTTTGGTTCAGGTCATGATCCTGGGGTCCTAGGATCAAGCCCCCCCCAATCAGTCTCCCTACTTAGGGAGCCTGCTTCTCCCTCTGCCTCTGCCCCTTCTCCTGCTTGTGCCCTCTCTCTCTCTCTCAAAAAGTTAAAAGATAGAGCTATTCTGTGATCTAGTAATTGTGTTACTGGGTAGTTACCCCAAAAAAACAAACACTAATTCAAAGGGATACATGTACTCCTATGTTTATTGAAACATTATTGACAATAACCAAATCATGGAAGCAGCCCTTATGGCCATCAACTGATGAATGAGTAAAGAAGACGTAGTATATTTATATATAATGGAATATTAATCAGTCATAAAAGAGAATGAAATCTTACCATTTGCAACAGCACGGATGAAGCTAGAGTATAATGCTAAGCAAAATAAGTCAGAAAAAGACAAATGCCATACGATTTCATTTATATGTGAAATTTAAGAAAGAAAACAAACAAGCAAAGGAAGAAAGAAAGAGACACAATCCAAGAAACAGACTCTTAATTATAGAGAACAAACTGATGGTGACCAGAAGGGTGGTGGGCAGGGGGGATGAGTAAAATAGGGAATGGGGATTAAAGAGTATACTTAATCACGAAGAGCACTGAGTAATGTATCAAATTGTTGAATCACTATGTCATACACCTGAAACTAATATAACAGTGTAGGTTAACTATACTGGAATTAAAATTAAAAACCTAATTTTAAAAATGTCAAATGTTAAAAACAGAGAGAATCTTAACAGCAGCAAGAGAAAAACACCTTATTATATACGAGGGAACCCCATTATGACTATCAGCACATTTTTCAGCAGAAACTTTGTAGAAAAGGGAGTGGCACAATATATTTAAAGAGCTGACAGAAAAAAACTTACAATCAAGAATACTCAAGCTGGGGTGCTTGGGTGGCTCAGTGGGTTAAAGCCTCTGCCTTCAGCTCATGTCATGATCTCAAGGTCCTGGGATTGTGTGCCACATCGGGCTTTCTATTCAGCAGGGATCCTGTTCCCTCCTCTCTCTCTACCTGCCTCTCTGCCTGCTTGTGATCTCTCTCTCTGTGTCAAATAAATTAATCAAATCTTAAAAAAAAAAAAAAAATACTCAACACAGCAAAGTTGTCATCAGAATTAAAGGAGATACAGTTTTCCAGACAGTAAAACCTAAAGGAATTCATCACCACTAGATGGGCCTTCTAAGAAATGTTAAAAAGACTTCTTTAAGCTGAAACTAAAGGGTCCTAATTAGTAAAAGGAAAATATATGAAGCTGTAACTCTCACTGGTAAAGGTAAATATATGAAAATTCAGAATATTCTAACACTGTTAAGACTGTGGATCATCACCTATAAGCTAGTATGAAGGTTAAAGGCAAAAGTAGGGTCTCCTGGGTGGCTCACTTGGTTAAGCAGTTGGCTTCTGCTCAGGTCATGATCCCAGAGTCCTGGGATTCAACCATGTAATCAGGATCCCTGCTCCTCAGGGATCCTGCTTCTTCCTCTCCCTCTGCCTACTGCTTTCCTGATTGTGCTCTCTCACTCTCATGCTCTCGCTCTCTCTCTCAAATAAATAAATAAATAAATAAATAAATAAATAAATAAAATCCTTTAAAAATAAAAAATAAATAAAAGGCAAAAGTAGTAAAAATATATTTACAATAATTAACTATTAGTTTATAATTAATTAAGAGATATACAAGATAAAAAGATAAAAAACTGTGACCTCAAAAACATAAAACATAGGGTATGGGAATATAGACCATATATGAAAATAAAATTTAAGTTGAAATAAAAATTAAGTTGAAAATAAATTTAAGTTGTTATCAACTTAAAAGAGATTTATAAAAATAAGTTGTTGTATGTAAGGATCATGGTAATCACAAAGCAAAAACCTATAGTAGATAAAAGATAATGGCAAAGGAATCTAAGCATACCACTGCGGAAAATCATCAAATTACAAAGGAACAAAATAAAGGAACTACAAAACAGCCCAAAAACAAGTAACAAAATGGCAATAAGTACATGCCTATTAATAATTACTTCAAATGTAAATGCACTAAATTTTCCAATCAAAAGACATAGAATGCCTGAATGAATTAAAAAAAAAAACATTTATATATATCCTGAAAGAGGCTTATTTCAGATATTAGGGCACACACAAACTAAAAGTGAAGGGATAGAAAAAGATATTCTATGCAAATGGAAACCAAAAGAAATCTGGGGCAGCTATATTTATGTCAGACAAAACATACTTAAAACAAAGGCTGAAAAAAATAAATAAATAAAACAAAGGCTGTAATAAGAGACAAAGAAAGACATTAAATTGTGATAAAGGGATTAATAAAACAAGAGCATATAACTTTTGTAATTATTTATGCATCTGACATAGAAGCACCTAAATATATAAAGCAAATATAAATACACATAAAGGGAACAATAGACAGTAATTCAATATTAGCAGAGAACTTTAGCACCCTGGTTTCATCAATGAATAGATCACCCAACAGAAAATCAATAAAGAAACGTTGACCTTAAATGACACATTAGACCACTTAGACTTAATAGACAGATACAGAACATTTCATCTAAAGGCAATAGAATACACATTCTTTCCAAGTACACATGAACATTCTTCAGGATATATCACATATAAAGCCAAGGAACAAGTCTCAAATTTAAGAATATTGAAATAATGTCAAGCATCTCTTCTGATTGTAATGACATGATACAAGAAATGAATTACAGGGACGCCTGGGTGGCTCAGTTGGTTGAGCAACTGCCTTCGGCTCAGGTCATGATCCTTGAGTTCCGGGATCGAGTCCCGCATCGGGCTCCCAGCTCCATGGGGAGTCTGCTTCTTCCTCTAACCTTCTCTCCTCTCATGCTCTCTCTCACTTTCTCTGTCTCTCAAATAAATAAATAAATAAATAAAAATCTAAAAAAAAAAAAGATCAGTAACAGGACAAGAATGCCCACTTCCATCACTTTTTTTTTTAAGATTTTATTTAAAATACACTGAATAAGACAAAGATTTAAAAAACTAAAGAAGGCACAAATAAATGGAAAGATATTCTGTGCTCATGGATTGGAAAAATTAATGTTAAAGTGATCAGACGACTCAAAGAAATCTACAGATTCAGTGCAATTCCTACCAAAATACCAATGTCATGTTTTGCAGAAATAGAGCAAACAATTCTAAAATTTGCAAGGAACCACAAGACTCCAAATAACCAAAACAATCTTAAGAAGAAGAAAGCTAAAGCACCATGCTCCCTAATTTCAAAACAAATAACAAAGCTATAGCAATCAAAACAGTATTGGCATAGAAAAAGACACATAGGTCAATGGAATGGAATAGAGAGTCCAGAAATAACCCATGCATATATGGTCAATTAACTTACACCAAAGGAGGCAATATACAATGGGGAAATGACAGACTCTTCAATAAATGGTGCAGGGAAAACTGGATGGCCACATTCAAGAGAATGAAATTTGACCACTGTCTTGCACCATACACAAAAAATTAACTCAAAATGGATTAAAGACTTGAATGCAATACCTGAAACCATAAAACTCCTGGAAGAAAACATAAGCAGTAAGCTCCTCAACATCCGTCTTGGTAATGATATTTTGGAAGACACCAAAGCAAAGGAAACAAAAGCAAAGATAAACAAGTGGGACTATATCAAACTAAAAAGCTTCTCCACATGGGGCGCCTGGGTGGCTCAGTTGGTTAAGCGTCTACCTTCAGGTCGGGTCATGATCCCAGTGTCCTGGGATCAAGCCCCACATCAGGCTCCTTGCTCAGCAGGAAGTCTGGTTCTCCCTCTCCCTCTACCTGCTGCTCCTGCTGCTTGTGCTCTCTCTCTAGAATAAATAAATAAAATCTTTAAAAAAAAAAAAAAACTTCTCCACAGCAAAGGAAATTGTCAACAAAATGAAAAGGCAACCTATTGAATAGGAGAAAATATTTGCAAATCATATCTGATAAGGGGATGATATCCAAAATATAAAGAACTCATATAACTCAATAGCAAAAAAAAAAAAAAAATCTGATTAAAAAACTAGAGAATCTGAATAAACATTTTTCCAAGGAAGATATCCAGATGGCCAACAAGTACTTGAAAATGTGATCAACATCATTCATCAGAGAAATGCAAATCAAGCCCACAAGACATCACCTCACACCTATTAGAACAGTTATCATAAAAAAGACAAGAAATAGCCAGTGTTGGTGAGGAAATAGAATAAAGAGCCCTTGTGCATTTTTGGTGGGAATGCAAATTGGTTGAGCTAATATAATAAACAGTGTGGAGGTTCTTCAAAAAATTAAAAATAGGGGTGCCTGGGTGGCTCACTTAAGCTTCTGACTCTTGATTTTAGCTCCTGTCTTGGTCTCAAGCCCATGAGTTCAAGCACCACATCCAGTATGAAGCCTACTTAAATATATATATTATATTTATATATATATTTATTTATAATTTATATATATTTATATATAAATATTTATATATAAATATATTCATATATTATAATATATAATATATAATTAATATATATTAATATAAATATTTAATATAAATATATATATAATGGAACTACTATATGATCCAGCAATTCCACTTCTGGGTATATATCTGAAGGAAACAAAAACAGGATCTCAAAGAAATATTTGCACACTCATGTTCATTACAGCATTATTTACAATAGCCAAGATACGGGAACAACCTAAGTGTGTATCAGTGGATGAACAGATAAAATGTGGTATATATCCACAATAGAATATTATTCAGCCATTTAAAAAAAAAAAGGATATCTGGGGGTGTGTGGGTGGCTCAGTGGGTTAAAGCCTCTGCCTTCAGCTCAGGTCATGATCTCAGGGTTCTGGGATAGAGCCCCACATCGGCCTCCTCTGTTCAGCAGGGAGCCTGCTTCCCCTTCTCTTTCTGCCTGCCTCTCTGCCTACTTGTGATCTCTCTCTCTGTGTCAAATAAATAAATAAAATCTTAAAAAAAAAAAAAAAGGATAGGGTGCCTGGGTGGCTCAGGAGTTAAAGCCTCTGCCTGCAGCTCAGGTCATGATCCCAGTGTGCTGGGATCGAGCCCCACATCGGGCTCTCTGCTCAGGGGGAGCCTGCTTCCCCACCCCCTGCCTGCCTCTCTGCCTACTTGTGATCTCTCTCCTCTCTGTCAAATAAATAAATAAAATCTTTAAAAAAAAAAAAAGGATATCTTGCCATTTCTCACAACGTGGATGGACCTTGAGGGCATTATGCTAAGTGAAGTAAATTAGACAGAGAAAGATAAATTCTTTATGATCTCACTTATAGGTGAAATCCAAACAAACCAAAGCTCATACATACAGAGAATAGACTAGTGTAGAATAGACTAGTGTTTGCCAGAGGTGGGGGTGGGCAAAATGGGAGAAAGGGGGGAAAGCTACAGGTTTGCAGTTACAAATAAGTCATGGGGTGGTATGGTGACTACAGTTAATAATACTGTATTGCATTTTTGAAAGTTGCTAAGAGAATAGATCTTAAAAGTTCTTGTGGCAAGAAAAAAAACTTGGTAACTATGTATAGTGATGGCTGTTACCTAGACTTATTGAGGTGGTTATTTCACAATATATACAAATGTTGAGTGATCACCCTGTCTGTACATCTGAAATTAATGTAATGTTATATCTCAATTATACCTCAATTAAAAAAATGTAATGGTATTTAACCAAAACCTTGAGGCAGTGTGTAGATTTTCAGTAAGTCAAGACTGATAAAATATTTTCTATGAAGAGAAGAATATCAACAATGACATGGAGCTGGAAAACTATATTCCAGGAATGAGAAATAGAACAGCTCAACCAAAAAAGAGTAAAGACAGACACCAGGGCGGCTCAGTCAGTTAAGCGTCTGCCTTCGGCTCAGGTCATGATCCCAGGGTTCTGGGATCGAGTCCTCCATTGGGCTCCCTGCTCAGTGGGGAGCCTGCTTCTCCCTCTGCACCCCCCCCCCACAATTCCTGCTCTCATTCTCTCACAAAAATAAAAAAAATAAAATCTTTCTTTAAAAGAGAGTAAATACAAAATAAACAGCTATGCAAGAGTTCATATAGATTAGGAAGGCCCATTAGGAATTATCTTCATGTCTTGGGTGGAATTTATGTATATCTGTAAACTGGGTTTTTATATGTGATGTGCAGAGTATCTCGTTTTATAGTCACGCTTCCTACACAACAGCCACAAAGCCTTGTCCTTTTTCTCATTGTGGGAAGATTCTTAGGTCCGTGAATATTTTCTAAAGGTTTCCTGCTTTTAGCCCATCCTGATATAAATTGGTCCAATTTTTTTTTAACATATTCTTCAAGTTTTCATGACATCTGATTTTTTTTCTCCTCTATTCACACAAGTCACTCATTCTAACTGATCAGTGACAAACCTCTCTTAAAAATGGAACTGAAGGGGCGCCTGGGTGGCTCAGTGGGTTAAGGCCTCTGTCTTCAGCTCAGGTCCTGATCTCAGGGTCCTGTGATCAAGCCCCGCATCGCATCGGGCTCTCTGCTCAGCAGGGAGCCAGCTTCCGCCCCCGCCCCCCGCCTCTGCCTGCCTCTCTGCCTACTTGTGATCTCTCTCTCTGTCAAATAAATAAAATAAAATCTTTAATTAAAAAAAAATGGAACTGAAAACGTAGCATTTCCCAAGTCATCTATTCCTTTTGTTCTTACATTCTTTTGCTTATTGTTATAGTCTGAAGAATGATTGCCATTTCCGTTTTACATTTCTCAAATACTGTGTTTTCTTTATGCCCCGTTATGTGCATTTCACACTGGATGCTTTACCTCCGGTCCTAGCCTACAAAATGACACGATAAACTCTCAGATACCTAGGAAACCTACAGCCAGTTTCAAGAGTTTTCTCTGAGTAAGCAGTGAGAAATTATAATTAAGCAGCTGCGTGGAGCTTTTAGAAAAGAAAATTCAACAGGAAAGTATAACCACAGTGAACTCATGATTATTCATAAGATAGAAATGTATGAATAATTGAAATCCACAGGTTAGCCTAATAAAATCAGCTTCCATCTTTGACCATTCAGGCTGCCTTAACAAAATACCACAGACTAGGTGGCTTATAAACAACAGAAATCTATTCTCATGGTTCTGAAGGCCAGAAGCGGGAGATGCCAAGCACTTCTTCTGGGTTGCACTCATTGCCGCTTCACATGGTAGAAGGGCCAACGAGCCTGCTCAGCAGTCTGTTATAAGAGCACTGATCCCATTCATGGGGTCCCCACCCTCATGACCTAATCACCTCTCAAAGGCCCCACCTCCAAACACCGTCTGTCACCTTAAGGGCTAGGTTTCAACAGAAGACTTTTGGAGGGACACATTCAGACTATAACTCACCCTGTCTGCTGAAATTCCCACTGAATTTGCAACTCTAATCATCTAAAATTTGGAAAGGTGGCAGGACTATAAAATTCACTGTTGTAGTTAGCAAAGGAATTATTGTTTATAAATCAAATACACCCACATGAAGGATTAGGGGGACTCCCATGAGAACACAGCCACATATCTAAATATGCAAGGAATTTCTCAGCAGGACTTTTCATTCCTAATAAAAATAAAATAAAAAAATAAAAGCAGGCATCAGATTGAAAGCATGTTCAAGAAAAACATTTCCTTAAGCAGTCCTACCTTGAATACAAAAATCAGTTGGAAAGATGCGCTGAGGGGCTTAGTTGGTTAAGTGACCACCTTTGGCTCAGTTATGATCCCAGGGTCCTCAGATCGAGCCCTGCATCAGGCTGTCTGCTCGGTGGGGAGCCTACTTCTCCCTCTGTCTCTGCCGTTCTGCCTACTTGTGCTCTCTCTCGGTTTCTCTGTCAAATAAAGAAATAAAATCTTCTCCTGAAAATAAAATAATTAAAAAAAACAAAGATGTGCTGAAAACTCAAGAATAAGGACTAATAGGAGATCCCTCTATCCAGCACTGAAGAGTGGTTCAGCCTAGTGCACATTCTCCTCTCCCATATCAGTATCACCTGTAAAGTTGTTAGAATTAGAAATGCTTTATCCTCCCCCCCACCCTAAACCTACCAATCAGAAACTTCCAGGTTAGGGCCCTAGGATGTACGTTTTAACAAGCCAGTCAGGTGATTCTGATGCATAGTAAAGTTGGAGAACCGCTGGTATAAAACACAGGGGGATTGTATTTAAAGGGCAACTCTTCATACCTAATTTACGTTCTTCCAATTTTAAGTAGCCTTGGGATTTGGCCATCTGCAGCTTCCCTATGATTTTTCAAAGTGAAAGCTATAACACCTGGCATTAAAAAGGCCATGTATGACACCCTGTTATCAAAATAATTCCTGACTTAAGCATATTCTGCTTGCTGTTCTCTATCTCAGTCATCGGAACATAATTCTGCAACAGAAAACTCTCAGCTCTTCTTATTCCTCCCTTTATCCTCTACTGCTCCTTAATCCCCTTCAAGATTCTCTGTGGTCCATGGGCTTTAACAATGAATTTCAATTTCTAATTGTTTCTCAGAAGTTGTGAAAATATAATTGATAAACAGTGAACTTTCTAAAGCTAAGTAGCTTTAGAAAAACAAATAAGGGGCCTTGTCTGTATCCTGGATATTCAGTTCTACAATATGAAGAGTTGCATTTTTTTAAAGATTTTTTTTAATTTATTTGACAGAGTGAGAGAGACACAGTGAGAGAGGGAACACAGTGGGGGGAGTGGGAGAGGGAGAAGCAAGCTTCCCAAGGAGCAGGGAGCCTGATGGAGGATTCGATCCCAGGACCCTGGAATCATGACCTGAGCTGAAGGCAGATGCTCAACTGACTGAGCCACCCAGGTGCCCCAAGAGTTGGACTTTTTAATTCTAGGCTTGTTTACAGTTCTTCAGCATATTCCATTTGCAAGTATTTTTCCTTTTGACTGTGTATCATGGTGTTAGAATTTGATGCCATTAAGATAAAGTAATTGCCATTATTTATCATTTTTCCATTATTTTATCTTTAAAATAAGGGCAAAGGAGGGAGGAGCAAGAAGGCAGAGGAGTAGGAGGCTGAGTTAGTGTCAGATCCCAGAAGTTCAGGTGGATAGTTATCGAACCATTCTAAATGCCTGCAAACTCAACAGGAAATATAGGAGAGGAAGAACAGCAATTCTAGGATCAGAAAATCGATCACTTTCCGGAAGTAGGACATGTGGAAAAGTGAATCCAAAATGACGGGAAGAGAGACTCCAGGCGGAGGGGCCAGCTCCCAGCAAGCCACAGAGCAGCGAACAAAATCGGAACTTTTATTTATTTTTTTTCCCCAAATACTTTTATTTTATTTTTACAGTGTTATGAGATTAATTGTTCATGCACCACACCCAATGCTCCATGCAATACATGCCCTTCTCAATACCCACCACCAGGCTTGCCCTGGAACATTTAGAAGTCTGCTTCACTGAGGCACATAGCTCCAGAGGCAAAGTAGAGGGTGGAGCCCTCATGGGAATAGTGAGGTTTCAGGAGCTGTGGGGTCACAGAGGGATTGGGGGTATCTGAGGGTGACAGAGCTCCCAGGTATCAAACCAGGGAAGCCAATAGCAGACTCAGAGCCCTGCATTGGGATATCGGCTCAGGCTTACCTTAGACCATGATCTGAGGAACAGTTTGACCACCACTCATCTAGCAGGGACCCCACAAGGGGCAGCTCCAGAGAGACGCCTTCCTTCCTCCTCCGGGAGGAGCAGCGTGGGGAGTGCGCAGCAGGAATCTGCTGGGTTTGGAGATTCTAAACAGGGACATGCTCCAGAGATAGAAACGCTTGGTCACAGGCTAGCTGAGCTTGGAAGGCAACCAGAGACCAGGGAGATGGGAGGGACTGACTGCTTTTCTCTGAGGGCGCAATGGGGAGCAGGGCCTGGAGCACTTGGCTGCCCTAGGCCAGAGACTAGGAGGCTGCCATTTTTATTCCTGGCCTCCAGGGTAGTATGGAAAGCGTTGAGGGAACAAAAGCTCCTAGGAGAGGGTCGCCTGGGTGGCTCAGTGGGTTAAGGCTTCTGCCTTCCGCTCGGATCCTGATCTCAGGGTCCTGGGATCGGGCCCCGCATCGGGCTCTCTGCTCAGTGGGAGCCTGCTTCCTCCTTCTCTCTGCCTGCCTCTCTGCTTACTTGTGATCTCTCTCTCTCTCTCTCTCTGTCAAATAAATAAATAAATAAAATCTAAAAAAAAAAAAAAAAAGCTCCTAGGAGCTACTCAAACAGATTACTTAGCCCAACCCCTGGCAAGGGCAGTGCAATTCTGCCTCCCGGCAAAGACATTTGAGCATCACTGCAACAAGCCCATCCCCCAGAAGATCAGTGAGAATATCCAGCCAAGACCAAGTTCATCAACCAGTGGGAACTCCAGAACTCCTGAGTTAGGAAAAAAGCAACACATAGAATTCATGGCTTTTTTCACCATGATCCTTTAGTCTTTCAGAGTTCAATTTTTTAAATTTTGTTTTCTTCTTGTTTTATTTATTTTCTTTATTTTATTTTTCCTCTTTCTGATTTTGGCATTTTTCAACTAGTATCTTATCAATACCTTTTTAAAAATCTTTTCTTTTCTTTTTTTTTTTTAAAGATTTTATTTATTTATTTATTAGGAAAGAAAGAGAGAACATGAGAAGGGAGAAGGTCAGAGTGAGAAGCGGACTCCCCATGGAGCTGGGAGCCCGATATGGGACTCGATCCCGGGACTCCAGGATCATGACCCGAGCCAAAGGCAGTCGCTCAACCAACTGCGCCACCCAGGGGCCCCAAAAATCTTTTCTAATTTTCATGTTACATTCATATTTTATCTCCTCATTGTATTTAAACTTATTTTTTGTATACATATAGTTACTTTTTCTTTTCTTTAAAAGTTTGGGATACAATTTCTTCTAATACATCAAAATATGCCCTAAATCCAGCAGACGTCTTGGTTCTAGTCTCCAGCCTGATCACATTCTTCACTTTTATTCTTTGTTCAACCAACCTCTTATCAATCCCTTTTTTAGAATCTTTTTCAATCTCCATCTTTATGCTCATATTCCATCCCTTCATAGTGTTTACCTTTATTTTTGTATATTTATAAGTTTTTTCTTTCTTTAAAATTTTGGGAGGTAGTTTCATCTAACAGACCAAAAACACCCAAAATCAGGTGTGGGGTTCTGTTGTAATCAAAGTCTAATATATATATTTTTTTATTTTTCTCCTTTTTATTTTATTTTAATTAAAAAAAATTTTTTTTTCTTTCCCTCTTTTCTTCCCCCCCCCCTTTTTCTTCAACCCCTGGTTTCAGCTCTTCTCCAATTTTTCTGGGGTCACTGCTACCCGTTTAATATTGCTCTCTCATTCATCCATTCTTATCTCGATAAAATGACAAGGTGGAAAAACTCACCACAAAAACAAACAAACAAACAAACAAAAAAACAAGAGGCAGTACCGATGGCTATGGACCTAATCAATATGGACACTAGTAATATGTCAGAAACAGAGTTCAAAATGACAATTATCAAGGTGCTAACTGGGCTCGAAAAAAGCATGGAAGATACTAGAGAATCCCTTTCTAGAGAAATAAAATCCCTTTCTGGAGAAATAAAAGAACTAAAATCTAACCAAGTTGAAATCAAAAAAGCTATTAATGAGGTACAATAAAAAATGAAGGCTCTTAGTGCTAAGATAAATGAGGCAGAAGAGAGTATTAGTGATATAAAAGACCAAATGATGGAGAATAAAGAAGCTGAGAAAAAGAGAGACAAACAACTTCTGGACCATGAGGGGAGAATTGGAGAGATAAGTGATACCATAAGACGCAACAATATTAGAATAATTGGGATCCCAGAAGAAGAAGAAAGACAGAGAGGGGTGGAAGGTATATTAGAGAAAATTATTGTAGAGAATTTCCCTAATCTGGTGAAGGGAACAACCATCAAAATCCAGAGGCACAGAGAACCCCCCTCAAAATCAAAAAAACAGGTCTACACCCCATCATCTAACAGTAAAACTTACAAGTCTTAGTGACAAAGAGAAAATCCTGAAAGCAGCTCAGGATAAAAAGTCTGTAACATATAAAGGCATAAATATTAGATTGGAGCAGACCTATCCACAGAGACCTGGCAGGCCAGAAAGGACTGGCGTGATATGTTCAGAGCACTAAATGAGAACAATATGCAGCCAAGAATACTATATCCAGCTAGGCTGTCATTGAAAATAGATGGAGCGATAAAAAGCTTCCAGGACAAACACAAACTAAAAGAATTTGCAAACACCAAACCAGCCCTACAGGAAATATTGAAAGGGGTCCTCTAAGCAAAGAGAGAACCTAAAAGGAACATAGACCAGAAAGGAACAGAGACAATATACAGTAACAGTCACTTTACAGGCAATACAATGGCATTAAATTCATATCTGTCAATAGTTACTCTGAATGTAAATGGGCTAAATGCCCCAATCAAAAGACAGAGTACCAGAATGGATAAAAAAGACCCATCAATATGCTGTCTACAAGAAACTCATTTTAGACCCAAAGACATCTCCAGATTTAAGTGAGGGGGTGGAAAACAATTTACCATGCTAATGGACATCAAAAGAAAGCTGGAGTGGCAATCCTTATAACAGATAAATTAGATTTTAAGCCAAAGACTATAATAAGAGATGAGGAAGGACACTATATCATACTTAAAGGAACTGTCCAACAAGAAGAATTAAAGGGACTGTCCAACAATCTTAAATATCTAGGCCCCTAATATGGGAGCAGCCAATTATATAAACCAATTAATAACAAAGTCAAAGAAACACATCAACGATAATACAATAATAGTAGCGGATTTTAATACCCCCTCACTGAAATGGACAGATCATCTAAGCAAAAGATCAACAAGGAAATAAAGGTTCTAAATGACACACTG
>CM052800.1:114473059-114487568 GCA_028533885.1 Nasua narica | reverse complement strand
GTGGAGGCTAAGGAGTATCCTACTAAAGAATGAATGGGTTAACCAGGAAATTAAAGAAGAATTTAAAAAATTCATGGAAACAAATGAAAATGAAAACACAACTGTTCAGAATCTTTGGGACACAGCAAAGGTGGTCCTGAGAGAAAAGTATATAGCAATACAAGCCTTTCTCAAGAAACAAGAAAGATCTCAAGTACATAACCTAACCTTACACCTAAAAGAGCTGGAGAAAGAACAGCAAAGAAAGCCTAAACCCAGCAGAAGAGAAATAATAACCATCAGAGCAGAAATCAATGAAATAGAAACCTAAAGAACAGTAGAACAAATCAAATAAACTAGGAGCTGGTTCTTTGAAAGAATTAATAAAATTGATAACCCCCTGGCTAGACTTATCAAAAAGAAAAGAGAAAGGACCCAAATTAATAAAATCATGAATGAAAGAGGAGAAATCACAACCAACACTAAAGAAATACAAACAATTATAAGAACATATTATGAGCAACTATACACCAGCAAAATAGACAATCTGGAAGAAATGGATGTATTCCTAGAGATACATAAACTACCAAAACTGAAACAGGAAGAAATGGAAAACTTCAACAGACCTATAACCAATAAGGAGATTGAAGCCGTCATCAAGAATCACCCAACAAACAAGAGCCCAGGGCCAGATGGCTTCCAAGGGGAATTCTATGAAACATTTTTTTTTAACTTTTTTTTCTTAAGATTTATTTATTTATTTATTTGAGAGACAGAGAACGTGAGAGAGAGCATGAGAGGAGAGAAGGTTAGAGGAAGAAGCACTCCCCGCAGAGCTGGGAGCCTGATGTGGGACTCGATCCCGGAACTCAAGGATCATGACCTGAGCCGAAGGCAGTCGCTCAACCAACTGAGCCACCCAGGCACCCCTTCTACGAAACATTTAAGGAAGAATTAATACCAATTCTCCTTAAACTGTTCCAGAAAGTAGAAATGGAAGGGAAACTTCCAAACTAGAAGTCCTAGCCTTAGCAATCAGACAACAAAAAGAAATAAAGGGCATCCAAATTGGCAAAGAAGTCAAACTCTCACCCTTTGCAGATGATGTGATACTTTATGTGGAAAACCCAAAAGATTCCACTCCAAAACTGCTAAGACTCATACAGGATTTCAGTAAAGTGTCAGGATGTAAAACCAATGCATAGAAATCAGTTGCATTTCTATACACCAACAGCAAGACAGAAGAAAGAAAGATTAAGGAGTTGATCCCATTTACAATTGCACCCAAAACCATAAGATACCTAGGAATAAACCTAACCAGAGAGGCAAAGAATCTGTACTCAGAAAACTACAAAGTGCTCATGAAAGAAATTGAGGAAGACATAAAGAAATGGAAAAATGTTCCATGCTCATGGATTGGAAGAACAAATATTGTGAAAATGTCTATGCTACCTAAAGCAATCCACACATTTAACGCAATCCCTATCAAAATATCATCAATTGATTTCAAAGAAATGGAACAAATAATCCTAAAATTTATATGGAACCAGCAAAGACCTCGAATAGACAGAGGAATGTTAAAAAAGAAAACCTAAGTTGGCGGCATCACAATACCAGACTTCAAGCTATATTACAAAACAGTAATCATCAAGACAGTGTGGTACTGGCACAAAAACAGACACATAGATCAATGGAACAGAATAGAGAGCCCAGAAATGGACCCCCCCAACTCTATGGTCAACTAATCTTCAACAAGGCAGGAAAGAATATCCATTGGAAAAAAGATAGTCTCTTCAAAAAATGGTGTTGGGAAAACTGGACAGCCACATGCAGAAGAATGAAACTAGACCATTTCCTTATACCACACACAAAAATAGACTCAAAATGGATGGAAGACCTCAATGTAAGACAGGACTCCATTAAAATCCTAGAGGAGAACACAGGCAGAAACCTCTTCAACCTCAGCTGCAGCAACTTCTTCCTAGAAACATCACCAAAGGCAAGGGAAGCAAGGGCAAAAATGAACTATTGGGACTTCATCAAGATCAAAAGCTTTTGCACAGCAAAGGAAACTGTCAACAAAACCAAAGACAACTGACAGAATGGGAGAAGATATTCACAAATGACACATCAGAGAAAGGCCTAGTATCCAAAATCTGTTAAGAATTTATCAAACTCAACACCCAAAGAACAAATAATCCAATCAAGCAGTGGGCAGAAGACATGAACAGACATTTCACCAAAGAGGACATCCAAATGGCCAATAGACACATGAAAAAGTGTTCAACATCACTCAGCATCAGAGAAATACAAATCAAAACCACAGTGAGATACCACCTCACACCAGTCAGAATGGCTAAAATTAGCAAGTCAGGAAACAACAGATGTTGACAAGGATATGGAGAAAGGGGAACCCTCCTACACTGTTGGTGGGAATTCAAGCTGGTGCAGCCACGCTGGAAAACAGTTTGGAGGTTCCTCAGAAAATTGAAAATAGGGCGCCTAGGTGGCTCAGTTGGTTGGGCAACTGCCTTCAGCTCAGGTCATGGTCCCGGACTTCCAGGATCGAGTCCCGCATTGGGCTCCCTGCTCCACCGGGAGTCTGCTTCTCCCTCTGACCTCCTCCCCTCTCATGCTCTCTCTCTCTCTCTCAAATGAATAAATAAAATCTTTAAAAAAAAAAAAGAAAATTGAAAATAGAGCTACCAATCGCACTCCTGGGTATTTACCCTAAAGATACAAATGTAGTGATCTGAAGGGGCACGTGCAGCCAAATGTTTGTAGCAGCAATGTCCACAATAGCCAAACTATGGAAAGAACCTAGATGTCCATCAACAGATGAATGGATAAGGAAAATGACATATACAATGGAATACTATGCAGTCATCAAGGGAAACGAAATCTTGCCATTTGCAACGACGTGGATGGAACTAGAGGGTATTAGGCTAAGCGAAATAAGTCAGTCAGAGAAAGACAATTATCATATGATCTCTCTGATATGAAGAATTTGAGAGGCAGGGCAGGGGGCTGTGGGGGGTGAGGAGGGAAATGAAAGAAGATGGGTTCAGGAAGGAGACAAACCATAAGAGACTCTTAAACTCCCAAAACAAACTGAGGGTGGCTTGGGGTGGGGGGGTAGAGAGACGGTGGCTGTGTTATGGACATTGGGGAGGGTATATGCTATGGTAAGTGCTGTGAAATGTGTAAGCCTGATGAGTCACAGACATGTACCATGGGGCAAATAATACATTATATGTTAAATAAATAAATAAATAAATAAATAAATAAATAAATAAAATTTAAGAAAATAAGAGCATAGGAAATTGATCGTTTAAGATTTCTTTAAAAATGTATGGGTCCTGGGGCGCCTGGGTGGCTCAGTGGGTTGGGGCCTCTGCCTTCGGCTCGGGTCGTGGTCTTGGGGTCCTGGGATCGAGCCCCGCGTCGGGCTCTCTGCTCGGCGGGGAGCTTGCTTCTTCCTCTCTCTCTGCCTGCCTTTCTGCCTGCTTGTCATCTCTTTCTTTCTGTCAAATAAATAAATAGAATCTTTAAAAAAAAATGTATGGTTCCTGGGATGCTAGGTGGCTTGAGCATTCAACTCTTGACTTCAGCTGAGGTCATGATCTCAGGGTCCTGGGATGGAGCCCTGCATCAGGCTCCGTGCTCAGTGGGAAGTTGGCTTGAGGATTCTCTCTACCACCTCTCTTTGTTTGCTCCTTCCCCCACTCGTGCACACACCCTCTCTCTCAAATAAATAAGTAAATCTTTTAAAAAAATGTATCAGTCTTTGAAGTTGGATTCTCTCTAGTTCACCAAATATTGGGGAAAGCAATACATTTTTAGATATTGAAATGCCTGTTTCTTCCTCTTTTCTTAAGCCTACAGGCTGTCTTTTACTATGGTAAGTAAAGCAAATAAACAATGATCATCTTATAGTGAACTGTTGCTTAATTCTGTAACAGTGGAAATCTCTCTAATACAGTGGTTCTCATCCTTGGTTGCATATAATAATCACCCAGGGAGCTGTTTTAAATACCAATGAATGCCCATGCTGTGTCCCAGAACAATTAAACAAAAGTCTCTGGGGTTGGAAACCATATGTAGAGTTTCTCTAGGCAATTTTAGGACAGTTAAGTTTAAGGACCACTGTTTAAGTTGATCAAGGCTTTTTAAGGGAAAGGATCATATTCAGTGTGGTTAAACTAGACACAGAATCTGAGGTTGTGAGTGAGGCTCCCAGTGCCTATTACTGGTTGTAAATCTTTAGCTCATGACCATTTGCATCACTAGATTTTGTTCAAAAACCCACAGTGGCTATACAAAAACTAACTCAAAATGGTTTGAAGACCTAAACATAAGAGCTGAGTATAAAACTCTTTTTTTTTTAAAGATTTTATTTATTTATTTAACACAGAGAGAAATCACAAGTAGGCAGAGAGAGAGGGGGAAGGAAGCTCCCTGCTGAGCAGAGAGTCTGATGTGGGGCTTGATCCCAGGACGCTGGGATCATGACCTGAGCCAAAGGCAGAGGCTTTAGCCCACTGAGCCACCCAGGCGCCCCATGAGCTGAGTATAAAACTCTTAAAAGAAAGCATAGGGAAAAAGCTTCATGACAGTGGATTTAGCAGTGATATCTTGGATATGACATCAAAAACATAGGCAACAAATTGGACTACATCAAATTAAAACTTTTGTACATCAAAGAACACGATCTATGGAATGGGAGGAAATATTTGCAAATTATATATCTGATAAGGGGTTAATATCTAGAATCAAAAGAGAATGCCTACAATCCAACAAAGAAGAAACAAATAACTTAATTTAAAAATGCGTAGAAGGGGGCACCTGGGTGGCGCAGTTGGTTGGGCAACTGCCTTCGGCTCAGGTCATGATCCTGGGGTCCCGGGATCGAGTCCCACATCGGGCTCCCAGCTCCATGGGGAGTCCGCTTCTCACTCTGACCTGCTCTCTCTCACTCTCTCTATTGCCTAATAAATAAATCAATAAAAAAATCTTTAAAAAAAAAAAAAAAAAAAAGAATCTGCCTTCAGCTCGAGTCATGATCCCAGAGTCCTGGAATCAAGCCCTGAATTGGTCTGCTTCTCCTTCTCCCTCTCCACGTGCTTGTGCCCTCCCTCTCTCTCTCTCTCAAGTAAATAAATTTTAAAAATCTTTAAAATAAAAAAGAAATGGGCAGAGGTCTTGATTGAACATTTCTCCAAAGATATGTAAGTGGGCAACAAGCACATGAAAAGATGCTCAATATCACTCATCATCAGGGAACTGCAAGTCAAAACCACAGTGACATACCACCTCACAGTTATTAGGACCTCGCTATTATTTTTATGTTTTTAAAGAATTTATTTATTTATTTGAGAGAGAGAACATGAGAGAGAGAGCACAAGCAGAGGGCAGTGGGAGAGGGAGAAGCAGACTCCCCGCTGAGCAGGGAGCCCCACGTGGGACTCAGTCCCAGGACCCTGGGATCATGACCTGAGCCGAAGGCAGACGCTTAATGGACTGAGCCACCCAAGTGCCCAGGATGGCTATTATTTTTAAAAAAGAAAATAATGTTGGTGAGGACGTGGAATAACTGGAATCCCGTTGATGGGAATGTAAAATGGTGCACCTGCTGTGGCAAGCAGTGTGGTGTTTTCTCAAAAACTTCAAAATAGGGCGCCTGGGTGGCTCAGTTGGTTGAGCAACTGCCTTCGGCTCAGGTCATGATCCCGGAGTCCCGGGATTGAGTCCCATATCGGGCTCCCGGCTCTGCGGGAAGTCTGCTTCTCCCTCTCACCTTCTCCCCTCTCATTCTCAGTCTCTCTCTCTCTCTCTCTCTAGTAAATAAATAAAAATCTAAAAAAACAAAAACAAAAAAAACTTCAAAATCGAACTGCCATATGATCTAGGAATTGCACTTCCAGGGATATACCCAAAGAAGTGAAAACAGGACCTAGAAAAGACATTTGCACACCTATGGTGATAGCAGCATTATTCATTATGATCGAGAGGAGGAAGCAACCAAAATGTCTCTTGACTAATGAATGGATAAACTGTGGGAAAGGTGCTCATTTATGTTCCGAGTACAAGGCAACCTCAAAACAGTATTACTGTATAGGTATATTAGTACTGTTGTTAATAGCACCCAATATCACTATGTGCTCAGTACAGTGCTACCCACTTGTGACAGCTCAGATGCTCCTTGCAGACCTCCAGCCACATCAATCCACTGGCTTTGGCTGCTGGGCTCTAAAACTATGTCCTGTTTGGGCCGAGCTTCTCCTGGGCTGCTCCCAGCCAGTGCCTGAGCACTGGTAGAAATACAAAGGCAAGCCCAGTCCTGGGGATGCCCGACTCCTCTGGCAGGCAGTTCAGCGGCTTGAGGCCCAGCAGCCTTGCCAAAGCATACATAGCTTGCATGGTAGTCGAGGACACTTCCAGCCAACCTGCCATCTTTCTCTACCTCACTGATGGTCAGACCCGCATTGTGGTCTGATGGCTCTCCCTGCCCTTTCCAGCTCCTTCTCTGTCATCTCTCACAGAGCAAAACTAAAAAGTAATCATAGCATCTTTTATCCTGCTTCTCCCAGGAGCTGCCTTCACACAGGAAATGCATTATTTCAGTCAATGCTTATAACAAAAATTGTACATGATCATCTCTACTTTATAAATAGAAAAACTGAGGTTTGGAAAAGTCATAAACTCATCACTGGTGTGATTAGGATTTGAACTCTAGTTTTTCTGACCCTAAAACCAGCACTTCCAATCTGTACACGAATAATACAAATGGTAACGTGAATAGTCCCTTTACTTACAAAATATTTGTTCTGTTTAATTTGGGAGAAAATGCTGTAAATATGGAAAAATACAGAGAATAGTATAATAAATTTCCACATCCCTATTACAATTAGAAGAATGATTAGGTTGTCAAATGAGCTCCTGATTTTTAAAAATATTTGAATAACAAAACACTCCAATATTACAGATAGAATATCCAGCCCTAGACCTATGGCCTTTCCTCTCTCCCTGTCAGCAACCATTTTCACGATTCTGCTGTGTGTTCTTCCTTTCCATATTTTTTATAATTTTAATATATACATTGTATCTATGAAAATACATCGTTTGTATGTTTAAATTTTACATTAATGGATACTATCTGTATGTCTTTTTTGCTGCCTGCTTTTTTAAAGATAAACTATGTATTTTTTTAAAATTTTGTTTATTTATTTCACAGATAGAGAGAGATCATAAGCAGACAGAGAGGCAGGCAGAGAGAGGGGAGAAGCAGGCTCCCTGCTGAGCAGAGAGCCTGATGTGGGGCTCGATCCCAGGACCCTGAGATCATGACCTGAGCCGAAGGCAGAGGCTTTAACCCACTGAGCCACCCAGGTGCCCCCGATAAGCTATATTTTTAAGATTGGTTCCTCTAACTAGTTCATTCTTCTAAACCAGTGGTTCTCAGCAGGAGGCAATTTTGCTTCCCTAAGGGACATCTGGCGATATCTGGACATGGTTTGTTTTTCATGGTGTTAAAGAAGAAAGAAGTGTTACTGGTATCATGGGGGTAGGGGCCAGAGATGCTGCTGAGTACCCCACAATGCACAGGACAGCACCTCACGAGAAATAATTTTCTAGTCTAAAATGTCAATAGTGCCAAGGTTTAAAAAACCCTCACCTAGGGGCGCAGTGGGTTAAAGCCTCTGCCTTTGGCACAGGTCATGATCTCAGGGCCCTGGGATCTAGCATGTGCTCCCTGCTCAGCGGGGAGCCTGCTTCCCCCTCTCTCTCTGTCTCTCTGACTACTTGTGATCTCCCTCCTCTCTGTCAAATAAATAAATAAATAAAATCTTTATTAAAAAAAAACAACAACAACAACAAACCTCACCTAAACTAGGGATTCTCAAAGTGTGGTCCCAGAGCAGCAGCAGGAATAGGGGAATTTGCAAATTCTAGGGCTTTGCACCTCACCCTATCACTCAGCATCTCAGGGGGTGGAGCCCAGCAATCAGTTGTTCAGCAAACCCTCCAGGGGATTCAGACGAACACCAAAGTGAGAACAGCTGATCCAAACTATTGATTAGTATTTAACTGTTATTTAATTGTATGGAAACACCCTGATTTATACTGGGAACCATTTCACATTTATTATGAAAAACAGTGTCCTCTGCATTCCTGGGGTAAAGCCTGCTTAGTCATGATGTATTACCTTTTTATATATTGTTGACTTTTGTTTTAGAATTTTTTGGATCTATGTTAACGTGTGATTTGAACATATAGTTTCCTTGTAACATGGGTCTGGGTTAGGTGTCAGGGGAACGCTGCCCTGATAGAATGAATCAGAAAGTATTTCCTCCTAAAGTTTCCGTGAAGTCTGTTTATAACTGCTATTATTTCTTCCTTGATTGTGTCATAGCATTTATAAGCAAAGCATCTGGGGGCCTGGACTTTTCTTTCGGGGAAGGTTCTTTACATATTCAATTTTGTTGATGAATATATGGGGTGTTGAACTAATTCTTCTCGAGTGAGCTTTGGTAATTCGTGCCTTTGAAATAAGTGGGTCCTAGACTCAGGTAGTTTCCTCTCTTTCATGAGCTCATCAATACCCTGCTGAATACTCAAGGAGGCCCTCTGGATCTCGCCGGCACTGTCTCTCTGTGCAGCTCTTCTCTGGTGCTCCTTCCTACAGATGCTAACCATTTTGATTACTGTGGACTCTGCTCCATCCCAGCTCAGGGAGTTCACTGAACTTTGCCTGCATTCTCGCTCCCTGCTCTATTGATGGAGTTTGGGAATACAGGTGAGGTTTGGTGGAGCGAGTTCCGGAGCTGACAATCACGAAAGAATTCTTTTTTTTTTTTTCTTTTAAAGATTTTATTCATTTATTTGACAGGGAGAGACACAGCAAGGGAGGGAACACAAGCAGGGGGAGTGGGACAGGAAGAAGCAGGCTTTTCATATATCCCATGGGGGGTGGTTGTGGAGTGTCAGCTTCTGGCTTCATCCTCGTCCTCGGCTTGCCTTCTGTTCTCTCATCACCATGGCCTGGAACCTCTCCCAAAGCAGGAAGCTGCAGCAATCACAGGGCTTCCCTTGTTCATTCCCTGTTTTCCAGGGATCATTAGCCTTTATTGCCTGATGTCCATTGCCTTGAAAACTGATGAGGGAACAAAGCAGAAACTGACACCCCACAACGCCCCTCGCCCCCTACCCATGGGATACGTGACATTCCTCAGACATTCCTGGCTGCCCTAAAGCTAAGGGAAGGAAAAACAAATAGTTTAACTTACAGAGATCACAATCCTGCAAGACAGGAGTCTCCCTCAGTTTACAAATGTCTTAGTGATCTACAAGAACAAAGCGTTTCTATCAATAACCTAGCTTCCAAAAGGGACTGTAGATACAATTAAATGTCCTTATAACGGGCCATTGCCAGATACTTGAAGCGGGCAGGGTGCAATGTTTCTATAGGAAGCTCCCAACTGTCTTCTTGTTAATGCCTTGCTAGAGGGAAAACAACCTTAACTTGACAATGACAAGGCCTTGGGTATCCTGGGGGTCTTCTTTAACATGAAAATTCTTTTGAAAACCTTCCTTTTCCTTACCTCCCCCAACTCCATAGTATATAATCAGCCACCCCTTAGGACCCCAGGGCAGCAGCTATTTCTGCCCATGGTCCTGTCCCTGTGCTTTAATAAACCACCATTTTGCACCAAAGATGCCTCAAGAATTCTTTCTTGGGGCACCTGAGTGGCTCAGTGGGTTAAAGCCTCTGCCTTTGGCTCAGGTCATGATCTCGGGGTCCTGGGATCCAGCCCCGCATCGGGCTCTCTGCTCGAAAGGGAGCCGGCTTCCTCCTGCCTCTCTGCCTGCCTCTCTGCCTACTTGTGATTTCTGTCAAATAAATAAAATAAAATCTTTAAAAAAAAAAAAAAAAGAATTCTTTCTTGGTTGTCGGCTCCGGACCTCACTCCACCGAACCTCACCTAAATTCCAAGACTCCATCAAAAACTATTGTTAAATTTTGTGTCTTTTTCTTTTTGAGGGCATTTTGGTCCCTTTCTGGGGGGTCCAAAAATTCTTACCATACATTTGGGAGATGCTACTTATCTTTGAACAGCAATGAACTCAGCAGGAAACGTTTTGAAATTATTTTGAGAATTCCTGATCACTCCTCATTATTCACTCAGTGAAAACACCATACAATGTAAATCTCTATTGTTTTGTTCCCTGTGCTGTACACAAGCCTAAATATATTTTAGGCTTACACTCTACTTCTGCTTTCACAGAAGATTTGGAAGGAACTGAATAATGAAACTTGGGAAAACAGTATCATGAAATGCTTAATTCAGTAACTTTACCAATTACATTTAATATGTTAAAATTTCTAGCTTAATGATGAATCATTACATGTAAAGATTCTGGATAGGACTATTTTAAAAATTTATATTGGGAAAGGTTTTTTCTTAATACCTTGCCTTTACAAGTTCCAGAACTTTAGGAAATGTTTAAACAAAAGGAAAGGTACCAAAAATCATAGTAATAAATGAACATTAGGGATGAAAGTTAAAATACCCATTCAGAGCTGCAAATGTAAAACTGTATCTCTTATTATGGTTTGAATTGAATATGCTCTAATGCTCTAATGCACACTGAAATCTATCGAGTTTAATTATTTTATAAATGATAAAGTAATTATAAGTTTCCAAAAATGATGGCAGGAATTACAGTAAGAGCTTTTGGAGAATTGAATTCTATTCACTTTTTTTTTTCTAGTAACTGGTAATACCTTAGTGAATAGTGTAGCAAACTACTTATTAAAACTTTTTTCATCCATGGTAGGTACTTTTAATTATTGTATGACTGGGAAGAAAAATAAATATACAAGAAATTGAAGATAAAGACTAAGCCAATGGGAAGAATTTGCCTTTCCAAGGAAGTTCATTCCCTTATCCAGTCACTATAACAGCAAAGTAACAGCCGATCAACCAAACGAAAAAATTAAATAAATAACGACTGACACTTTCAAGACCACCTCATTAATATTCCCAGGTATTTGTCTACAAAGCTCTAGAGATACATGAATTAACCGTGAATACTTACTTGAGAAAAAGTCTACTCACCTAATGATGAAAGGGGAAATAAAACTAGCTCTTTGATGGGCAAAAATTAATGCAATTTGAATTGTGAAAGGAAAAGGTCGCAAGTTGTCAGAAACAAAATGAACCAAATAAAGGAACTCGGATTCTGAATCGAACCCTCTTCTGTATTTTGGGTCATCCAGTTTTGATTCATACAGTTACCACGTCCTATCAAATACAGAAACCAGTGAGCTGGATAATTGGACACCTGACAGCCTTCTGGTGAAGCAGTTTTTGAAGGCTCTTTCACTGAAACTATCAGGAAAATTTCTACTTGAGTTGAATAGAACCACAAGACTGAAGTGTCTTATAAAAAAATGATTACTTACTATTGTATCAATTTGGAGACTCCTGGGTTCAATGAAAACAAGCAAAGTGAATTTCTCCCTTGGGAAATGCACTATATCAGGCATAGAGTTCATCCTAATCTTCTGTGTCTTCCAAACAGATAATTTCTGCTCACACAAGGATGCTGCTTATTTTTTAGGAGGGAAGTTTTAATCCTTTCCTTTAAAAAAATAATTTGTAATAGTTCTGACACAGGCTGCAATTTGGATGGATCTTAAAGACATTGTGCTAAGTGAAATAAGCCAGTCACAAAAGGACAACTCTTATATGATTCCACTCACATGAGGTACCTACAGTCATCAAATTCATAGGGACAGAAAGTAAAATGATGATTGTCAGGGGCTGGGGGAAGGGGAATGGGAAAATGTTATTGAACTCATATAGGGTTTAATTTGCAAGATGAAAAGAGTTCTGGAGATCAGGTGCATGACAATGTGAATGTACTTAACACTACTGAGCAATACACTTCAAAGGGGTTAAGATGACAATTTAATGTTATGTACATTTACTACAGTCTAAAATAAGACAAACCGGGGCACCTGGGTGGCTCAGTGGGTTAAGGCCTCTGCCTTCAGCTCAGGTCATGATCTCGGGGTCCTGGGATTGAGCCCCGCATCGGGCTCTCTGCTCACCGGGGAGCCTGCTTCCCCCTCTCTCTGCCTGCCTGTCTGCCTACTTGTGATTTCTCTCCTGTCAAATAAATAAATAAAATCTTTAAAAAAATAATAATAAAATAAGACAAACCAACCAACCTATTGCCAACAACAATAATTTCCAGTGTTTTTTTCATAATGGCACACACAGAGATGATCACTAGCACACTGGGGTAAATGAGCAAAGTTGTTTGAGGTCAGAGTTGACCAGCTGGGGTCTCCAAACCTAAAGGCTGAAAGGGTCAACCTCTTGGCACCTCAGTCACCCATTCACAGACCCTTAGTTGGTATATCTGTTTAGGTTCTTCAGCCTAGCCTCTAAGATTCTTCATAGCATGGCCTGACTCTTCCTACAGCTTTTTCATTGCATGTACCTGAAATCCAACACAAACCTGTTTATTTTATTATTTTTTAAAGATTTTATTTATTTATTTGACAGAGAGAGAGAGATCACAAGTAGGCAGAGAGGCAGGCAGAGAGAGAGGGGGAAGCAGGCTCCCCACTGAGCAGAGAGCCTGATGCGGGGCTTGATCCCAGGACCCTAAGATCATGACCTGAGCCGAAGGTAGTGGCTTTAACCGACTGAGCCACCCGGGCACCCCAACACAAACCTGCTTAAACAAAAAAAGCAAGATATTGACTTAGAGACCTAAGTAATTGACCACAGGTAAAATGCTTTGAGGGGTACAAACAATTTTTTTGGACTCGTGTTCATCTACCATTTGACTCTACATCCCAATGGATGTCAGCTTTGCTTTTCAGAAATGTTCTAAATTACTGATTTTCAATTAGAAGTAGAGCTGCTTTGCAAAATGTTTAGCATCTCTAGCCTGAATACTTTTGTACATGCCTCCTGATACAGGAAGCTTTCTAGGGAAATGATGTTCATCAGGTGGTCCCTCTTTGCTTTTTATACTTAAATGTGTTTAGAAATTACCTGGGATTTCGTTAAAATGATTCTTTAGGTTTGGGGCAGGCTCTACCTTTTGCATTTCTAATAACCTGGTACAGCGAAGGGGAGGGAGCCCTGATCACAGAGAAAAGAGTGATAGAGAAAGAGAGAGAGAAAGAGTAAAAGTGCGCACAGGGAATTGCACAAGCAAAACTCTTTCCCCAAAGCCATTGATGGGGAAAAGGAAAGGAGCTGAATACCACAAGTTTTTATAAACAGTGAGGGCAGAGTCTAAAGGTCCACACCATGCCCACGGTTGTAACTGGTGGGCTTGGCAACGTTCTGGTGGGGAAGGAGGGTGGAGACCCAGAAGTGAGCAGCATGGTCTGAGGATCCCCTGGGTTGCATGGGGAGAAGATCCCTCACTTGGAGTGCATTTAGGAGTGGCGGTATGGCCTCTCTTGCAGTGCCGGCACGCTGCCCTATTCCCTAAGACAGGAACGAAGACCCTCACTGAGGGCAGCAAACTTTGGTGCCAGCTTTTAGCTGAACTTTACCATAAAATCCCTGCTGCGCCATTGTGCAACCAGTTCCTGGAACAAGATGGCATTGGCCACAGTGCTGCAAGACCCTTCCCCAGAGGATCAGCACAGATCCACAGTATGAAGATCTCTAAAATTTGAAGTTTTGAAAGCTAGCCACATGCTTGAGATAAAACACAAGAGTACTGTGCTGCCTGCCAGGCAGAAAGCTCAGAGGCAAGAAGGGTGAAGGCAGAGATCTGGCAGAAGCTGGGGATACAAGAGAGGTGATTGTTTGCTCTTCTGTGAGGGCTTCCTGAAGAGGAGTGGGTGCAAGCTCCCCACTCTGGGGACCAGGAGAGTGAGTTGAAGCCATTCTCCCATCCCATCAATACTGACCGAATTCAGCGAGCAAAATAGCACCACCCAGTGGAGGCTGGATCCACTTACATCAAGCCCCAGACCACCCCTGACCCCCTCACCATAGGTGCATCTCCACTAGGGCAAGTGCTCCTGAGAATCAGAGCAGCAGGCCTTTCTCCCAGAAGACCAGCATAACCCCATCCCCTCACATGTACCAAGTCTGCTGATCATAGAGTGCTACAAAGCTTCAGCTCTAGCAGAAATAGGATCTAGCCTCTCCTTTTTTTTTTTTTAACCTTTTCTTAATATTGTTATGCCCAGATTTTGAGATCCCCAAATACCACCAGGGAGCCGAGTCCGATGCAAAAGCAAAAGAGCCCTTTATTCAAGCTAGCTTGAGCTCTGTATCTCACACTCACCGACACAGCGGCGTGGTGTAGAGAAAGAGAGCGAGTTTCAAAAAGCGCAACAGTTTTAGAGTGGTCAGTGGCCAATGAGTTTGTAACACACAGAAAGTTGCTTAGTAACTGTTTGATCTAGCCTATCACCCTGGCCAGAATTGGCGCACAAGTTTGGCGGGCAAAAGGCGGAGTTAATATTCTTTCCCAGGCAGGG
>CM052800.1:114453358-114472959 GCA_028533885.1 Nasua narica | reverse complement strand
TGGGTTCCGGTATCGAGTCCTGCATCGGGCTCCCAGCCCCGCGGGGAGTCTACTTCTTCCTCTAACCTTCTCTCCTCTCATGTTCTCTCTCACTTTCTCTGTCTCTCAAATAAATAAATAAGATCTTTAAAAAAAAAAGTGACCAGAAATAGTGACAAGATGGAGGAATTCACCCTGAAAGAAAGAACATGAAGAGGTGAAGGCCAGAGGTCTTATCAAAACAGATACAAGTAATATGCCTGAACCAGAATTTAAAACAACAATCATAAGGATACTAGCTGGGCCTGAGAAAAGCATTGAAGACACTAGAGAATCCCTTACTGCAGAGGTAAGAGAACTAAAAACTATTAAGACCAAGATAAAAAATGCTGTAACTGAGATGCAAAACCAAATGAATGCAATGACAATGAAGATGGACAAAGAATCAGTGATACAGAAGATAAAATTATGGAAAATAACAAAGCCATAAACAAAGGAAAGAAGGGTATTGGATCACAAATGTAGACTTAGGGAACTCAGCGACTCCTTAAAACATAATAACATTCATATCATAGAAGTCCCAGAAGAAGAAAAGAAAGAAAAAGGAATAGAGGTTTATTTGAGCAAATTAACTTATTTGAGCAAATTTGCACAAAATTTCCCCAGAAGTTTTCAGCTAAACTGGGGAAAGAAACAGACATCAAAATCCAAGAAGCACAGAGAACTCCCATTAAATTCAACAAAAGCTGGCCATCACCAAGACATGTCATAGGCAAATTCACAGAATACAAAGACAAGAAAAGAATCCTGAAAGCGGCAAGGGAAAAAAATCCTTAACCAATACGGAAAGATAGATCATGTTTGCAGCAGACTTGTCCACAGAAACTTGGAAGCTCTGAAGACAGTAGCATGATGTATTTATTATCTTGAATGGGGAAAATATGCAGCCAAGAATACTTTACCCAGTGAGGCTCTCATTCAGAATAGAAGGAAAGATAAGGTTTCCAGGACAAACAAAAACTAAAGGGATCTGTGACCACTAAACCAGCCCTGTAAGAAATATTAAAGGCGGCTAACAGACACATGAAAAAGTATTCACCATCATTAGCCACCAGGGAAATTCAAATCAAAACCACATTCAGATACTACCTTACCCCAGTTAGAATGGCAAAAATCAACAAGGCAAGAAATAACAAATGTTGGAGAGGTTGTGGAGAAAGGGGAACCCTCTTACACAGCTGATGGGAATGCAAACTGGTGCAGCCACTCTGGAAAACAGTATGGAGTTTCCTCAAAAAGTTAAAAATAGAACTACCTTATGACCTAGCAATTGCACTACTAGGTATTTGCCCAAAGGATACAAAAACACAGATTTGAAGAGGTACGTGCACCCAGATGTAAATAGCAGCATTATCAACGATAGCCAAACTATGGAGAGAGTTCAAGTGTCCATCAACTGATGAATGGATAAAGAAGAAATGGTATAGATATACAATGGCATGTTACTCAGCCATCAAAAAGAATGAAATTGTGCCATTTGCAGCAATGTGGATGGAGCTAGAGTGTATTATGCTAAGCAAACTAAGTCAGTTACAGAAAGAAAAATACCATATGATTTCACTCATATGTGGAACTCAGGAAACAAAATAAACGAACAATGTAAGAAGAGGGGAAAAAGAGGAGAGAGGGAGAGGCAAACCATCAGAGACTCTTTTTTTTTTTAAAGATTTTTTTTTATTTTATTTATTTTAACAGAGAGAGAACACAAGCAGGCAGAGAGGCAGGCAGAAGCAGAGAGAGGAGCAGGCTCCCTGCTGAGCAAGGAGCCCGATGCGGGACTCGATCCCAGGACGCTGGGATCATGACCTGAGCCAAAGGCAGCCGCTCAACCAACTGAGCCATCCAGGCGTCCCTAACCATCAGAGACTCTTAACGATAGAGAATAATCTGAGGGTTTATGGAAGGAGGTGGGCAGAGGGAGGGTTAAATGGATGATGGGCATTAAGGAGCGCATTTGCTATGATGAGCACTAGGGGTTATATGTAAGTGAGGAATCACTAAATTCTACTCCTGAAACCAGTATTACACTATATGTTAACTAACTAGAAATGAAATAAGAATTTGGAAGTAAAAAAAAAAAATAAAAAGAGAACAAAAAAGAGTTTTAGGGGGAGGAGGGATTAAAAAATACCATTAAAGTTTTAGTATCTATTTTTCATGTGCTTAGAACAGAACTCAACCTGATTACAAATCCTGTTTTTAATCCAAAAAAAAAAAAAATGTTGAGAAGTCAGATTCTTCTTCCAAATTTCACATGGAGGCTCCTGCTTTAGTGATATAAATATAAATGGCTGTAAATATGACTGGAACAGGTGCTTTGAGATATTTTAGATAAAACGTGGCTTCTGTGGAAGCAAGCCAAATGCAGATTAGACTGTACCTTCACTGCATCCTTTTCTCCCATTCCCATATCATTTTTTTGTTAGATGTTTGAATGCACCATTCATTATACTAGGTCCTGAACACCAAGCCAAGATGGTATGGTCTGTGTTTCTGGAGTATGTATAATGTTAACAAAAAAAAAAAGCTCCAGGTTCAGACAGCCTGGGTTCAAATCCTGGCTTAGCCAAATACTGAGTTGTGTGACCTTGAAGCAAATTTCTTAACTACTTAGATTCTCAGTTGGGAAGTTAGATAATACTGGCACCTACTTCCTGGGATTGTTTTGAATAATTAATAGATAAAAAACATTTTAAATAATGCCAAGCACATAGTAAGCATTCAATAGCTGTTTATTATTACTAAAATATCCATTTGAGGTTTTTTTTTTAAAGATTTTATTTATTTATTTGACACAGAGAGAGAGATCACAAGCAGGCAGAGAGGCTGGCAGAGTGAGAGGGGGAAGCCGGCTCCCCGCCGAGCAGAGAGCCTGATGCGGGGCCCAATCCCGGACCCCAAGACCATGACCCAAGCCGAAGGCAGAGGCTTTAACCCACTGAGTCACCCGGGCGCCCCTCCATTTGAGTTTTTTAAGGCATATATTTTAAGATATAGCTTAAGAAGACAAAGTATTATTAGAAAATGAATCAATGTAATTCATCCATCTAAAACTAAAAAAGAAAAATCGAATGATCATCTGAGTAGGCAAAATCTAACATCCATTTTCTTAGCAAACTAGGAAACTTCCTCAACCTTATAAAGAGTATCCATGAAAAATTGACAGCTAACATCATACTTAACTGTGACAGATTGAATACATTACCCCCTAAGATCAGCAGCCAGGCATGAATCAACACTTTTTCTCAACATTGTACTTAAGTTCTGGAAAGGAAGAAGTAAAATAGTTCTTATTTTCAGACAAAATGATTGTCTATGTATAACATTCAATATAATGTATACAAAAACCACTAGAACAAGGTTGTAGGATACAAGCTCAATATACAACAGTAATACTATGAAACCAATCTGTGTGATACTATAATGGTGTATATAAGGTCATTACATATTTGTTAAAACCCGTGGAATATACCACACAAAGAATGACTCCTCTGAGCCATAGGCTATAGACTTTAGTTAATAATAATGCATAAAAATTGGTTCAACAGTTATAACAAATGTACCACAGTAACTCGTGTGATGTAAATAATATGGGAAACTGGGGGGGAGAGAATATGTGGGAACTCTCTGTTTTTTCCCATCAGCTAACATTGCACTAAATGTATAGCTAACATTGTATAGCTAACATTGTATAGCTGTATACAATGTTAGCTATACAATGTATAGCTCCTGTATAGCTGTATAGCTAACATTGCACTAAAAAAGTCTATTAATTTTAAAAACTATCTTAAATAAATTTATAATTATATAAATCATATCAGTTCTCCCCAAATTGATTTCTAAATTCAGTACCCTCTCAATCAAAATCCCAGCTGTTTTGGTTTTTTTGTTTGTTCATTTTTTGTTTTTTTTGGTAGAAACTGACAAGTGATTCTAAAATTCACATGGAAATGCAAAAGACCCATAATATCCAAAACAACCTTGAAAAAAAGGAGCAAATTTGGATAACTACCCCTACCTAATTTTGAGACACGTTATAACACTATATATTCAAAATAGATACTACTGAGGGGAGTGCAGATTGAAGGACCCTTTCAATGTATCATTTGGCAAATGACTGAAGTCTTTGACCCAACTCAGTTCTAGCAATTTCTACTAAAAAAAATAAAAACCATCAAAGACACACAAGAACAAAGATAGTAAAACCATCATATTCTTCGTGGTTAAAAACTAGAAAATTAACAGATATTTAACAATAGTAGACTACTTAAATAAATCATGGTACACACTTAGGTTAAAAGAAGTATGCATCCCAGCCATTAAAAATCATGTATTTAATGACATGGAGAAAAGTGTAGTATATATTATTATGTGAATTTAGCAGGTCACAAAACAAGAGGTTCCTGTTTTATTTAAAAATATCTGTTTATATATCTGAGAGACTATATAAGAAAATACAGTTCTTATCTAATTTTTTTAAAAAGACTTTATTTATTTGACAGAGAGACCACAAGTAGGCAGAGAGGCAGGCAGAGAGGGTGGGGGGGAATCAGGCTCCCTGCTGAGCAGAGAGCCCTATGCGGGGCTCGATCCCAGGACCCTGAGACCATGACCTGAGCCAGCCAAATGCAGAGGCTTTAACCCACTGAGCCACCCTGGTGCCCCTTAGTCACAGTTCTTAGTGAAGAAATTACCAGTTTACAGATACCTGTTATTTTTCATTTTAAAAAAGTGCATAATGCTTTTGTGATTTTAAAAGTTTTAATTTTTAAATTTTATTAGAAAGATATATTTATCAAAATTGTCATGTTTAGCGTGAAAAAACAATGTGTCCCAAATTACATCTGACAAGTTAAATCCTGTTTCAAACTGAAGAAGGAGGAACTCTAAATAACTGTAAATAACTGTAAGATAGATGTTCAAATCTTTGTTTTTCCCTTCCCGTTCATTTCATTTTGTTTGCTTTTCATTTTGTAGTCTGTACCTGCTTTTATGTTTTATATTTTTAAATAAAATCTGCACGATTCTATAGAAAATTTGAAAACACAGGAAAGTATTCAAAAGAAAATAACAAATTATCTATAATCCCTCCTAATATGTTCTTGTATTTCATTGCTCTTTCAAGGACTTGTGAGTATGCTTCTTAGTCCCTGCTCTGTATCAGTGGGAAGATGGTGTTCCTACGTAATCATGGAATCTGTCCCATGAGCCACCATAGCCTCATGTAACTGTAATAAGTTATGAAACTGTTCATCCTTTTCTATAAGGTGGGATGGATATTTAACTTATTAGTTTGGGAATTTCTTTCATTAATTTTCCTCCAAATATAAAAGTATATTCATTATTTTCTAAAATATAGAACACTGTAAAGATAATAAAAATCAACAGTAATTCTACCATAAAGAGATGATCACAGACAACTTCCAGAGTTTTATTCTATATAAATATCTATTATATAAACACTTTCATAAAACTAGGATCTCATTGCCTTCACCTCATCATAATCCCGGAGTCCTGGGATCAGCCCCAGGAAGGGCTCTCTGCTCAGCAGGGATTCTGCTTCTCCCTTTCCCTCTGCTCTCAACCCACCCATCCCCCCACTCCCCTATCCCCCACTTGGCCACCCTGCCCTGGCTCATGCTTGCTCTCTCATGCACTCTCTCTCAAATAAATAAATATTAAAAAAATAAAAACTAGGATCCCAGCATATATTATTTGGGTTTTGCTTTTTAACTTAGCATTTTCTCATTATAATTTCTTCTACCTTTTAATGGCTGCATTGTATTTATCTGTATGAATTTACCATAAGTTATTTAGTCAATCCCTGATTGTTGGAATTGAACAGGGTTATTTCCAATTGAAAAAATTGGAAAAAGAAGATTTTTTTCACAAGGGAAGCCCACTGTTTATGGAGATGTGGGACACGGAAGCTAGCACTGTAGAGACCATCAGTTTACAAATATTTTTGTGTTCTACACACATTATTTATGGTAAGGTTTTTTTGGGTTTTGTCTTCTGGCAGAAGAAGGACAATGGATGGTAGAGGAAGCTAAGGGGGGTAAAAATGGGGTAGTGTGCTCCATCTAGCTCCTGGAGAATCATGTTAGTTGCTTTGGGGAGGGATTCCCTGGTGCCCCGCCCCTCAGACCCTGCGTCTGTCCCCTCCAGTCCCTACTGTTCACTGAGCTGCACTGCACCCCTGTGGCGAAGCCGTGGCACTGCAGCACAGGAGCGCCAAATCCTAGTGGTTTTAAGGTCGCCTTTCGGATTCATTTCTGAGCTGATTTTTAAAAAACAATTTAAAACTGTAATTGTTCTGTTCAACTCACAAATGGAACATTCCCAAGCTGAAAATGATAAAATATGTGGGATTTGGGTCTGTAATAAATAGTTGTTTAGAGCCTTAAGCACTTGAATAAAAATAAACTTAGTCCTTACCTCCCCAGCTCTTTTCTCCAACTTCCGCCCTGCTCACCTTGCCCTTAGGCATTATCCTCTAGCCTTAATGAACTACTCTCCAGTCCCCAAATAGGTCAGGCTTCCTTTTGCTTACTGGACTTTGACATACCAAGAACACCCCAAATCCCCTCTCTCGACCTGACTTCTAAATCTCCCCTTAAATTGGACACTCCTTTAGATTCCCTATGACAGGACTGGTTATGGGTGGTACCTGGAACGCCCCCCACCCCCCAACAGTAATTCCTCCTTTACTGACCTAGAGGGTGTTTGAGCACACACAAGAGCAGCATGGATAGTACAGTATGTCATCTCCACTCAATTCCACCATATTCAATTCTACTAATATTAATGGGGTGCCTACTCTGTCCATTGGGTGGAGAAAAGGTGGGGGAGGGTGGGAATATATGGGATGAGGAACTGATACCTACTGCTATTAACTTCACGTGGTGTGTTATTCCTTTCAACAACTTACTGCATGGACAAAGCTTAAGATGTTGGACCTCACTTGAAAGGTTGGGCTCAGATGTGTGTATTTTAAAAGCATTTTTTGGCCACTCCCATGATTCTGATCATGTGTAGCTAGCGTTGAGAAACTTTGCTTCAGAGTATCTGTACCGGAATCGTGAATCTTAAAGTCTTAAACAATGAGAAATAATGGTGAGAATTTCGAGTAAGTTTATGGAACACTATTTGAGGACAGAAATAATTTTAGAGATCTGCTGGTTTTGCCTGCCCAATATCCATTCTTCTGCTTCTTAGGAGCAAGTTGGTTTTCCTTTGGAGAACCACTCCTTCCCTACACCAAATTCTTACAATTGAGGACTGCTTTTCACCCAGTCTCTCATCCCATGCCCACCCCCAAGGCGCGCGCACGCACACACACGCACATAACACGGTACAGACATACACAGCCCCTTCAAGCTCTGAATTTGCTCCTTTTCAGCTTAAATTTAATTTGGACTCATTCACATCTGAACATTTAGACTGAACTTCTACCCTCGGACTTTTCAATTATTGAGCCAACAAATTTTCTGCCACTACGTTTTCCCTAGATGACTTTGAAGTGAGTTTTGTCATTAGTAACCAAAACATTTCCAGCTAATACAAATTTGTGAGACTTTTAAATGAGAGAAACAGCTTTGTACTTTGTCTGCTTATAGAAAGAGGATACATCAATTGATGTGTCCTGGTATGGTTTTCTTTTCTTGTTGTTTTTTTTTTTTTTTTTTTGACAGAGAGAGAGAGATCACAAGTAGGCAGAGAGGCAGGCAGAGAGAGAGGGGGAAGCAGGCTCCCTGCTGAGCAGAGAGCCGGATGCGGGGCTCGATCCCAGGACCCTGAGATCATGACCTGAGCCAAAGGCAGAGGCTTTAACCCACTGAGCCATCCAGGCGCCCCTTCTTTTCTTGTTCTATGATAAGATTTCCTTCGTTGTTCTCAGCAGAGCTTAAGTTTTTACACGTGAAAAGCCCATTTATTTTATCTAGATAAGACCTGCTCAACGTATAGGTATACTTTGGAGATATGGAGTGTTCAGTTCCAAACCACTGCAATAAAGTGAGTATCACAATAAAACAAATCAAATGATTTTTTTGGTTTCCTAGTACATATAGAAGTTATGTTTACACTATACCATAGTCTATTGAGTGTAAAATAGCATAATGTCTAAAAAAATGAGGTACATACTTTAATTTAAAAATACTTGATTGCTAAAATATGCTAACCATCATTTAAGCTTTCAGCAAGTCATAATCTTTTTGCTGGTGGAGGGTCTGGCCTTGATGTTAATGGCTGCTGACCCGTGTGGTGGTTGAAGGTCAGGGTGTCTGGGGCAATTTCTTAAAATAAGACAACAATGAAGTTGGTCACACAAATCGATTCCTCCTTTCATGAATGATATCTCTGTAGTATGTGATGCTGTTTGATAGCATTTTACCCACAGTAGAACTTTTTTCAAAATGGGAGTCAATCCTCTCTGTCCCTGCTTTATCAACTAAGTTTATATAATATTCTAAATCCTTTGTTGTCCTTTCAACAATCTTCACAGTATGTTCACCAAAGATAGATTCCATCTCAAGAAACCACTTTCTTTGTTCATCCCTGAGAAGCAGCTTCTTGTCTGTTAAATTTTACCATCAGACTAAAGCAATTCAGTCCCACCTTCAGGCTCCACGTCTAATTCTAGTTCTCTTGCTATTCCCACCCCATCTGTGCTTACTTCCTCCACTGAAATCTTGAACTCCTCAAAGTCATCCATGAGGGTTGGAATCAACTTTGGCCAAACTCCTGTTTTATGTTGCTATTCTGACCTCCTCCCATGAATTCCAGTTGTTCTTAATGGCATGTAGAATGCTGAATCCTTTTAAAAGTTTTTCTTTTTTTTTTTTTTAAAAGATTTTATTTATTTATTTGACAGAGAGAGAGATCACAAGCAGGCAGAGAGGCAGGCAGAGAGAGAGGGGGAAGCAGGCTCCCTGCTGAGCAGAGAGCCCGATGTGGGGCTAGATCCCAGGACCCTGGGATCATGACCTGAGCTGAAGGCAGAGGCTTAACCCACTGAGCCACCCAGGCGCCCCTAAAAGGTTTTAATTTACTTTGCTCAGATCCATCAGAGAAATTACTATCTATGGCTGCTATAGCCTTATGCAATGTATTTCTTAAATAATAAGACTTGAAAGTCAAAATTACTCCTTGATCCATGTGCCACAGGATGGATGTTGTGTTAGCAGGCACAATAACAACATTCATCTTGTCCATCTCCATCCGAGCTCTTGGGTGACTGGGTGCATGGTCATTGACCAGTAATATTTTGAAAGAAACCTTCTTCTCCAAGCATTAGGACTCAACAGTGGGCTTAAAATATTCAGTAAATCGTGTTGTAAACAGATGTAAAGTCATCCAGGCTTTGCTGTTTCTTTTATAAAGCACAGGCAGAACAGGTTTACCATGATTCTTAAGGGCTCTAGGATTTGGGAAATGGTAAATGAGCATTGGCTTCAACTTAAGGTCACCAGCTGCTTTCACCCCCAACAAGAGAGTCAGCCTGTCCTTTGAAGCTTTGAAGTCAGGCACTGACTTCTCCTCTCTAACTATGCAAATCATAGATGATATCTTCTTCCAATAGAAGTCTGTTTCATCTCTGTCGAAAATCTGTTGTTCAGGGTAGCCACCTTCATAAATGATCTTAGCTGGAACTTCTGGAGAACTTGCTGTGGCTTCTCCATCAGCACATGCTGCTTCCTGCACCTTGATGTTAGGGAGATGGCTTCTTTCCTTAAGCCTCATGACCCAACCTTTGCTGGCTTCCAGCTCTTTTTCTACAGCTTCCTGACCTCTCCATCTTCGCAGTATTGAGGAGACTTAGGGCCTTGCCCTGGATTAGGCTCTGGCTTAAGGGAATGTTGTGGCTGGTTTGATCATCTATCCAGACCACTCGACTTCTTCCATATCAGCAATAAGACGATTTGACTTTCTTATCATTCGTGAGTTCACTGGAGTAGCACTTTTCATCTCCTTTAAGAGCTTTTCCTTTGCCTTCACAGCTTGACTAACTGGTTGGCATAAGAGACCTAGCTTTTAGTCTTTTTCAGCTTTTAACACACCTTTCTCACTAAGCTTAATCATTTCTAGCCTTTGACTGAAAATGAAAGATATGCAATTCCTCCTTTTCACTTGAACACTTGGAGGCCATATTGTAAGATTATTAATTGGCCTAATTGCAATACTGTTGTGTGTCAGGGAATAGGGAGGCCTGAGGAGAGAAAGTGAGATGGGGGAACTGCCAGCTGGTGGAAAAGTCAGAACACACTCATTTATTAAGTTCACCATTGTACATAGGAGCAGTTTGTGGCACTTCCCCCCAACAACTGTGATAGTAACATCAAAGATCGCTGATCACAGATCATCATAATAAATATAATAGTGATGAAAACATTTGAAATATTGCAAGAATTACCAAAATGGGACATAGAAACACTAAGTGAGCAAGTCTTGTCAGAAAAATGGTGCCAGTAGACTCGTACAATGCAGGATTGCCGCAAACCTTCGATTTGTAAAAACTGCACTGTCTGCGAAGCACAGGAAAGTGAAGTGCAAGGAGACAAGTATGCCTGTATTTGTTTCTGGTGTGAGTCTTTCAAAGATGCCCACACAAATAAAATGGAGATAACAAGACTTATTTCACGGAGCTGTTAAAGGTAAAATGAAACCACATAGGTGAAATCTCTTTATGCATATAAATGTTGGGTACCATTAGTCTGGCATCATCATTATGTTCATCATCTTTCATTTTCTACCAGCCAAGTCCCCCGGTAGTTATTTATTCTTAAAAGTGTTGATAGCTGTACAAATGCATACTGTAATTGAGCAAGTAAATGATAAAAACGGGAAATTTGACTCTTTTTAAGCTATAATCCTCCCAGGAATGTTGTAAGAGATCAGCTGAAATAATGTATTTGAAGGTACTTTGAAAACCAAAGTGCTATGTGACTATAATGCGCTGTTATCTCAGCTGTATGGGTCACTGAGTCTTAGATATTGTTCATTCGCATGTATGTTTTGTTTCAGAGCTTATAAATATATGATCATTTTTATTTAATTTTTTTTAAAAGATTGCACTTATTTATTTGGGAGAGAGAGAGAGAGCAAAGGAGGGGCAAAGGAGAGGGAGAAGCAGAATCCCTGCTGAGCAGGGAGCCCAATGCAGGGCTCCATCCTAGGACCCTGAAATCAGACCTGAGCCAAAGTCAGATGCTTAACTGACTGAGCCACCCAGGCGCCCTTTATTTAATTACAGAACAAAAAACCCACAGCCTGTTTTATAGAGTGCAATCTTATACAATGAATGGCTTTATCTTGGTTTTCATTCTCTTTGGCCTCTTGGTGGCATTTAACCACCCTGGCAACCCACTCCTTCAAATTCTTTCCTCCCTTAGAGTCAGTGACACTACATTTCCCTACTTCTTCTTGACCTTTTCAGCTACTTTTGATTCCCCTCTCCTCCCTTCCAACTCCTAACTCTGAGGATGAAGCACCCAAGACTCTGATCCCCACCCCCTCTGTCTCTCCCTCTGTCTCTCTCTCTCTCCCCCCAGTTCTTGTAGAATTCATTCATTCTTAGCTATCTCGCACCAGTCCATAGTTCCATCTTCCTACTCTATTTCAACATGTACATGCTGACACTACCTCACGTTCAATATCTTCAAAAATTTATAATCTCGTGGCGCCTGGGTGGCTCAGTTGGTTGAGCAACTGCCTTCGGCTCAGGTCATGATCCTCGAGTTCCGGGATCGAGTCCCACATCGGGCTCCCAGCTTCACGGGGAGTCTGCTTCTTCCTCTAACCTTCTCTCCTCTCATGCTCTCTCTCACTTTCTCTGTCTCGCAAATAAATAAATAAAAATCTTTAAAAAAAATTTATAATCTCCACTATTCCAATTTGGCTGCCTTTGCAAATGCCCTATTTCAGTTGATGGCACTACCATTATTCCTGTGACCCTGCCTTCCCTATTGCTTCCCTCTGTTTCAAATCTGTTTTCCAGGCCCTCATTATCTCCCTACTCATCCTTATAGCTAGTCTCTCTTTCTCTTTTTTTTAAGTAGGCTCCACACCCAGTGTGTTCAGTCCTGACCTGAGATCAGGACTGAACCTGAGATCAAGTCCTAACCTGAGATGAGAGTAGGATGCTCAAACAACTGGGGAGCCACCCAGGCCCCCCATAGCTGGTCTCTTTGACTCTAGACTCTCTTCATTTCTGTTCTGTCCCTGACAGCAACTGAATCAACTCCCTAAAATGCTTTTGTGTGATTTCCATCAAAGCAAGAACTGTACCCTGGGCACTTGGTGCCCCAGTACCTGACACCATGCCCAGCACATGTTATGGTTCTTGACTGATTGCCATCCCTTGTTCAGGGGGTTGTTTCAGTGTGTGTGTGTGTGATATCACTTTAGTCTCCTTAGCTCAACTAGTTTTCTATAATATGAATTATTCATCCCATCTTATTTCTAATTGCTTTACAAAGTAAGCCATTTACTCAAGCCAATTATTTTTCCTTTTATAAACTTACAGTGCACTGATAATTGAGACTAAACTATTTAGCAATCATTAATTCTCTGCTATCAATGTAATTCATCTCCCTAACTAGATTATAATCCTGAAAGCTTGAAACTCTATTACCTGGCTTCTAGAAAATCGTCTTTTGATCTACTCCCTTCACCATAAATACTACCTCTGACCCACTCAAGTAAAAAAAATCTATTATTTCTCACTTATGTGTTTATAATTACTTTTATATTTATAGATCTTGGCACCTAACACCATGCTGAGTACCAGTAGTCATTTGTTAAATATTTGTTGGTTACAAGCTGGTACAGCCACTCTGGAAAACAGTATGAAGGTTCCTCAAGAAGTTGAAAATAGAGCTACCCTACAACCCAGCAATCGCATTACTGGGTATTTACCCTAAAGATGCAAATGTAGTGATCTGAAGGGGCACGTGCACTTGAATGTTTATAGCAGCAATGTCCACAATAGCCAAACTATGGAAAGAAGATGTGGTATATATATATAATGGAATACTATGCAGCCATCAAGAGAAATGAAATCTTGCCATTTGCAACAATGTGGATAGATCTAGAAGGTATTATACTAAGCAAAGCAAGTCAATCAGAGAAAGGCAATTATCATATGATCTCTGTGATATGAAGAATGTGAAAGGCAGGGCAGGAGGTCATGGGGGTGGGGGAGGGAAATGAAACAAGATGGGATCAGGAAGGAGACAAACCATAAGAGACTCCTGAACTCATGAAACAAACTAGAGTGGCTGGGAGGTAGGGGGGTAGGGATGGGGTGGCTGGGTTATGGACATTGGGGAGGGCATGTGCTATGGTAAGTGCTGTGAAATGTGTAAGCCTGATAGTTCACAGACATGTACCCTGGGGCAAATAATACGTTATATGTTATAAATAAATAAATAAACAAACAAATAAATATTTGCTGGTTACTATGCATAGGACTGAGCAGCATTCCACTTCGATTCACTGCTTGGCCTGGAAACCCAACACAAAATAGCATCTTGGTGGCCTGACATTATTATCTTTCTATGAGGATGTAAGAGTTTAACCTGTCACAAAGTGAGTCTTTTGATACTGGGACAGTAGGGCCCCAAATATTTATTTTAGCTAAAAGAAGAAGAAGGAGAAGGAGAGGAGGAAGAAGTAGAAGAAGAAGAAGGGAAAGCAATGATAATAGCGGTTGATAAACATGGCTACAACAAACTGTAGGACTTAAAATGGGAGACAGCCTGTGAGCTGATGCAATGTAATAGGAAAAAAAAAAAAAGAGGTGGTGGAGTAGAAATAAGAGAATTTTACCAGTCCAGTCTTGTCATCTCTGATTTTTTCTTTTTCTTTCTTTCTTTCTTTTTTTTTTCTCACAACAGGAATGACCAAATGATCACCTGGGAGCCCAAAAGAATTAATGGACCTCTTTTCAATTCCTAACTCAAAGCAAGGGAGTTGTTTTGTGTAGTTGGTAGAATCTAATGCATTGTGTCGATGCAGGAAGGCGTCTCAGAAATGGAGTCTTGAAGGCTGTATAATTCTGCATGTATTTGAATAATTAAAACTTATGTGCCCCTCCCCCAGCCATCCTTTTATTCTTAGCACACTGCAGACATTAATGACATGAAGCAATAGTGCACTCGCACACTTTCTGAAACAATTGGGCTAATTGTGAACTTGCCAACTCCTAACAAAAATGCTAGTGTGCATTGCTCCGCAATTGTGCCCAGCTCTACCAAGAGATAGCAACACTTTTGTCTCCAGTAGCCAAGGCTCACAGATGGGTCACTCGGCTGAGGCAGAACTGGGCTATGCTCTTGGCAGATGGATTGGAAAGTTGGCTGACTTGCTAGAAACCTGACGTCCTGATCATCTCCAGCCTCCACAGACAGACTCTTCTGACACAGAGTTCAACCTCACCACCTCCCCTCCCCATCAGCATTTTTTCGGAAAAGTTGTTTTTTACTCTGTAGCTCACTTTCACTCTTCAATCTGTTTCTTTGAGGACTATACATTTACATGTCATATAGATTTACATTTAAAAATCTGTATATATTTGTTATATATGTTATACATAAATCCTTTTATATATTTGTTTTATATAAATATGTTAGAGAGAGAGAAAAGATGAGGAGCAAGGATTTCTCAACCTCAACATTTCAGGCTTGATAATTCTTTGTTGTGAGAGACTGTCCTATTCTGACAACCAAAAATGTCGTGAGACATTGCCAAATGTTCCCTAGTGGGAAAAATTGTCCCTGGTTGAGAAGCACTGATGTAGAGTAATGTTGAGTGAATTTTTTGAATTAAGGTCTTGGTGCTCTGTACATACATAGATACAATCCACTGCAAAGTATAACCATATAAAAATTTATTAGAACTGAAATATTTCCGGGGCGCCTGGGTGGCTCCGTGGGTTAAATCCTCTGCCTTCAGGTCAGGTCATGATCTCGGGGTCCTGGGATCAAGCCCCGCATCGGGCTCTCTGCTCAGCAGGGCGCCTGCTTCCTCCTCTCTCTCCACCTGCCTCTCTGCCTGCTTGTGATCTCTCTCTCTGTATCAAATAAATAAATAAATAAAATCTTTAAAAAAAAAAGAACTGAAATATTTCCAACAGAGACTCATTTTTATTTCAAGAAATATAAAATACAACATAATTAGAGTATTAAAAAATTGAATGGACTCTTAAATTTTGTTGTAATTTGTCCTTCTTAGCTAAGTATATTTGATATACTAGGCTTTTATTTGAAACAACTGAATAAGGGAGAGAAATGTTCCCATAGGTTGCCTACCTCTCCTATTCTACCATACTAGAAGTTTTTTACTGTATACCTAGATCCTTGGAAGCATTTTTTTTTAAGGTTTTATTTATTTGACAGAGAGAGATCACAAGTAGGCAGAGAGGCAGGCAGAGAGAGAGGAGGAAGCAGACTCATGTGGGGCTCGATCCCAGGACCCTGAGATCATGACCTGAGCCAAAGACAGAGGCTTTAACCCACCGAGCCACCCAGGCGCCCCATTGGAAGCATTTTTAAATGAGGTATCTCGTGTAACACAAATGTAAGTGTTAGCGTTCAAAAACTTTCAGTAATTATTATTATCTTATTTAATCCATATAACTACCCCTGGATATATAAGTCTTTCTGATCTCAAGTCTTATGTTTTAACCATTTGTTTTTACTTCCATAATAAGAAAATCAAAGCCAGGAGAAGAAATAAATTATCCAAAATCCCAAGGAGATTGCTTTGGTGGCCCCACTGTGGTTTTTGCAAAGGGGTGATAGTGGCTATGATGTGAAGTCCTCTCTCACTTGGAGTTAAATCTTGCCCACTGTGGCTTTGGGAATGTCGCCCCATCACTGCTCCTTCAAGGAACTCTTCCTTTAAGTGCTTTCTGGGAATATGTTAGAAAACCTGCATTTAGCCCACACTAGAAATAGGATGACTTCCAAATTAGATTTTTATCTATAAGGATGTGACACAGTGGAGTTACTATGGGATTGGTAGTAGGGGAGGATCCTGAACAGACGTCAGAGAGGCTGGAAATAATGGGATCACAGGGTAGGAAAAAGGGGATTAGGATTGGAAGGTGAGATAGGAGGGGAGTAAGGCTGGAGGAGGTCAAGACGCATAGCCTAAACTAGGCAGAGAGGCTTGCTTCTAGGCCAGGGAGACAGTTCTCCAACCCTGGGGATGTTAGTTAAATTTACACCACTGTTACAAGGGATCTATATTAGTTCGCTAGGGCTACCATAATAAAGGATCACAGCCTATATGGGTAAAACAACAAATTCATTGTCTCACAGTCCTGGAGACTAGAAGTCTGAAACCAAGGTTTTAACAGAGTTGCTTCCCTCTCTGGACTGTGGGGAAGAATCTGTTCTATACCTGTCCCCGAGCTTGTGGTAGTTTGTTGGGAACTTCCACATTCCTTCACTTGTAGAACCATCACCCTGATCTCTGCCTCCAACTTCACCTCGTGTGTTCCCTGTGTGAGTGTTTGTCTCCAAATTTGATCTAATGATCTCATTAATTTGATTACATCTGTCAAGACCCTCTCTCCAAATAAGGTCACATTCTGAGGTACTGGGGGTTAGGACTCCAACATAAGAATTTTAGAGATACAATTCTAAGTAATGTGGATGCTTACGAAAGAACAGTAAAAGGATCTAAGTAATATTGGATGCTTATGAATGAACAATTAAATCCTCCCCCCCTCCATTCCCTCTTCAGCCCTGACACAGCAGGAGTGACACCAGTGTTCCCACTCCAAGTTCAGATTCTGATGGGACTGCTACATTTTAGCAGCTGAGGAGTCGTGGCCAAGTCACCACCTTGTCTTTAGGGGATCAAACACAGATCTACTGTGGGTGACTTTAAAGCATATGTCTAGCCTTATGAATATTGAAATTTCTATTTCTAAGTTAAGGACATAAAACAGATCTCTTTCAAGAAAAACAGATATTAGAGATAAAAAGGAACACCTTCTAAATTAAACATTTTGAAGGACTTAGATTATGGGCCAGTGACCCAGAAGTAATTAAGACATAATTAAGGTGCACTGTAGTGTAGGGACAGAGTTAATTAATATGCATTAAAGTGGAACCCAATTGTGTATTTAAGTTCTTGGAGCTTAAATCGGGAAATCCTCAGAGATCTAGCCAAAATCAAATGACCATCTACATGAGAATTTTCACCTTTGCCTAGCAACTGGTGTCTTTCTTCTGTGCTATTCAACACTTTCTGGCAATAGCCCCAGACCCCCTGGCCCTAGGGGAACCCATGTATCCCTTGCTAGGTTGATCATCCCAACCTACCACCCACTCCACTTTAGTGATAGGCCGGGATGCACGTATAAATCAAACAGTCATTCCAAGCTTCTATTCAGACTTTTCTACTGAAGCTTTGGGGAGGAAGCTCACTGTTGCCTGTTGGGTCACATGCAGGAAGGATATGAATTGGAAACTGTCAGAAGCCATGTTCTCCACCAACAGGGTAAAAGAGAGAAGGGTAAATACTGAGTCCTGGCAACCTTGAGACCCATTGTAATCTCCAAGAACCTAGAGTTTTGCCTTGTTCTAGCTTTTCTTTTTATTTTAGTTTTAAGTGTTTTTTTTTAAATAATGGCTTTATTGAGAAATAATTCAGATACCATAAAATTCACCCATTTAAACCATACAGTTCAATGGTTTTTAATATATTCATAAGATTGTACAACTGGGGCTCCTGGGTGGCTCAGTCGATTGAGTGTCTGTCTCTTGACTTCAGCTCAGGTCATGATCTCAGAGTCCTGGGATCAAGCCCTGCGTTGGGCTCCCCACTCAGCAGGCAGTCTTCTTGGGGATTCTCTCTCTTTCCCTCTCCCTTTGCCCCTTCCCCACTTGTATGCATGCACTTTCTCTCTAATAAATAAATAAATTAAAGAAAATTGTACAACCTTCACCAGTATCTAACTTTAGAACACTTTTAACATTCCAAAAAGACACCTTATCCCCATTAACACTCATTGCCTATTGCCCCTTGCCTAGTCCCTGGCAACCACCAGTTTCCTTTCTATGTTTGCTTTTTCCAGACATTTTTTTTAAGTTGACATATAATGTATTATTTGTTTCAGGGGTACAGGTCTGTGAAATCAGTCCTACACAATTTACAGCACTCACCATAGCACATGCCCTCCCCAATGTCCATCACCCAGCCACCCTATCCCTCTCTACCCACTCCCCTCCAGCAACTCTCAGTTTGTTTCCTGAGATTAAGAGTCTGTTATAGTTTGTCTCCCTTCCCGAGTCCCTTCTTGTTTCATTTTCCCCTCCCTTCCCCCCTACACCTGCTGCCTTGCCTCTCAAATTCCTCATATCAGAGAGATTATATGATAATTGTCTTTCTCTGATTGACTTATTTTGTTTAGTGTAATATCCTCTAGTTCCATCCACATTGTTGCAAATGGCAAGGCTTCTTTTTTGTTGGTGGCTGCATAGTATTCCATTGCGCATATACATATATATGCATATGTATATGTATATATATACATATATATATCCCATCTTCCTTATCTATTCATCTGTTGATGGACATCAAGGCTCCTTCCATAGTTGGCTATTATGGACATTGCTGTTATAAACATTTGGGTGCATGAGCCCCTTCAGATCACTACGTTGGTATCTTTAGGGTAAATACCCAGTAGTGCGATTGCTGGGTCATAGGATAGCTTTATTTTCAACTTTTTGAGGAACCTCCATACTGTGTTCCAGAGTGGCTACACAAGTTTGCATTCCTACCAACAGTGTAGGAGGGTCCCCTTTTCTCTGCATCCTTGCCAACACCTGTTGTTTCTTGATTCATTAATTTTAGCCATCCTGACGACTGTGAGGTGGTATCTCATTGAGGTTTTCATTTGTATTGCCCTGATGCCGAGTGATGTTGAGCACTTTTTCTTATGTCTGTTGGTCATTTGGATGTCTTCTTTGCAGAAATGTCTGTTCATGTTTTCTGCCCACTGCTTGATTAGATTATTTGTTCTTTGGGTGTTGAGTTTGATAAGTTCTTTATAGATTTTGGATACTAGCCCATTATCTAATTTGTCATTTGCAAATATCCTCTCCTATTCTGTTGGTTGTCTTTTGGTTTTGTTGACCATTTCCTTTGCTGTGCAAAAGCTTTAGATCTTGATGAAGTTCCAATAGTTCATTTTTGCCCTTGCTTCTCTTGCCTTTGGTGATGTTTCTAGGAAGAAATTGCTGCAGCTGAGGTCGAAGAGGTTGCTGCCTGTGTTCTCCTCCAGGATTTTGATGGAGTCTTGTCTCACATTGAGGTCTTTGATCCATTTTGAGTCTATTTTTGTGTGTAGTATAAGGAAATGGCCTAGTTTCATTCTTCTGCATGTGGCTGTCCAGTTTTCCCAACACCATTTGTTGAAGAGACTGTCTTTTTTCCATTAAATACTCTTTCCTGCGTTGTTGAAGATTAGTTGACCATAGAGTTGAGGTTCCATTTCTGGGCTCTCTGTTCTGTTCCATTGATCTATTGTCTGTTTTTGTGCCAGT
>CM052800.1:114427387-114453258 GCA_028533885.1 Nasua narica | reverse complement strand
TCTAGTACTGTGTTGAATAGCAGTGGTGATAGTGGTCATCTGAGCCATGTTCCTGATCTTAGGGGAAAAGCTCTCAGTTTTTCCCCACTAAGATAATATTTTCTGTGGGTTTTTCATAGATGTTAGACCAACCTTGCAGCCCAGGAATAAATCCCATTTGGTCGTGATGAATAATCCTTTAAATGTACTGTTGGATCTTACTGGCTGGTATTTTGGTGAGAATTTTTGCATTCATGTTCATCAGGGATATTGGTCTGTAATTCTCCTTTTTGATGGGGTCTTTGTCTTTCTTTATTAGATATATTATTTACAGATATTTTCTCTAAAGTCAGTCTCTTGTAGCTCTTGTAGATAACATACAGTTGATCATATGTATGTTTGTTTGGTTAGTTGGTTTTACTGATTATGTTTTATTAATCTCTCAATCTCTGGATTGCAAAACTTAATCCATTTACATGTAAAGTAATTACTGATAAGGGACTTACATAATTTTGCTCTTTGCTTTCATCTTATTGGGTTTTTTTGTCCCTCATTTCCTACATGACTTTTTTCTTTTGTGCTTTGTTTATTTTTTGTAGTGTAATATTTCAATTCTTCCTTCATTTCACTTTATGTGTATTATATAGCTGTTTTCTTTGTGGTTACCATGAGGATTACATAACATCTTAAAATTAGAACACTCTAATTTTAATTTCTGTCAGCATGACTTCAACAAAGTTTCATCCCCACCCTTTTAGCTAGTGATGTCACAAAATTACATCTTTATACATACTGTGCCCCAAAACATAAACTAATAATTTTTTTAAATGCATTAATATCAGGGCACCTTGGTAGCTCAGTTGATTAAGCATCTGCCTTCAGCTCAGGTCATGATCCCAGTGTCCTGGGATCAAACCTCACATCAGCTCCCTACTTCTCCCTCTGCTCCTCACCCCATTTGTGCTCTCTCTCTCTTGCTCACTCTCTCTCTCAAATAAATAAACAAAACCTCCCCCCAAAAAGTAAATAAATAAATAAATGCATTAGTCTCCAATTATGTAGAAAGCAAATATGGAGTTAGAAACTAAAATTATAATAATACTAGTTTTTAGACTAATAATTTTATTTTATCTGTTAACCTCTTAAATCATATAGATAACAAAAAGTGAAATTAAAAACTATTGTTACAATTATGCCAACTTTTATAATGAGTATATCTTTACTGAGCACTTTAATTCTTCATACAGCTTCACATTGCTTTCTAGGGTCCTTTCATTTCAACCTATGGGACTCCCTTTAGCATTTCTCGCAGGACAGGTCTAATGGTAATTATCCCTCAGGTTTTTTTCACCTAGTAATGTCTTAATTTCTCTGTCACTATTGAAGGTTTTGCCAGATATAGGAATCATGGTTGACATTTTTTTTTAGCACTTTGAATATATCAGCTCACTACCTTCTAGCTTCCAAAGTTCTTTTTTTGTTGTTGTTGTTTTAAGATATATTTACTAATTTGAAAGAGAGTGAGAGAGCACACATGTGTGCATGCACGCACATGAGATGCGGGCAGAGAGAGAGAGGGAGAGAAAATCTCAAGCAGACCCCCCACTGAGTGCAGAGCCCAACACAGAGCTCAATCTCACAACCCTGAGATCTTGACCTGAGACAAAACCAAGAGCTGGCCATTTAACCAACTGAGCCACCAGGTACTCCTTCTCCAAAGTTTCTAATGAGAAATCTGCTGATAAACTCACCGAGGATCCCTTATATGTGACTAGCAACTTTTCTTGCTGCTTTCAAGATTTTCTTTGTCTCTGTCTTGGAAAAGTTCGGTTTAATTTGTGTTGTGTTGTGTTGGTGTCTTTTTGAGTTCATCTTGGAGTTCATTGAATTTCTTAGATGTTTATGTTCATGTCTTTCATCAAATTTGGGACTTTTCAGTTATTATTTCTTCAAATATTCTCTTTCCCCTTTATCTCTCTCAAAACTTCCCTCTCTCTCTTTCTGAGACTCTCATAATGTGTACATTGGTCTGCTTAATGGAGTCCCATAGGTCCCTTAGGATATATTCATTTTTCTCAATCTTTTTCTTTCTGTTCTTCAGAAATAGTAATTTCCATTGCCCTATCTTCAAGTTCACTGATTCTTCTGCCTGCTCAAATCTGCCTTTGAATGCCTCTAGTGAATTTTTAAATTTTAGTTATTGTACTTTTCCATTACAGAATATCTTTTTGGCTTCTTTTTAGGTTTTCTGTCTATTTTATTTCCATTTTGTTCATACATTCTTTTCTTAACTTTCTCTATACTTTTTTTTTTTTTTTAGTTCTTTGAACATCTTTACAACAGTTGTTTTGAAGACTTTGTCTCATGGATCTGCCATGAGGCCTTTTTCAGGAACAACTTCTGTTTATTTCTTTCTTTCCTTTAAATGTGCCATACTTTCCTGTTTCTTTGTATGCCTTATGATTTTTTCGTTGTTGTTGAAAATTGGATGTTTGAATCAATAATGTGTTAACTCAGAAAATCGGATTCTCTTTCTTCCTCAGGGTTTGCTGTTTTGTTTTTATTTTTGTTTTTATTGTTGTAAGCTATCTCTGTGCAAAGAATCAGCCTGAGGTGTAAATTTAAAGTCTTCTCAGGTCTTTTCTGAGCCTATACCCTTTCCTGGGCATGTGCATTGGCTTTCAAACTTCTTTCACATAAGTTGTTGTTTTTGAATCTTATAGCCTTTAATGTCTAGCTCCTAAAAGAAAAAAAAAAAAAGAAAAAAGAAAAAGAAAAGAAAAGAAAGAATAGAAAAGAAAAGAAAAATGAAAGAGGGCAGAGCACCAGCCCTTTAAATTCCCTAGAAGTCACTTTAGTAAGAGCGAGAGGAGCTTATAACAATGAGGGGAGGTCCAACAACAATAGCTGCCTGCCTCTTTGTCTTTATCTCTAAGATCAGAAGCAGCATCAGCAATTAGAGCACAGATCACTAATGTTTGGAGGACAAGGTCTGTTTTGCCCACCTGGCTCCTATAAGCCATGTGTAAACTGCTCCAAAAACACATGCACAGCTGCCTGCCATGGGACTAGAGGTGGAGGATAGGTACCTGCCAGTGTGCTGCAAGCTGAAAGTGACCACAGTTTACCACCGAGCCTCCAAGCCTTCAATAGACTCCAGAGTTCGAAAATAGTTACATCAGACAGATCTTACCAATACAGTTATTTTCTCGATGGGAGACAGATTCTTGGTGTTTCCTACTCTGCCACCTTCTTAGAATCTTTTGTTGATTCTGCCCCTTTTCTTTCTAGCTCTGTGAGCTACTCCAGTATATATCCAATAAATCTAATGCTTGACTAAGCTGCTTTTGGCATTCTGTCACTTATAACCAATAGAATCCTAAAAAACACACCTGGGTTATGTTCCAACACTGTAGAAAATTAAGTATTTTTCCCATAGTTGAATACAGCCATACATGGCCAAGAGTAACTGAAGGCTTCAAAAGTTTAAGACACATATTCACTTCAGCAGCACATATACTAAAAATTGGAACGATACAGAGAAGATGAGCATGGCCCTTGTGTAAGGATGACACATGAATTCGTGAAACATTCCATATTTTTGAATCATGGAACACTACATAAAAAACTAATGATGTAAAAAAAAAACTAATGATGTACTGTATGGTGACTAACATAACATAAAAAAAAAAGTTTAAGACACTATTAACTCAAACTGAAAATTTCCATAGTACTTTTGCTGGCAACTTCATGGATCCCATGATCAAGAATATTATATCTAGGGACACCTGGGTGGCTCAGTGGGTTATGATCCAAGTGGGTTATTACCAAGCCTTCAGCTTGGGTCATGATCCAAGTAGGCTGAGCTCTCTGCTCAGCGAGGAGCCTGCTTCCCCTTCTCTCTCTGCCTGCCTCTCTGTCTACTCGTGATCTCTCTCTCTCTCTCTCTGTCAAATAAATAAGTAAAATCTTAAAAAAAAATAATATTGGGGCACCTGAGTGGTTCAGTGGGTTAAAGCCTCTGCCTTCCGCTCAGGTCATGATCTCAGGGTCCTGATCGAGCCCTGCATTGGGCTTTCTGCTCAGCAGGGAGTCTGCTTCCCCTCTCTCTCTGCCTGCCTCTCTGACTACTTGTGATCTCTCTCTCTGTCTGTCAAATAAATAGATAAAATCTTAAAAAATAATAATATTATAACTTGGAGAGAAAGAACCTACCATGTTCCCAGTATGTGGTTATCTGTCTCAGCTGAGGTCTGCCTTAGAACACTAAGCAATGATAATGACAGTGTCTGATGCAATGAAAGGGTAGCATGTAAAGAATGAGTTACCAGCTATGTGGCCACACCCCTGCAGACTCTAAACCAAGGATGGGTGATGGCCCAGAAAGACCAAAGAAATGACCCAGAGGCAGCAAGTGAGACATAACTTTATTGGAGAAGCTTATGCACAGAAGTCCAGGAGCAGCAGACTAGACAAAGCATTTGCTGCTGGGATCTACATGCAGCAAGTTTTATCATGTAGCAACTAGCCTAGCAACTATCTGGAGACTTTTTCCTCTTTGCTTAACCAGTGTTCCAAGGAAATCAAGGCGCGCCATCCAGACATTCTTTTTTGCTGTTGTTTTTTTACTGTTGTTGTTTGTTTATTTTTTTAGTAACCTCTACATCTAATATGGAGCTCAAATTCACAACCCTGAGATCAAGAGTCTCATGCTCTACCAACTGAGCCATCCAGGTGTCCCCAAACATTCTTCATTATCAAAGAGAGCCTACAGTTTGGCCACCGCTGAAGCCCTTGACCTTGAACACCAAACAATATGTTTTTTTCTATATATCCTGCTTGATGAGACCATAGAGGAAAGATGGGATCTGTATATTCCCAAGATAGTGGTTAATGGGGCCTTCAGGGTGTGCTTGTACAAACCAGCCTTCCAGCACATACCATACTCTCCATACTGGTATACCCTGAATGGCCTGTATGTAGATAATTCTACATACCCCTCTTCCACAGTATCCCTGGGGCCAGTATGGCAAGGTGCATTGCAACCAAATCCCACAGCAACAGTACAAGCCACGGCATCCAAATAATAGGAAAACACAAATGGTTAAGAAACTATAGAAAACATTTTGCCAGAAAGAAGGGAAGTGATTTAACTGAGCAAGTGATTTAAGTGTCGGTAGTCAGGGAATTGAAACATTTAATGTGTGTTTTTAAACAGCTCCAGCTTTAGAAATGTTGTGGGAATAGCCAGTATATACACACAGCATTCTGTCTTGATGAGGGTACACGTCCCTCCTTATGCTGTGGTTAACATGTCAAGAGCCTCTCTATTTTGCAGAACTACCTGTCTTATTTGGGAACCCTCCTCAGTAAGGAGGGTGATGGCCTTACAGGTGGAGTTAAAAGTGGCAGCCATGTTTTTGGCTAGGGCCTCCCCTTACCATCTACACTGATGGTGGCTGCAAAAGGGGAGAAAATGGAGAGGGGATAGAATCACCAAGACATTCTTTGGGTTCATCGCCGCAGTAAACCCCAGTTATTAGCAATGGCCCACAATGTCCTCTGTGTTCCATCTTCTTCTGTAAGTAGGTTGCAACGTTGAGGCCTGAGTACATTCAAATTGATAGATTTGTCCTGCAAGCAAGTGGGTAGATAGCCTGGAAGGTAGAGGTGCCCCCAGGTGCAGTGTGAGTTTGGTTATAGAGTAAGTTGAGCTAGCCATGGGTACCCCATGCCCATAGCCATCCCCATGGAAAAAGGAAGCCACCTTTGTTTCCTTATAGTAATGAGCATAGTGTGACTGCATTGTTGTGTGGCTATTCACCCCACATTATGACCTGTAGCATTTGTAGTCCTTTTTTGCTGCTCTATGCATGATGGGGGCTAATCCCATAGCTTGTACCTGGGTTGCAGTTAATCATTCCAGGCCATCCCAAATGGCATATTCTATTGGCAGAGTCTTATTTATCTGCTCATATCAACTGGAAAATTTTCCTCTTTGTGTCTTTTGGGAGGGGGAGCCTGGATACCTGGGGAACATGTCCGTCCAGGTAGGAGCAAGGAGAGTAGAAGCATTTCCAAGTGTCAAAGTTGGCGATTTAGATTTGCTAGAGGAGGCCCGCAGTCACTGATGGTGGAATTCACTACATACCCAACAGCTGGTCTTATTCTGTATAGAAGCTGTGGTCAGAGCCCAATGGGGGAATGGGTTTCCCATGAAGAATCCAAAAGCAAAATGTAAGCTGTTTAGTAGGCACAACAAAAGGCAAGTCATAATTGTCTAACAGAATGCAAGAGGTAGTGTTGTTCTGGGATCGCACCACCCGACTGTGGTTTGGCTCTAGGTGTATAGTAGCCAGTCATTGGCCTCCCTCTGTTATACAGTGGGGCAAGCCTGAAAAGGAGAGTGGGGGTAAAGCAATGCGCCATAGGCGAATATGATAGTGTCCTTTTCTTTATGAGAGACCTGGAGTTATATATCTTCATTGTCTTTGGTGTAGTGGGGTGAAGAAATGGGGTGATGGTTAGGTCCTGTTCTGTTTCTATCCCCCATCAGGCCAAAAACCTGAACCATCATGGACTCCTTTGCCATTTCCAGGGCCATCTAATTATATGTTCCCTGGTAGATGGATCTTGCAGCAAGGACAATAAAAGGTTACTTTGTGCCTCTACCTACAGCAGAAAACATCCTTTCTGCATGCTGTCCACTTGTATTCTAAGAGTATCAGGTCCCTGAGGGAGTAGAGTGCAAGCACTGGACTGATTGGAATGTACCTGTTCATTTAATATCCTATTAACAGGCAGCTTGTGCAAAAGGCCAGTGAATGGATTTCTTGTCCCAATTGTTTCAACAGTCCGTTCACACGTACTCTCAGTCCAGATGCAGTGGGATTGTATGGTAGATGGAAATGCCAATGGCTGTCTTGAGTGTTGGCCCACTCTTGCAATTCATGTCCTGTAAAGTGGGAGCCTTGGTCCCTGTCAATGTCAGTGAGCAACCTATAGGCAGCATACAACTATTCTAGACCAAGGATGATGGCCTTCTGTGTAGCATGCTTACTGGGGTTGGCTTGCAGGAGTCCTGAGTAAGTATGTCAGTACACTTCAAAGTATAACAGCAGCCATCAGAGAGGGGCAGGGGACTGATGCAGGCAGTCTGCCATCTCTGAATATGGTGCCACTTCCTTATTATCTGTCCAGTGTCACTCGACAAAGATCATGGCTATTCCTGGGCACAGGTAGAGCATTGTTAGCAAATAGTTACAATGTCTTTGCAACGCCGTAGTAAACCCCAGTTACTAGCAATGGCCCACAATGTCCTCTGTGTTCCATCTTCTTGTGTAAGTAGGTTGCAATGTCTTCCCTCATCAAATCTTCCAGGAAGCAGAGGTGGGCCAACTCATGAGCTTGTTGCTTACCAGGTGGGTTGCATGCCATGTGTGCATCTACATGGTAAACAGTGATGTTCATATCTCGCATGCGCTCAAGTACGTCCTTCTACATGCCATTGCCCCAGAGTGGGTGCCCCGCCACCATCCAGTCCTGGACCTCCCACTGGAGAAGCCACATGGTTGATTCTTTGTAGACTACCCAGCTATCTTTGCATATAAACAAACGGGTCAGGCTCATGGAACAGCACCATTCACACTGCTCGAAGCTCAGCCCATGGATCTCCATGTCCAGTGCCAATCTATCCAGATATTTCCAAGTAAGGGTTGGTTGGCCATGGCCATCCAGGTGCAGGGTTTGCCCCCTGCTGAGCCATCAGTGTCCCAGGCTTGCTCAGGGATGGGCCTGTCTCCTTCCTGCTCGAAGGATGGCAGCGGGGGTGGTTCGGCTGCCTCAGTTAATGGCTGCTCTTCCGCAGTAATATAAGTTACAGGGCCAGAACGGAGTGTAGTGCCCCACTAAGGGTGTTGCTTATCAAGTCCCACGTTGTTGCAGTAAGCATGCCATTTCACTATAGCTGGGGTCTAGGCACTGCCTGACTTGGGCTTTTGGAATGTATCCTTTGGCCATCCCACTGTAGGATGCTGAGTGGGACCAGTTACCAGGATCCCTTTAGTTATGTCTTCTACTTGCTATAAGACATGGTAAGTGACACAGAGCTGTTGTTCTAAAACAGTATGTCACATCTCAGCTCCTTTCCATAACTGTGGCATTGCCACAGCCCCATCCAAACCCTTCTTGGTAACTGGCTGCCTCCAGTTCACGTGCTTATCCCTGTACGAGAATGCCTAAGGCTTGGGTCTGTTGAACAGCTCTCTTGTCTTGTTCAAATCTTTGCTTTCCTTTGAGGACCAGTCCCATGGGCTCCCTTTTCTACCAGTCTATGAAGGGCCAAAGCCCTTAAGCCAGGTAAAGGAAAAAAGAATGCCAATACCCTAAGAAGCTGAGGAAAGTTTGCAACTGCTTTGGGGTGATGGGGCAGGGGTATACCTGTATTTTATCAGCAACCACCATGGAAAAACTTTTGTCTTACCTGACCAGATAACCCCAGTACTTGACTGGTAAGCCAGGGCCCTGAATTTTCTATGGGTTCATTGTCCATCCTCTCCCTTATAGATGCTTTGGCAAAGCTTGCAAGATGCCCTGCAGCAAAGGCAGTCTTCTCACGTTAACATTATATCCTCACTGCCATGGGCCCACCTCATTGATGTGGGGAGAGGTCCCCAGCTATGATCCATGACGTTTTGTGGGGCTCTGCAGGTAGCCTTGGGGAGCACTTGAAGGGCTTATCATTGTCCCTCCTACATGAAGACAAATTCATCTTAGTTATCTTAAACCTGCAATTATCAGTCTTTTCTATGAATCTCCTGGAAAATGAATCACTTTTGTAGGAACACTTTTTTGCCAAGGCATCAGAGTAAAACAGTAACTCTAAATAATAAAAGGGACCCTGGGTGACTCAGTCAGTCAAGGGTCTGCCTTCAGCTCAGGTCATGATCTCAAGGTCCTGGGATCGAGCCCCTCATTGAGTCCCATATATCGGGCTCCCTGATCAGCAGGAAGTCTGCTTCCCCCTCTCCCTGTGCCCCTCACCCTGCTTACAGTCTCTCTCTCTCTAATGAATAAATATGATCTTTAAAATAATAAAAAAAGACTTACAATGGCCATGGGTAAAGATCTGATGGGAGTTTCTATAAACTTGGTAAAGGCAAAATAGAAACTTCATTTTTCTGGGGAAATTTTAAAAAACAACTTTGTTTACAATTTCTTATTAAGCATGGACCAATAATTCAAGAAAACTTTGTCTTTTAAACAGAGAGGAAAATCTAATCCCAATCTTATACCAATGTACTTTTAAAATGTGTTTGTATTCCAAGTTTAGTCAGTCCTGACCATGCATCTATTGTTTTCCAAAGATTTCCCTTCATGAAGCTTCTACAACTTTCTTTTTCATTTAGATTTTATCCTAAACAAGGATTTTCCCTCTCTACATAACTAGTCTCATTTCAGGGCAAATTTACTTATTTTTCCTTAAGAAAAATGTCTTCTCATTCTTCATACCTTTTTTACACATCTCCTACTTTCCGTACACACAGAACTGTTTTCCTTATCATTTCTAGGAGTCTGTGTTATAAAGAGCCTTCCCCTGTCCTTTTTTTCCCCCCTTCAATCTCTATGGGCACTGTTTTGCTTATTTCCTGGAATATTTATATCTTAAAGACATGATAAGTTTTACAACTTCAAGGGACAGAGAAAGAATGCAAGTTTTCTCAGAGGAGTTTTGGGAGAGATTGCATTTAAAATTATTCTTTTTATTAGGGGTTAGGAAACATGGGGCATTTTTGTCTATTTTCTCATCAATCACTACAATATTTTTCATCACTTTTAGAGCTTCCACCTCTTAATGTTCTATTCAGGCTTTGTTACAGTGCTGAGATCTTAATCCGTGGCATCTTGTACCCTCCTAGCTTTGCAACACAGCATGCTAAATCCCCGAATTTATCTTGTTCTCCTATCTAGCCTACCAGCCCCAAAGTCATCAGGCTAGTGGATCTTTTCATGTCCTTTTCTAATCTCAGCTCATCCTTCAACTTCTAGACACGAGCCTTGGTGGCCAGCCAAACTACCCATGGTAGAGGCCAGCCCGCCCCAGCTACCATGTGCTTCCCATCCTTGCCACTGAGTACAGCTCCTCCAACGAGTGCATTAGAGAGGCTAGTGTTTTCAGGGCATCCCATCCTTATGCATTGGTCCATGAGTATCTGACATACAGGCCATCCTTCCCCACAGGGAATTCAATGACCAAGTCAGAATTTCCCCCTCAGATGCCTTTCTCTCTCCTCCTCCTCCTCCCCCTCCTCCTCCTCCTTCTCCTTCTCCTCCTTCTTTTAGATTTTATTTATTTATTTAGTTAGTTAGTTAGTTAGTTAGTTAGTTTACTTGCATGAGAGAGAGAGCAGGGGGAGGTGCAGAGGGAGAGGGAAAGGCAGAGACTCTCAAGCAGACGCCATGCTGACCACGGGACTGTGGAAGCTCGATCTCACCACACTGAGATCATGACCTGAGCCGAAACCAAGAATCGGACACTCAACCGACTGAGCCACCCAAGCGTCCCTCAGATGCCTCTTTCTTAAGATGGCTTGCCTGAGCCATCACTCCCCACACAAAGGTTGGCGGTCAACTCAGGATTTCCCCCCACAGATTTGGCTTTTTCCCTTTCTGACATCTCGGCGCGCCTCAGTTTCTCTGGCCGCCTGGCTGGCTCACCCGTTGTGGAGCTGCACCCTGGCGGACTCTCAGCCCACGGTGACTGACGGGGCCAAAGAAATGAGACTAGAGAAAAGACCCAGTGACAGCATGGGAGACATTGTTTTGTTGGGGCACTTATGTCCGGGGAGTCCCAGAGCGGCAGCCCGGACAAAGCAGCCCCAGCTGGGACGGACATGCGGCAAGCTCTCACTGTGTAACTAGCCTCGCAACTCTCTGGAGCCTTTTCCCTCCTTGAATGGCCAGCGTTCCAAGGAGATCGGGGCCTGCCATCCAGACATTCTCCATTACCAAAGAAATGCTCCGGCTTGGCCACTCCCAGAGCCCCTGACATCCAATGTTGAATAACACATGTTTTCTCTATACCCTGCTTGATGTGAATATAGGGAGAGGACAAGACATCTATACTCTCAAGATAGGGATTAACGGGGGCATCGAGGGCGTGCTTGTACAAACCAGCCTTCCAGCACGTACCATACACCATGTGTAAACCTCAGAGATGATCTCAGCATTTGACACTTAATTATAGAGTAAAAAAGTTTCAAAACCTCAGGTAGTCCTGTCAGAAAGATTTGCCTCGGCTTTTTATCCAGGGCTGGGCTGACGGTTCTCGACACTCGTGGTAATTAGCCCTACCCTAACACGCAGCAAGTCCCCACACATTCCTCAGTGAATCTGGCTCGACTGAAAGTGCCTTAGCCTAACCAGTGCCCTACATACCCTCACCCAACCCCTCCTCACATCTTCATCTTCCACCTTATGCCCGTCTCCTAATTTGCTTCACCCTGGGGAACTATTTTTGGCTCCCCATCCATGCCTGCATAGTCCCTTCTTTGTTTGCTGATGCCCTGCCTTCTGCTGGCCCTCATACCCCAAAGGCCAGCTCAGATGAAACGGAAGCGACGTATTGATCCCTGAACTCCTAGGCTCCTTCATTATGGCTCCCTGACCACTCTTGCCCTGTCTGCCTTTCAGTGTGGCTCTTGGGAGGGCAGCCTTTCCCCCTCAAGTGTGTCATCCCTTAGGCTAGAGACTGTAGCTTTATATCACCCACACTACCCAAAAGAGTTTATAGCACATTTATGTCGAATGAAATGAATAAACAGACGAGTGTTTCTTGCCACTCAAGGCCCCCCATACCTGGTCTATTAGCCCCTTTTCTTCTGGCTCTTCCCATCCATGCTCCATGTTCCCTGGCCACACTCTGTTGACTTGAAGTCTTTGCTCATGTTATGTCTGCACGTATCCTTTTATTTATTCAATCTTTATTCATTCATTCATTCATTACCTCACTCACTCATTCCGTCACTCAAATATTGACAGAGCATCCGCTGAGTGCCACCCACTGGACAGAGGCACTGGGAACATAGAAATGCCAAAGAATGGCTCCTCATCTTCCAATGTGGTAAGGGAGACGTGTCTAAATTGAGTGCTACAAATATCGTGTGGTACTATTGGCCCATTATGGAAGAAGGTACACAATAATGTGGGGACAGGTATAAGTAAAAAGTTAGGGGTCCCCTGAAAAACAAAAACAAACATAGCTTTCTCAACATAAGGGAAGTCATTTTGGGCGCCCAGGCATCTTGGGAAAGAATGGAAGAAGAAGCAGCCACTCTCAGGCCAGGAGAGAACCTAATTATATTCAAGAGTGAAGACTGACCTGATGCACACTGTTGAGTTATCTCTGCAGGATCGAAACCCCTTTGAGCACTCAGATACCAGGCCCACAGGAGCCAGAGAATTGATGACCCTGACCTTTGCCAGCCCTGGTGACTTTGATTTGCACTAAATCACCTTAAGAGGAACTTTGCCCCAATTCTATGCTTTATTCTGCATTGCACAAGCTCCTTCATGAATATGCATGAATCCTTAGCTTAAAACTTTCCCGATTTTGTTGTTGGGGAGACACTGCTTTGGGAAAGATTCCTGGTGTTCTCCTCTTCTTGTTACAAGCAAACCCTTCCTTTTCCCATTCTTTAGCATGGTTGTCTCTTTTGGCTCAACACCTACCAAGAGGTGAACCCAGTTTCGGGTAACAAATGTGGCAACCCAGATGGGACCTCTTGTTTAACCCCCTTTGAGTTTCTCCAGCCCCCAAAGGCAGCGCAGTGGGTGGGAGTTCAGCTGTGCGAACTTGTCTTTGTTGTTGGGGAACTTGCAGGGAAGGTCGTAAGAGAATCCCTCCTGGAGCCTGATTTGTTGGATCTGTACACCTAGACTTGCCAAACAGCCTCAGCAGCCGCTCCAGACATTTTAATTAGAGGGTCCCTTCAGAAACAAGTGGCAGTTACCCCACAAATTGGCCTTAGGGCTCTACCCCTATCAAGTGGGTAAAGGAAGGGCTCAGGATCTGCACAGTTCTCTGGTTTGGTACATTTGGAGAATCTGAGGGATTGTAAGACATCCTTGTCTTCCCAAGTCCTGGAAGCTGATCAGGGATGCCTGATCCTTAAAGGTCTCGATGAGATAAATGTCAGGCTCTAGAGATGATCTGTCTAGAAATTGTCTGTAGAGAGGTGCCAGCTCAGTACACTTGAGCAACCTGAATGCACACTTTGAAATTATCAATTGGAAGAGCTTACTTACCAACTCTCTAGATAAGCAAATTTTCAGTGAACTAAGAATAGCCAAACCTGTGTCTCTACAAACCTTTACTGCAGATGTCTTGGTAGTTAGAGACAAATCTTTAACAGAGATCTAAGGACATGGGGATGTGGACATCAATCCCCTTCGTATCCCTTAAGGTGCATCCTGAGTCATTAGAAGCTTTTTGGAGATATCCCAGTGACGAAGGAACAACTTGTTTTCTCTTGTAATACTTCTTGGCCACAATACATGCTGGAAGACCAGGGAAAATGGCCAGAAAATGTCTTACTAAATTATAACACCACACACCAATTAAACCTACTTTGTAGGATGGAAGAAAAATAGGATGAGATCCCTTAAGTAAAATGCTTTATGGCCCTCTGCCAAGGTAAGGAATTGCAGAAGAAATATGGGCTTAAGTATATTCAACTATCTAGCCCAGGCAATAAGATCATGCTCCCTGTTTGGGAGGAACCCCCTGAAGATCCGTTAGGGCTCCTTTGCCTAGGGATTTAGAATAAGTCTCCAGCCTTCAGCCTCACCTGCAAGTCCTCCAGATCCCGAGTCACTGCTAGATCCACTCTCTGTTTACTCTCCTGATCCATCTAAAGCACCTCTACCTTACTCAGGAAAAGGAGAACCTAATGATGAACTCACAGTGCTCAGCCCCACCAGTACTTGGAGTGGTTATTCTTATCAGACTCAGAATGTATGCCCTCTGAGGCAGGTCCCAGAAGGAAATTTGATCATTATGAATGTACCTACCCTTCTCTACCTCCTACCCTGCACAATTGGAAGCAAAATATTCAAGGACTCAGGGCCAACCTGATGGAGGAGTTTGTTAACCTGATGAACACTATTTTTATAAAACATAACCCCATTTAGCAAGGTATTCAAAGCCTATTAACTACCCTACTCATAGGGGAAGAGAAGACAATTTGCCTTGCTCAAAGCTAGGGAGGAAGCAGACAAGGAGTATGCCACTCAGCGAGACGGTGTTATTTGGAGATCTGCTGAGTAGTCAGTGCCAACCACTGACCCTCATTGGGTCCCAGATGCCTGGGGGGACAGGGAAAATCTGGAACATTGCAAGTATCTGCACTTCAAAGGTATAAAGGCTGCAGTAGCTCGACCAGTTAACTGAGGCAAGGTAAGAAACATACAACAAAGAAAGAATGAAAATTCCTCTGCCTTTTTGGAAAGAGTTAGTTAATGCCTTAGGCAATATGCCACCGTGGTCTCTAAGGACCCAGGAAATGCTACAGTAGTAAACACCTATCCCTTATCTTAGAGCATTCCAGATATTTACCACAAATTTCAAAAGATTGCAGTAGGACCTAACACCTCCACCTCCCAACTGGTTGAGGTGGCCTTCAGGGTCTTCAAAAACCAGGATGTGGCAGAGGAATGAAAAGAAGACAGGAAGATAAAGAAATAGGCTGCCCTGAGGGCAGTGGCACCACAGATCAGTCCAGGTGTCCCAGAAGAGGAAAATAAGAAGACACCATGATTGAGTATCCTTTACTTCCAACGTGGGACATGCAAGCCACCAGCAAAGCTGGGATCCAACATTGTGCATACTATAAAAAAGAGGAACATTGGAATAGGGGATACCCTGACTGTCCCCAGATAGGAAAGACCTAAGCTAAACCCTCTTCTTTCAATTCCTGGTGACTGAGGAAGAATATTGACAGGGCCTGGGAGCTCCCCAGTTGGCTCCTCAAAGCACCATTCCTATGGCTCCCGAGGAGCCCCGGGTCACCTCAGGTAGAGTGGGAGAGCCGATTGAATTTTTGCTGGACACCAGTGCTACATTCTTAGTGTTGACTACCCAAAAGGGCGCTCCTCCAAGAGAGAATGCAACTTCAAGGCTGTGTCAGGAAAGGGAACTACAAGAAAAATTTTTGAGCCTCTGACCTGTGAAATAGGTTCAAAAACCTTCAAAATATGACTTGTATGTTCCAGAATGCCTGATCCTTCTGTTAGGGAAAAATCTGCTGGTCAAGTTGGGAGGCACTATACATCGAAACCAATGTAGAGTTGAGATAAATGTGCTCAGATCATAGAGGGCTACACCTCTGGCACTACTTACTCAGGATCCTCCCGTGCTGGAACCTATTCCTGCCCATAGACTTGATCAGTTTAGGTGGAAGGGAAAATATGCTGAGCTGTGAATGCTCAACCTCTAAAGGTTTTAAGAAATTCAATGGATTGCTGGCCAAAAGTAAAATAAGACCTCCTAAGACTGAAGGCAAAAAGGAAATAGAACTTGCAATAGATTGCTAAGCCAAGGCTTAATAAGACCCTACTAATCTCCCTGTAACACCCCAAAATTGCCTATTAAAAAAAAAACAGGGTGCCTGGGTGGCTCAGTGGGTTAAAGGCTCTGCCTTCGGCTCAGGTCATGATCCCAGGGTCTTGAGATCAAGCCCCACATCCAGCTCTCTGCTCGGCGGGGAGCCTGCTTCCCCTTCTCTCTCTGCCTGCCTCTCTGCCTACTTGTGATCTCTCTCTTTCTCTCTCTCTCCCTCTCTCTCTCTCTCTGCCAAATAAATAAATAAATAAATCTTTTTTTTAAAGATTTATTTATTTATTTATTAGGAAAGAGAGAGAGTGAGAGAGAGCAGGTCAGAGTGAGAAGCGGACTCCCCATGGAGCTGGGAGCCCGATGTGGGACTCGATCCCGGGACTCCGGGACCATGACCTGAGCCGAAGGCAGTCGCTCAACCAACTGCGCCACCCAGGGGCCCAATAAATAAAAAATCTTAAAAAAAAAAAAATAGCCCAGATATCTAAGACAGAGGTGAGAGACTTAGGATGCTTGATCTCCGAAGGACAGAGGAGATTGCCAGAGGACAGAAAGCAAGCCATATACCAGTATACCAGCACTAAAAAGCAGTGAGAGGTTTTTTGGGAATGATGGGATTTTGCCAGATATAGATTCCCAACTTTGGTCTGATTGTAAAGCCCCTTCATGAACAATTGCAGAGACTGGAAACTGACCCTTTTGAGTGGGATGGCCAAAATGATCAAGACTTTTATTTTACTTATTTTATTTATTTTTAAAGATTTTATTTATTTATATATATTTTTAATTTATATATAAGATTTTATTTTATTTATATATGTCAGAGAGAGAGTGCACAAGCAGGAGAGTGGCAGGCAGAGGGAGAGGCAGACTCCCCACTGAGCAAGGAACCCAATGTGGGACTCAATCCCAGGACCCTGGGATCATGACCTGAGCCAAAGGCAGACAATTAACTGACTGAGCCACCCAGACATCCCTGGTCAAGACTTTTAAAAACTAAAAGAACTACTACTTAGCACTGCTGCTTTGGGCCCTCCTGACCTCTCAAAGCCTTTTGAACCATACATGCATCCATGAGAGGCAGGGACTAGCCTTGGGAGTCCTCACCCAAATGTGGGGACATATGAGGAGAGTCATAACAGACTTTTCAAAACAGTTAGATGGCCCCCATGCTTGCAGGCAGAGGCAGCTACTTGCTTACTGATACAAGGGGCAGAAAAACTTACTATGGGGCAGTCTTTAACTGTCTGGCCTCCTCATCCAGTGAGACAAATTCTGAATGCCAAAGGCCATAATTAGCTAACAGATGGCAAACTAGGCCAATTTCAAGCCCTGACGCTAAATACCCCAGGCCTGCTTATCAAGTCATATCAAGCTTTGAATCCTGTCACTTTGCTGCCATCCTCTCAGGGGCCACTTGCCTATTAACTGCAATAAAACCATTGATGTGATCTATTCCAGTAGAAAAGGCCTAAAAAGTGAACTTCCACCTAATACTGATTACGGATGTTTTTTGGGGAAAGCAGATTTGTGGAAAGAAGCAAACATAAGGCTGGATAGGCTATGGTCTCCCTGCATTAAGAGATAGAAGCCAAGAGCCTGTCCCCAGGACTTTCAGCTCAGAGGGCTGCCCCAAGCCTTAGAGCAAGGGGAAGGGAAGTTACAATATACGTTGATTCAAATTTTGCCTTCTTGGTATTACACGCTCATGGGGTTATCTGGAAAGAGTGAGGTCTACTCTCAGCTGCTAGCAAAGAAATCAAACATAGCAAAGAGATTCTCTGGTTCTTAGAAGCCAGCCACAAACACAAGGAAATAGCTGTGATTCACTCAGGGGACACCAAAAGGGAGAAAATGAAGAGGTCAAAGGCAAGAATCTGGCAGACACAGCTGCCAAAAGTGCAGCCCGAGAGAGGGAAGCCGTAGAATTCCCACTTATTCCCTTGGTTCCCCGTGTAGATATAGACCAGACTACCTCTCTGAGGACTTATGAGAGATCATAGGGCTATAAGAGGACTGCAATCTCAAAAGCCCAGCTGATCGATAATGCCAGCAAAATATGGGTGCCTCTAAGTCTGGGATGGGTGATTTGTAGAAGCGCCTGTGACTCCACTCATGATGGATAAGAGATAATGTACAACTGGCTGATGAGAATAATGAGTGCACCCAGCTTAAGACACCTGATTGAAAAAGTCATGAGCCAATGTGCATATTGCAAAACAAAAAACAAGAAACAAAGCTAACACCAGGTCTTCTGCCCTGCAGCCAAGAAGGGCAGTTTAACCTCGGGGCACCCAACTGGGGAAGGACTGACAAATAGATTTTTACTGTGATGCCTTCCGCATCAGATGGCTTCAAGAATCTCCTGGCCCTGGGGCACCTGAGTGGCTTAGCCAGTTGAGTGTCAGACTCTTGGTTCTGGCTCAGGTCATCATCTCAAGGGTCATGGGAATTGAGCCCTGTGTTGAGATCCATGCTCAGCAAGGACTGCTAGAGATTCTTTCCCTCTCCCTGCTCACATTTTCTCTCTCTCTCTCTCAAATAAATAAATACAGTCTTTAAAAAAAAAAAAAATATCCTGGTCTTAGTTGATTCTTTCACTGGCTGGATTGAAGCTTTTCATGGCAAAATAGAAAAAACCAGAAGTAGTTAAACCCTTTCTATAGAATATTAATCCTAGTTTTAGGCTATTCTGGACAGTTCAAAGTGACAATGGACCAGCCTTTACCTCCAAAGTGATCGTTAAAGTTGCTTGCTCCTCAGGTATCAAATGGAAACCAAAAATGCGTGCTATCTGGAGGCCCCAGTCTTTAGGAAAAACAGAGCCAGCTAACCCGACCTTAAAAAAGACATTGGCCAAATTATGCCAAAAATCATAGGAAAATGGCTAAAGCTGCTGCCCATAGCTTTAACCCACATGAGGGCAGCCCCCAAAGTAAAGTTAAAACTCAATTCTTTTGAAATGATGTATGCCTGGGAATCCTTTCCCGGGACTCGTGATCTATTTCCATGTCTACTTCAGGCGCATGGGTGGGCCCATTGGTGAGGCCTGAAGTAGACATGGAAACAGAAAATTCTATTTCACATATAGTACAGGTAGGGAAAGCTCTGACTGGACTGAGCCACCATGCCAACCTAAGCTTTCCAGCCCCCACAGAAATAAAAAGTCATCCCTATGAATCAGGAGACTGGGTATATCTAAAGACATGGAAAACGGGTACCCCCTCAGATCAACTACAGCCTTTACGGAATGGGCCTTGTTTAGTGTCCTTATCCACCCCCTTTTCCTTTACTTTTCAAGGAATAACAGCTTGGATCCACCATTCCAGAGTAAAAAAGGCCACTGAACCCCTCTCAGGCAACAAAGAAGGGGACCAAACAGATTATAGCTGTGGACTGGTGTCAGATCTCAAGGTCCTCTTCAGAAAATCCAGTTAACCAGGGAGAGTTGAATTCCTGAGTCATCAAATGTAACTTGCCCTGGAGTACTGGGAATGATGTACACTTAAGATTTGGCCCCTGCATCTCTAAACTCCTAGTAAACTTTGTCACTTCCTGATTGTAACACATTCAACTTCAAATTGTTCTTTAAAGAACCTTTAAAGAACTCTCCAGGGGATAATAAAAGCTTATCTGGCTTGAGCAGCAGGAGAAGAATTTCACTTCTTTAACTATGGAGACCACAACACCCAATCTCAGCAGGAAGCAGTTACAGAAGACTGACCTCCGCCCATGACCCCTCAAGAATGAGGAATGAATTATCTCAAGAGAGGCTCTTGTGAGCAGAAAGAGTTAGGAGTCCCCTGAAAAACAAAGACAGATATAGCTTTCTCAACATAAAAGAAGTCATTTTGGGGCCCCGTCCATCTTGGGAAAGAATGGAAGAACAAGCAGCCACTATTTCTTTATTCTTTATTTTCTTCTCCTGGCCTACCAGGAGAGAATCTAATCATACTCAAAAGTGAAGACTGACCTGATGCACACTCTTGAGTTATCTCTGCAGGATCAAAACCCCTTTGAGCACTCAGATACCAGGCCCACAGGAACCAGAGAATTTGATGCAGGAGAGCAAGGTTCTTGTCTCATGGAGTTGAAGAATGAATCTCGGGGACAAGCTATGGTGGTTTGCTCAGGACAAGCAAAATGGTGGTTTATTAAAGCAATAGAAGTTTATTAAGCAAGGACACAGAAAAAGCTCTCAGGAATGAGAGGAGTCCCGACAGGGTTGCCACTGAGGGCTTTTAGGGATGGTCTTCTATAGAAAGCTAACCAGGGACCTTAAATCTTTTTAACCTCTCTATTGATAACACCATTGAGTAAGGACTAGTGATAACACCTTCAATGGCTTACTTCCTTTTTAGGGTCCTGTAATCTTGGTTGGTCACAACTAGCTGTTAAAACAAGACCCCACCTCTGGCACGGAGGACAGGACGGGGTGGTCTGGGTTTTTTCCCTTATCTCTGGTTTCCTTTCATCTTCCACATTTTGAATTTTGTGAACCTGATCTCGTGGCCCCTGACCTATCTCTCCCTACCTAGCCCCACCTGTCCCTTACTCAAATAGATGGTGTTGACTCTTGCCAGCCCTGGTGACTTTGACCTGGACTAAGTTGTCTTAAGAGGAACTTTGCTCCAATTCCATGCTGTATTCCCCATCGTACAAGCTCCTTCATGATTACATAAACACCCTTAGCTTAAAACTACCCTGATATTGCTATTGGGGAGACACTGCTTTGGAAAGATCCCTGGTATCCTCCTTTACTTGCTGCAAGTGAAACCCTTCCTTTTCCCATTCTTTGGCTTGGTTGCATCTTTTGTCTCAACACCTCCCAAAAGACAAATCTAGTTTGGGGAACAGAGAGGAAGGAGTTGTTAACTCTATCTGGAAGGTGGGGAACCATGTTCAGGGGAACTTCATAGAGGAGATGATGTGGTTTTGGAATATAGGTGAGGTTCAGTGGGGTGGAGTCAGGAGCTGATGACCAAGAAAGAATTCTCGAGTGTCTTTGGTGCAAAATGGTGGTTTATTAAAGCACAGGAACAGGACCTACGGGCAGAAAGAACTGCTGCCTCAGGATTGTGAGGGGCGGCTGATTATATACTCTGGAGTTGTGGGAGGTAAGAAAAAGGGGAGGTTTCAAAGGGATTTTCATAAGTTAAAAAGGCCTTGCCATTGTCAAGTTAAGGTTGTTTTTCCCTCTAGCAAGGCATTAACATGAAGATAGTTGAGAGCTTCCTGGAGAAACATGACATTCTGCCTGCTTCAAGTATCTGTCAATGGGCTACAGATTATAAGGACATTTAATTGTATCTACATTTCCTTCTGGAAGCTAGGTTATTGATAGAAATACTTTGTTCTTGTGGATCACTAAGACATTTGTAAACTGAGGGAGACTTGCAAGATTGTGATCTCTATAAGTTTAACTATTTGTTTTTCCTTTCCTTTAGGGCAGCCATGAATGCCTAAGGAATGTCACATATATCCCATGGTGGGGGATAGTTGTGGGGTGTCAGCTTCTGCTTTGGCCTAGGCCTGACTTCTGTTGCCTCATCAGAGATGCACTTTCAACACCAACTATGATGCAAAGCGTTGTTGTTAAGAGTGGACTCACAGCAAAGGGCAGTGGGCAGTTCTGGGTACAGAACTTTCAGGCCCCTATGAGGCTCTCTCTCCAACTGGGAACTTTTCTGATGCTAAATTTGGGTGTCTCCTTCGAATGGGATTAGGAGTCCTATATCTGACTTACTTTTGGGGTCTTAACTTGCAACTTCCCCCGATTAGTTAGTAAATTCCTTGCTTAGGTAAGTGAAATCTCCAGTTCTGTTCTAGACAAATTATACCTGGCCTAGTAGTTGTTTGGTCCCTTAAAAGTATTTGCATCCAGTGTCATCATATTTGCCTTTATTAGTCAGTTTCTCAGAGTTCAAGGGGTGATTCATTGGCACACCCTACATCGAACTGCTTCATGTGAACCGTTCTTCCTCCCGCACCCCAACATAAACTCCTTAAGGGTGAAGTCTATTTTTTCTCCTTCCACGTATCCCACAATGCCAACTGTGCTAGGCTGCTGGTGAGGGTCGGCGCCTTCCGTCTTCTCTCCCTAAGGCGGTTCCTGTTTCTCAACCTTCTTCTCTTTTTCCAAATCATCTACTGCCTCCTATTCTCCCACCTCCTGCAGAAAATTGCCCTCCAGCCTCAGAAGCAATCCTTTATCTAGGAAATGCAAAATTTTCTGGAGAGAACAAAGCCTTCTGCCAGGAGAGAATATTTTAATGTAGAACAGGATTAGATAGAGGTTAAATCTCCTGACCTTCAGCATCTCTTCCCTCCCTGAGATTTTTTGAGATTCTGTTTTAAGGTATTGCTTTTAAGGTTCAAAGAGCTTGTTTGCTACAGTTCCTTGTTCTACAGATTTTTTTCAGGTGTTATTATAGCGGGAAGAGGGAGGATGGGGAATATAAAAGTATAAAAACTATACCTTTAAATTGAGATTAGAAAATTGCTGGTCAATAGAATATGTTTATTGTGTTAGTCATTAATACATTTACAAAGTAATCTAGGAATCATACAGTAATAAATTAAAGAAAATAAAATTCAAGGCTATTTAGAGGAACTAGTACATGTAACAATGCTTTGTGAACTCTGAATACTATGCAAAAATAAGGTGTTATTGTTAATATCATTATTACTATAGCTATCCTAAATGTGTGATTTTCCTAACTCAAGGCACAAGATTAAGAAGTCTAGAGATCTTCCAGTTCCTTGTCAATGTAAGATACCAGTAACAAGTGGAGACCATTTTCTTTCTTTTCTAATTCATCCTAGGCTCTGATCAGTAAGCAGGGCCAGAAATATCAAATGACACAATCCATTCAAACAAAGTGCCAGGACAAAGTTTGGGGACCCAAAGAAAGTTTTCTCAAATAAAATCTTTCATGTGTAGACTCAGGCATGTCAGGCAAAAACAGCAGGTGCCTGTTGAGCCCATAGGGATTGGTCCTAATGGGACCTCTTCCTGTTCCACGAGGACCCCAACCTGCCATCAAAGCACTGGGCTGGGCTGCTAGATGTAAGTAGTTCATCTCTTGGAAATAGAAAAATGAGATGGACTAAGGTTATCAACATATCCACACCCTCATAGGCCTGTGATTTGTGTAAATATGTCTAGTTTCAAGAGATTTTGTAAAATAGAACACCGAAATATAGAACAGGAGTAGTAAGTCTGAGCAAGGAGACTGAAAAGAGAATGACAAGTGTTTGCATTAATTTGCTTTGTTCCAGGAGAATAGTGCCATACCACCGATTTATTATGGAATAACATTAAATTAAATGAGTTACTAAATGTGAAGTACCAAGGCCAACTGCAGTGGCCTTAGTAGGCACTCAATAAATGTCATAACTCCCTCCTAGCATCCTTCTACCATTATAATCATCAAAGCCTACTGCCAAACTTTGAAGACAAATTTAGAATAAATTCCCACCAGGAACAGAGACACAATCAAGGATATGTAGGGATTCTGTTAAGACAACTGCAATCCCGTCCTTCAATGAGCACCTGAGGCACCTGATCTTTGCCAGGCAGTATTCAGGATGAACTTTGGTCTTTAAGGCAAATCAGCCTGGACACCACATACAGTATTGGAACTAAGCATTAGGGAAATTACTCTGTAGACACTCTGAAAGACAGCTAGGGTGGGGGAGGGGGAATAGGTGAATGACATCACAAATGATCCAAGGATTCTAGATGTAGTTTCAAATCAAATTCAGTTACAGGATGTGCCTGTGTGGCTCAATTGGTTAAGCATTAGACTCGTAGTTTTGGCTAAGGTCAAGAGCAAATTCCTTGACCCACCCCGTGGAAAGGGCGGTGCAATTCCACCTCAGGCAAAGACATTTGAGAATCACGGCAAAGGGCCCTTCCCCCAGAGGATCACCGAGAATATCCAACCAAGACCAAGTTCATCAATCAGTGAAAACTGCGGAACTCCAGAGTTAGGGGGGGAAAAAAGCAACACATAGAATTCATGGCTTTTTTCACCACGATCCTTTAGTCTTTCAGAGTTGAATTTTTTTTAATTTTGTTTTTCTTGTTTTATTTTTCCTCTTTCCTACTTTGGTGTTTTTTAACTAGTATCTTATCAATACCTTTTTAAAAATCTTTTCTAATTTTCACTGTTACATTCATATTTTATTCCCTCATTATATCTAACCTTATTTTTTGTATACATATAGGGTTTTTTTTCTTTAAAAAATTTTGGTACACAATTTCTTCTAATAAATCAAAATATACCTTAAAACTAGAACACAGCTTGGATCCAGTCTCCAGCCTGATCACATTCCTTCCTCTTTTATTCTTTTTTTAATTTTTTTCTCTTTTTCTCAACCAACCTCTTATCAATCCCTTTTTTAGAATCTGTTTTAATTTTCATCTTTCACTCATATTCCATCCCCTCATAGTGTTTACCCTTATTTTTGTATAAGTTTTTCTTTCTTTAAAATTTTAGGAAGTAATTTCTTCTAACAGATCAAAAAAACCTAAAATCAGGTGTAGGGCTCGTCATATATATATATATATATATATATATAATTTATTTATATAATATTTACTTTTCTCTTTTTTATTTTATTTTAATTTTTTTCCCTTTTTTTTCTCGCCCTCCTTTTTTCCTACAATCCCTGGTTTCGGCTCTCTTCTGATTTTTCTGGGGTCCCTGCTACCCTTCTAGTATTTTTCTCTCTCACTCATCTATTCTTATCTCAATAAAATGACAAGGCAGAAAAACTCACCACAAAAAAAAAGAACAAGAGGCAGTAACAACGACTAGAGACCTAGTCAATACAGACATTAGTAATATGACAGAAATAGAGTTCAGAATGACAATTATCAAGATGCTAGCTGGGCTCGAAAAAACATGGAAGATATTAGAGAATCCCTTTCTGGAGAAATAAAATCTCTTTCTGGAGAAATAAAAGAACTAAAATCTAACCAAGATGAAATTTAAAAAGCTATTAATGAGGTACAATAAAAAACGGAGGCTCTTACTGCTAGGTTAAATGAGGCAGAAGAAAGAATTAGTGATATAGAAGACCAAATGATGGAGAATAAAGAAGCTGAGAAAAAGAGAGACAAACAACTACTGGACCATGAGCGGAGAATTCAAAAGATAAGTGATACCATAAGATGCAACAATATTAGAATAATTGGGATCCCAGAAGAAGAAGAAACACAGAGAGGGGCGGAAGATATATTGAAGCAAACTATTGTAGAGAATTTCCCTAATCTGGTGAAGGGAACAACGATCAAAATGCAGGAGACACAGAGAACCCCCTCAAAATCAATAAAAATAGGACTACACCCCATCATCTAAAAGTAAAACTTACAAGTCTTAATGACAAAAAGAAAAATCCTGAAAGCAACTCAGGACAAGAAGTCTGTAACATACAAAGACAGAAATAGTAGCTTGGCAGCAGACCTATCCACAGAGACCTGGCAAGCCAGAAAGGACTGGCATGGTATATTTAGAGCATTAAATGAGAAAAATATGCAGCCAAAAATACTATATCCAGCTAGGCTGTCACTGAAAATAGAAGGAGAGAAAAAAGCTTCCAGGACAAACACAAACTAAAAGAATTTGCAAACACCAAACAAGCCCTACAGGAAATATTGAAAGGGGCCCTCTAAGCAAGAGAGAACCTAAAAGGAACATAGACCAGAAAGGAACAGAGACAATATACAGTAACAATCACTTTACAGGCAATACAATGGCACTAAATTCATATCTGTCAATAGTTACCCTGAATGTAAGTGGGCTAAATGCTCCAATCAAAAGACACAGAGTATCAGAATAGATAAAAAGAACAAAACCCATCGATATGCTGTCTACAAGAAACTCATCTTAGACCCAAAGACACCTCCAGATTTAAAGTGTGTGGGGGGGGAACAATTTACCATGCTAATGGACATCAAAAGAAAGCTGGAGAGGCAATCCTTATAACAGATAAATCAGATTTTAAGCCAAAGACTATAATAAGAGATGAGGAAGGACACTATATTATACTTAAAGGGACTGTCCAACAAGAAGAATTAAAGGGACTGTCCAACAATCTTAAATATCTAGGCCCCTAATATGGGAGCAGCCAATTATATAAACCAATTAATAACAAAGTCAAAGAAACACATCAACAATAATACAATGATAGTAGCGGATTTTAATACCCCCTCACTGAAATGGACAGATCATCTAAGCAAAAGATCAACAAAGAAATAAAGGTTCTAAAT
>CM052800.1:114375485-114426887 GCA_028533885.1 Nasua narica | reverse complement strand
AATGTTTATAACAGCCATGTCCACAATAGCCAAACTATGTAAAGAACCTAGATGTCCATCAAGAGATGAATGGATAAAGAAGATGTGGTATATACATACACTGGAATACTATGCAGCCATCGAGAGAAACGAAATCTTGCCATTTGCAACGACGTGGATGGAACTAGAGGGTATTATGCTAAGCGTAGTAAGTCAATCAGAGAAAGACAATTATCATATTATCTCTCTGATATGAAGAGTTTGAGAGGCAGGATGGGGGGTTGTGGGGGGGTAAGGGAGAGAAATGAAACAAGATGGGATCGGGAAGGAGACAAACCATAAGTCTCATGAAACAAACTGAGGGTGGCTGGGGGGTAGGGAGGTAGGGATAGGGTGGCTGGGTTATGGACATTGCGGAGGGTATGTGCTATGGTAAGTGCTGTGAAATGTGTAAGCTTGGTGATTCACAGACCTGTACCCTGGAGCAAATAATATAGTATATGTTAATAAAAAAATTTAAAAAAATCAGAATCAGTTATGAAACTGACCAGTTATGAAACAGCATAGAGTAATCGTCATAAAATAAAATTCTGACTTCAAGACAAGGAAAGGGACCTTTTTTTCTCAAACTATTACCTTAGAGCATCAATCATCATAATGGAAGATAAATCATAGTTCATCTCCAACATTTATCAAAGTGCCCAAAATATTGTAGGCACTCAATGCTTGTTAGACAAATGAATCTTAGTTTTTTAGACTGTTCAACAATCAATTCCAGGTAGAAAGGATAGATTGAACTGACACATCTAATCTAACTCCTTCCAGTACTCCACTAAAACTCATAAGGATGGGGAGAGACAGAGAAGAAATAATAGCAACAGAATTTTAGAAGCTAGAAAGCAGTGATAAAGGGCTTGGCAGACCTTACAAAACCAAATGCTAACTTAGCGGCATTGCAAAATCCTCTGGATATGGAATGAAGATGTAGGAGGACTAAAATAACAAAAATGGTTGTGATGCAGGATGGCTAGATTGGAGGACCCAGCAGAGTTCCCACAGGACCAGCCAAGAGGGTCTTTGATTTCATGATAGAAATGAAACATGAACAGAGAGGAAGTGACAGCAGAGTTTACTGAAGACATAGAGAGAGGGGCACCTGGCTAACTCAGTCAGTAGAGCATGATCTTGATCTCAGGGTTGTAAATTCGAGCCCCACATTAGGTATAGAGATTACTTAAAAATTTTTTTAATCTGAAAAAAAAAGAAAAACTATTGAAAACAGAGAGAATGCAGATATAGCCAGAGCATCGGGAGACTTGGGAAGCAAAGAAGAGGAAGTTTTCTCTTTACTTGGAGCCTGGGGCTTTTATTCAGGATTCTGGTTTGGTTCATGTATACTCTCAGTAATCCAGGTACAAAGACGAGTGTTTAGGTGTCCTCCATAAGTCACATATGCCCTGGAGCCAGGGGTCTTGATGCATCAGTGGTCTTCAAAAACACATTCGTGATGACTCTACCAAGTCACTCTTTAGAATGCTATCTATTGTGCAGGAAGATTCCAAAGAAATCATGAAATCCTTGACCTTAACAAGGAGCACATACATTATCTGCTCTATAAGGCATATGTAAGGGGGGAGGTGTAGGTCCTAGCAAAAAAGAAAAGGGAGAAAATGACCAAAAAAAAGCAGTTTTTCCTGCGCTCCCTTTAGTTTCCTGTCTCACTTGGAGGTTGGAAGTTACTTGAAAAGTAGTACCACTTTTATATCCTCTTCCCTGAAGTTTTGCACTTGGTGACAGCCCCTTCCCCTCCCTTAACTGAAGTGGAGGTGTACCACTTCTTATCAATAGCTCTATGACCTAGAGTTTCTAATAAGAAAACAGAAATTAATTAACATAGGCATGCTAAATGCTCACAACCTCTCCCAATTCTTCCTATGCTGGAAATCAAGCCTTACCTTTCAGACATAAGATGGGAGAAGACTTCTCTAAGGAACATGACTAGCCCAAGGGGGGGGGAAATATCCCTAAAAATAGTGCTATGGAGTGGGATGGGGTGAGGGTAGAATTCCCCAATGAAGAGCCTACTTCATTACCTTTCAGCAATGTTCATGGTCAATAGGTCTTCCACAAAGCACAGAGCTTCTAAACCACTTTTTGCTATCCCATTCTTAAATATGAATGGTAACTAGGAGTACCAGAGGAGGAAATCTTCTAACATGAAAGATAGATGAAGGACCTAAATTGGCAAATTGAAGAGGTCCACCAAGGACTCAGCTCAATGAATGCCAACAGACACATACCAACAATATCATCATGAAATTTCAGAACACCAAACACAAGAGCAAAATTCTCCAAACTTTTGAACAGAAGAACCATATACAAAGGAGAAGGAATCACAATGACTTCAGACTTCTTAACAGCAATGCTGAACCCTGAATTCTGAGAACAATAGAACAATGCCTCCAAATGCTGAAGGAAAATTATTTCCTGCTTAGAATTCTATACCCAGACAAACTGTCCATCAAGAATAAAGGGGCTGGTTCCACCTTGTGGAACCTGCCACCTCTCACATCTTGACTGTGTATTTTTGCTTTAATATACTGATTTGTGCTTGCAAAAAAAGAGAAGAAAAGAAAGAAAGAAATATACATAAATTCTCAAAAACCTTATCTTCCATGCACACTTTCTTAAGAAGCTAAGGGGGAGAGTACATGCTAAATCAAAAAGAGAAAAAGAGTATAAACCAAGAAAGAAGAAGGGACCAAATGGGACAAATAGGACCACTGTAACTCAAGAGAGAAGATACATTGAAAGAAGTTATCATTAAGATGTCAGCTGCCATTATACCACTTTTTAAAATCTGATACTAGAATGCCTGAGAGCCTGATCCAGGTTGTTGTTTCTATTTGCTTTGACTTATCCATGTTTGGATGGGGTTTCTGTTCTACCCACCTATCCACCCACCCCACTGGGATCTATTGCCCAGAGAGGCTGAGGACACTCATTAAACTTCACAGAAAGTTTTCTTTTTTGACCTACTCCAGAACTGAAAATGAGCTTTGGTGAACTTAGAAACAAAAAATGAAGAGCAGCCCTCTGCCCCCCCCACTCCCACCAGAGTCTTGCCAGATGTCCTATACGTCAGTCACCTACCTGCCAGTGGTCCCAATTTATTAAGCTGTACATTTCCCAGGTCTCACTCAAGAACTTGCCTACTGATTTCTCCAGAAATGCCTTTTACACACTTCATGGAAGCTGAAGCCAGACTATGGGCTATAAATTCTGTTCAGCTTTAGGATCATCTAGTCTTGTCTTCATGCCTTTTTCCTATACATCTGGGCTTCTGCTTGCTACTCAGTGTTGGTTTTTTCTTTTTTAAGTCTTTCTTTCTTTCTTTCTTTCTTTCTTTCTTTCTTTCTTTCTTTCTTTCTTTCTCTCTTTCTTTCTTAAGTAATCTCTACATCCAGCATGGGGTTCGAACTCACAACCCTGAGAGCAAGAGTCTCTTTCTCTTCTGAAGGAGCCAGCCAGGTGCCCTGCTGCTCAGTTTTTATATTAGCCACATGTAGTGGTTGATAAAATATCTGAGAAAAAAAGCAATGTTAGTGATATTCCTTAAATATTTCAATTACTTCTTCTCCTGGCATTTTGGTATCCTGAAGATGGAATCCTGAAGATTGAGCCAATGAGCAGTAGATTGAAGTGGAAAGTGTCTGTGTTGTAGAAAAGCAGCCTCAATGGGTCATGAGCAGCCTGAGAAAACATCCATTTTCTCTGCTTCCATTTCATGCCCCACATCATCTCCATTTGGCTGTCAAAACCTTCAATTTCATATCTTCACCTGCTGCCAGCACCTAGAGCCTTTCTAGGAAAACAAACTAAGTGGTAGGAGCAGTGCTGCATGGGGACTAAGGACATGATAAGGAGAAGGAGCTAAGTCTGAAGACTGGGCCTTCTCAATCTTCCTTCTGGCTACCTGGTCTTTCTGTTGGTTAACATCCTTCTGGGGATCCCTGCTGCCCCCTCAATGGATCCCTTAGCATGACACACAAAGGCTCTTTTTAATTTTACCTCTGCTTGCCTTGTTAGCTTTACCTGGGGTCCTGACAACCTTTTTTCTCTTTCCCACAGCAATATTCAACTACTTACAATTCCTTGAATACTGTGTTCACTCCTTTGTATCTTGATCGTGTGTGGAGGTCTCCTCTTACACACTCCTCTCTTCCTTGTCTGGTTAATATCTGCTTATATCTGACTCAATTCAGGCATAACTTCCTCTAGTAAGGCTACCCCACCCTAGCCACCTGTCCTCCCCAAGCTGGATTAGATGTACTTCCTCTGTGCATACCTATGCATGTCACATTGTATCCAAAAGCATCTCTTTGGGACGCCTGGGTGGCTCAGTGGGTTAAGCATCTGCCTTCAGCTAAGGTCATGATCCCAGGGTTCTGTGGGGAGCCTTATTTTCCCTCAGCCTGCCACTTCCCCTGCTTGTGCTCTCTCTGACAAATAAATAAGTGATGTTTAAAAAAATTTTTTTTAAGATTTTATTATTTATTTGACAGAGAGAGAGAGATCACCAGTAGGCAGAGAGGCAGATAGAGAGAAGAGGGGGAAGCAGGCTCCCTGCTGAGCAGAGATTCTGATGTGGGGCTCAATCCCAGGACCCTGAGATCATGACCTGAGCCAAAGGCAGAGGCTTTAACCCACTGAGCCACCCAGGCGCCCCTGTTTTTAGGATTTTATTTATGTATTCGAGAGAGAGAGAGAGAGAGATCACAAGAGCAGAGTGAGAGGCAGAAGAAGGGATACCTTTGTCTCATCCATAATAATTTCACTGCCCTAAAAATTCACCATACTCCACTTAATCATCCTCCCTCCCTTCCTCCCTCCCTCCCTCCCTGGAACCCCTGGAAACCCCTGATCTTTTTACTTCCTTCATAATTTTGCCTTTTCTAGAATGTCATAAAATTAGAATCATAGATTATGTAGCCTTCTCAGATTGGCTATTTTTGCCTAGCAATATGCATTTAGATTTTCTCCATGTCTTTTTGTGGCATATTATTATTATTTAAAATGACTCTGCAAGGTAGGATTTTTAGTAGATGAATACCTGAGACTTGGAGAAGAAAAGTGACAGTGTAAAAATAGCTGAACTATCAACAATGCCATACTACCAATTCATTAAACAGACATTCACTGGGCTCCTGCTTTGTGTCAGGCATGATGTTTGCTTGATTTCAAGAGCAATAAAAAGATAATGCTTAGTCCTTGAAGAGCTAACAATTTAGTGTGTAAGACAGTTTCATTTAAAAGACTCATCATTTCACAATACGGGAAGAGTTACTGAAACAGTAAGTATCCTACTGATATAAAAGTTAATTCAAGGGACGCCTGGGTGGCTCAGTTGGTTAAATGTCTGCCTTCAGCTCAGGTCATGATCTTGGGGTCCTGGGATTGAGCCCCACATCAGGATTCCTGCTCAGTGGGGAGTCTGCTTCTCCCTCTGACCTTCCCCCTGCTCATGCTCTCTCTCTCACTCACCCTTTCTCAAATGAATAATTAAAATCTTTTAAAAATCAATTCAAATAATACAGGCATTTGGCACAATAATACTACATAATAAGTGCTCATTAAATCTTAACTATTATTACCATTATTTCACTTACTTCTTACAACAGCTCTAACCCTTTTATATTGCTATTGCTTATTTTTCTGGTTGATAATTGGTTCAGAGTAGTTAATTAACTTCTTCAAAATCACAGAATGAAAAAATAAATCTGAGAGGCACCTGGGTGGCTCAGTCAGTTAAGCATCGGCCTTTAGCTCAGGTCATGACCCCAGACTCCTGGATTGAGCCCTGCATCAGGCTTCCTGCTCAGCGGGGAGTTTGCTTCTCCCTCTCTCTCTGCTCAACCTGCCGCCTCCCCCCAACCTGCTCATGTGTGCTCTTGTTCTCTCTCTCTTTCACTCTCTCTCTCAAATAAATAAATAACATCATGTCCCAAGGTAGAGCCATTAAAGAGAAGGGTGTACTGGGGACAGTGACAAGTTGAGAGTGATTGAAGCACAGAGGATGGAGAGGGGGCAGTGGGCAGTAGAGGTTAGTCATAGGCTATGAAGGGCTTCCAAGTACTGAAGTTCATAAAATAGTCAGTCCCACTGATTTGTTCATGATATTTGGCTCTAAGAACTGCTGAAGTGGAACATTCCCTTTGGAGTGTACAAAATAAGACAAACTCTGTGTAAGACATTTTTGGTCTTGCTGAGGTCAATGTGGTGGGTTTGTTGCTGAGGAAGAGTTCTGACAATTGCTATGGAGATCCAACATAAGCAAAGAAAAGCCAAAATGTTTGTCTTCCAAAAGCAAAATTAGAGAGAAGCACAGTAAATCAAAATTCCATACACAATGTGTTTCGCAAATAAACACCAATTTGAAGAGCAACTTCAAGAAATGAAATTGACCGAGCCCAAGTCTTCACAGAAAACCCATCTACCTTCTCCTCTAGATGGTTGAAATGCTTACATGTGGGGGTATTTCTTTTTATCATCATATGGCTTCTTTATTTGAGAAGTAGAAATAAGAAAATTTACCTTTCAATTCCATTATACTCTTGAATCATCATATACTTTATTTTTTTAAGGATTTTATTTATTTGAAAGAGAGAGAGTGCATGAGAGAGAGCACAAGGAGAGGGCAGAGGCAGAAGGAGCAGGAGAAGGAGACTCCCTGCTGATCAGGGAGCCTGAGGTGGGACTCGATCCAAGGATCCCAAGACCTTGGGATCATGACTGGAGCTGAAGACAGATGTTTAATTTACTGAGCCAGCCACGTGCCCCAAAATATCATATATCATCATGTCACCAAACTGAAAGGGTCGAATGCTATTCATACTCTTCTGGGGGGGAAAGTGAAAATTAATTTCTGCCTAATTATTTTAATAATATGTTTAGCATTGACTTTAATATAACAGATGAAATAGCATTGAATTTCAACTCAGAAAAATTCAAGAACATTACCAATATCAGCTAATTTGATATATTTTTAAAATATAACTTAGACAAAAGCAAAGAAACAGATCATTTCAATCCCATATTTTCTTGTTCCCATTTAAGAAAACTATCCATCTTTTGCCAATATTTTTTATTAATCTAACCAAACTGGTGATCGAGAGTGCACTGTGACCAGCTTGGTGTCAGGTACTAAGGACACAGTCATACTCAAGGTAGACACAGTCTCTGCTCTGAGGGAGTTTGCAGTAAAATACCAGAAAACTACAAGCAATTGCATCAAAGGGTTAAAGTTAGACATTTTTATTATTATATTGTAAGAGGGTTGGGCTTGTGAATACACTGAACAGCGCTTCTCAAGCTTTGTGTGTGAATCACCTGGGAATCATATTAAAACGCATCTCCTGATTCAGTAGGTCTAGAGTGGAGTTAATATTCTCTATTTAAGGATGGTGTCATGTCATGCTGATGCCATAGTCCATGGACCACACTTTGTAGTAAGGGCATAGACTATTAAGATTGTACGATCGATCATTAAGATGAAGGGCATAAAGTAATATTAAAACTTTTTCTCTTCTTGATGTGAAAGGTGGATTCTTCAAAATCAAATAGGTTTCAATCCTGGCTTCAACCATTTGCAGGCTCTGTGATCTTAGGAGGGTTACTTGACCTCTCTGTCTCAGTTTTCTTATCTGCAAACTGGGAATAATGGCAGGGACTATCTCATAAGGTTGTTGTCAAGGTTAATGATATAATTTATATAATTCACTGAGAATAGTGCCTAACTCTTAAGTACTCAATAAATGTTAGCTGTTATTTTTTAATATTAGTATTGTTTTAGAGATCTACTTGGGATTTGGTGTACTTCATTAATCAGAAGATTCATGATTTTTATAATTCTGGATAATATTCAGTCATTATCTTTTCACAAGTTGCCTTTCCTCCAGTGTTTTCTCTTTTCTCTTCTGGGATTCTGGTTCAATATTCATGTACCTTGTACCATATACCTTATGTCTTCTTTAATCTTTATGTGATGTAACTTCCTTATCTGTAAAATGAGGACACAAACGTTAAAAACAAAATTCAATTGAGTAAATTTAAAGATCACACTGACTTTATTCAATGATCCATGAATCAGGCAGCATCCTGTCGAACAAATAAAAAGGAGTTCCAAGGCACAGTACAAAACAGAAAGCTTTTATAGGCAGAAGGGGAAAGAGAGTGGATTGTTTCAGGTAAAGTGAACTTCCTTAGGGAACAAAAGGTCTAATAGGTGGATTAACTCACTAGTCCTGACCAGGAAATTCCAGATGGACTGGTTAAGATTACATTCCTGGGACAGGTCCATTAGGTTACACATTAAGTCTTCATTTGCTGACATGGGGCTTAGCACAGTTACTCCATTTGGGACTTGCCTGTCCTTCTTCACAATTAACCTCTTTTGATCAGACTCTCAGCTTTGCTGAGAGATGTGATCAAAATTTAAGGCATTAGCACCACTCCTAGCTATCACTCTGAAGTTCTCAGAGTCTGTTGATCCTATGTGTGATATCCATATATTGTGATGTTTTGTTGAATCACTGTGATATTCACAGGCCATGCCTTCTGGTTCACAACTTTTAACTTAGTCATTCTCTTTGTTCCTTTTCTGATGTTCCAGTCTTAGAAAGATCATTTGCTTGGAGGTTAGTGGCTGCAAACATATATTTAAAGGTCTTAAGAGAATACAATGTACCAGAGAGATTTCTATGATTATTACAAGCAGGATAATTCCCAATGTCTGAAGTACACTTCAAAGCCATGGTCCCTAAGACCCACATCAATCAAAATCATATAAGACAAAGAAAGACCCCACTGAAGGAGACACCTTTTTAAGCCAAGTGATTTGCTAAGTGATCTTATGTAACTGAGTTTCAACTTTCTCCCGAAGTATTAATTCAGGTGTGGCAGGTGATGTTGGCCAGAGCACAGACATGCCTTGCTTGACTAAAAGATAATCAAGGGCTATCCTATTATCAAGGACAACTTTGGCCAGAAAGTCAAAGGATTTGTGTTGGACAACTACTGTTTTAGCACCAGACTCTTTAATATTTTGAGAGTTAAGGAGAAATTCCTGACCATAGTCTCTTTCATACTCACTACTAACCAGGAAAGTAGGGCCCTGACAAAGGAAGCCAATCCTGAATCATGAATGCCTCCTGATAATTCCCATTAGAATCTGTTAGTCAGGTCTGGAAAGGTAACAATCACGGAGATCAGTAAGATTTTAAGGTCCTATAGACCACTACGCAGTTTTATTCTGGTTGCTTTGGAGGGCTTTTTTTGGTGCTGGGTTTTTTTTGTTTTTTTTTTTTTAAGATTTTATTTATTGGGGCACCTGGGTGGCTCAGTGGGTTAAAGCCTCTGCCTTGGCTCAGGTCATGATCTCAGGGTCCTGGGATCGAGCCCCACATCAGGCTCTCTGCTCAGCAGGGAGCCTGCTTCTCCTTGTCTCTGCCTACTTCTCTGCCTACTTGTGATCTCTCTCCCTCTGTCAAATAAAATAAATAAAATATTTAAAGAAAGAGAGGGAGAACCAGGCTCCCTGCAGAGCAGGAAGCCCCATGCATGGCTGGATCCCAGGACCCTGCCATGAATCAGTACAAAACTCACTAGTTATAAAAGAACTTGAATCTAAGTTGTTTTTTAGTTTTGTAAAGATTTATAAGGTGAGGACAGTTGCTTTTAATGCCTCAAAGATTTGAGTTGCAACTTAAACCAACTTCTGATTATCAGCTTTTGACTACAGTTACTTCATTTGAGTTGATGTTGAAGAATTTGTGTAGGAGTCTTGAAGACTCTTTATTCCCCAGTGTCCCAGTTGATTGCAAATGAAATATTGACCCTTAGGCCATCATTTTGAAGGTACGCCCTTAGATATGTGCAATGAGGGGGGTCCAAGTGTTATTTTAAGTGCATAGTGTTGGAGCCGTTCTCTCTGTAAGACCAGTAGCTTGGTGGACTTTAATCTTGTTCTAAAGTCCTTTCAAAGTACTCAACTGTGGCACAAGTTCACTCAAACTGATAATCTCCCAACCTATTTTCTGCTTTTTTATCAACCCACTAAACTCAGGAGATAATCCATTTACAAACAGAGCAGCTAGAGCAGATTGGGTGATCTCATTTATTGTATGGAACCTGGAATGCCACAGGAAGACAGCTTCCAGATGGGCTTTAAAGTCTGCTACAGGGGCACCTAGGTGGCTCAGTCAGTTAAGCATCTACCTTCGGCTCAGGTCATGATCCCAGGGTCCTGGGATAGAGCCCCGCACTGGGCTCCCTGCTCTGCGGGAAGCCTGCTTCTTCCTCTCTTTCTCCCCCTGCTTGTGTTCTCTCTCTCTCTCTCTCTCAAATAAAGAAATAAAAATCTTTTTTAAAAAATGAATAAATAAAAAATAAAGTCAGCAACAGTTCATCATCTTCCTTTGTTTTCGTGTCTGAATAATAGACCAATTAATGGGGGCAGGGAATACTCTAGGAATGACTTTTAAAGATCAGTCGTTGGTTTGTGAGTTTTTTTGGTCCATGAGGGCACCATGTTGAAGGTCAAGGATCTCAAATATCAAGCTCTGGGTTATACCAGCCTGTCTCCTGCATCCATTTCTGGGCTCCACCAGGTCCCCCTAGCATGTGCAGAAGCTGATAAAGATCTGGCAGCCCAGGGTCATAGACCCTGATGATAACTCTAAATTCTTCAGAAAACTTTTGGGGATCCTCCCTGGGCTTAGGAAATTCTTTAACCATAGCCCTTAGTTTGGTATTTGACCAAGGAGTTAAAAATATCAAGATCGCCTATAACCTCAAGTAGTTTTATTTTTTTTTCTGATTTCTGTGTTTTTTATTCACAAAGTATATAAGATTCACGATAGAGAAGTAGTTTTATTATTAAAGCTTAATAATAAAAAAAGCTTAATAGCTTTTTCAGAGTGGAAAGTCAATTCAGACAAAGAGTTAAAGTATGAGTTTTCAGGTAAAGAAAGAGGAATTCAGTAGGAGTCACATCAGTCGGTCTTACCATCTTGTTTTAGGTACCTAGTGTCTTTAATTTTTCATTAGCCTTTTTTTTTTGTAAGATTTTATTTATTTGAGAGTGAGAGAGAGAGCATGATCAGGGGGTGGAGAGAGGGATAAACAGGCTCCCCGCCAAGCAGGGAGCCAGACTCTGGGCTTAACCCCAGGATCCCAGGATCATGACCTGAGCCGAAGGCAGATACTTAGCTGACTGAGCCACCCAGGCACCCTTTCATTAGCCTTTTGTAACAATCTTTTTCATGAATCTATTTTGGAATCATAAAGTCTTTTTGAAACTTCTGCATACTGATTAAAATAGGTATCCCATTCTGTTCGTTTAATTTGGGAACACTTGCTTTCTACTGCACTTCTTATATGAATGATCTTGTCTAATTGGAACCTTCCCCATAATGGCCATTGTGATTCTACAATTTTGCCACTTTTGTAGATATTTATAGCTTTAGGGACCATATAGTTCTTAGACACAAAATAACCACGTGTGCAGGAAGGTGGCATACTTGATTCTTTGGAGTTTAAGTCTCTACCTATCTTTCTAAGCCATTTGGTCTCTTGAATATAATACCTGATAAGGATATGGCACTGGGGTGGAAACTGTGTGATGTTTTACAGTATACCTTATTGGCATGGAAATTTCCTCAAGGTTGGTAAATGACCCAGTGTCAATCTAACTTATTCCATAGCCGACTTATCCCAACACAGGAGTCTTCGGGTTAGGTGGCAAGCACTCTCACAGCTTTTAAATGCCTGGTTTGCGCCTGCCAATTTTGTAGCTGCTTCAAGATTCCCACTAGCAATAGCCTTTATCTCACCCAGGCACCCGTTCATTAGTCTTTTGTAACAAATCTCTTCATGAAGCTATTTTGGAATCATAAAGTCTTTTTGAAACTTCTGCATACTGATTAAAATAGGTATCCCGTTTTGTTCATTTAATTTGTTTCTCATTGTCTCTGAACGCTACCAGAAGTTTACTTTGGATTTCATCTCCACTACCGAATCTGTTTTTAAAAAATTCAGCTGTGAATTTAAAGATCCAACAGACCCATTTCAATGATTTATGAATTGGGCAGCATTCCATCTAACAAATAGAAAGGAGTTCTGTGGACTTCCTACAAAAATTCCAATTTTTTTCCAATTTTTTTTTTAAGATTTTATTTATTTATCTGACAGAGAGAGAGCGAGAGCAGGAACACAAGCAGGGGGAGTGAGAGAGGAAGAAGCAGGCTTCCCGCCGAGCAGGGAGCCTGATGTGGGGCTCAATCCCAGGACCCTGGGATCATGACCTGAGCCAAAGGCAGACACTTAACGACTGAGCCACCCAGGCCCCCCAAAATGGGAGGTTTTATATGCAGAAGAAGAAGAGTGGATTATTTTCAGGCAAGTTCACTTTCTTTTAGGGAATGGAAGGAGTCTGTCAGGTAGATTGCCTCAGTAGTGCTGACCAGGAATTCCAAACTGACTGGTTAAGACATTCATAGGAGAGGCTGAAACTGCAAGTAAGTGAAGTGTTAACTCTTGGTTCACACAGGACTTAGCATGGGGGTTAGTACAAGCGACTCCATTTTGGACCTGTTGTTTCTTTTTAACAAAATAGTATCTACCTCATAAGGTTGTTAGGATTGAGTTAAGATATATTTAAAACATTTAGAATAGTACTGTATGTGTGTCAGCTATTATTAACACTCTGGTTATGGTTCCCTCTACATTTTTAGCCCTTGGAGATTTCCTTTACTTTATTAGGGAAATGATATTATAATTTATGATAAGAAATATAGATTTGGTCTCCTTCCTTCTGGCAAAGAACCCCTAAAACCTTTGGAATTTCCTGTGAAGAGAGAGGAAAAGTTGTCTTTTGTTATGTTAATTGGTTGTCTTTTGGATGACCTCAAAGGATCAGGGTTGATTGCCAGTAAAGCCAACCATATGATTAGAGGGTTTTGTTACTGACCTCCAGGGAGAGGAGAAGGGCTGGAGGTTAAATTAGTTGCCAATGGTCAGTGATTTAAGCAATCATCCCTTTGCAGTGAAGCTTCCGCAAAAACCCAAAGGACTGGGTTTGGAGATCTTCCAGGTTGATGAACACATGGAGACGTGGAGCGAGCAGCATGATCAGAGAGGACATGTAAGCCCCAGGCCCTTTCCTCAGACCCTGTTCTATACATCTCTCCCATCTGGCTGTTCCTGAGTTATATCCTTTCATAATAAATGGGTAACCTAGTAAGGAAAAGGTTTCTCTGAGTTTAATCTAACTTATACTATAACCAACTATGGCTGCTCTAGTAAATTCATTAAACCTGAGGAGAAGTCACTGGAACGTCCAGTCTGATGCTATTCCTTAGTAGATAGTGCCAGAATTGAGTTGAATTATAGGGCACCCAGGTACTGTCCAAAGAGCTGCTTGGTGGTATAAGAAAACCCCCACACGTTAGAATTGTGAACAGAATTGTAGGGGTATTATATAATAGAGAGGTCTTTTTCTGATTATTTAGCTCACTTTTGTGAAATCAGAAGTTATTCCAGACTCTCTTGCTTGCAAACCTTTAAATATGACCTTTTTTTCTCTTTTCTCCTTTTTTCTATTTAAATTCCTGTTAACATACAATGTAATATTAGTTTCTGGAGAATTTGATTCATCCCTTATGTACAACACCCAAGGCTCACCACTACAAGTGCCCTCCTTAATCCCATCACCTATTTCATCCATCCCCCAACCCACCTCCCCTCCAGCAATCCTCAGTTTGTACTTTATAGTTAAGTGTCTGTTTCCTGGTTTGCCTCTTTTTCCCCCCATATGTTCATCTATTTGGTTTCTTAAATTCCACATACAAGAGAAATTATATGATATTTTTCTCTGACTTATTTCACTTAGCATACTACTTTTTTTAAAAAAAGATTTCATTTATTTATTTTTGAGAGAAAGAGAGTGCTCATGCATGAGTTGAGGGGAGGGACAGAGGGAGAAGCAGACTCTCCACTGAGCGGGGAGCCTGACTCGGGACTCTATCCCAGGAGCCTGGGATCATGACCTGAGCCAAAGGCAGACACTTAACTGAACCATCCAGGTACCCTAGCATATTACTTTTTACTTCATCCATGTCAACACAAATGATAAGATTTCATTCTTTTTGATGGCTGAGTAATATTCCATTGTATATATGTACCACTTCTTTATCCATTCATCAGTCAATGGATATTTGGGTTCTTTTCCATAATTTGGCTATTATTGGTAATGCTGCTATAAACATTGGGGTGCATGTACCCTTTCAAATCAGTATATTTTTTTATCCTTTGGGTAAATACCTAGTAGTGCAATTGCTGGATCATAGGGTAGCTCTATTTTTAACTTTTTGAAGAACCTCCATACTGTTTTCTGGAAAGGCCAAACCAGTGTGCATTTCCACCAACAGTGTAAGAGGGTTCCCCTTTCTCCACATCCTCACCAATACCTGTTGTTAACTGTGTTGTTAACTTTAGCCATTCTGACAGGTATTAGGTGATATCTCATTGTAATTTTAATTTGCATTTCTCTGATGATGAGTGATATTGAGCATCTTTTCATGTGTCTGCTGACCATCTGTATGTCTTCTTTGGCAAAATGTCTATTCATGTCTTTTGCCCATTTTTAACTGGATTATTTGTTTTTGGCGGTGTTCAGTTTTATATTTTGAATACTAACCCTTTATCAAATATGAAATATGACCTTTTTTCCATGTAGAACTCTTTCCCTCTTAGCTCCTCATATGAGTGTTTAAGACGGAGGTTAATATGTGTAGTATATTGAATTATATTAACTGTGTGACAGAAAACCCAAAATAATAATAGCATTAAAAAGTAGTTTATTTCTCATATAAATGAAGTTTAGGTGTATAAGGTCTGATAGGTATGCCTTCTCCATAATCACCAGAGGTCCAGTCTCCTAGTTTGTTAATATTTGGCTTCTATCTTGTGGTTAAAGATGGCTGCTCCAATTTCAACATTATACTCAAATTCTAGCCAATAGAAGAAAGAGGTGAAGAAGGCATGCCTCTTCCATTGAAAACATTTCTCTGAAGTTGAAGTTGAATTTCCCATTGGCCAGAATTTAATCACATGGCCATGCCTAGTGTCACAGGACACTGGAGAATGTAGTTTTTATTCTTGATGACCAAATGCCAAGGAGATAACAGATTTTGGGGGGAAACAAGTAGTTCCTGCCACTATACCTCTCTTACTTCACTCTTAGATCCTATATCTTCCCTTCTTGCCCACCTCCAGAGTGAATGACTTGGCCTGATTTGCCCTGGACTTTCCGAGTGTTTGCACTGAATGTCCTATGTTCCATGAACCCCCCTTCTACTCTCCAGCCTCCAATCATTGATAAGCAAACTGGGGTGATAGTCACCCTCTATCACCTCTACTTTGGATCTTATCAAACTATGAGCTCCTTGAAGAATAGAATGGTGTCTGCTGTACTTAGCACAGTGCTCCACACATAGTATACCCTCAATAAATAGCAAATATTCACATAGTACCTTTTATGTGCCAGAAACTGTTCTAAGTTCTTTACATATATGAGTTTAATTGTGTTACTCCCCATCCCAATTCCTGTGTTAAAGTCCCACTACCTCAGAACGTGACCTCATTTGGACATAGAGTAGCTGCAGATATAATTAAGATGAGGTCATATTGGTGTAGGGTGAGCCTCTAATGCAATAAGACTGGGGTCCTTTTAAAAAGAAGAAAAGTGGACATAGGGAAACGTACACGGGGAGACCACCATGTGAAGACTGGAGTTATGCAGTCATAAGCCAAGGCACTACCTGAGGCAAGGAGAGGCCTGGAACAAAGATTGTTCCTTAGAACCTTCAGCTAGGGTGTAGCCCTCCCAAAACATTCATCTTGGACTTCCAGACTCCAGATGGGTGAGACACTAAATGTCTGTTGTTTAAGCCACTCAGTTTGTGGTAGTTTATTATGACAACCTGAAAAAACTAATATATTAATTCTTTTTAAACTCCACAACTCCCTTGTGAGAGATCCCTATTTTACAGATGAGGAAACTGAGGCATGTGGCAGTTAAGTAAACCAAAGAGAGCACCAAGGAGAAATACAGTGAAAGAGATATGGACAAACTGAAAGAAAGAGGGAGGGAAGAGGGAAAGAAGAAAATTTTTGAAAAGTCAAGATATAGGCAGGAATAAAGAGAAAGAAGTGGCAAAGGAAATGGATTAAAATTTGACTTGGCCAAAGAATGCTAGAAGCTCTAGGTCACTGCACATAAACCACTAACATTTCTCTTTTTCAGAAGTGTCAAGAGTTTGAATAAAAATGTTCTTCTGTCAGGAAATGAATTCTCATTTTTGACACATCCATGTATTTTATTATGTTTTGAACCTCAAGCTATGGCTCCTGAGAGCCCTGGTCTTGATTTTGCAATATAGGCTTCATTTTTATTGGAAGAGAGGGACTAATAATAATCACTTGTTCCATGAATGTGAGTTTGAGAGATTTGGATTTTATGCTCACATGCTTTATAGATTTGTTTCTGATGGATGCAATGGTACTTATTTTATTTTATTTCCCCAAATATGTTTATTTTATTTTTTCAGTGTTACAAGATTAATTGTTCATGCACCACACCCAGTGCTCCATGCAGTACATGCCCTCCTCAATACCCACCATCAGGCTCACCCACCCCCTCAACCCCTCCCCTCCAAACCCTTTGGTTTGTTGCTCAGAGTCCACAGTCTCTCATGGTTCATCGCCCCCTCCTATTTCCCCCCATTCACCCTTCCCTTCCTTCTCACAATGTCCTCCATGTTTTTCCTTATGTTCCACACGTAAGTGGGACCATAAGATAATTGACTCTCTCTGCTTGACTTATTTCACTCCGCATGATCTATTCTAGTCCCGTCCACGTTGATACAAAAGTTGGGTATTCATCCTTTCTGATGGAGGCATAATATTCCATTGTATATATGGACCGTATCTTCTTTATCCATTCATCAGTTGAAGGGCATTTTGGTTCTTTCCACAGTTTGGCAATTGTGGTGCAATGGTACTTGTTTTAAAAAGCTATTCTACACTACACTTCTTACCTCTGGTTTCATACATATATATGTATGTGCATGTGTTTGTGTATCTATATTCCCGTGAAGGAAGAAGTCATTGCTGAAGTGCAACATTGGAGCCAATCCCCTGTGATGAGGGGGCTTAACCTCCAGAATGCAGTACACACATTAGATCAGTCTTTTCGTGGTGCTGTGTCTCCAATCAAAAGGGTATGTGGATCTGGAAATGAGGTGGCAGACGCAGGAGCAGCCTCACTTACGTCACTCCCAGTGATCTACTGAGTTATACTTCTTGGGGTCTACAGGGTTAGAGGTTCTGGTTGTCGAGAGACCCAGGCTTTCACCCGAGGATACAGTGAGGCTCCAGTTGAATTACAAACGATGGCTGCTATTTGGGCACTTTGAGCCCCTTGGGCCAGGCACCGGTAGGTGAGAATAGTGACCATCTTGGCTGGGATAATTAACATCAATCAACAATGGGAGGTAAGGCTAATTCTACACAACGGGAACAGGGAGGCATATGTTCGGAACTCAGATGACCCACTTGGTGACGTTCTTGGTTCTTGGTGACCTTCTTGGTTCTTGGTTCTCCTTTGACCAATTGTAATTGTAAGCAGTCAAGTGAAGCAACCTCAGCCTGAGAAGGATATGATTGCTAGGGGCTACGACACCCTGATAATGAAAGTTTGGGTCATACCACCAGATAAGCCACCAAGACCAGCAGAGGTAGTAGCTGGGGGCCAGAGGGGAATTTAGGGTGGAGAGTGGAGAAGAGAGGCTAGGACAGCTAGTGCAGGCCCTAAAACTCAGTTCAGTGATGGGAGCTTACCGTGGGCTGCTCCCTGGACAAGTGTGGAGCAGTGGATTTGCATGGTGCAAGGACTGAACGATGGCAGACACAGACAGACGCCACGTTTTTCAAGAAAACTCTTGCTGTCCAGGTACGAAGGAGTGGTAAGAGGACAGTCCCTCATTGGCGGCTTCTTCAGTGTCTTCCCTGGCTTTCCAGCAGAAAGACCCTTTTGAGTGAGGGTCTAGCCATTTACACTCCTGGACCAACAGAGGCTTTGTCACGTCTGCAGAGCGAAATGACGCTTCCCGTTGTCTGGTACTTCTGTCTCCCCTGTTCTTTTCACAGGTGTTATTCTCTAATCCAGTTTTCGCCCCTCTAATTCTATTTCAGTGGCTGATTGCAGGAGGTCCCAAATCAGCACATGCAGCATAACAAAGCACCACAAAACCTCAGTAACATGAAACATTAAGCATTTCTTACTGTTCATGGGCTTACAGGACAGCTGGGCCACAGTTCTGGAATCAGCTGGGTCACTTATGTGTCTGTAGTCAGCTGTGGCAGATGAGTAGCTCTGCCGATAGCGATTGGCTTCTCTCCCAGGTATAGGGGTCGTTGGCCATGGGCTGGTCTAGGTGGCTCCCACTGGGACAAGTGGTCTTTCCTTCAGAGTGTCTCGTTCTCTAGTCAGCTCACGTTGGCTTACTCACATGATAGTAAAAGACTTTCAAGGGAACAAGCTGAAGCAAGTAAGGCCTCCCAAGGTTTAGGTGTGGCCATATTCTTTTGGCCAAAGCAAAATCCCAAAGCTGGCCCAACCTCATGGGTTAGGGAACCACCTCTTGTTGGAGTAGATACAAAGTCATAAAGTACAGGAAGAGGGAGACATAAAGAAATGGGGACTTAATTTTTTTTTTTAATTTTAAGATTTTATTTATTTATTTGACAGAGAGAGATCACTAGTAGGCAGAGACAGGCAGAGAGAAGGGGAAGCAGGCTCCCTGCTGAGCAGAGAACCCGATACGGGGCTTGATCCCAGGACCCTGAGATCATGACCCCAGCTGAAGGCAGAGGCTTTAACCCACTGAGCCACCCAGGTGCCCCAAGAAATGGGGACTTTTTTTTTTTTAATTTTTTTATTAACATATAATGTATTATTTACCCCAGGGTACATGTCTGTGAATCATCAGGCTTACACATTTCACAGCATTTGCCATAGCACATACCCTCCCCAATGTCCCTATCCCTATCCCCCCCCCCAACCTCCCAGCAACCCTTAGTTTGTTTTGTGAGTTTAGGAGTCTCTTATGGTTTGTCTCCTTCCCCATCCCATCTTGTTTCATTTCTCTTCCCCACTCCCCATAACCCCCTGCCCTGCCTCTCAAATTCTTCATATCAGAGCGATCATGTGATAATTGTCTTTCTCTGACTGACTTATTTCGCTTAGCATAATACCCTCTAGTTCCATCCACGTCGTTGCAAATGGCAAGAAGAAATGGGGGCTTTTTAAGAAGCTTCCATCACAGGGAGAATGCCCTATAGTGGAGTCCACTGGAAAACACAAATTATAGCTATGTCAGTCAACTATATGTGCTTTTTGCTTTTTTAACACTTTTAATAGAGTGAAAATCTAAAGCACAAAGAATATGTGGAGAATAAGATAATTAACACTCAGGGGGCGCCTGGGTGGCTCAGTGGGTTGAAGCCTCTGCCTTCAGCTCGGGTCATGATCTCGGGGTCCTGGGCTCTCTGCTCCACGGGGGCCCACGTTGGGCTCTCTGCTCGGCGGGGAGCCTGCTTCCCCCTCTCTCTCTGCCTGCCTCTCTGCCTGCTTGTGATCTCTCCCTGTCAAACAAATAAATAAAATTTATAAAAAAAAAAAAGGATACTTAACACTCAGGAACCCACCATCCTACTTTAATAAATCTTAAAATTCTGACATATTTGGTTCAGATATTTTAAGAAATACACTTGATCTTAGCCAAAAGGCCGAGAAGCAATAGATATTTTAAGAAATAAAAGTTAGGAGATACTGTACACCCTTGTATACCATGCTTGCTTTTTCTTTTTTGAGGTCTTCAGCTAGACTTTTTTTTTTCAGCTATACATTCTAAATTCCAAATATTTACTTTTTATTTAAGTTAAAGAACTTGAGACTCATGCCTTCTGGTGATTCGGCAGGAAAAAAAGGAATTATATTCATTTAGTCATTAAACAAATACTTATTGTGTCATCTATTTGCCAAGCATTGTACTACATATGTATTGATGCAGAATATTCTTTTTTTTTTAGTAGCCTTTTATTCAATATACCATTTTATTGCAAGCTATATACCTAAAGTAAGAAGCAAAGAACATTTCTTTTATAATCGGGGCTCTATTCCAAAATTTTTTTTAATACCTTAAAGCTTTGGTGGTGAATCTTGTTATCTTAGTCTGTAAATTTTCATTCGAAGTTTCTTAACATTTTCCTTCTGTGGGTTTGGCTCTTGTGTCACTTGGGCGGTAAGATGTTTCGGTATGTTTATTTAGTTGCTAGTTGGCCACACCTTTGATTTTCTTTCATATGATTAAATTGTTATTGCTTGTAATTCCCATCTGGTTTCTCTACTTTAATATGATGACTTCAGAGTGCAATCTCTCTCTGGTCTTTGTTATCTGTGCTTTTATGGTGATTTATATATGTATATTTATACATAAATATTTCAATAACAGCCTTTTTGACATATAAGTTACATATCATAAAATTCATCTCTCACTACGTTCACAGAGTTGTGCAACCTTTGCCACTATTTGGTTCTATAGTACTATCACGACCTCAAAAAGAAATCCTGTACCTATTAGCTGCAACTTCCCATTCTCCTCTGCCCCCAACAACTCCTGATCTACTTTTTGTCTCTATGGCTTAACCTACTCTGGACATTTTATATAAACAGAGTCATACATACATTATAGCAGTCTTTTGTCTCGGATTTCTTTAATTCAGTGTAATGTTTTCAAGGTTCATCTAAGTCGTAGCACGTAGCAACATCTCATTCCTTATCATGGCTAAATAATATTTATTTATAACGGATATTCCACTTTGTTTATCTATTCATCAATTGATGGACATTTGTATTCACTTTTGTGCTGTGAACATTCATGCACAAATATTTGTGAGGACATATTTTCATTTTTTTGGGGTATATACCTACAAGTAGAACGGCTGCATTAAATAGTAACCCTATGTTTAGCTTTTTGAAGAACTGCCACACTGTTTTGCAAAGTGGCCGTACCATTTTATATTCTCATCAGCTATGTATGAGGGTTGTAATTTCTTTACATCCTTATCAACACTTATTATTGTCTATATTTTTATCTTAGCCATCCTGGGAGGTGTGAAGTGATGCTTCAATAAGTTTTGACTTACATTTCTCTAATGATTAAAGATGTTGAACATCTTTCATGTTCTTATTGACCATTTCTTCTTTGAAGAATGTCCATTTATTTATTTATTTTAACTAGGCTCCATGCCCAATGTGAAGCCCAATGCAGGGCTTGAACTTACAACCATGAGATCAAGACCTGAGCTGAGATCAACAAGACCTGGCCACTAGACTGACTGAGCCACCCAGGCACCCTGAGAATACCCACTTTAAAGTTGGGCTAATTTTTAAAAAAATTGTTGAGTTGTAAGTTCTTTATGTATTCTTTTTTTTTTTTTTAAAGATTTTATTTATTTATTTATTTGACAGAGAGAGAGATCACAAGCAGGCAGAGGCAGGCAGTGAGAGAGGGGGACACAGGCTCCCTGCTGAGCAGAGAGCCCGATGCGGGCTCGATCCCAGGACCCTGAGATCATGACCTGAGCCAAAGGCAGAGGCTTTAACCCACTGAGCCACCCAGGCGCCCCAAGTTCTTTATGTATTCTGAATACAAGTCCCTTATCTTATATATGATCTTCATTTTCTCACATTCTGATGTTGTCTTCTTAGTTTCTCAGTGATGTCTTTTGAGGCACAAAAGTTTTTAATTTTAGAGAGATCCTATTTTTAGTTTTGTCACTTATACGTTTTGATGTCACCCTAAGAAATGATTGCTTAAACCAAGGTCACAGAGATTCAATCTTGTCTTTTCTTGGAGGAGCTTTATAGTTCTAGTGTTAAGGAACCTGGACTGGATCCTGATGGAAGAACCAAGCAGTACTCGGAGACCTTGGAGGATTGGAGGTTTAACACTGGTGGGCTCAGAGAAGATTGATCTCCAAAGGCCTGAGCACTGAGCACAAACAAAGGGGGTAATTTATGCTCTTCTACTTCTGCATACTTGGTACTTTTGGCAAACTCGGGGGAAGCAAAGCAGTGGGAAGAACCCAGAAGAGCCCCGGGGCAGGGGCTGGGACTCTTGCTCATTTGGTTGGCCATCTTAGAACACAGATTTTCCTTATCACTAGGTCTTAAATTTAGATCTATGATCCTGTTTAAGTTAATTTTTGATGTGGTATGAAGTAGGGGTTCAAATTCATTCTTTTGCATATGAATATCCATTTGTAAAGATAATTCCTTCTCCATTGAATTATCTTGGCACCCTTTTCCAAGGTTATATCTCTATTAGAAAATATACCAAAGATAGCCTTGTTTTGTGGTAGATTGGATAAATCTTTCTCTGTCATTGGAGAACAGGAAGTATGTTTTGTTCATTTAATATGAGAAAATCAGGGCACCTGACTGGCTTAGTCAGCAGAGCATGCAACTCTTGATTTCAGGGTCATAAGTTCAAGCCCCACGTTGGGTGTGGAAAAAATGGTTAAGATAGTAAATTTTATGTTAAAAAATTAAAAAAAAATAAAATGGGAAAACCTATATTAAAAACACCTACCACAGGGCCTGAAAATAAATACTTCCTTCCCTCTTTTGAGTCTTCCCACAGCACTTAGTGTGATATTTGGGACACAATCATTCTCATAAATGTTTGCTGAGTGTAACGTGGGCTTGAGCATGTACTCCAAAGGAAGCAGGTGGTTTCTGAAAACTCTGACTGGATGGGGGATCCAGAATACCTTCAGGCCTCTTCAAACGAAGAATCTGAGTAACAGTAGAGACTGACTCCAACAGCTTAGCGAAGTGTGAGGTTGTCAGAGTCGGGAGTCTTCAAGTGATTCCTCATCCTTGAAGGTAAGTGACAAACAGGCTTTCATGTAAAGTGAACCCAAGCACTTTGAACAACCCAACAGGTCCAGAACATTTTTTCCTCCTAGTTTAATTTCAAATTCCCCAGATGTCTACTTACTGAACTGCTTATGCAAAATAAAATTTTAACTTGTGGATTTGACCTCATTTCCACAAAATCGATTGTGGTTCTTATCTGCCTAAAAGCAGAACGATTTTCTCAGGCAGCAACAACTACTATTGAAAAGGCAAAAAAACGGCACTCAGGTATAGCAGGCAATTCTATTTTCAGTGAGCGTTTTCTCCCTTTCTTTTTCTCTCACATGCTGACATTAGGAACTCTCACAGTCTCTCAGAAATAGAGCAGGAAGCTGAAGATAAAGGCCTGTTCATTTTACCAGGGAGTTTCCTACAGGTTCACGTCCAGGCAATGTTCCTGCCTGCCGCTTGGGTATTTCTCTGAGATCCCAGGATCTGCCCCCCTCTCTGTGAGAATGTGTGTACATGCGAGTCCTGAACTTAAGATGTGTACTATACAGATACACATAATAACTTTCTTACACCTTCTTTTCACCTTTGAAAAACGCTCACAGGGGGAGCTCAGTGCTTCAAACAAATTACAGTTTCTCACTCCAGCGCCAAAGCACTTCTTTGCAATTCATCAGGTACATATGGCTCTTAAACATTTTCTTCTAGGGCTTGTGGCCACTTCGTAACCCTAAGGTAAATAGAATCCAGCGAGACTGGAATGAAAACAATTTTTAAAAAATTAGACTTTATATTTTAAGTTCACAGCAAAATTGAGCTGAAGACTGAGATTTCACATATAACCCCTTGAACAGTCTCCCCCATTATCAACATCCGGGAGAGAGAAATCTGTTTGTTACAACTGAGGAACACATCATAATCTTGACACATCATAATCACCCAAAGCCCAAAGTTTACACTGGGGTTTCGTGGATGTTGTACATCCTATGAGTTTGGACAAATGTATACTGACATGTATTCACTGTTACACAGAATCATTTCACTGCCCTAAAAGTCCTGTGTTCTGGTGAGACTCCATTGAAAAGGGTGATACAAGAGGAAAAGAAAAAAAGCGTGCAGCTCAGGGGCTTGACTAAACTCCACGTTTGTTCCCAAGTTCAGGGCTCCCAGCCGACAGGTCTCTCCAAGTCCAGCCTAGGGAAGGTTGCTCCTCCCCCTCCTCCTCCTTTGTTTAAGTGTCAAGCAAATGGGTTTCCTGTTGACACCGGAATGTTGTGAAAGGGGAGGAAGAGGCCAAGCCACCTCCTCTTTCCCCGCTTCCTATCCGATTTATTTATTTTGTACATGTTTGTTTTGGTCGGGCGGGCAGCTCGAGCGTGTGGCTGTGGGGCGGCCCCAGCGGCGGTAACCCCTCCCCCAAGAGGCGAGGCCTGGCCACTACCCGCCCCATCCCGGCTCCAACTCTGCGGGGCGGGGAAGGGAAGGAGGAAGGGGGAAGAGTGGGGGACCGAAAGCCGGGAGAAGGAGGCCGCTGGTGCGCCGCGAGGAGGCGGGGAAACCGGCCCGGCCCGAGCCAGGCCGCTCCCCCGCGGGCTGCAGGTGGAGTCCGCAGAGGTAGCCGCCGCCGCCGCCGCCGCCGCCGCCTCCACCGGGCCCGAGGGCGCTGGCGTGGAGCGCCCGGTGCTTGCGGACCCGGCGCCGCGGCCCACGGCTCGCCCGCTGTTCCCGGGCTGCGCTTCTGCGCCTCGTCCATGGCTGAGGGCCGGCGGCGGGAGGACGAGGAGGAAGAGCTGCGCGAGCGCCGCGAGTTCGGGGGCCCGCGCCGCGCCCGGGGCCGCGCGCTGTCGGGCCACTCGGCCGCAGGTGAGGGGCGCGGGGAGCGCGAGGGGCTACGGGGGAGGAGGGGACCGAGGGCCGGGCGCCCCGGGGCCGCGCAGGTCCTGCCCCGGACGGCGGCGGCCCCCTCACCCGCCCGGCTGGGACCGGCGTCTCTCACTCTGCGCGCGGAGACGCAGGGGAGAGTGGCTTTTCCATCCTTGTCCTCACTTTCGGGCCAAGCCTCGGAGAAATCCACACTGGTCGGTACCTGCCTAGTGGTCCTAGAGCCGAAACCACAGATTGTTTCATACGCACTAAATCTAGGAGCTGCTGGCTTGAACTTGGCGGCCTGGGTAATTACTTATCTCTAGATGAGTCAGAGGCCGGTGAAGAATTCTCTGGGTCTGGCAGTCTCGGGGGAAGGCCCCTCCCGATGGGTTTGCTGGCTCGGCGGCTACCAGGTCGAACCACGTGCTAATGATAGTCAAGTCTGGCTTCTTGTCTCCTGAACTTCGGACCTTTGATTCTGCCCGACCCCCCACCGCCGGAGCTCATGAGGCATCTATAGCACTTGCTTTAGGGTTATTTTGTGAGCCTTCCAGTCCAGGATATAGCCTGCCAAAAGGCAGTTCGTTTGGACTGAGACTCATTTCTGGGCCTGTAGTTACTTTTATGGTCTTGTGTTTCTGGGTGCAGCAAAGGCGGCTCGAATCAATGGTTTAGAACTTAAGTGGAAGAGTAAGGGTAGATCCACACCCCTTCTTTGTTCCTGGGGCAGCTTTTCAATCAAACATAATGGAGAGGAAATTCTCCGGCCTTTAGTTCCAACTAGATTAGTCAAGTATCTGCAAACTGGAGGGAGGAACAAACTTAGGGAGATGATAACAGGAGGGAGATAGAGAAGTGAGAAAGGTTTAGATGAGAACGAGTTGTTAGTAAGCCTCTTTAGAAAATGGACCATAGTAAACATTCCATCAAGTCATAGAGAAGCTTTTCTATGTGGCTCCCTTAACCTGAGGGAAAGTTCAGAATTAAGAGAAGATAGCAGGTCTGTGGGGAACCAATGAGGGATAGAAAATGGGATGAAGGGAGAGAATTTAGTGGAACATAAAGAAATAGGCAATTTGATGCCCTTGGGGGGATCTTGGAACCTTAAAAACGATGCCTGTTACAAGGACTTTTCATCAAAATAAGTCTTTCTGCATGAACACCAGTCGTTTTGAAAGTAATTGGTGTTTTGTTCAGTGTAATCCAGTCTAATGAAATCATGGGCAGTTGCTTGATATGAATTAGTATTTCTTTCAAGAATAGAATGAAAATTCACAAAGATGTGCCTCCATTGATTTGCTGATTTAAACAGTGTATGTAGGCTGCCTTGGATTGCTGTTACCTTCAGCAAAGAGCTTCACTTTCTCTTCAGTGGGCTGTAGTGTGAAGAGTATTAGAGGGTCAGACTAGATAGGATCCAGATATATGTTCATCATTTAGTTGCAATATGTGTGTTTATTCCAAGGCTGGCCGAAGCTTTTCTAGGTTCTGTGGTTATTACTTTGCTGGACATGATATTGTGTATGTTTTCACTCAGAAATTGGTGTTTGCAGTTTCTAACCATGTAATATGCCCTATTTCCATTAAGGGGTGAGGGACAAATATTATGGAGTGGGCAGAGGGTTAAACTTGGAACAACTGCTCTTCTTTCTTTTGGGATACATTATTTAATAGTTCACATTTCTTTACAAGCTGTGCTCCTCTTTCTGCTCATTAGTTTACGTGTTTTTCAGACACCATCGCATTCCTTACCAAGCTTGGGCATTTGTTAGTTATGTTTGTGTTAGATGTTTTTCTCTGCCCAAATGAGAGTGTGAACTGACCCAGAGGCTTAGTGTTTCTTCTGCCTATCTTCTGTCTTTCTAATCTTTCACCTCACGGGTTCTCACTGCTTCCTTCTTCCCCCACCATTTTACAATCTAGATTTTCTTTTTCTTTGATCTCACATAACTTGACACCATACATTTGGGGTTTATGGCCTGGGGGAGTCTGTGAACTCCTTCTCTTCCTGCTAACTGTAGGTGTGGTTGGAAGGTTTGTTTATTTTTGCAATATACATTCAGAAGAATGTATAAAGCCTATAAAGTGAAACTCTTGTAACCTGTGTCCAAATCAAGAAATAGAATCTTGTCAGTTCCCTAGAAGCAGACTCTGATCCCTCCAGGTCATGGCCTCTTCTTTCCTCTTGAGGGAACTACTTTTTTGACTTTCGTGAGTATTATTTCCTTGCTTTTCTGTACAGTTTTAACCTGTCTGCATATGTATCCCTTTACAGTATTATTATTTTACCTATTTTAAAACTTCATATGAGTGGAACCTTCCCGTCTATATTCTTTAGTGTTATGCTTTATTCACTCAATATTTTTTGTAAGATCTATCCATATTGTTGTATGCAGCTATAGCTTATTTTCATTGCATAAATATATCACTCTTTTGTGTATCACTTTTTATTGATTTGCTGGAGTTCTTACAAAGGAATCCGAAGTTTTGTTGGTTGCATGTGTTGCAAATATCTTCTTCCACTCGGGCTTATTTTTAAAAATTTTCTTTATGGTTTCTTTTGATGTGGAAGTTCTGAATTTTAATGTAGGTGTATTTATGAATCTATTTTTGTAGTTTGTGTCCCTCTTCCCCCTACTGCGTCGCATGGTTAAGAATGCTTTTCCTACCCCAAGGTCATGAAGATGTTCTCCTAATCTCCTATATTTACTGAAAGTTTTGTAGCTTTCTTTGGGGAGAGAGACTATAGCTTTCATCAGACTCTCAAATGGGTCTGAGACCCTGTGGCTCACCTTCGCGTTTTTATATTGTTTCTTCAAAGGGCAGGGAAGACACGATTCTAGGACTTCCCCTCATCACCAGGAAAAGTGAAGAGTGGTAGGCATTAACAGGGTTTAAAAAATACTAAATACATTTATTCTTTCGTTGATGACTTTATGGTAAACTCTGGAAGGACTGCTATAACTTCTTCACATGTTCTGAGGAAAATAAGTAATATTGTCAGTATGAGAGCAATAAAATTCACGTTCCCCATGAATTGAATGTTTCTTATCCCCTGTGAGGTTAGTATTATTTTCTCCATTTTATAATTGAAAAGATTCAGGCTTAGAAATATTTAAGCAACTTGCCCAGGATCCATTAGCTAGTAAATGATAGAATGGGGACTTGAATCCATGTCTTCTTGACCTGAAAGCCCCGTTTTTCCAAGCTATCCCACTGATTGCTAGTAGAAGTCAATTGCTATTAACGCTACACACGTTTATGCCTGCATTTTGCTTGTAATATTCTATAAATACTTTACATTTATTTGGTGCTTTTCTGCTGAGGAAGGGCTTTCACAGCCTCATTTAACTTGATTCTTACGAGTATACTGAGAGGGAAGAGGGTATGTTTTTTTACTCCCATTTTATTTATTTTTTATTTATTTATTTATTTATTTTTAAAGATTTTATTTTATTTATTTTAACAGAGAGAGAACACAAGCAGGCAGAGAGGCTGGCAGAGGCAGAGAGAGGAGCAGGCTCCCCGCCAAGCAAGGAGCCCGATGTGGGACTCCATCCCAGGACGCTGGGATCATGACCTGAACTGAAGGCAGCTGCTTAACCAACTGAGCCACCCAGGCGTCCCTTTACTCCCATTTTAAAGACAAGTAAATTGAGGGGCACCTGGGTGGCTCAGTCGGTTAAACGTCTGCCTTTGGCTCAGGTCGCGATCCTGGGGGTCCTGGGGTTGAGCCTGGCATGTGGCTCCCTGGTCAGTGGAGAGCCTGGTTCTCCCTCTGTTCCCCCCACCCCTTGTGCACGCTCTCACTCTCTCTCTCTCATTTGCTTACTCTCGCTCTATCTCAAATAAATAAATAAAATCTTAAAAAAAATAAAGACAAGTAAATTGAAACTCAGAAATGTTAGAAGACTTAGCCTAAAATAATACAGGTGGGAGGTATAGCCTCATCTCAGTTACCTCTATTGTGTGTTTCAAGTCATAAACTATAGTTTTTTTGAGTTGATTCATGGGACAAACCACGTCATATGGCCCAGTTTGCAGTTGTCTAAAAAGTTGAAGAAACTTAAGTTCCCTGGAAACTATGGATACATTTACATGTTGTTTAAAGATCCTACATTCACCAAATTCTTTAAGAAGACCTGTCTAGGGGTGCCTGGGTGGCTCAGTTGGTTAAGTGGTTAGTGTCTGACTTTGGCTCATCTCATGATGTCAGGGTCCTGAGATCAAGCCCTGTGTGGGGAATCCCCACTCAGCAGGGAGTCTGCTTCTCCCTCTTTCTCTCCCTCTGCCCCTCCCCCTCCCACTTGTGCGCGCTCTCTCAATTAAAAAGATAAAATCTTTAAAAAAAAACTTGTTTAGTTATCCTCTTTAGCATATTATATGAAAAATGATATAGAAAATACAGGGAACACAAAGAGATTTATAAAATAGGATCCCTGCTTTAAAAGAACATGTCACAGAATTAAGGAAGGTAAGGCTAATACCCTTTATTTTTATTTTGTTTAAAAATAATTCTAGTATAATTAATGTAGTGTTATGTCAGTTTCAGGTGTACAGTATAGTGATTCCACAATTCTATACATTACTCAGTGCTCATCATGACTTGTGCACTTCTTAATCCCCATCACCTATTTTACCTAGACCCCCTCCCACTTCCCCTCTGGTCACCACTAGTTTGTCCACTATTTTTTTTGTTGTTGTTCTCTTTTGTTGTTGTTGTTTAAAAGTCTTTTTTTGTCTGTCTTTGTTCACTTGTTTGGTTTCTTAAATTCCACACATGAGTGAAATCATACGGTATTTGTCTTTGACTGACTGACTTCACTTGGCGTTATACTCTCTAGCTCCATCCATGTCATTGCAAACGGCAAGATTTCATTCTTCTTGATGGCTGAATAATATTCCATTGTTTGTATATATCACATCTTCTTTTGTTTTTTTTTTTCCTCGTGGAAAAGAGGTTTTTCTTTTTTCCAAAAATTGCACCAAGATAAAGCAAAACTCTAGTTGATGCGGGCATGTTGTTCAGGCGTTAGCAGTACTGCCCTCACTATGCGCTCATTGGACAGTAGTGCAACCCCAAGAAAAGGATGGTTTCATATCTTCTTTATCCAGTCGTCGTTGTTGGACACTTGGGCTCCTTCCATATTTTAGCTGTTGTAAATAATGCTGCTCTACACATTAGGGTGCATGCATCTTTTTGAATTGGTGTTCTGGTATCCTTTGGGTGAATACCTAGTAGTGGAATTACTGAATCATATGGTAATTCTATTTTTAATTTTTTAAGCAAACTTCATACTGTTTCCCACAGTGGCTGCACCAGTTTGCATTCCCACCAATAGTGCAAGGGGTTTCTTTTTTTCTACTTCCTCACCAACGCTTATTTCTTGTGTTGTTGAGTTTAGCCATTCTGATAGATGTGAAGTGATATCTCATTGTGATTTAGATATGCGTTTCCCGGATATTTAGTGATATGGAGCATCTTTTCATATGTCTGTTGGCCATCTGTAGGTCTTCTTTGGAGAAATGTTTATCCATGTCTTCTGCACATTTTTGATTGGATTATTTTGGGGTTTTTTTTTGTGTTGAGTTGTAGGAGTTCTTTATATATTTTGGATAGTAACATTGGATTGGTCATTGACAAATATCTTCTCCCATTCAGTAGGTTGCCTTTCAGTTTTGTTGATTGTCTCTTTGCTGTGCAGAAGCTTTTTATTTTGATGTAGTCCCCGTAGTTTTTTGGGGGGTGCTTTTTGTTTGTTTTTTTGTGGGTTTACTTACTTTTGTTTCCCTTACCCCAGGAGGCATATTTAGAAAAATGATGCTATGGCCAATGTCAGAAAAATTACTGTCTGTGCTCTCTTCTAGGATTTTATGGTTTTAGTTCTTAAATTAGGTCTTCAATCCATTTTGAGTTCATTTTTTGTGTATTGTATAAGAAAGTCGTCAGTTTCACTTTTTTGCATATAGCCATCCAGTTTCCCTAGCACCATTTGTTGAAGAGACTGTCTTTTTCCTACTGCATATTCTTGCCTCCTTTGTTGTAGATTAATTGACCGTATAATCATGGGTTTATATCTGAGCTCTCTATTCTGTTGCATTGATCTGTGTCTCTTTTTGTGCCAGTGCCATACTGTTTTGATTACTACAGCTTTGGTAGTGTATATTGAAATCTGGGATTGTGATACTTCCAGTTTTGTTAGAAGTTTGTTTTGGCTATTCGGGCACTTCTGTGGTTCTGTACAAATTGTAGGGTCATTTGTTCCAGTTCTGTGAAAAATGCTCTTGGTATTTTGATAGGGATCACATTAAATCTGTAGATTGCTTTGAGTAATATGGACTTTTTTAAAACATTTTTTTTTAAGATTTTATTTATTTATTTGACAGAGAGAGAGAGAGATCACAAGTAGGCAGAGAGGCAGGCAGAGGGGGGGGGGGAAGCAGGCTCCCTGCTGAGCAGAGAGCCCGATGTGGGGCTCGATCCCGGGAACCTGAGATCATGACCTGAGCTGAAGGCAGAGGCTTTAATCCACTGAGCCACCCAGGCGCCCCTGGACTTTTTTTTTTTTAACGTTTTATTTATTTGAGGGAGAGAGAGCAAGAGCCTGCAATTGTGAGGGGTGGGGCAGAGGGAGAAAGAGAATCCCAAGCAGCCACCCCACTGAGCACACAGCCTGCTGCAGGGCTGGATCGAAACCCTGAGATCATGACCTGAGCTGGAATCAAGAGTCAGACACTTAACCCAGTGAGCCATTCATGTGCCCCTAATAGGGACATACAACAATATTTGTTCTTCTAGTCCATGAGCATGGACTATCTTTTCATTTGTTTGTGTCATCTTCAATTTCTTTTTTTTTTTTTAAAGATTTTATTTATTTATTTGACAGAGAGAGAGAGAGAGAGAGAGATCACTAGTAGGCAGAGAGGCAGGCAGAGAGAGAGGGGGGGAAGCAGGCTCCCCGAGCAGAGAGCCGACTCAGGGCTTGATCCCAGAACCCTGAGACCATGACCTGAGCTGAAAGCAGAGGCTTTAACCCACTGAGCCACCCAGGCGCCCTGTGTCATCTTCAATTTCCTTCATCAGTAGTATAGTATAGTTCTCAGAGGACAGGTATACCTCTTTCATTAAATTTTTACCTACTTTATTATTTCTGGTGTAAATGTAAATAGAATTATTTTCTTAATTTTCTGCTAGTTCATTATAACTGTATAAAAATGCAACAGATCCCTGTGTTTTGATTTTATATCCTGCGACCTTACTGAATTCATTTATCAGTTCTAGTAGGTTTTTGGTGGAGTCTTAGGGTTTTCTATATATAGTATCATGTCATATACAAATAGTGAAAGTCTTATTTCTTCCTTACCAATTTGGATGCCTTTTATTCCTTTTTGCTGTCTGACTTCTGTGTCTAGGACTTCCAGTACCGTGTTGAATAAAAGTAGTGAGAGTGGGCATCCCTGTCTTGTTCCTGACTGTAGAGGAAAAGCTCTGTTTTTCCCCATTGAGTATGATGTTAGCTATGGGTTTTTCATATATGGCTTTTATTATGTTGAGGTATGTTCCCTCTAAACCTACTTTGTTGAGGGTTTTTATCATGAATGGATGTTGTACTTCGTCAAATGCTTTTTCTGCATCTGTTGAAATGATTATGTGGTTTTTATCCTTTCTCTTTTGGATGTGATGTATCATATTGATTGACTTGTGAATACTGAACCATCCTTGCATCCCAGGAATAAATCCCACTTGATCGTAGTGAATGATATTTTTTAATGTATTGTGGATTTGGTTTGCTAATATTTTGTTGAGGATTTTTGCATCTCGGTTCATCAGAGCTTTTGGCCTATAGTTCTTCTTCTCCTTCTTCTTCTCCTTCTTCTTCGTCTTCTTCTGGTTTTGGTAGCAGGGTAATGCTGCCCTCATAGAATGAATTTGGAGGCTTTCCTTCCTCTTCTGTTTTTTTTTGGAATCATTTGAAAAGAATAGGTATTAAGTCCTCTTTAACTGTTCGGTAGAATTTACCTGTGGAGTCATCTGGTCCTGGTCCTGGTCCATTTTGTTTCTTGGGAGTTTTTTGACGGATTCAATTTCATTGCTGGTAATCAGTCTGTTCAGATCTTCTGTTTCTTCCGCTTTGGTTTTGGGAGGTCATATATTTCTAGGAATTTATCTGTGTCTTCTAGGCTAATACATTTTATAATGAAGATAAATAAGAATATAAAGTAGTCCATGATGACTACCAAGGAGATTTTAGCAGAAGAACCAAACTGTCATGGTTCATTTTTTGGCTCACCTCTCACTAACGGTGTGACCTTGAACAGGTTACCTAACCTCTCTGTGTTTCCATTCCTTATTGGTAAAATGGGACTATTAATAAAGCCTCTTGCATAGAATTTGAGGATTAAATGAGTTAGTATAGCTAATACCCTTAGAACATGGCTAGGCATGTAGTAAATACTTATAAAGTTATTTGTGTTTATTTATGTATACTTTTGTTATTGTTAAAATAGCTGACACTTAGCTGAATACACATTTTTCTTCATTTGGGAGAAGTTATGGGGTTTCAGTTTGTGGAGAAGAAAGAGGTAAACCTGCATCTTCAGCATTTCATAATCTAATGTAGTTGCTTTGCTTTGAAGTTCATGCATTTTTTAGAAATACATCAATTTTACAAGACCCCCAAAGACTGAGTGGAGTTCTTCATTTGGCATTCCTTGTCTCATACAGAATTTCAGTATGTCTTGTAGTGACCTTTACCTTTTATTTATCATTACAAATGAAAAGCTCACTCTTGCTTTTCATTTAGTTCAAAGTTAACTAGGGTGCATCTCTTTCTTCTTCTTTTTGTTAAAATTTGCCACGATTCACTAGTGCTTCTAACTTTAATGGCACATTATATTCTGAGGGCAACATACTCTGTTTTCCCTTAGATCATTTCAGCTTTGCATTCAGTGGTACTTTGAAACTAATCCTCTGAACACTTGGGTTTTAATCAAGTCTCTCTCAGTTAGCTTTATTTAGCCTCTAGCAATTTACAGCATCTTTCTGGGCCTTGGTTTTTGCTTTATTAATTGAAAGGATGAGGCTTCCAACTTTATGCTTGATGATTCTAGGAAATAAGAAGAAAAATAACTTCTGAGATGGTTTATAGACGTTTGCCAAAATGCGAGATAAGATCTTGGGCAGTTTTCTGAGGGCTCCTTGTGAAGTGCTCTATCGATGAGGGAGAATCCAAGAGTGCAAAGCTCAAGACATTGCCTCACCCAGAGAGAGCAGTTACATTAGCTTCAGTTGTCCTGCAGGCTTAAGACAGGAGCTTCACTGATGAGGTGATGATCTACTTCGGCAATGGAAAACATGGGATGTGTTTTAGGGAATTTATAGTAAGGAGGGTAGGTATGATAGGAATGTTATCAATTAAGTACTAGATGCAAATATATGTTTAGTAGCTTCAGAGCACAAGAGGGGGTTAAGGTTGGGGAGGAAGTGGAAAGAGCCTGACACAAAGCAGGAAGGTGGGCTGCCTTCTTGTTTACAAGGAGGTATAAATCAGTTCCATTCTCTCATTAACTGTAGGCCTCATCTTTAGGAGCTCTAAGCTTGCCTTTGGGTTGGGAATGGGTATATGGGGGGGTACAGGCTGTAGACCATCTTGTCTTTTTTTTTAAGATTTATTTGAGAGAGGGGCGCCTGGGTGGCGCAGTTGGTTGAGCAACTGCCTTCGACTCAGGTCATGATCCCGGAGTCCCGGGATCGAGTCCCACATCGGGCTCCCAGCTCCATGGGGAGTCCGTGTCTCACTCTGGCCTTCTCCCTTCTCATGCTCTCTCTCACTCTCTCTCTTTCCTAATAAATAAATAAATAAATAAAATCTTTAAAAAAAAAAAGATTTATTTGAGAGAGAGCATGCATGAGTGAGAGAAAGTGGAAGGAAGGGCAGAGGGAGAGGGAGAGAATCTCAGACTCCACACTGAGCACAGAGCCTGATGTAGGGCTCCATCCCACAACCCTGAGATCAGGACCTGAGTTGAAATCAAGAGTCTCAATCAACTGAGCCACCCAGGTGCCTTCCCCACTTTCTTAAATAAGCTTCGTTTTTTTTTTTTTAATTTTTAAAAAAGATTTTATTTATTTGTCGGGGAGAGAGGGAGTGAGCGAGCATAAGCATGGTGAGTGGCAGACTCTCCGCCAAGCAAGGAGTCTGATGCAGGACTTGACCCCAAGATCCTGGGATTGTGACCTGAGCCGAAAGCAGACACTTAACTGACTGAGCCACGCAGGCATCCCACGACTTTGTTTTTTAGGATAGTTTTAGATTTGAAGAAAAGTTGTGAAGATAATACATAGAGTTCCCATATACTCACATCCAGTTTCCCCTATTATTTACATCTTAACCAGTATTGATGCATTATTAACTAAACTCCATACTTTATTCAGATTTTCTTAGTGTTTACCTAATTCCTTTTTGTTTTTCAGGATCTGTCTAAAATAACCACATTACGGGGCACCTGGGTGGCTCAGTGGGTTAAAGCTTCTGCCTTCGGCTCAGCTCATGATCTCACGGTTCTGGGATCGAGCCCCGCATTGGGCTCTCTGCTCGGCAGGGAGTCTGCTTCCCTCTCTTTCTCTCTGCCTGCCTGTTTGCCTACTAGTGATCTCTCTCTCTCTATCAAATAAATAAATAAAAAACTTAAAAAAAAATTTAAAATAACCACATTACATGTAGTTGTTGTATCTCCTTAGGTTCCCCTTGGTTCCGATAGTTTCAAAGATTTTCCTTGTTTTTGATGGTCTTGACAGTGTTGAGGGTTACTGGCCAGATATTTTGTAGGATGTCATTCTTGGGATTTGTCTGGTATGTTTTTCTCATGTTTAGAGTGGAGCTATGAGTGTCTGGGAAGTATGAATGGTGCCACATTTTTATTGTATATTAAGTGTACATTAATATTGGCATCATTTATGACTGTTGATGTTGACCTTGATCGTTTAGCTGAGTTAGTATTTATCAGGTTTATCTACTTCAGGGTTACTCTATCCACCCCCAAACGCCTTTCCATCCTGCAGGAAGTGAAGGAAATCACTGTGTACAGCCCACACTTAAGGAGGAAGGAGTTATGCTCTAACTTCCTGAGAGTGGAGTAGTATCTACATTTTCTTTTTGGAATCTCTCTGCATGGGAGATACCATTCTTTTTTTTACTGTCTCCTTCATTTCTTGAGGCTCTCTAAACATAAGGATTGCGGTTGTCTTTAGACCCTGTGTTTGGAGGGGAATGTGAGCTCAATTCCTGAACCGTAATTCTGCCCAGAATATCTGGTGTGTCCTGATGTCAGGCACATCATTTCATTTTATAATTATAAAGGAAAGGCACAAAATACATATGTCTGATTGGTGTGTCTTGTGATTAAAACTCATTCATACTAGAGTATCAGCAGGTACAAAGGACTGATATGAGTTGTGTTTCAGTTTTGGATATGAAGAGGAAGTTAGAGTAGGAGAGGAATTTGGAAAAGCACTGGACTAGGATAACCAGATAATAACCAGTTAATATTTATTGTGCATTGGGTACCAGGTAATATTGTAGTTGTTTTATGTTTAGTCCTTGTGCCAATCCTATGTGGTAGGTGTGATGATTTCCTTCGCTTCTACAGATGAGGAACATGAGACCTAGGAGGGGTAAATTATCTACTCAAGGCCACACAGCTAGGGAGTGACAGAGACTCCTAGTTGCCTATCCAGTATTCATCCCCTTCTTCCTTAGTCAGTGGAACCTTGTATTGCCAAATGTGGCAATGTGCCCACCTATGAAACTACTTCTACCAGCTTACTAATGAGATGCAAATAAAAGTTGGGTGAGGTTTCTAGGAAAGTACTTTAAAGAGGGGACTCAGGGAGGCGCCTAGGTGGCTCAGTTGGTTAAGCATTTGCCTTTGGCTCAGATTAGGATCCCAGGGTCCTGGGACCCTGCCCCGCTTCTGGCTCCCTTTATTTGAGAAAACATAATTTATGTGGTTAAAGCCACTGTTATCCTAGGCCTGTACGACTAGCAGCTGAATGAATTCCTGACTGATACAAATTCTAATTTGATCTTATTTTCTTTCCTTAGCACCAGGGTTAATGCATTTTGATAACACGAGGTTACCTGAGGATGCCTAGATTCTTGTTGCTGTTTTGTTCTTCGTTATAATGTGACCACTGAAAAATCACTTAGAGCAGCTCCCCCACTCCCTGTGCATCTTTCAAAGGGGATTTACTCATTCTCTAACTACTTCATAAGTTTATTCTAGGGAAGGTGCTTGTGAACTTCCAAGTTCTCTTGTGTGATGTAGAGTTCTTGAAGAGGGTCACAGTCCTCCTAGGACAAGTTGAGGGGAGCTGAAAAGGAAACCTGCAGGATCTGAAAACAGTTTTCTGATGTCATTTTGCTAATTGCCAGGTTGGAGTGTTTCTTGGGGAATAAATAAATGGAAGCTGTGATGGAAGGTGATTTTGTCCCTCCTCTGCTGCATGTGAGCCGGTTAACAATTGCATTGCTGATGAGCCCTGCAGTGCGTGCCAGGCCTGCCGCTTAGGATTCAGAGTTCATTTGTGTTTGATATGGCTGCCTTCATTGTTCTGGAGCATTGTTTCCTGAAGATACATTAATCAGGGAATCACTATACTGGAAGATAACTGAATGCTTTTTCTCTGACAGCTGGCCAAGAACAAGGGGCGCAGAAGACAAGGTTTGCATAACACGTGGAAAATTAGCTTTTCGTGCAATAAAAATCGTCATTTACCAAATAGGCTTTTGAAACTAGTACAGAGATGTTCACAAAAAACTGGAAGGCCCCCTAGCATGGGGCCACTCATGTAGATGATCCCTTCTTGTCACTACACCCCTTATTTCTTTATTTCCCCACAAGGACGACTCCTCAACACACACTCGCTCAGTGGAGATGACTGGAGCTCTGGGATTATAAAGTATAGTTGTGTTACTCAGTTGAGATATAACTCTTGGCTGTGGAGGGTGTGGTTTGTAAGTAGAATTCATTTGGAATAAGGATTGCATTTGAATATTACTCTTGATTAGATGCTTAATAATGTGAAATGCCTAATATCACAAACATTTTACCTCTTATACTGTTCTTTTCCTATTTCTTCTTAGAAAATCTTCTTGAGGTATTAAACTTTTTAAGATGGCGTGTGGTATTTTTCACAGTTCCGTTGCAATGGGTGCTCTAAACAGTGCTTCTCAAACTTTAATGTGCCTATAAATCACCTGGAGATCTTATAAAAATGTGATCCCGGGGTTGATAGGTTTGGAGTGGAGCCTGACATTCTGCATTTCTGACGAGCTCCAGGTGACGGGGCTGCTGCTGGCCCCTGGACCACATTTTGTGTACCAATGCGTACAATTACTTCTATACCTCAGTGCCAAGGTTCTCAACACTGGCTAGGCATCAGAGTCAGGTGCAGAGCTTTAAAAAGAGACGTGTGCTCCTGACCCCATCTTCAGATTTCCTCATTAATTACTTCTGGAATAGTTGCTGGGGAACTGGATTTTGAACTTCCTCCATGTGAGGTGAGACTCACTGGTTTAGTGTCCTGTTAAAAAATGTGAGGTTGAGTGGTTTCAGAGTGCTTTCTTGTAATTTGAACTGTTATTCAAACCTAACAACTGTTAGGTTGTTCCATCATAAGTAATTCATATTGTGATGACTTATAGTCAAACAGAAGAAATAAACAGAATCCACCATGCATTTTATATAGGGATTTTATTTAATCCCTTTATTATCTTGTAGCATAACAAGGCTACTCACAAAGAATGTTGTAAGGCACTATCATTGAAATAACTGGAAAGCAATGTGATAGTTATGTATGTGATAGGTAAGTATTTTCAGAGTGCAAGAAATAGAGGCCTATTTGACTAACCTCAGCTGATGGAGGCTTATTACAAGAATACAAGGGTAAGCTGGAAGACACAGGAAATGGCCTCAGAAGTCATTTGGAAATATGATTTGCTCTGGGAAACTGATAGCAAATAGCAACTCCAGAGAATATTTCTTTCAAAGTTGGAATAACTGTTACTTTTATATAGCAACACCACAATTTTTGTGACTTAGTTTACTTCTGTCTGCTTCCATGGCTTCTAAATTTACTGAAGAACTGGTTCTCTTGTTTTTCTTACAGTCAGCCTCTTCAAGAAAGAGGCTGTAAGTACGTTGGCCGGGTACTGTCCTGTACCCTTTTGGACGGGGTTCTCAAGCCAGTTTACTTCAGAGGCTCGGGACAAATTATAGATAGCTACCTTTTTGGAACCATCTCAGATCCCTTTTCCTAGGGGAATATGGTAGGGGTTTGGGGTAACTGCATAGGACAATTGAGAATCACCTGCAGCTGCTTCTATCAGGTAGGACTTAAGATCTGGGGATGTTGTGAGGCGTATTAGAATGTGGAGGGTAAAATTGGCAAACTCCATGCATGACCTGAACACTCTGACTTCTGAGTGACTTATGAGTTCCATGAGGGGAGAGACTTATTTTTTTTTCAGTGTTAATAGCCTCATAACTCAGAACAGTGACTGACATTTATGGTCAATACATATCTGCCAAATAGAATAGAATTGAACTTTTTTTTTTTTTTTTAAGATTTTATTTATTTATTTATTAGGAAAGAGAGAGAGCATGAGAAGGGAGAAGGTCAGAGTGAGAAGCGGACTCCCCATGGAGCTGGGAGCCGGATGTGGGACTCGATCCCGGGACTCCGGGATCATGACCTGAGCTGAAGGCAGTCGCTCAACCAACTGCGCCACCCAGGGGCCCTAGAATTGAACTTTTAAGAAATGATTTAATGTGGTCTTTTATTATTTTTGTTTTATTTTGACCCAAAACCTTATGTACACCATGATGGAAAGCAAATTCCTACTTTGTTCATGGATTACCCTGTTGAGAAGAAAGAATATGCTCTGACACTAAGAAACTTCACAGTTTTCCTGTTTCCTTTTTACTCTTAAGAGCTTTAGATATTTGGGATGCCTGGGTGGCTCAGTCTGTTAAGCAAGCATCTGCCTTCAGCTCAGGTCATGATCCCAGGGTTCTGGAATCAAGCCCTGGCATTGGGCTTCCTGCTCAGGGAAGAGCCTGCTTCTCCCCCTGCCCTCTCCCTCTCTCTCTCCGTCTCTAACAAATAAATAAAATCTTAAAAAAAAAAAAAAAGATCGTTAGATGTTTGCCACTTGACGTCCTCAGTACAGCTAGTGCTGGGCTTTGGTTTGAAAGGGCAGCAAATGGATGTCAAGTCCAGGGCTGGGAGTTCTTCCCGGGGGCCTCCCTTTGGGGTCTTCTTGGCGTGGGGGCGGTAAAGCAGCTCCGCGGGGCCTTGAACTCGTGGGGGCCTTGGGCCCACGCGCCGCGCAGCGCGGCCACCTCAGACCGTTGTGGGGTCTCGGGGCGAGCGAGCGGCTTCTCCGGCCCAGGGCGCCGCCATTTTGGATCCCCATAGAACCCGCTTTTAAAGTTCACATGTAGATTTGGATACTTGGCCATGGAAAGGAGGCTCATTTTCAGGTAAGAAGAGCGACACTGGGAAAATAGGAGTCACTGTTACTTGCAGCCGCCGCTGCTGCTTAAAAGCCCCAGGCCCCTGAGGAGGAGGAGTGACTGGCCGCGCAGGTGACGGATGGCATGTAGGGCGTCAAGGCAAGCAGCAGGTTCAACGCTGCAAACTTTACCTGACTTGGGAAAAGGAGGTTGCATTTGACAGCCTCTCCGGCAGGGGGGCAGTGATACAGAACATTTAGTAGTAAGTCTTAATTAGAGCATTTTGCTGTTAGTGTAGAATGATGAGTTCTTAACATAATACTTGGAACAAACTTTTCAGTAGCTCCTTGAGAAGAAGGATTCTGTAAACTTTTGTTCACTGAGGAGAGAGGAAGCACTGAAATAAAACAAAAGCATTTGTTCAGGGGTCTTAGAATTGCAGTTCAAGGGAACACAGATTCGGGTGGCAACCCAAACTCTGTCCTTTTGAGGATTAAGAGCCAGGGGTCTTTATTAGCAGTTTGGGGAAGTAGCAGGAAACTTAAGTTGTTTTCCAAAAATGATGATTGGAAGGTATAATTACATTTTACGATTAGTTTTCTGAGTACATTACAGTTTAGTATTCTGAGTACAATTATTAGGAAAATATTTTCTGCAGTGTCCAATTTTTTATCAAGAATGTAGCTGTAACAGTCTTGTGTTCAGTCGTATGCTTTTGCCAAGTTCAATAGTGCAATGTAGTTACTGTTTCAGAAAACAGGATGAAGTTTTAGTCCCTACAATAGAGCGGCTCATGTTCAGAGGTTTAACACAGGTTCACACTTTGCAGAAGGTAATTTGGTGTTAATCGCTTCTTAGGTTTCCAAAGAATGTTTAATGATAATGAGGAATTATGGGTTTTAATTCTAATATTCTTTAATTCTTTGCTCATTTAATTGAAAACTAGATTTCTTAACTCCTGTAGTAGGTTTTTAGAAAGTATCAACTTTTTGGCATGTTTGAACAAAATATTTATCAGTGACTTGTTTAGTGCTTAATATATGTCAAGAACTCATATAATCCCCCTTATAACGCAAAGTCAGATTCTGTGTTTCAGATGAGAAAATTGAGGCAAAGAGAAATTAAGTGGAGCTGAACTTTGAACCCCTGCAGTCTTTTTTCTCCTTTAATTAAAAAATCTATATACGGGGGTGCCTGGGTGGCTCAGTCAATTAAGAGTCTACCTTCGGCTCAGCTCATGATCCTGAGGTCCTGGGGCCCAACCTCCAGTAGATCTGGTGGGACTCCCCGCTCACGAGCAGGGAGTCCGCTTCTCACTCTGCCCCTCTCCCTGCTTGTGCTCACTCAGGCTCGTACTCTCTCTGGCTCGTGCTCTCTCTCTCAAATAAATAAAATATTAAAAAAAAATAAAGATTCATATACAGTAAAATCGACTTCTTTTTTGGTACATACTTCTATGAATTGAATACATGTAGAGTCATGTGACTACCCCCACTGTCAAGATACAGAATGCTTTCATCACCTTGAAATTCCGTGCTGCCCCTTATATTCAAACCTTATCACCTTGAAATTCCTGCTGCCCCTTATATTCAAACCTTCCCTACATCCTTAGCCCCTGGCAACCACTGATCTGTTTTCTGTCTCTGTAGTTTTGCCTTTTCCAGAATATGGTATAAATGGAACCATAATGAATCTGACCTTTGAGACTGGCTTCTTTCACCCAACACAATGTTGTGGAGATTCATTTGTACTGTTATATTGTATTAATAGTTTGTTCCCTGTTACTGCTATGTAGAATTCTGTGAATGAACCACAGTTCGCTTACCCATTTACCTAATGAAAGATATTTAGGTTGTTTTCAGTTTTTGGAGATTTTTGAGTAAGCTGCTATAAATATTCATATAGTTTTTTTGTGTAGAAGTTTTTATTTCCCTAGTTTTAAGTACCTAGATACCAGTTTGCTGGTTCTTATGGTAAATGTATGTTTAATTTTATAAGAAACTGCCAAGCTATTTTCCAGAGTGGGGCTATACCATTTTGCATTATTGCATTATTCCACATCCTCATCAGCACTTGGTATTGGCAGGTTTTTCTTATGTGTTTTTGCTGTTCTGGTAGATGTATAGTAATATTTCATTGTGGCTTTAATGTGCATTTCCTTAATGTATAATGATGTGGAGTATCTTTTCATATGGTTAATTGATATCTATATATCGTCTTTGCACACTTTAAAATTAGGTCAGTTGTTTTCATATTGTGGAGTTTTATTTAAGAGTTCTTTATGTATTTTGCATTCACATCTTTGGCTGGATATGAGATTTAAAGATAGTTCTCCTAGTCCGCAGTTAATTTTTTCATTCTATCAGCAGTATCTTTAGCTCTTTAAATATTTTGCAAATAGCTGGTTTAAAGTGTCTAGTAAGAACAGTGTCTGTGCTTCCACGGGAACCATTTATATTGTAGATTGTGACCCCTACCCCCGCTCCATGTGTGGGCCATGCTTTCTTCTTTGTATTCCTTGTAATTTTTTTGTTGAAAACTGGACATTTTGAATATTACAGTGTAGCAACTCTGGAAATCAGATTCTTCTCCCACAACAAGGTTTATTATTACTGCTTACTTTGGGTATTGTTTGTTTAGTGACTTTTTTGAACTAATTTTGTAAAGTATGTATTCTTTGTGATGTGTGGCACTGAAGTCTGTTTCATTACCTTAGTGGTCAGTTAGTGATTGCCTGGTTTTCCTTAAACAGTGCCGCCCCCTCCCCCCGCACCATCTCCTGGTCTTTGCAGTGGGCTTTGTGTGTATATCACACAGCATACCTTCAAGGCCCAGCCAGGCAGTGTACAGCTTTCTGTAGCCTTCACTTCCTGCTTGTGCAGAGCCTGAAGATTAGCCTGAGATGGGAGTTTAGGGCCTTCTCAGATCTTTTCTTTTCTTTTTTTTTTTTAAAGATTTTATTTATTTATTTGACAGAGAGAGAGAGCGATCACAAGTAGGCAGAGAGGCAGGCAGAGAGAGAGGAGGAAGCAGGCTCCCTGCCGAGCAGAGAGCCTGATGTGGGGCTCGATCCCAGGACCCTGAGATCATGACCTGAGCTGAAGGCAGAGGTTTTAACCCACTGAGCCACCCAGGCGCCCCCTCAGATCTTTTCTGAGCATGCCCCCGCCCCACCCCGCCCTGGGAATGCACATGGCTTTCTAGATTCCCAGGAATATACCGGAGCTTTTCAAAGCCCTTATTCTCCAAAGCTTTTCATTCTCCAGGCTTTCCTCCTTTCTTTGCTTAGTCTGTTGTTTCCCCCAGCTGTTATCCATTGTCTCATGTAGCAGCAACTAATGTATTTATTCATCTGTAAATATTTTCAACAGACTTCTCCACCTAGCCATTTTTTAGCACTTGGAGAGTTCTGAGTTAAGTAAGATAAAGGCAAGTCTTGTGCTGGTCTTTCAAGGCACCCATTTTACAGTTGACTGTTGAACAACACAGGTGTTTTTTGATCAGTGTAGTACTATAAATGTATTTTCTCAGTTAACATTCTTTTCTTTAGCTTACTTTATTATAAGAATACAGTATATAGTACATGTAACATACAATATATATGTTAATAGACTATGTGATCAGTAAGGATTCTAGTCAGCAGTAGGCTTTTAGTAGTTAAGTTTTGGGGGGAGGCAGAAGTTCTGTGTGGATTTTCGACTGCATGGAGTGTTGGCATCCTTAACTCTCATATTGTGCAAGGGTCCACTGTATTACAGTTTGTGAATGAGGTTCTGTCCTACTCTTTTTTTTTTTTTTTTTTTAACTCTGTTTGATACTGGTGCTAGGAAGACAGGCTATTTTTCAAGGCTACCCATTGAGCTAGAGAATGGAGGATGGAGCCAGGGTAAGTTAAAGTGTTACAAAGCTTGTTACTTTAACCAAAGTCCAGATTGTTTTTAAGTGTTTTGCTGGACTTAAGTGCAATAAGAGGTTGTTGCTTGCCTTTGGTTAGTTTCCAGAGTTCCAAAAGAGTTGGTTCTGCCAGTTTCTGCCAGTTTTTTAAATTGATTTTACAGAGGACAGACTTTTGGAGCTCCTCACTCTGCCATTTTCACTGATGTTACTCAAGCATGAATTTAAAAAAAAATCTGATTCAGTCTTTTTATGAGCAAGTTAGCCCAAGTTTTCTCAATTAATACCAAAAGAGATGGGGATATTCTTACTCATTTTGAAGTTTTTGTGTATCATACAGTAGCAGTATCAGTGTATTTCAGGAGTCTCACTCATTGGGTTACAGTACGGGGGTCAAGACCCTCCATTTAAACCCTGCATAGGCAGCATGCTTTTCTCAATTCCAGGCCATAGACAATCCTTAATCTCTCTGTTGCTTTTTTTTTTTTTTTAAAAGCAGTTTTTCTAAAGGTCTATCTGGCCAGGGGAACTACATATTCCTCTGTTGAAAGAGAAAATAGCTTTTTTTTTTTTTTTAAGATTTTATTTATTCATTTGAGAGAGAAAGAACACAAGCAGAGGGCATGGCAGGCAGAGGGAGAACCCTGCTGAGCAAGGAGCTCCATTTGGGACTTAATCCCAGGACCCAGTCCCAGGACCCTGGGATCATGACCTGAGCCAAAGGCAGATGCTTAACTGACTGAGTCACCCAGGTGTCCCAAAAGAAAGTTTTATTGCATAGTTGGCACTGTTGTGATTGATGTAAATCAGTCATGTGTTAAAACTCTGGGCAGTGGAATTGATGAAGGCATAGTGTGTCATTTTATATATTTCTGTATTGTTTGAGTTTCCTCCAATGAGTATTACTTTAAGAAATAAACTTAAAATACCATGTGAAATAATCGCCTACTGGTCGAGTGTATTTGTTGCTCATATTATGCGCTTTTTAAAAAATATATCTTTAAGATGAGTTATTGCAATGATCATAGCAAATGTCCTGTTAAATGATTGATAAAGTGAGGACATGATAATAAGAAGGAGGTATATAATTGTGTTTCTTGTGAAGATCATTTTTCAGGCATTGGCTAATTTATCATTTGTTCACCTATTCAATCTTATGATTTTCATTTGTTTATTGAAAGCCATAATCACTTGAAAGGCAAATCCTCGTTTATAACTAAACTGTTGAAAGCTATTTAATATAATCAAAACCTAAATTTCTAGAATTAAAAAAAACAACAACAAAAGTGACACCCATGTACCTTTTCAAAACCAACTAACAGAGTGGTGGTGGCAAAATTTCTAGGATGTAAAACAACAACAACAAAAAAACCCACACCCATGTGCCTAATATAATCAAAACCTACACTTCACGTTCTCTGCCTTATACTTTTCCTGTATATGTCATCTCCATCTTGTGACCCAACAGAACCCTTTCTAGAGGAATGAATTTAGGAGACTGCATTCTGATACTCAAATCGCAACTAGCCAGTTGTATGACCTTGATTTAATCTCTCTGGGTCTCAGATTCATCATTGACAGTATGAAGGATTTAGGCCAGTGATCTGGAAACTATATTTCTGTGGGCCAAATCTGATTCACTCTTTTTGTAAATAAAGTTTTATTGCAACACAGCCATGCTCACTCATTTACATATTGTCTGTGGCTGCTTTTGTGCTGTATCTTCAGAGTTGAGTAGTTCTGACAGTCATGTGGCCCGCGAGCCTAACATATTTGCTTTCTAGACCTTTATGGAAAACGTTTGGTATAACAGACAATCAAGTTTCCTTCCAGTTTAAAAGTTCTTTTAGTTTTGGGATACTTGGGCCAACTTTTTTTTTTTTTTTTTTTTTAACTATAGGCTGGATTCTTAGCAAATCAACAGAAAAATTCAACTGGAAGAGAGGAAATAAATCATATATTGTTATTTGTTAGACACATCTGTCATATTTTGTTGTTAATGCTGTGGTTATAAACAACCTCTAGGGGTTGGGGTTATAAACAACCCCAAAGCTCAGTTTCCTTTAACAATTATATTCAGTTGGTGAGCTATATAGCTCAGCCTCACTTGTCTTCTTCATTCTGGGATCTTGGCCGAAGGAGCAGTCCCTAACTGGGAAAAAGAACAATGGAGAAATCATGTGCCACCTCTTAAAACTTCTATTCAGAAGTAGCTTATATTACTTTTACTCATATTTCTTTGGCCAACAATGTTAATGGTACAGGGAAGTGTAATCGTTCTGCTGAAGGGCCCCCCAAGTTACCTGGCACCTTCGTGGGTGGATAATCCTTCTCCAGGGAGGGCTGTGAGGCATTGGGAACAACGTCGTTTACCACAGCCTCCTTAAAAAGTTTGCTAGTGTGAGCACCCTGGAACCATGGCAAACACTTGGGTTTTAGAATTCTTTGTGTGTTATTTTTTCATGAGCTTTCTGTAACTAATAAGTAACTAGAAATTGGCCCATTGAGCTTTTGGAATATATTCTAATTCTCTCAAATGGCTTATTTAATAAATGTGTAGTGTAAGAATATAATGTGTCTGTTTGGATTTCTTTTTTTTTTAATAGACTCTAGATGCTTTTAATCTGTATTTCTCACCCTGAAACCTAGGTAAAGTCTTAACTTCCTCTTCCACCATGATTACTTATACTTTTTAATCATCTCTTACCAAATTCTGTTGAACATACATTCCCATGTAGCCCTTGACTCGGTCCTCTTCTCTCTGTCCTCACTGCTGCCATCCTGGTCCAGATATTTTTCACCATTTGCAACAGCCTTGTACCTAGCTTTTCTACTTCCAGACGTGCATTTCTATAGTTCATTCTCTAGACATCCTTCAAAGTGATTTTTCTTTCTTTCTTTATTTTTTTTTAAAGATTTTATTTATTTATTTATTAGGAAAGAGAGAGAGTGAGCGAGAGCAGGTCAGAGTGAGAAGCGGACTCCCCACGGAGCTGGGAGCCCGATGTGGGACTCGATCCCGGGACTCCGGGATCATGACCTGAGCTGAAGGCAGTTGCTCAACCAACTGTGCCACCCAGGGGCCCTCTTTTTTTTTTTTTTTTTTTAAGATTTTATTTATTTATTTGACAGAGAGAAAGAGATCATAAGTAGACAGAGAGGCAGGCAGAGGGAGAGGGGGAAGCAGGCTCCCTGCTGAGCAGAGAGCCCATGCGGGGCTTGATCCCAGGACCCTGAGATGCTGACCTGAGCCTCCACTGAGCCATCCAGGCGCCCGCCCCAAAGTGATTTTTCTGAAATGCAAATTGACCTTGTTATTCCCCAGCATTAAAATCTTTCAGTGTCTTGTACCTTGTATCCTCCCCTTAAAGCTCAGATTTCTTAATGTGGCTTTGCACCTTTTTTCCCTGGGAATTCCCAAATCTATCTTGTATGCTTAGCTTATTTTCATGACTGGAAAAACAGTCTTTGTTCAAGAAAGATTTTTCTAGAGCCTATTTTATGAATTCACACAGTATTTGGTAGATGTTTTCGACGTTTAGAGATTCAAACACTTGATGAAAAATACTGTGCAAAGTTGACTGTGTGCAGTTTTTTTTTTTTTAAAAGATTGGAGAGTGTTGGGTGAATAGGGAGGGGCAGAGGGGAAGGGAGAGGGACAAGCAGACTCAAGCAGAGCTCCACTGGGGCTTGATCTCACAACCGCGTGATCATGACCTGAGCTGAAACCAAGAGTCAGAAGCTTAACGGACTGAGCCACCCAGGTGCCCTGCTGACTGTGTACAGTTTTCAGCATGATCCAACAGCAAGGGTGCTCCTGTCGTGATGCTCAATGGATTGTTCTTTCTTGGAAGAGCTTGGTTAGGCCTGATGAGCTGCAAAGAAAGGTAGATTGACATTTGTTTTGTTTGGCTTTCTCTGTGACCTGCTTTTAGAAGTTTAAAATGTGTCCATTTTAGAAACTAGCCATTTATTTGGCCTCTTTTAGTGAGCTAACATATTTTTCCTTATGATACCAGCTCAGCAGCTTCTGGACAAAAGAATGTGGAAAAAATGCATTTTTTAAATACTGTCTCCACAAGGCCCTTCATGTTAGGTCTCTATTTCAGAAGTAAAAATAGCTTCGTTGAACTCACAGGGGGATAGGAGATTTCTCCTGACATCCAAATACTTGCCTTTGAAGATGAACTAGTGATTTTAGTTTTTAAGGCTAAATGTTTTCATTATTTAAAAAATTCATTGCCACAAAATTTCTTTGATGAGCCGTTATCCTTTCTTTTTATCTAGCCTAGTTATCTAGCCTAGTTATATTGAATTATTAATCAAATGAATCCAGTATCTCTCAACTCTGAGACTTTACAGGTTGTAACCACAGCTTTGTGTTATTGTAAGCTAATTTTGAAAAGCAGGCTCAATTATTTATTTATTTATTTTAAAGATTTTACTTATTTATTTGAGAGAGGTCACAAATAGAGAGGCAGACAGAGAGAGAGGGGGAAGTAGGCTCCCTGCCGAGCAGAGGAGAACCCAATGTGGGGCTCAATCCCAGGACCCTGAGATCATGACCTAAGCCGAAGGCAGAAGCTTTAACTCACTGAGCCACCCAGGCGCAACACAATTTTTTTTTTAAAGCAAAGATAAAAAAAAAAGCACAACTGTACATCTGAATAAACAGTTAAAAAGGAGTCAGAGGCGGGCCCCTGGGTGGCGCAGTTGGTTGAGCGACTGCCTTCGGCTCAGGTCGTGATCCCGGAGTCCCGGGATCGAGTCCCACATCGGGCTCCCAGCTCCATGGGGAGTCCGCTTCTCACTCTGACCTTCTCCCTTCTCATGCTCTCTCTCACTCTCTCTCTTTCCTAATAAATAAATAAAATCTTTAAAAAAAAAAAAAAGGAGTCAGAGGCATCCTGACCACATCTTTTAAGCATGAGGAGTGTAAAAGGTGGTAGTGATGAAGACAGTGGTTGTTACATGGAGGGTTTGAACTTTCTATGTTAGATATTTCTGTAGCATTTCTGTTACTGGGGTCTGAACTCACGACCCTGAGATCAAGACCTGAGCGGAGATCAAGAGTTAGATGCTTAACCGGCTGAGCCACCCAGGCGCCTGCCTCTCTCTTTCTCTCTCTCTCTTTTTAATAAACAGTATTGGGAAACAAATTTTTAAAGATTTCTTTTCTTTTAAATGAAGAGTTACTTGGTTTCCTCCTCCTTAGGGAGGAAACAGTCGTCTTATCAGGGTTAGGATAAGCCTTCTAGTTACTTAAAATATTCTGCAGTTTCCATGAATAAATCTAGGAATTCCTGAACATCTTGAAATTACATGAAAATGTGTGTGCGCATAAGTGTTTTCTTTAGGGTGTAGGGATAGAGTGGTGTGGGTAAGAGGGTTCATAATCCAAACATTCTTGTGAGTCTGTTTCTCTAGTCTTGCCCTCTCTGAGCTCCAGACTGCCTGCTCGGCATCGTTAGGTGGGTATCTAAGAGGCTTCTCAAGTCCGAGATGAATGTATTCCTTTCCTATTGCTGCTGTAACACTTAGGACAACGTTAGTGCCTTCAAACAACATGAATCTATTGTCCGACAGTTCTGGATGTCACAAGTCTGAAATCAGTTTCACTGGGCTAAAATCAAGATGCCATAAGTCTGCGTTCCATCTGCAGGCTCTAGGGAAGAATCATGTCTTTGCCTTTTTTAACTTCTAGAGGCCGACTACACTCCTTGACTTGTAGCCGCTGGCTCTGTTCTCAGTTCCCGCAGCATAGCATCTTTGCTCCTGTCTCCCTTCTGCTTCAGTCCTTATGTCTTCTGCATAGTTGAGTAAACACCTGAGATTCTGACTCTTCTGCATTTGTTTTATAAGAAAATTTGTGATTCTATTCGGCTCACCCAGATAATCCAGCATAATTTCTCCGTCTCAAAATGTTTAACTTAATTATGTATGGAAATTATTTTTTATTTTTACCAGTTAAGGTCACATAGTCATAGGTTCTGGAGATTACAACGTTGACATCTTCAATCCAGTGGGAGGGGAAATTCAGCCTCCCACTGGATTAGGTAGCCCCTCAAATCTGTTCCTCTTCTGTCCTTCCTCATTTCATTTTAATAGTATGACCATTCTGAGGCCAGTAATCTAGGAGTCACTCTTGATTTCTCTTTTCAGGTCCTTCTTTTTCCTATCTTCGTATCCCAATTACCATTCTCATCATCCATATCCAATCCATCACATCATATCTAAATCCAATCAAAGTATTATCTGAGTTTTACTCAGCTGCATCTAGAATCTATCCTCTTCTTACTAATTTTCACTAAAATCAGAAGCTTTTAGCATTTTGGAGCCCTAGGCCCTCATCCTATCTTACTCTTTTCACTCCTGGGTGTTCATAGTTAATTATGGTACAAGGTAGTGTGGGCTAGGTGTCATGTGCCGCAGGACTAGACCCCAGTCATTCTTTTTTTTTAAAAGATAATTTATTTATTTATTTATTTGACAGAGAGAGAGAGAGAGAGATCACAAGTAGGTAGAGAGGCAGGTGGAGAGAGAGGGGGAAGCAGGGTCTCTGCCGAGCAGAGAGCCCGATGTGGGGCTCGATCCCAGGACCGTGGGATCATGACCTGAGCCGAAGGCAGAGGCTTTAACCCACTAAGCCACCTAGGCGCCCCTCAGACTTTTTTATTCTTATGACAGAGATGATTTTCTCTTAATGTTGAGAGTAGAGAATGTAATTAGTCTAACCTCTGGTTATTTTGAGTGACTCCTTCCTCTTCCTCCGTTTTCTTAAGAAGGCATATGTTTAACAAAATTCTCAGGTAGCTGATTTCTAGTATGTAAATAAACTGTATATAGTCAAATGTGATGGGGAGAATAGTACAGCTTCAGAATTAAGTCAAGCATCTGAAAAGATAAAGAGCCACTGTTGAAATAATCTCAAAGTACAACCTCCACGTTTTATTATTTTGAATTCTTTTTCCATAGTATTCCCACATTTTGAGGGTGACTTTACGATTTAGTGAAATAAAGGAAAAATGGGTGTTTACTTGAAATAGTCCATTTGTTATATTAATAGAAGATATGGAAATAGCTATATAATT
>CM052800.1:114220155-114374985 GCA_028533885.1 Nasua narica | reverse complement strand
TTTATTTGACAGAGAGAGATCACAAGTAGGGAGAGAAGCAGGCAGAGAGAGAGGGGGAAGCAGGCTCCCTGCCAAGCAGAGAGCCTGATGCGGGGCTTGATCCCAGGACCCTGAGATCATGACCTGAGCCGAAGGCAGTGGCCTTAACCCACTGAGCCACCCAGGCGCCCCATGGCTAGCAAAGATTTTAAGTTTCCAAACCTACCTTCATTTCCTATTAAAGGTACCTGTTTATCCAAAAAGTTGTTTTTTTGAAAGTTGACTTACTGTGAAAGACAGTAAAACTTAGATTCATTCAAATGAGAATGAAGAAATGAAGGATGATTTAAATAAAAAGGGATGTGAATGGAACTATAAAAATAATGACTGAAATTGAGTATATGACTTAGCCCTGAGCTCCTGGAAGCCTAGGTAAACTAGGAAATAGTAGGTCATGGGATGGATTAATAAAAGGAAGCATGCTAGTTAAACAAGGGATGATATCCTGTCCTTATTAAACATTTAAGGTACTTTATTATTAGAGTAGCATTAAACAACCTGGGCAGGTCCAGATTATTGAAACCTGAGACCTCTGTTCTTGAGATTATGCCATTAATCCATATTTTGGTAGTAGGTCACATTGGTATTTCAAAAAGTTAAAATTTCAGAAAAAAACAGAGCTGACTTATACATACGCATTTTTTTATTTGATCCCTTGGAGAGGCAAAGTGTAGGATAGTAGAGGAAGTGAGGAATATAGATAAGATAAGAAGCCCATAATGCAAACGATGGGCCCAAAGTCAACTTTTTTTTTTTAATTTATTATTTTTGAGAGAAAATGAGCATGCGTGGGGTGGGGGGAGAGAGAGGGAGAGAGAGAACAAGCAGGGGGAGCAGCAAGCAGAGGGAGAGGGAGAAGCAGACTTCCTGCTAAGCAGGAAGCCCGATGCGGGACCTGGGATCATGACTGAAGGCAGCGCTTAACCGACTGAGCCACCCAGGCATCCCCAAAGTCAACTCTTTTTTGTTGTTGTTGTTGTTTTTAGTACCAGCTGGTGTCATTAGGTTATCAGGTACAAACCACTCCCGCTCACCCACACCTCTGCAGCGAACCATCACATGGGGTTGGGCAAGGTGCCCTGGACGGGCCAAAGTCTACTCTTAATATATTTCCTTGAGGACTTTCCCTTTTGCCTTTACAGATACTTCTTTTCTTGCCCACTTCTCCAGTAGCCATTTTATTTGTACCCATAATAACTTACCCGTAGAAGGTACCTTTCTTGCCTTGTAAGATTCATAGTCAGGGACAAAGAATGCCATGCACAGAAGCGGCAGTCTCATTTCTCGGCTGTTCACATTCCAACCACTAAAACACACTTTCAGAATAAAAAACCTTGAAACCAAAATCATTTCTAATTCTTTTAATGAAGTAATCCAGGGTTCCCAGTGACTCTCCTGTGAGTTCTGTTCCTGGGGCTTACTCTCTGTGTTTCCACCCCGAGCCTGTACTTGGCCAGTGGCTTTAGCTATACTGTCTACTCTCCTGGTAAAATGTTAGGCCCAAAGGCACAGAAGGGTCCCAGGAGAGCCAGAGAGAGCAGTACAGTAAGGTACAGGAAGTCAGAGAAGTCCAAATTATTGGCACCCAAAACCTCAGCTCTTGAGATGGTGGTCTCAATCCATTTTTGATAGTAGATCATACTGGCATAGACTCCAGGGAGAGAGTTAGCACAGCCTAATCCCCAGCTTACCAGTCCTATCTGGGTCCACACACCATTAATATGACATGACAGAGGTCCTCCAGAATCACCCTGAGGAAAGATAAAGGTCAGAGTGTAGTGAGAAGGGACCTTGAAGAGGAAAGTGGTCACAAGAAGTGGACAGTTCCTTAAATGGGGCAATGGAGCCTATAGAGCTGGGGAACTCTAGAGGGAGCTAGACTTCTTACCGCATTAGGGGAAGATCATAGGAATTTTAGAATCACTGATTTTGAAATTGGCAGAGACCTTAGCTAAATATATCACTAGCTTCAAAATACTCATTTGTGATAAGAGTAATTAATGTGACGAATTTTTTCCCTAAAGGTAACTTTATTTCAATTGAATGAACTGTCCTTATTTTTCTATTCTTACATTCTTATTGTCTTTTTTTAAGGTTCAAATAATGCTTTCTCACGTAAAATGATAGTGATAGTAGTTGATGGTTTATCTCTCAATCTTGCTGTCTCTTTCTCTTCACTCATTTAAAGTGTACAATTCAATGGTTTTTAGTATATTCATGTCGTTGTTCAACCATCACCACCTTTCACAAGAAACCCCATACCTAGGGCACCTGGGTGGCTCAGTGGGTTAAGGCCTCTGTCTTTGGCTCAGGTCATGATCTCAGGGTCCTGGGATCGAGCCCATCATGGGGCTCTCTGCTCAGCAGGGAGCCTGCTTCCCCCTCTCTCTCTGCCTGCCTCTCTGCCTACTTGTAATCTCTCTGTCAAATAAAAAAACCAAAACAAAACAAAAGCCCCATACTCATTAATAGTCACCCTCATTTCCTCTCAGCCGTAGGCCAGCTGGTAATCTGCTTTCTGCCTCTATGGATTTGCATATTCTGGACATATGAACCATACAATATATGATCGTTTATGTCTAGCTTCTTTCACTTAGAATACTCTTTTCAAGGTTCATCCTTGTAGCATCTATCAGTGCTCCATTCCTTTTTATGGCTGAATATTATTCCATTATTTGGATAGACCACATTTTGTTTATCTAGTCATCAGTTGGTGGGCATTTGGATTATTTTCACTCTTTGACAATTATGAATAATGCTGCTGTAAATATTCATGTATAATTTTTTCTGTGGATATGTTTTTATTTTTCTTGGGTGTATACCTAAAGTGGAATTCCTTGGTAATATGGTAACTCTGTATGTAACCTTTTGAAGAATAGTAATTCCAAAGCAGCTGTACCATTTTACATTCCCAGTATGAGTATGAAGTTTCCAGTTTATCCACATCCTCATCAACTCTTGTTATTATCGAGAGAGGGAAAGGAAGTAAAACCAAGTGGTCATTCTAGGACTAAAAAATAAGATACGTGAATAAAACTTTCACTAGATGACCCTAACACTAAAATGTAGATGACAGGAGAGAGGCAATGATCTTGAATATAGATTAATTTATAAGTATCCAATTTGAAGAGCAGAGAAGGGTAAAAAAAACAGTATCAGATACAGTGTGAAAATATCAAAAGGTGTAACCTGCATTTTCTGTTTCAACTAGATGAGGAAGAGAGAGAAATGAGGCAGAATATTGAAGAAGTCATGAAAGAAGTTTTGCTAACAGATAAAAGAACAGATTAAAAAAACCCAAAAACAATGAGTCCTAAGTAGGATAGATACAAAGAAAATTACACCTAGCACATCACATTCAAACTTCTTTTTTTAAAGATTAATTTTTTTTATTTGAGAGAGAGAGAGAGAGAACATGCACATATGCAAGGGAAGGGCAGAAGGGGAGAGAGAGATAGAGAGAATCCCAAGCTGACTCCCCCCTGACCTGAGCCATAACCAAAAGTCAGATGCTCAACTTACTGAGCCACTCAGGTGCCCCATCACATTCAAGCTTCTGACAATCAAATATGAAGGTAATTATATTGGAAACAACCAGACAAAACAACACATCACACTCAATGGAGGAAGACAGTTCTTCATTGGACAGTTATGATCAGGAGACGGTGGAAAGACATCTTTTGAGTGTCGAACAAAATGTTCTTACTTAAAAATAAAGTTGGCAGTTCTGTGGCAAACTCTTAATATAGATATATTTATAAACTATATATAAATATATAGATATATATTAAATATATATATTAAATATATAAATATATAGATATATTTATAAAACAATTTATAAAGAGTTTATAAAGATATATTATATACTATATACTCTTTATAAAAGTATATTTATTTTTTATATAATATTTTTAATGCTAACCAATGGTTAGCATTTCTCTAGATCAAAAGTTGAAGAGAATTAAATTCATCGGTAATTCAGCATAACTCAAGAATTATTGTGAGAACCTTTGTCTCCTAATTCCCAATCTACTGTTGTTTACATACAGGAAAACCTGGATCAAAATTAAAGTCTCATATTAAAAAAAAATTCAAGAGCAAACCCTAACCTTGCAACTATCCTTCATGTTAACTAGATCACCAGCACATATCTCATCATCTTGGATGACTGACTCTAATCCTGGCAGCATGGAACTGAGTGGGTTGTAGAGTTGTTCACAGGTCTGGTGGTTGAGGATGGGTATTTCTGCTTCCTGGAGGATGGAGGGGGTTTCAGGATCTGGAAAGACAGGAAAGAAAGGAAAAGCAATCTGGAAAGTTGCAAGGGCAACATTCAGTCATGATTTGCAGAAATCTCTGTGGGAATCCAAAAGCGGAATACAGTGACTTTCCAAACATATTTGCTAATGCAAGAATGTTTTGGGTAAATTTAATTTTAACACAATGGGTAATTCAAAATTATTTATTTGTTCTAAGGTTTTTCTAATGTGCCAGTGTGAGGTATTCCTCATGTTCTAAATAAAGAGAAATTCTGATCCAGTTTGATTCAGTAAAGATAGAACTATTTGAAATACTCCAAAACTACTTCCTTTCCTGATTTTCTGCTTGCAGATCATTTCTTGTCCTCACTCCTCTGGGAAAGAGTTGGCCCAATACTCTAGAAACAGATTTTCAAAAACACTAGACTCTTCCAGACTTTAGATCAGGTTTGTTAACAGTTGTTTCAAAGAAGTAATTATGTGTTCAGATTGTTAGTATCTGCTCTTACAGCTATAGCTAGACTCTCTGGGCACGATCTAAAAGTAAATAAAAGACATAATAAATGTGAAAAAAAAAGACACTTTATTTGAAGACTTACAGATAATATCAATGGTTGGGGTTTATTAAAAAGTAGTTGCCATAGTAATGGTATGCCTAGAATGCAGATGTTCTAGAGTGGATTCAAGGAGGAGGATGGATGAAACAACGCCTCTCTTTACCCATTCTCACCTTCTTCATCAATACTTCCCCATCCAGTCACCCAGCAAAAGTCTGGAATTTTCCACTGCTTTGTGATCCGGGGCAAGCAGATGGGCAGGATGGAAGAATTAAACGTGACCCTAGAGACCAGTTTCAACAAGGCGATGTCTGCACTTGTATGTTGAATTTGGGGATGGGTGATAATTTTGAACACACGATACTTCACACTTTGACTTGATTTGTCTCTCTCAATCGATCCCATCTGTACAGTATGAAACAAAGGAAGCCAGTGCCTAAGGGGAATAGAAAAGGGAGAATAAAAGTGGCGCATGCCCAGGTGCTACAGCTGGGTGAGAACAGGCTGCCTACGTGTAGCACTAAGTCTCTAGGCAAGAAAGGATGGTAATAGATCTAGAATGAACTAGGCTATTTTCAACTTGGACTAGGATGGATTTGTTGCTCTTTCTCCTTTCCTCTCTCCCTAATCACTCTTTCTTTTGTTGTCTCCTGTTTCTGTGGTCTCTTATATGCTTATGGCCAGAGTTGTGTTCAGTATTCGCTCCCATTTTCTTGGGGATTCTGTTCTGTGTTATGTCTCCTTTTCCCCCCTCGATTCCATGTTTTCTTGTTTTTCTGCCCTTGATTTTCGTGAAGCACATTCTCCCAAGTCTTCCTGAGAAAATGTGCGTGAGAGGTAATAATTTTTCTGCTTTGTATATTTGAAAATGTCTTGTTTCTATCCCACACTTCATCAGTAATTTGTGTATGGGTAGAATTCTGGGTCAGAAATAATTTTCTCCCGGCATTTTGAAGTTCTTGCTCTATTTTCTTTGAGCTTTCGGTAATGTTATTGAAAAGTCCTGCTGTTTTGGTTTCTATATATATTACTTATCTGTTGTTGCATAACAAGTTGCCATAAACTTAGAGGCTTAAAAGAAGCAAACATTTATCTCATAGTTTCTGTGGGTCAAGAATCAGGTGTGTCTTAGGCAGGTGCTTCCGATTTCTCTCACGAGGCTACAATTGAGTTGGGCTGCAGTCATCTCAAGGCTTGACGCTGGGAGGATCTGTTTACCCCCTTATGGTGGCAGGCCTCAAGTCTTCACTAGCTGTTGGCTGGAGACATCGGTTTCACATGAGCCTCTCCCTAGAACTACTCTCCACATGGCACCTTTCTTCTCTTAGAGCAGTAGCTCTGAGAGAGAGAGCTCAGATTGTGTTTGTGATCTAGAAAAGCTTAAGACAGAGTTCCATGGTTGATGTTTAGGAAATGATTTGGCACAAAGTAAGAGAAGTTTCCAGTATAGGGCCTATCTCTACCATTTCTTTTTCTACCTCTATGTCCTGTCCCTAATCCAAGGTGATGTAGGGTTTCCTTCTGCCTCCCTCTCTTACCATTTTCTTTGTTTTTTTTTTTTAAAGATTTTATTTATTTAGAGAGAGAGATTGCAGGCAGGGGGAGGAACAGAAGGAGAGAGAGAGAAAATCTCAAGCAGACTCAACACTGAGCACAGAGCCTGACTTGGGGCTCAATCTCACGATCATGACCCGAGCCTAAATGAAGAGTCAGACGCTTAACCGACTAAGCCACCCAAGCGCCCTGACCCGTCTTACCACTTTCATCTGTCTGTCAGTTCATTCATGAAATCATTTAAGTATTTACTTTACCTGTCTGTGTGCTAGCCACCAGGACTAGGACTCACATTTTTAAGCAGTGTGCTGCTGTCAATATCCACCTGTCACTGATGAGAGACCCTCCACAGACAAAGTTCTCGCCCCAGTACACGGCGACTTGCCAAGGCCACCGCCCTGCAACAGCTTCCTGGCCACCTGTAATACGGCCTGAGTATACGGGTCGTCCACATACTAGAGAAAGAAGAGAGACAGACGTGTAGGACATCGGTGTCCTTTTCCTCTGGTCCTCATCTCATCATCCTCAAACTCCCCATCCATTCCTAGGACCTGAGTCCTCCCTCACCTCCAGCCTCCATCCTATCCCAGTTCCAAACCCAGCAGTCTAGGTAGAGACCACTCACCTGATTGCAGATCTTTCTTTTGGGGGGAAGAGCGTGGGTGAGACCCTAAGACAGACACCATATCATTAATATACAATAATGCATTTTATGTCTAGATTCACTGAATGGTGAGGCTTTCCACACATTTAAATTTCTCAGATTTATATTAAAGGCCAGATTTTTATAAATGTCTACCTATTAGTAGGAATCTTGAAAATTACTTACTTACCTGCCTTCTTTAGCAGCATACACAGAACATAATTTAACTTTACTGGAAGATTCAGGATTGCCATCAGGAATATCAAGTATATTATGTTGTAAATACAATGATGCCTTCCGGTGCTTTGGAGGTTAATGAGCTGTTTTCTTTATCTGAATTGGCATTTTGCAGTATTTGTGGATCTTTTCTGCTACCTGTTACCTTTCTCCTGCTCTCAGCCTACCCTGCTTTTAAATCATCGTGGGCCAGAAAAATAAGTGAACAAGCTTATGACTAAAATCACTCAAGAGTATTGATACTTCCAGTTCCCTCTGCTTAAAATGTTCTTTTCCTAGATTCTCGTACCTAAGTCACTCAGCTCCTTCAGGGCTTTGCTCAAATGATTCCTTAGTGAAACTTCCTTGCCTACCCTATTTAAAATTACACCACACCTCCTGCCCCTGCACTCCTGCCGCCCCCTTCCTTTTATAACATTTAGGACTTTCTAACCTGCTTTAAAATTTATGTATTTATAAGTGCAGTGATTATAAGCCCCGAGAGGGCAGGGGTCTTTGTTTACTGCTTCGCATGTAATATCCCCTCAGGACTTCCCCAGGACTCGTTCTTCATAAGTAATGCCCCATGGTGAAGTGTCCTATTATTCTGTATGATAACTTCTTGAGCCGAAAACTTCTGCCTCCACCCACCCCCTCCAGCCCGTTCCCCCCTACCCCTCAGAGGCTCACCCAGTAGAAGGGACAGTAGGAAGGCGCTCACAGCAAGGCCCATGTCTTGGTCTTTAGAATTAGCACTTTCTGTTTCCAAGGAGAGTCCAGCTGGGGGGCAGCCAGAGGAGGATGGGACCAGCTTCTCCTTCTGGAGGATTTCTCTGGTTCACCCTTTGCTGTCCTTTGGTTTTCACCACAGGGCCAGGCGCTGAAGGGGCCAGACTTCAGAAATGCAGTGGCAGGACCCAGGGGGAGGAGCTGGGGCCTGAGGCGCCCCCTACTGTACTGTCTAGGGAAAGCAGGATGTCTGGGGTTCCTGCTTGTGGATTGGAGGATGCAGTGGCTGTCTGCACAGGGCAAGTCAGAGGGTATCAGAAGGAACGGGGCCCTTTCTCTAGCAAGAAAGTGAAAGATGGACAGGAAACAAGGAAATTACCTTGTACCTGGCTAATTTTTCATAATTTTTTTTGTTTTCTTCTTTGTGACAGCGTTATCGGTTCTTGGCCTTTAGGCTAATTTCAAGTGTAGCATCTTTGTCACAGTGTTAGCCATAGAATATAGGGCAAGTCAGATTTTCTGGGAAATAGATTAAGAGATTTGTGTACAGAAGTTTATTGGGGAGTAGTCTAAGGATCAACACCTTGAGGGGGTGGGTGGGGACAGAAGCAGGACGGAAGCAAGATTGGGAGAGCTGAACTGTAATTCACTTGCATACAGGCCACAGCCAATCCCACAAGTTGCTCTGGAGCTGGGGTGGCTCTTCAGAGATGTCCTGAGTGGAGACAAGCAGGCTGGGCCTTTGGACTTCTATATGATTGGATGTAGGCTACTGAAAGGAATGGGCATTACCATGGCTGAAGTGACTCTGTTGACAGTTCTTGGTATAGGACTTAGCCGTGAACTAAGAGCGACCAACACTCCTGGTTGCTAAGACAATGAATACTTTAGCTCTGAAAGGGGATCTTGGGTGCCACGGCACAGCATCTTCTACAGAATTCTCTGTGCCCTTTATGTTTCTGGTTACCAACTGTTTGTAGGGTACTAGGTCTGTGGAAACAGAATTCATTGAACTTTTTTTTTTTAACATTTTTTTTAAAGATTTTTATTTATTTATTTGACAGACAGAGAGATCACAAGCAGGCAGAGAGGCAGGCAGAGAGAGGAGGGGAAGCAGGCTCCCTGCTGAGCAGAAAGCCCGATGTGGGGCTGGATCCCAGGACCCTGAGATCAGGACCTGAGCCAAAGGCAGAGGCTTTAACCCACTGAGCCACCCAGGTGCCCCAAATTCACTGAACCTTTAAAGCATGTTATTGCTCTCTCATAGCACAGACTCTTGGGAGGTTTGAAAGAAACACATGAATAATTAAATAATAGAAGACCAGAAAATTAGCTATTTTGGTAAGGTTTATTCAGTTGCAACCAACAAGACTCACTAAAACTAGCTTAAGTAAAGAGGGGATCACTTTAAAGATGTTATTATGGGCTGAAATGTGTATCCCCCAGAATTCCTGCACTAAAGTTCTGATCCCGGAATATGGGGTACCTAGAATGTGACCACTGGGGATAGTGTCTTTAAAGAAGTAATTAAGGTAAAATGAGGTCATTAGGTGTAGGCCTTAAGCCAATATAACTGGCGTCCTTATACAAAGAGGAAATTTGGACACAGACATGTACAAAGGGGGATTATGGCTATGTGCAAGCCAAGGACGCTTGGAATGTCTTTTAGGAGGAGCCAGCCCTGCTGACACCTTGATCTCAGACTTCTCACCTCTAGAACCGTGAGGAAAGAAATTTGTTTTTTAATCCACCCGGTCTGTGGTACTTCTGTTACAGCAGCCCTAGCAAACAAATACAGCTATCTGTGGAACAATAAGAAGATCAGAGTAACAAGGACATCTGGAGCTCTCACAGGACAGACTTGGAGGGAGACCGGAGCAGGAAGGGAGCTCTAGATTAACAGTGACTCAAGAGCTCATCGTGAGAGTTCAGGATCTTCACTTGGGTCTTCTCCCAGTAGTATGGCTCAACCATATTCCATGCCTTTTCTTTCTATCCACTATACCCTGCCCAGGTTTTTCCTTATTTTCCTTTCCAATTCCCAAGGACTTGAACAGATTATCTTGTTTTACCATCTTGCCATTATCTTGTCTTAGCCATAGTTCCTTGGCTATGACTGCTTGTGTTTGGTGTGAATGCCCTTATGCATGTAGTGGGAAGATGAGGGTGCAGAAATGTGGCCAGTTAAGCAGAAGGGACTGTTGTGGGGGGACACAAGCCAGAACCACTATATCTCAGGGTATTCCAATTCACTTATGGTATTCACACCAAATTGTACTATTTAGTCAGCTCATGTAAGTATAGCTTTTTAAAAAGATCTCAGGTTGAGGTTTGCCTTCAAGTCATGTTTGGAATAAAGGTAGTCATTTTGCAAAGACACCAAAGCTCTGGACAGATCTTTCTGTTGATTTATCAAAGGAACAAGAATTTTGCTAGATACGCTTTTTCCTCTGAGAGTCTTGTAGTTGTCCTAGATCTTTGGACTTTTATATCCCTGAATAAATCTGAAGTCACTGGTTACCTCTTTAAAATTAGTTGGATTGCTTATAGATCTCTTCTTTTCCCTTTTGTTTAAATATTTTATAAAAATTCATATTTTATTTTGGTTCCAGTTTAGTTAGAAGTAAGCTTTATTGGAAGTAGCTAAGACACCAGCTCCTTCCTCTGAAAATTGGAAGTAAAAGAAAAGTATTAAGTAGTTATCTTGCTTTTCCTGTCCAGTGGTGGTTCAGAGTAAAAAAAAAGGGGGGGCTTAGTTGTTGAGGGAGAAGAATTTCAGTTAATAAATGTGCTTGGACTGATGGAATTTGAAAATCACCGCTTGTAGCCCCTCGTAATATCAATGATTCAGGGGATGGTTATCAGAAGTCAACAGTTTTAGATGGGAAGTTGATAGAGTGCACAGGCTGATACCATTTGAACCCTCTGTTCAATCTGAACATCGTGAAAAGTAGGAAAAGGCAGATGTGTGTCTCCTGATATGACAAAGTACGAAGCAATATCCAGTGAAGTATTTGCATCAAAAAACGTGAAACCTGAGTCTCTAAAGCTACTTCCACTCATACTACACACAGAGGATACAGAGTAAGTTTAATTATAGTACAAGTGTATAGTCAAATACAGAATGCGGGACATTATATAAAACAACTGGTGTGGTTTTTATAATAAGCAAATGGTATGAGAGTAAAAAGGGATGGAAGTTCCTCTAGATGAAAAGAAACTTAAGAGACATAAGTATGTGTGGCCCTTGTTTGGTTTGTAACAAACCAGCTCTAAACAGCCAAGGACATTTGATAATGAACTGGGTATTAGATGGTATCAAGACCTAGTTTTATAGGTGTGATAATGGCATTGAGTTATTGAAGAAAATGTTCTCTTTTTCATTTTTTCTCTTGTTATTTTTTAAAATTGAGGTATAATTGACATAGACTATTATTAGTTTCAGGTGTACAACATAGTGATGTGACATTTTTACATATTGCAGAATGGTCATCACAGTAAGTCTGGTTACTGTCTGCCACCTTACAAAGTTAACACAGTATCATCGACTGCATTCCCTATGCTATAGGTTATATTCTCGTGACTTTTTATAGCTGGAAGTTTGTACGTCTTGTTTTTCACTCATTTTGCTCCTACCCACCCAAAAACCCTCCTCCTCTCTGGCTACCACCAATCAATTTTTTTTATATCTTTGAGTCTGGATTTAGTTCTGTTGTTTGTATGTTTATCTTTTAGATTCCACATGTAAGTGAAATCTTGTGGTATTTGTCTTTGACTTATCAGTTAGCATACTGCCTTCAAAGTTTATCCATATTGTCATGGATAAGAATTCATTCTTTTTTAGGGCTGTGTAGTATTCCATTAGATAGATAGATTGTAGACAGACAGACAGACAGATAATCACATCTTCTTTATCCATTTATCCATTGATGAACACAGGTTGTTTCCATATCTTGGCTGCTGTAAATAATGCTGTAGTGAACATAGGGGTGCAGGTGTCTTTTCGAATTAGTGTTCTTGTTTTCTTCAAGATACCCCAGTAGCAGAATTGCCGGATCATATGGTAGCTCTATTTTTAATTTTTTGAGGAACCTCTGTCCTGTTTTCTGTAGTGGCTGCACCATTCCTACCAACAGTGCACAAGAGTTCCCTTTTTACATCCTCATCAACAATTGGTTATCTTTTTCTCTTTTTGATCCTAGTCATTCTAACAGGTAGGAGGTGGTAGCTCATTGTGGTTATGATTTGCATTTCCCTGATCATGAATGGTGTTGAGTATGTTTTCATGTGCCCATTGGCTAACTGTATGTTTTCCTTGGAAAAATGTCTGTTCATGTCCTCTGCTAATTTTGGATCCAGATTGGATTGTTAGGTGGTTGTTGTTGTTTGAGTTCTTTATGTATTTTGGATATTGACCCCTTATCAGATATATGATTTGCAAGTATCTCTTCCCATTCAGTAGGTTGCTTTTTTGTTTTGTTGATGGTTTCCTTTATTGTGGAGAAGCATTTTGTTTTTAATGTAGTCTATTTGTTTTGTTTTTGTTTCCCTCGCCTTTGAAGTGAGATAAAAAAAAAATGCTAACACTGATGTCAGGGAACTTACTATGTTTTCTTCTAGGAGTTTTATGGTTTTGAGTCTTACATTCAAGTCTCTAACGCATTTTGTGTTAATTTGTGGATATGGTATAAGGTAATAGTTCAGTTTCATTCTTTTGCTTGTAGTTGTCCAGTTTTCCCAGCACCATGTATTGAAGAGACTGTTCTTTCCTCATTGTATATTTAGGCCTCCTTTATTATAAATGACTATATATACATGGGTTTATTTCTGGACTCTCTGTTCTGTTCCATTGGTCTACGTGTCTCTTTTTATACCAATTCCATGCTGTTTTGATTACCTTAGTTTTGTAGTATAGTTTGAAGTCAGAAAATGTGATACCTCTGGCTTTGTTCTTCTTTCTCAAGACTGTGTGGTTATTTGAGAGTCTTTTGTGGTTCCATATCTATTTTAGAATTATTCTATTTTTTTAAAAGATTTTATTTATTTATTTGACAGAGAGAGAACACAATTAGCCAGAGGCAGGCAGAGAGAGAGAGGGGGAAGCTGGTTCCTTGCTGAGCAGGGAGCCTGATGAGGGGCTCGATCCCAGGACCCTAAGATCATGACCTGAGCCGAAGGCAGAGGCTTTAACCCACTGAGCCACCCAGGCGCCCCTAGAATTATTCTATTTTTGTAAGAAATGCCATTGGAATTTTGTTAGGAATTGCACTGAATCTGTAGATTGGTTCGAGTAGTATGAACATTTTAGTAACATTAAATCTTTCAATCCATGAGCACAGAATATCTTTTCATTTGTTTGCGTCTTCAATTTCTACTAATTTGGATGCCTTTTATTTCTCGTCTGATTGCTGTGGCCAAGACTTCCAATACAATATTAAATGAAGTGGGGAGAGTGGACAGTTTCTCCCTTTAGATCTGTTAATAATTTGTTTATGTATTTTGGTGCTCTTGTATTGTTTGCATATATATTTGTAAATGTTATATCTTCTAGCTGGATATCATTATGTAGTGTTCCTCTTTGTCTTGTTACAGTCTTTGCTTTAATGTCTTTTTTGTCTGACGTAAGTATAGCTACATCCACTTTCTCTTGGTTTCCATTTCCATTGAATATCTTTTTTCATCCCTTTACTTTCAGTCTGTGTGTTCCTAGCTTTTGAAGTGAGTCCCTTGTAGGCAGTATATGAATGTGTCTTTTATTTTTTAATGCATTCAGCCATTCTCTGTCTTTTGATTGAAGATTTTAGTCCACTACATTTAAAGTAATTATTGATAGGTATGTATTATTGCCATTTTGTTAACTGTTTTCTGGCTGTTTTTATAGTTTTTCTCTGTTTCTTTATTTTTCTCGTTCTGTCTTCCCTCTGGTTTGATGACTTTCTTTTGTGTTATATGATTCCTTTCTCTTTTTCTTTAGTGCATTTACTATAAGTTTTTGCTTTGTGGTTACCTTGAGGTTCACATATGTAATCATATGTGTGGAACAGTCTATTTTAAATTGATAATGACATAAATTTGGACACATTCTAAACTGCATTTTTTATTCCCCATCCCCCTATGTTTTGTTTTTAATGTCCCTTTTTACATCTTTTTATTTTTTGTATTCCTTAATTATTATAGTTTTCGTTAATTTTATGACTTTTGCCTTGCAGTCTTATTAGTAGCTTTGTAAGTGATCAATCCACTACCGTTACTACATATTTACCTTTTCATTAAGATTTTTTTACTTTTGTATGCTTTTTTGTTATTAATTAGTGCCATGTCTGTTCAGTTTAAAACCTTTTAATATTTCTTCTAAGACTAGTTTAGTAGCCTTTGGCTTTTGCTTATCTGGAAGATTCTTTATTTCCAAATTTGAAAGATAACTTTGCTGGATAGAGTAGTCTCAGAGTATTCTCAGAAGTTTTTTCCTTTCAGCACTTTGAATATGTCATGCCACCCTCTTTGACTTGCAAAGTTCCTGCTGAGAAATCTGATAGGCTTATGGAATTTTCCTATATGTAACAGTTTGTTTTACTGCTTTTAATATTCTCTCTTTAATTTCTGACATTTTAATTATAATGTGTTTGGTTTGATTTTCTTTGGTTTCATCTTATTTGTAACTCTGGGCTTCCTGGAACTGCATTGTCTGTTTTTTTCTCTAGGGAAGTTTTCAGCCATTATTTTCTTCAAATAAACTTTCTGTCCCTTTCTCTCCCTGTTTTCCTTTTGGGACCCCTATAATGTGGATGTTGAGAAAGACAGAGTGAAGCAGGGATAGGGGTAGGGGGAGAGGAAGTGAGAGAATCCCATGCAGACTCTGTACTGAGCGCAGAGCCTGATGTGGGACTTGATCCCAAGACCCTGATATCATGATCTTAGTCAAAATCAAGAGTTGGACATGCAACCAACTGAGCCACCCAGGCACCCCTGTTTGGTACTTTTTTTATGTTTTCTATTTCTTTGTTAAAATTCTTACTTGTTCACCCTTTCTTCTCTTGAGTTAGGCAAACATCTTTATGACCATTACATTAAATTCTTTTATGATACTTGTTCCATGTCAATAAGGCCTTTTTCTGAAGTGTTGTTTCATTCTCTCATTTGGAACATATTTCTCTGTTTCCTCACTTTATTTGACTCTGTGTTTGTTTCTATATAGTAGGCAAACATCTAACCTCTCAGTCTTGAAGGAATGGCCTTATGTAAGTATGATCCTTCTCATTCAACCTTCCTTTGGCTATGGGTTGTCCCTCGAACCTTTATTGCCTAAGCTAGCTGAGTTGTATTTGATACTCTTCCATTGTTGAGAGTGTGCCAAGACCTGTCAGTAATCCAAGCACTTGCTGATCAGAATCCAGACTCTCAGGCAGCTGCTTAAAGTATACAAATGTATATAGTCTTGTGGGGCCACAGCTGTAATTCCTGCTGATCTTTAGACCAGTAGATTTTGAGGGGTCCCCTGGGTGACAGTTGCAAAAATTGGGGCTCTGGATGAGTGTATAAGCTCCTTTCTGGGAAGTCTTATTGACTCTACTGAAGCCAGCAGGGTGTACAAGGATGGCATCACCCTGCTTATGTTCCCTGGGACCATTCCTTAGCCTCTATACGTGAAGGAAACCTGAAGCCTATCCTGCAGGCTGAAGCTCCAAGCTAAGTGAATAGATTTTATTCACAGGAAGACTGGGGTTGTGTTTCATTGTGCGGTCTGTGTAGTGCCCTGGGGGTCGGAGCCTGCCCAGAACAGCCTTTTCAGTTGTAAACACAGTTTCATGGAGCTTTAGAACAGCAGTCTTCTTGGTCACCAGGGCCAGGCAATCAAGGGTGTCCCTTGTGGGTTTGCGTGTACCTGCTGGCATTAGTGAGTCAGTTGGAGAGTGTAGGGGCAGGGCACAGTCACTGGCTTCAGAAAGGCAGTGGGAAAATGCCTTGACTCAGTGCATCTGTGGGCTTCAGTGATTCAGTGGAAGTGCCTTTTCTTCCTTTGGCTTTGGGCTGGCAGCAGAATGCCACGACTGTTCACAGTCACCAGCCCCAGTCAAGGGGCAGGGGAGTGATGCATTTGCTCACACTTACAAACTTTAGAGAGTGGGAGAGCTCTGTAACCTATCGTCTTGCCTGTGCCAGCCAGGGAACCAAGGGAGTGTTGCTACTGCCCTCACTTGCCAGCCTTAGCAAGCGTTGTGACTTCTTGTCCCGGCCTGCCCTCACAAAGCAGCAGGAGCGGACTGCATCCACACTCGCCTGCCTATGCTAGCAGTGGTGGCCAGTAGTGCCTCCTCCAGCCAATGCCCCAGATTAGCAAATGAATCTCTCTCTGTCGCATAAGCACTTCTCAGACCTGGTTTTCCTTGCATTTCAGGGCCAACAAGACTATGTGTAAGCCCTCTAAGAGGGGAACCTCAGTTTCCTGTAACACTTTGGGAACCCTAGACATCAACCTCATTGGTTTTCCAAGGCAGATGTTTTGGAGGCTTCTGTCTGCCTGTGGCTAGCAGAGATAGGTTCCCTGGTATGGGACACCAACCTCTCCCTCCCCCTGGGAGGAACGCCTCTTTGGCAAGATCCCTCCCTGTTGTCTGAACCTCACCATGCCACGGGTGAGGTTTTTTGTGAGATCGTGTCTCTATTTCTCCTGGATATCTTGATGTGCTCCTTTTATCCATTGTTGGGGAAAGCAGTTCATCTAGTTTTCAGATCTTTTTTAGAGGGAAGTGATTTGTATGTTGTAGCTTTAGATTTGGTGTATCCATGGGAGGAGGGAAGTTTAGGATCTTTCAGTGCTGCCATCCTGGACCCTCTCCAGAAAATGTTCGTTTTCAAAGAGTTGGAACTTATGAGTCCTTTTTAAATCTAAGCTAATTTATTTTGTTTTTTAATTTTTATTATTTTAAAGATCTTTCTTTCTTTCTTTCTTTCTTTCTTTCTTTCTTTCTTTCTTTCTTTCTTTCTTTCTTTCTTTCTTTCTTTCATTGACAGAAAGAGAGACACAGCGAGAGAGGGAATGCAAGCAGGGGGAGTGGGAGAGGGAGAAGCAGGCTTCCCGCAGAGCAGGGAGCCTGATGTGGGGCTCGATCCCAGGACCCTGGGACCATGACCTGAGCTGAAGGCAGACGCTTAATGACTGAGCCACCCAGGCGCCCCTGATTTTTTTTTTAAATCATATTGGACAAATCTCCTCTGGTTTTCAACCCACAGTGACTATTCTGTTGTTTTCATGAGGACAGCTATATTTTCTTAAGCAAGTCACTTTGCTCCTAAGGCCTGTGTTTTCCTATTCTTTGAAGGCATTGGAATTGGTTGATCTCAGATTCTTTACAGGTGTAACAATGAATTATGCATTGCTTATTTATCTACTTATCTTTATTTATTTACCTTTGTCTATGCCCCAGTTATCCCTCTACAATTATTTTCTTATTTTTGGTGTAGCAGTCAGCAGACATGTTTTTGTGTCATTTTACTGCTCCCTTTCTTCTCAGATAAGGAAGTGCCAGGGACTTAGAAGCCTCTAGAGAGTAGGTGCCAGTGGCAGTCCAGAGACTTTCCTGAGACAGCTCTGTGAGCTTTCTGCCTTCTCGTCCTGCTCTGTCTCCAGGTCTTTGATTCTGTGTTCCCAGATCATTACTCTATTACCATTAAAATTATCTTTAAATACCCCTGCTCTACACAATAGCTGTTGGTTTGGAAAGGGGCAGTGTGGTGGTAATGATAGGAGCCTGATTACTTGCAGGCAGCTGTGGCCAACTTAGAACTTTTCCATCTTTGCAAAGTGAGAATAATAATAACCCACAAGGTTTTCGTAAAAATTCAGTGAGATAAAGTCAAAGTTCTTAGGGGGCGCCTGGGTGGCTTGGTCGGCTAATCAGCTGCCTTTGGCTCAGGTCATGATCCCCAGGGTCCTGGGATCGAGCCCTGTAGCGATCTCCCTGCTCAGCGGGGAGTCTGCTTCTCCTCCCTGTCTCCTCCCCCTGCTTGTGTGCTCACATGCTCTCTAGCGCGCGCACTCCTGCTCTCTCTCTCTCTCTCTCTCTCAAATAAATAAAGTCTTACATTAAAAAAAAAAGTGTCAGTTCTTAGCTTGGGTTTGGCCTATTTAAGGATGCAATAGTAGTAGCTGCTATTTTTATTGTTGTTATTGAGCTAATATCTCCGTTTAAAGTACTAACTTAATTCTGGACAAACAAGTCATCTTGGTGATGGCTTAGATTAATGTTGATGGTGCCTACGGATAAAAATTTCTCAGCATTGGCTCTATTGGCATTTTGGGCCAGATGGTTTTTTATTGTGGGGTGCTGTCCTGGGTATTGTAGGATGTTCAGCAGCATCTCTGGTGGTGGTGTTACTGCCACCTCCGGTCATGAGCATGGCCAGACGTCCCTCGGGGGACCAAATCACCCTTGGGTGGGAACCTCTGCAGAAAGCAGGGATGCCACTTCGGGGATGCAGTCTTGAGCACCTGAGAATAAAACAGGGACAGCAGTAGATTTGCAAGTTTTGTAGCTTTTTTTGTCTGTGTTTCCAGGGAGGGCAAATGGATTCCATTGTCTCTTTTCTAATTCAATCCATGAGATGGATGTATTATATTGGAAAATGAATAAATCTCCTTATAAAACAGTCTTTTAAAGAATCATTGATTACTCTGGCATTTTGCCTTTTCTGTCACCTTGCAACAGTAGACCCTAGGCCTATTAAAAGATCCAGTCTCTTCTTAGTTCTTGAACTTGTACAAGACATTTTTAGTCCAGCTTTAGTTCCACTAACCAGTCTGTTCTAGAATTAGTCCATATACTTGCAATCCATTATGTCCGGGCCAAGCCCTGGTCAACCTTTTAGAGACACTCTTTTCCTCTTCCCAGCTCTTTGCCTTCTTGGCCAATAGTCTATGGTTTCCCTCTTCTGTACTCACCTTCTCTACGGGGACTGATCCTGCTCCGAGCTCCATCCTACCTGCGCAGGGCTGCCTGCCCAACGGCCCTCTTTGCAAGAGCTGTTGGTCTTGTTCTTTTGATCACTAAGACAAAAAAATTCCCCTTATTATATTTGTTTACTTGTTGTCACACTAAAGAAATTCTTTCTATGGTTTTGACAACTGGTTTTCTATAGTTCTGTAGCTCTCATTTTGTTTTTCGGAAAATAAGATTTGATGCTTTCTGTTTGCAAGTCTCAATGTTAGATGCTGCTAGAAGGTCAAGAAGATGAATAGGATAGCTGCTTATTTTCTCAAGGCTGTTCTTATCTATTCAGGAGAAATAAAGCTGTGTATACCTAAATAATTACAAGTGGAGCTAGGAGTATAATAAGTACAAATAACCAGAAAAAAGGGCAGTGTTATGTTGGCGTAGTATAAAGACGAATCTTTAGTAGAGCCTTCTAACAGAGCGTGGGGGTAATCTGGTATAGTCGAAAGAGCCAGATCTTTTGTCAGACAGATAAATCTATTTAATCAAATGTTAGCTATGTGATCTTTGGCAAGTTACTTAATCTCTCTGAGCCTCAATTGTGTTTAATGTGTGTGTGTGTGTATATTTTGATCTGTGAAAGCAGGATAAGTAATCCCCTCTTGAATTGTTAGGACTAAGTAAGATAATATTTAAAGTGATCAGGGAGTGCCTGGGTGGCACAGTCAGTTAAGCATCTGACTCTTGGTTTTGGCTCAGGTTGTGATTTTGGGGTCGTGAGATTGAACCCTGCATCGGGCTTCATGCTCAGCAGAGAGTCTGCTTGGGACTCTTTCTCCCTCTCCCTCTGCCTCTCCCCCTTGACCCCCTCTCATGCATGCACGTGTGCTCTTTAAAAATAAATCTTTTTTTTTTAAGATTTTATTCATTTGACACAGAGAGAGAGAGAGCACGTACAAGCAGGGGAAGCGGCTGGCAGAGGGAGTGGGAGAAGCAGGCTCCCCACTAAGCAGGGAGCCCAGTGTGAGGCTCAATCCCAGGACCCTGGGATCATGACCTGAGCCGAAGGTAGATGCTTAACCAACTGAGCCACCCAGGTGCCCTAAAATAAATAAATCTTTAAAAAAATAAATAAATAAGGTGATCGGTGTACTAGCCAATACAGAGGAGGCATAAAGTGAATATCAATTCCTGTTACAGAGATGAGATAAAGATGCCATGTACCCAGAGAGTCCCCTTAGGCAGATCTTTCACAGGCAACATGACTTTGCACAAGTCCTCTCAATTTAGGCTCTGGGGCCTTAGCTTTTTAGCTTCAGAAATTCAAGGTTTGTCAGAGCACCTAGAATACATCAAATTCAAGAGACTGACTCACTAAATTTTAAGAGACCTGTATATGAGCCAGAATGTTTATTTGCATTGAGGGCTATTCCTTCCTGTTATTTGGAATTTTCATTTTTCCTAACCAGAGCACATCTTGCTGATATCAGTAGGGACAAATTAGTAAATGGATAGTGGTTTGAAGAGACTTAGGATCTGAATAAATGGAAGTGGTTAGTCTCATTTTATGAGCATTTACTTATTAAGATGAAATATCCCTTCTTTATGAAAACTAGGTGAAAGAGCACTTCTCCATAACAGAACGTATTTTTCTGAATAAATGTGACATTTATATTCATCAGACTCAGAGTCTCTTTCTCCTTAACAGCCTAGGGTCTGATGAACACGTATAGTTATCTGGCTTTTGCTGCCTTGGATTCCATGCTGACCCTTCCCCTTCCGATTACAGTCAGCACCTAATGCTGTTGATGAGATTTAAGCTTCTCACTGAACAATTCCATGCCTCTTATGTGGCTTTGACATTATACCCAGATCTCCAAGTTCAGCTTATTCTTAAAACACAGAAGGCATGTATTTTTTGAAATTTTGGGAGGTTCTTTTTACAGATACTTACCTCATTCCACCTCATGCATTATGTGTAAATTTTCCTGCTAAGTTTCCATTTAGAAGGGTCCTGGTGGGAAAGGGGTGGGACAGTGCCCTGTAGTGGAAAATATTGGTGCATTGTTCGTTTCCAGCAGTTACTCACTTAGTTGATGTTTCAGTGCTGCTGTGTGAAGACGTGTAAGGATCATCCACTCGGTCTGTTAAGTAAGCAGACGCATGCCTTGAGTTGAGAATTGTATCAGTTAACCTGTAAGGTACCTTTCAACTATTTTATTTCCTGATTCTAAAACCTTTTCTTGGGGTGCCTGGGTGGTTCAGTGGGTTAAAGCCTCTGCCTTTGGCTCAGGTCATGGTCTCAGGGTCCTGGGATCGAGGCCCGGCATTGGGCTCTCTGCTTGGCGGGGAGCCTGCTTCCCCCTCTCTCTCTGCCTGCCTCTCTGTCTACTTGTGATCTCTCTCTCTCTCTGTCAAATAAATAAATAAATGAATAAAATCTTAAAAAAAAAAATAAAACCTTTTCTCTCCTTGTTGGATTTCTTGGCTCTAGTATTTAGATCCATTGTCTTTTCTCACACTGTTATCTTTTATATGTATTTAGAATCTCACATGTTTAGTGAGTTTATCTTTTATTTTATTAGCTATGTTAATATGTCCTTGCTTGCCATTCTGTAGTGTTGTCTTCTAAAAAAAAATCCTGAGAAAACCTTACTGACATGAATAGTGTCCCTTTGAGAATAAATTGTAATCATTCTTTGAATCCTGCTTGTAATTTGTATCATTTTTTCATTTAGGGAGTTAATTTTTTTTCAAAGTTGTTACCATTTTCATATGTATGAAAAGCTTTTTAATGGCCCAGATTTAATTCACATATTTTTATGTAATTCTCTTCACACTTATTAATGAAAATCTTCCTTTTAAAGCAATGATTTTATTGGTATTTAATGAAATTTGAGCAAGGGATGTATGTCACTTTTTGTCATGCATTCCACTGTCTTGCCAAAACTTCTTCCAATTATTTTTTTTACTATTATTTGCCTAGTAATACAGAGAATCCTGTTATTATTTTAATCAGCTTGTTATGAAATCCATAAATTAAGTCAGCATTGGCCAGTGTCAGATCCCATGTTCTTTTTTTTTTTTTTTTTTAAGATTTTATTTATTTATTTGACAGCACAAGCAGGGGGAGCAGCGGGTAGAGGGAGAAGTAGGCTCCACACTGAGCTGAGCAGGGAGCCCAATTTGGGGCTTAATCCCAGGACCCCAGAATCATGACTTGAGCTGAAGGCAGACACAACCAATTAAAGGGGCCAGGCGCCCCTCAGATCCCATGTTCTTAACCACTCTTTGTATACCTGCCGAGAAAAAGGACAGGGATAAAGCAGCCATAGATTTCTTACGTGAAGACATGTTCTTAGACCACTCTTTAGTCAGGAAATTGCTAGTTGGAGCTCTCTCTAATAAACACCTTCCCTTAACCCCAGGACACTTAGGGGTACAACCATGAAGTGCTTTCAATGGGTGGAGTTAACGGAGGGCTCAATAGACATTCTTCTCTGACTATCTCTATTTAAACTCCCCATCCCTCCTTTTAATCCTTTACTACTAAATGCTGGTCACTTCCTAGCTCCTTAGTACACACCCTTCCCTCGCAGTACCTGCAGAAGGCAGCCTTTAAGATACAAGGCCCCAGCGATCCTTGCCTCCTGAAACTCATACCTCGTTGACTCACTGTTTTAAAGACTAGAATACAACAGGAGCGCCTGAGTTGCTCACTTGGTTGAGACTCTTGATTTCATCTCAGGTCTTGATCTCAGGGTCATGAGTTCAATCCCTGCATTGGGCTCCACGTTGGGTATGGAGAAATTAAAAAAAAAAAAAAAACGAAGACAAGAATACAGTAGAAGTAACGAGATGTCAGTTTTGAGGTCGGGTTATGAAAAGACCGTGGCTTCCATCTTGAATGCTCTCTTTTACTTTATCTTGGCTCATTCACTCTAGGGGAAGGCAGCTGCCACGAGACAGCACTACAGAGATGCGTGAGTGGCCTTAGAAGCAGATCGGCTGGAGCCGGCCACAGACCTGTGAATGAGCTTGACAGCAGCTCCTTTGCCAAGTTGAACTTTGAGATGACTGCAGCTGATTACAGCAGCAGCCCCTTGAAAAACCCTGAGCCAGAACTACCTGGCTAAGCCTTCCCTGATTACTGAACCCAGACGAGGTGAGGTAATCAGTGTTTGAGGTTTTTCAGCTGTTAAGTTTTGGGGTGGTTTGTTGCACAGCAATAACTAACACATTGCCCGCGGCTCCTCTTTCCTGCTGTGCTTCTACTGAAACTAATCTTTTAAGTCCTTGCTTTTTCTTCAGAACCTAGTCTAGGCCCATATAGGATGATTTTCATCTGGAATTCAGCAAAGGCAAACTTATTAACCTCTCTGGACTCCCATTTCCTCCACATTTTTGTGAGATTGGTTGGGCCAGGTGATTTCCAGATCTTTTTCAGCCCTAAAGTTCTGTGCTTTTGGATTTCCCCAGGCGCTGTCTCCAGTTTCATCAAAAGAATGAATATAAGAAATAACCGTTGGAAGCAACCAAACTTTATTAACGCTGGGTATCTTGCGTTCCATGTTGACTTGCAACAGACACATTAGGCTTATGGTGATGAGCCAGAAATAGCAGAACTGCATCTGTCTTGGTGACTCTTCAAAAATCTCTCATCAAAACCATCAACTTCTAGGAGCACCTGGGTGGCTCACTCAGGCGTCTGACTTGATCTCAGCTCAGGTCTTGATTCAGGGTCATTGGGCTCCACACTGGGCATGGAGCCTATTTAAAAAACAAACAAAAGCCATCAACTTACTAGAATTTCCCGCTTTTATTCTCATTCTTAATTGTCACTTACTCTGGTCATACTAACCTCAGCCAGTTAGGGTAGCCCCAGGAAAATGAGAGGTAGAAGCATTATAGGGAGGAGCCCAGAGAAGTCCAGACTGACGACAGCAGAAAAGTCCGTATGTGAAATGGCTGATTTCTCAATCCAAGATTTGTAGAAACTGATGTTTGTATATATTCCAGGCTCATTGGTTCGGATGCAGTTTGATTCCCAGCTGACCACTCCTGCCAGGACCCAGAAGTCCTGCACTCTACACGTCAGGGGGTCACCTCTACTACCCTGGGGAGAGAAGAAAGATGACTAGGCCATGCACAGGGTAGATGTGTGAAGTCAAGAACTGTGGAGTTAGGGCCTGTCCAGGCACCGCTGGTGAAGATAGGATAAACACATGGGAAAGGAGAGGATTCTAGAAGGTGCCTACAGGATAGATTCTTACTATACACTGATCCATCTGCCCCACTGGGAGCTTGGAGCAGATCATGGCTTCACTGAAGATGGGCTTGATTCCATGCAAGTTTGCTTTCTGGTAGTAGTCACTGCATGTCTGGAGATCAATAAGGGGCACTTCTAGCTCCTTCAGTATATAAGCTGTCTTCATATCTGTGAGATCAAAAAGAATCAGAGCTGTCCTAAAAAATTAGGAAGCAACTTTCAGCTAGGTATACAGATTTCATGCCTCTGGTTTTCAGGGATTTCAGCTCTGCTTTTAAATATTCTGCCTCCATATCAGATGGCATTCTGCTTTCCAGTTCGGGGAAATAGCCTAAGGCCTGAATTCCCTGGGTCTTTTCAGGGCAGAAGGCATTTGCTCCCACTCAGATGCCGCAAATAACAGAAAATCTTGTGACTCAGGAAAACCCAAAACAATGAATGACGCAGAATTAACCTCATTTGGCCTTGGACTATATCGTTATATTCCATAGAATATGAAGAGGTAGATCTAACATACTCTGAAGGATGAAGACTGTTGATACAGGCATGAAGCTCTACTCTCCTCTTCTGACTTGAGACTTGCTGAGCAGCCTTACTTTTTTGAATACACCTTCCTGCCCGCTTCCCCTCTCCATCTAACCACACACGCTACCCAGGTGTAGAGGGAGAGCTCTATTACATCTAGAATGAGAGCTACCTTCTCTCTAAGCTCATTGTCATGTCCTTCTCACTTTTAAGGTCTTAGCACTATTGTTAAACAAGAGCAAAGGCAGATATGAATAAGCAAGAGAGATTGCAGCGGAAGTATGAAAGCAAAGGGGAGGGAACAGGGTCAAGGAGAATTTAAAGTCTGCGGCATGTCTGATTAATTGCCGATTATTTGGTGCAGTATATCCGGAGCTAAGGCTGGGATAGGGAGCAGGGGGAGAGAATGTCAGCTGAGGAAAGAGAGCTCAGAAGATCTACTTATCCTCACGTTGGTGCATTCCAGAACGGCTCCATCCCGTCACCCAGCAGGAGGTTGAGTTCTTGAGCTGGACTGCAGATGAGGGGAGGCAGATGGGCAGGACCACAGGGGTAAAAGAAACCGGGTAGGCCAGTTTTGCCACAGCAATGGTACTAGTTGTGTTTCCCTGGAAGTGAGGGTAGGGGATAATCCTCGACACAGGGATTATCGTCATTTTGGAGTCTGGGCGACCAGAGACCTGAAGTGACCCCACCAACACATTGTATTTTCTGGTGTCCTTAGACCTGAGAAGAGAAGCAGAGTGGGGGGACCATGAGTTAATTGTGACTCTGTCACGGGGTGTCACAGCAGAGCCCCAGAGTTCTGGAGGTTGCATTTTTCCTCTGACTCTTTGTAAGCATTTGTTCCTTCACTAAGTATTAAGCATTTTCTGAGAGTACAAATGACGCTTAGCCATGATTTGGCCCTCACAGGGCTGGTGGATTGTGTGCGTGCACCGGGAAGGTATGTGAGTGAGAGGGGAGCGAGGAAGGAAGGGAAAGACTGGCAGAGCGGCAGGCAATATAACAAGCACAACGTTTTATTTGTTTATTTTTAAAGATTTTATTTATTTATTTGACAGAGAGAGAGAGATCACAAGTAGGCAGAGAGGCAGGCAGAGAGAGAGGGGGAAGCAGGCTCCCTGCTGAGCAGAGAGCCCAATGTGGGGCTTGATCCCAGGACCCTGAGACCATGACCTGAGCTAAAGGCAGAGGCTTTAACCCACTGAGCCACCCAGGTGCCCCAAGTACAGCATTTTAAACTGTGATTAATACTATGAAGAAAACAGGATTTTAAGTTAGAGAGTAAAGGATAGGGGAAGAGTCTTTGGATTGGGAAATCAGGAAAGGTCTCATTGAAGAGATAAGTTCTCAACAGGGTCCCAAAAGATACGAGTCAGCCATGAAAAGAGCTATCAGGAAAGGCATTTGAGACAGAGGGAATAGACTATGCAAAGGTCTGGAGAGTGAGGAAGAACTTGGCAGTTTCTAGGAATTGAAGTAAACCTGGAGTAGAATGAGATGAGGTTGGAAAATGAGCAGCTATTTGGTGATCTACAGTTTGTAGGCCACAATGAGGCATCTGGTTTTTATTCTAAGTTGCCTAGGCAGCCACTGAAGGATTTGAAGGAGGAAGTGACATGATCTTGCCTCTGACTTTTTGAAAAATCACTTTGTTATGTATATGAATCAAGTGGCAAAACCTGTTTATACTACTGCAGCGGTCTGGGCACAGCTATGCTTGAGTCAGAGTACATTTTGGAAGTAAAACTGGCCGAATTGGCATTTGGAGGGTACGGGAGAGTGGGCTCCATATTTCTGAGTATGGCTTGAGCAACTGGTTATGTTGTTGAATGAGATTGGAAAGATAGAAGTTGGTGTGGGGATGATGGTAGTAGTGAAATTGTGGCTCTGTTCTGATCTGTGTGATCTCAAAGCTCTGTTGACCTTTGAGGTACCAGTGAGACTTCCAGATGGAAATGTAGCAGAACTAGAGTTTGGGGCTAGTGATGTAAATGTGGCTGTTACCAGCAAATATATAACATTTTAAACCATAGGAGAGGATGAAGTCACCTGGGGAAAGTAAAGAGGGCTCAAGAGTGTGCATGCAGAGTGGTGTGAACATATGGCATGCTGGATGGGGAGGATCCCTCCCCCGGGGTGTATCTCCTTGGCAGAACAGGGGATAACTTGTTTTTAGGCGTTCATTTCAGTCAAGGTGATTGTCAAATACGAAGATGCCTGAAATTTAAGAGTAGTCGCATTGACCGGAGACCTAGGGCAGGAAACACTTGGACCCACTGCTAAGGCACAGGGCACTATATCGGGCAGTGCAAGGCAAACTCCTGTCTGACTATAGCCCAGGACCTCCAGTCACCCGCGTTCCCTGACGGGTCTCCCCGAAGCAAGGCCCGCACTCACCGGAAGCAGCTCGCCACCGTCAGCACCCACTGCTTTGAGATGAGGGTGGCTGCGCAGATGTGAAGCAAGCCCTGGCGGATGCTGACCTGCCAGGGCCACTGGCCCACGTTGGCCTCCCTGCCCGAGGCAATGCCAGATGAGACGGCGGGCCGCCCGCAGACTGCCGGCACAGAGAAAGGCATGAGGGATCTGCCCAGAGACCTGCCTCTCTGCCCCACCCCTCTGCGCTCCTTTCCCAGACTGGTGTCCTCTCTTCAGCTTGGCACAAATGCCGTCACCTGGTCCACCCAGTCCTGCCGCCCTGGCTAGGCCCTCTTACTTAACTTCAGCAGATTCTCTGGTTCCTCCTCACTGGCGCCTAGGGAGAGAAAAGGGGGTATGTGGGAGACACCCAGGATGAATTCTTGTGGCCATAGGAGGCCCACAGCCCATGCCCTGGGCAGTTTCTCCTGGGCTGAGCCCCTCCCCCCGCCTAGGCCTCTCCTCACCCCAGGAACACACCTGAAATCCCCAGCAGAAGGGGCAGCAAGAAGATACAACCAGCTGGACCCATGCCTTTTTTCCTCAGAATCAGCACTTTCTTCTTTCTGGACTCAGGCTCCCAGGGAGAGCCTGGCTGGGGAGCAGCTGGAGAAGGGGGGGGCAGGACCAGCTTTTCCTAGATGGATTTGTCTGCTTCACCCCCTCCTCTCCTTTAGTTTCCACAGCAGCCAGGCACTGAAGGGACTAGACTTCGATGAAAGTACAGCTTCAGGACCCAGGGGGGAGAAGCTGGGGCCTGAGGCGCCCCCTGCTGTGCAGGAGCGCAGGGTGCCTGGGGTTCTGCCAATAGGAAGAGGGGCAGGTTGGGGGTGGGCCCTGGAAGGAGCAGGGCTCAGTCAGTGGAGTGCTCCCTGTGTGGGGCAAGGCCAGGCTCACAGTCCTCCCTCTTCCGGCCTGCCACATCTCAGGGACTTGGCCCTATTTGCTCTCATGTAATTACCCTCTGGCCAAAGGTGAATCAGCCTGGGGCGTGGATCCCGAAGGGCTGCGCCCTAAGCCCTTGGCCTCTTGACCAGTTAGAGAGTTGACAAGAGAAAGTAAAGACAAGGAAATAAGCCAGTCAATTAGTTGACCGGTATTTTCTGCTTTGTCTCTTTTCCCTTTTTGTGTCAGTCTCTACCTGTTGTAATTTGTCCTTGGCCTTCCTAAGTCAACAAATATTTATTAGATCTTTATCATGTACAAGGCATTGTGCTAAATGTGGCAGAATCTATAAAAAAGCATGAATTATGGGGGCTGCCTGCCTTCAAGGTGTTGGCAATCTAGTTGGCAAGAAGTGGAATAAGGAAATAACTCAGCAGGTTTTTTTTTTTTTTAAATAATTGATCTCCTATTCATTAAAAAAAAGGGAGCAGGGGGCTCTGAAATCTGAATGAACTTGGATGCAGCACATAACCCAAGTGCTGAGCAAATGTTGGTTGCTATTTTTAAAACCATGGTGAGGATGATGAGGATGACAATGACACAGTTATTTAGACTCTTTAATTCCAGAGCTGGTGCTTGGCACAGGAGGGCAGTGTGGGTACAATAGAAATGAGTGGAATTAGAAGACCTACAGAGATCGGGGGTGGGGGAAATTTTACTTCTAAAAATCAAGAATGGGATTATTAAAATTGAGAATTAATTTAATTTGAAACTTTCTAGAGACCAAAGGAAAAAGGATGAGCTATATTGTTCACATCATCTGAAGCATACTAATGAGCATAATCAGACTTTATAGTTAGGAGGTGACTTTCTCCGCCTTGGCAATAAATTCAGTGAGTGTTAAAATATTATAAAAAGTGCAGGGGTTAATATAACAAGAAGTTTTCTAGAGGACTGAGAAACACACCTTGGTTTTCATATTCCCTTAATACATGCTAATGCCATCATTCTGAATCACGATTAAGCCATTTCTGTGAAAAACTAAACTAACTTAAACGAAGTATTTATATTTCTTGTTATGTAACTTGAAAGAAAAGTAGAATTTAGAGAAGATGCCTCTTTCCTCTTTCAAGTACCAGTTTTTCCAGCTGTGCTTTGTGGTGAGGTCTATATTTTCTAGATGCCCTTCAGACTGTCTTGACATTTTTTTGACATTTTATTTTCTTGGCTAAGGAACTTGGCTTTTATTTCTGCCTCTATGAGAGCCGATCTCAGCTGTGTTTGGTTGTGGGCTGCAGGAAGGCAGGTAAGGAGGACAATTGCAGAACCAAATAAAAGTACCGAAGATCTCAACACATGAAGTCTCATCTCCCCTATTTAGAAGGGAATGAATAAGGCGTGCCCCTCGCTCACCCCAGACAGAAGCCCCAGATACCCTAACTCCCTGGACAGCAGGGGGCACCTCAGGCCTCAACTCCCCCTGGGTCCTGCAGCCATACTTCCTAAGTCTGGTCCTTCAGTGTCTGGACCTGGGTGAAACGGATAGAAAACAAAAATTATTTTAGCCATAATGCCCAGAAGTTAGATACTAGTTTTAGGATACTAATGTGTATAATTAATAATGCAGACAAATTACAACTGGAGAGAGAGAGAAGGGGGCAGGTCAGTTTAAAGTCTTTGTTTATAATTCAGGTGGTCCTTCAAGTTCACAGAGAACAAACTTTTGTCTAGCAATGTTACATTGATTTCTCAATATTTTAGCATGTGATCAGTTACAGGAGCTTGGCAGTATTTTACATTTGCATAACATTTTCCTCCACAGGATGATTGTGAGGGTTTTCATTTTTGTTTTATAGATGAGGTTGAGTGATTTAACTAGTTGCATTACTGTACCCTAGCAAAACTGGGACTGGCTTTTATGTCCTAGTCTACAATAGTAGTCCCCCTCCTTATCCCTGGGGGATGTATTCTGAGACCCCCAGTGGAGGCCTGAAACCATAGATAATACCAAACCCTCTATGTTCTGTTTTTCCTGTATGCACATTCCTAGGATAAAGTTTAATTTATAAGTTAGGCACAGTACCTAATGTGTACTGTGCCTAATACCCACAATTAACCCACAATACCTAATAATAAATAGACCAATTATGATACTGTGCTCTAATAAAAGTTATGTGACTGTGACCTCTGTCTCTCAAAATATCTTACTGTACTGTACCCACCTTCTTGTGATGCCATGAGATGATGAAATGCCTGTGTGATTAGGTAAAGTGAGGTGAGTGATGTAGCCATTGTGACCTAGTGGATTAGACTAGTACAGACCTTCTGATGACATCTGCTGCTTCTGGACCACGGTGGACCAGGGGTGACTGAAACTGTGGAAAGCGAAACTGTGGCTAAGGAGCCGGGGGTGGGGTGGGGGTTTACTGTAATCAGAGTCAAATCCAGATCTCCTAACTCCTTGTCTAGTAATCTTTTCCTCCATGCTACAGCAGCCTCCCAAGTCCAGGAGACATCATTTATTTATTCAGTAATCATTTTTTCATTGTCCATGCCAGACACTGCTCTAGAATAGGAGGAGTGACAACATAGAAAAAGCCTCTGTCCTCATGGAGGTCATACTCTAGTTTTAGATGACGACAAGTGCTTTGGGGAGAAAAATAGAACAGGAGAGGGGTGCTGTGGTGGGGCTGTGGTGACTTTTAAGTATGGTGGTCAGGAAAGACATCACTGAGGTAATTTCTGAGCAGGTGTTGGAGGAAAGAGAGGCATTGAGCCAGTGGTTACCTGAGGGAAGAGGGATTGAAGCACGAATGATAGCAGCACAAAGTCCCTGAGGCAGGGGTGTATCTGGGCATTTGAGAAACACTAAAGCTAGGACAGAGTGCGTAAGGAGTGCCAGCAATAGGAAATGAGGTCAGACAGGGAGTGAGCCAGACCATGTAGGTCCTCATAGACTACTGTGACGACTTTGGCTTTTATTCTTGGTAGAATGGGAAGATTTTGGTCTCATTTAAAGTTTTAAATGGATCACAGTGACTACTAGGTTGAGAATGGTCAGGGGTAGAAGCAGGGAAACCAGGTAGAGAACTGTTGCAATAATTTGGGCGGGAGGCAATGATGACTTTGGACGGGAGCTGTGAGGGCAAAAGTGGTAAAAAGTGATAGATTCTGGGGGCGCCTGGGTGGCTCAATCAGTTACACGTCTGCCTTCAGCTCAGATCATGATCAAGCCCCACAAAGAAGTGGTAGATTTTGGTTGCATTTTGAAGGTAGACCTAATGAGACTTGCTGATAAATTGGATGTGGGTATGAGAGAAAGAGAGGAGTCCATAAGGACCCAGATATTTTTGGCCTGGGCCCCTGGAACTATGGAATAACCACTTACTACGATGGAGCACACTGTAAGAGGAGCAGGTTTTTAGGGGGTAGATAGGAAATTCACTTATGGGCATGTTAAATTTAAGATGCTTGAAGATGTCCAACTGGAAATGTCTAATAGGCTATTGAATATATGAATGTGGACTCAGGAGATTACCACAAACCGAAGGGCTAGATCAGGGTGTCACCAGCAGGTCAAAGTATTTCAAGCCTTAGAATGAAATAAGGTCACCGAGGGAATGTGTAGAAATGGAGCCCACTATGAGTTTTAAGGATTGACCACACCAAAGTTTAGATGAGATAAACAGGAACCAATAAGAGACTTGAGAGGATAGCAGGAGTTAGGCAGAGAACTGATAGTAGTTTCTGGACGGCTAGTGAAGAAAGTGTTTCAGGGAGGAGGAAGTGATTGACTGCCAAGTGCTGCAGACAATGAAGAACTGACCATTGGATTTAGCCTCATAGATGGACTCTGTTGAAGGAGGTTATCAAGTGGACATGACTGTCGGTTGACCCATCAGCTGCACCTGGGCATTCAGAGGCTCCGTACCCCCTCCTCTGTTCTTGGAATGTGGGTTCTGTTTGCCTTTCATACTCCTAGAGGCTTTCCAAAGACATACCCTTGAGATAGTGATGTGATGTTGAGACCATCCAGACAATATATGTGACTAGCCCAGTTAAGACCTCTATGTAGTTTTAAGATTTGGCATGTGAGGATAGAGATCTAGTTGTCTTGGTGGCTGCCCAAGACAAGCCTCATGTAAATTCCCTTCCATATCAAACTTGCCACCTACCAGTCTGGAGTGGCCTGCTTCTTTCTTTGGTCTCTCCCTACCCTCTGTTCCAAATTACACCTGGGAAGCTCCCAGGGTGTTTGCAAACCAACAGATTCGAGAGAGAAGGGAAAGAATTGGAGACAGCAAATACGACAATTTTTTTTTTTAAGTTGTTTTACTGTTAAGAGAAATTGAGAAACTGAGACGCCTGGGTGGCTCAGTCATTAATCGTCTGCTTTCAGCTCAGGTCATGATCCCAGGGTCCTGGGATCGAGTCCTGCATTGGGCTTCCTGCTCAGCGGGGAGCCTGCTTCTCCCTCTGTCTGCTTCTCCCCCTGCTTGTGTGTGCTCTCTCTCTCTCTCTCTGACAAAGAATATCTTTGGGGAAAAAAAGAGGGGGAAAAAAGAGAGAAATTGAGAAACAGCTGGCAGAAGAGCCTGGGTGGTGCAGTGTTTTGTTCTTGTTGTAAGATGGGAGAAATTATTTCATGTTTGTGTGCTGATGGAATTATCTAGAAGAGGGAGCAATTGATGCAGGAGAGAAAGCAGGAGAATCGCTGCAGTGTCCTTGAGCAGACAGGAGGGGACTGAACCTAACGCGTCAGCGGGGGCGTGAGAATGCTTAGATTGGAGCACAGACAGGTCTTTCGTACAACAGGAAGAAAAGTAAGTATGTGAATACAGATGCCGGTTGGTAGGAGATGTGGTGGTAGAAGTTCTCTGCTGATGGTTTCCATTTCCTCAGTGGAAGAGAAATCATCTGTGGAGAGTGAGGACGGGAGGGGACGTATTGAGGACTTAAGAAGAAGGAGTGACTAGTCATGCATGAGTGTGGAAGATGAATGGGTCAAGAAATAATAGTGTGACTGCTGGACAGCAGAAAGCGTCCAATGAAATTTGAAGTGAAATTGGCAGACTTACGTTGTTCACCGGCAGCGTTCAGCAACATGGGCGGAGGCATCGAGAGGGCAGAGTGGTGGTGGTAGTACCCAGGCCGAGCTTCTCTGAAGTGGGTACGATGAGGGGGGCCAGCAAGGGAGTGATTATACTGAGAAATCATGAACTTAAGTTGGAAAGGAGGGAAGTAAGGAATGAGGGGACTGTAGAGAGGAAAGCAAGGCAAAAATCAGTGGATTATAAATCCATTGAAATGGCTTTCTTCCTCTCAGGAGTGCAGGAAAGATAGTTAAGTGTGCTGGGAAAGTGAGATGCTTGATTGAGGTCGAGGTCACAGAGAAGGCGCAGTTATTGGTGATAACAAGACCAGGGAAGATCACGGAGGTAGCATCTGAAGTCAGGGGATAGATCATTTAGCCCTGATGGTAAAGGACAGTGGGAGAGGCCCTGGATGTCAGGGAGACTTGTCAGGAGCACAGGGAAGCCTGTGGCTCTCTTTCTTTCACTTTTCTCTGAGTCTTTCAGAGTACGGATCTGAACACCGTGACCCCAGGTTGAAGGGCCACTGAAACTTGAGGCTGGGATGCATCCCTCAGTCGCCCTCTTTGTTGACTGAGCCTCACCTGGCTCAACAAACCTCTGTTTTCTTCGGCCACAGTTTTCCATTTGGTTCACAAAACCATCATGGGAGACTTTGCATTAGGTCTAGTGCACCTGTGACCGCAGCAGAATGCCCGTTTTCTCCAGGCTGGCAGATGGAAAGAAATCTAGAAGTACCAGTTATTATAAAACACTACTAAGTCTGGCTCCCTTTTCTGCTGCTCCCTTTTCTGCTAGGTATAATATATAGTTGTTTTTTCTTTATAATTATTGAAAAAATTGAAATAGGTGAGGATATGGAGTAAAATAGAAAGTTTCCCTCCTCACTCTCTTTACTTCTAGCACTTTTGGGTTGTTTTTTGAGCATCATTCCAGATGTCGTTCCTTCTTTTTCTGCCTATGCATGTATATTTGTGTGGGTTGTGTATATGCATATCTGTGTGTGTGTATGTGTGAATAAATCACAGAAAAATGGAAGTATTCTACATGTGGCTTACCTTTCTCCCTCGAGTCCTTCCATACCAGCATATACTGAGCTGAAGACTTTTCTTTAGCTCAGCTGCATAACATTACACAACACAGACGTGTAGCATAGCTTTAAAATCATGCCCACTGATGGAAACTTATTTTTTACTATTATAAATTGTGCTGTAGAATATGCTAAGGAATATCTATATTCTTGTGTACCTCTGCACTTGCTTTGATGTGAATTGCTCTTACATGAAATTACTAAAGAAAATACCTAGTGTTTTAAGTCTGATCTCTGTTGACAAATTGTCTTTCGTAAAGATGGTACCGAGTTATAGTGATTGAGAGTATCCCTTTTCCTACCTCCTCATTCATACTCATTGTTGATTTCTTCAACTCCTCCACAGTAGCTCATCTGATAGGACTATTAGGAGAAAACATTTTCACCAAACAATACTCTACTAATTGGGGAGTTGTAACTGAAATTGGGGAATAAGAAAAATAAGAAGATATTTCATTCTTATTCCTTATGTAGGGGATGGAATATTAATACTTCTCCAAATTCTAAGATTGAGCTTAAACAGAGAGGGCCTTAACTGAATCTTTAAGGAGGAAAGTGATCAGAGGCAAGGCTGTAGTGTAATGGAAGCCATCATAATAAAAGAGAAGATTTGATTTCTGTTTTGTCTTTAAAAATGTTGTTTTCAAATCTTTTTTTACACAAGTTTATAAAGATTTTGCATTCTCAGGTAAATGCTTATAAATCATTGATTCCAGATTTTATCTGAGTTTAATTCTGAGTTTGTGGTGACTAAATTGGAAAGGAATTTTATATGAAGTTTTATTTATTCTACTTGATTATGTTTTCAAATCTTAAAGTTTTAGCCTTTTTTGGAAGGAGAAAATTCTAATGGTTCATATTTAAGATGTAACAGTATAGATTTAGTACTGCTTTTTCATTTTTTCTCATGCTTATTCTCAAAGAATTTTATATTTATGATCTCCCACCAGTTTAAAGACATTTATTATTGATGCCTTCATAACTGGTGATTTTTTCAGAGAAACATTTGAAAACAAGTTTTAGGTATGAAACTAGAAGAGTTAAGTAAAATTATTTTTCTTTTATTTAACCAAGAAAATATTTTTAAATGTTATGGATATAATGAGTATATACCTAAGACAAAGTATACGTGCAGACTCTGAAAATATGCGTGAGTGTATGTTTCGGATAACTTTATTGTGAATTCGTACTTGTCAGCACAATAATTACATACCCCTGAGTGCTTTATAGTTGGGCTTTCATGTAAGTACACATCTGTTTAAAACTCGAAACAATCTTGTAATACCCACTTAACTCTTTTTGGGGCTCACTTTATGTCTTTGACTAGAAGATGATAGAAAAGTAACAGATGGCCAACAAGGATATTAAATTGACAGGGAAACAACTTAATGTAGTTACTTTAGTTCCTGAGTTAAAGATATATATCACAGGATAAATTCACTTTAAGAAAGTCCTCGGACTATGTTTCCCCTGAAGTCTTTTGCTTGTGACTTGTCTTTTTTGTTGTCCTCATTGTTTGTTTTGTTTTTGTAAGCCCTGGTGGTGGGTAGAGTGGGGAGAAAAAGGGAAGAAGAAGAAGATGGATTTGAAGTTGTTTCTAGTTTGTAGTTCCAAAGTCAGTGCTATTTCTGCTTCTCTAAGAGTTTGTTTTCTGTTGACCTTTATCACTGCAAAAAATTCTCAGTGCTCAAAGCAGTTTTTTCTAATCTTCGATCTAAATATGCTACTGACTGGATTATGCATGTTTGAACATGTAGAAAGATTTTCTTGTTAAATTAAGTTTAACCTTATACTTGATGTTCCCTATTATATGGGGAGAACTTCGAAGCAAAGATCAGAAATCAAATGACACTAATGCTTCCTAATGAGAGAAATCTCTATTCAGTGCTACTTAAAACTATATTGGCTGGACGTCTAGTCAGCTGGGCTTAATTCTCAGCACTCAGGTCCTGAACATTATGAAAAAAACACTGTGTCCAATTCAGAGATAGCTAGAATTTTTCATACTTTCATTAGGAAAAATTAAAAAATGAGAGTAAGAAAAATCATTTAAAACTCTCTTACAGTTAGAAAATACCAAGTAAAGAAACATGGCAGTTTCTGATATGTCTGGAGGCAGGATGATTATTGTGATCATACTTTATTATTTGCTTCCTATTATTTGGCTGCCATTGGGGCATTTAAGAATACATGTTTATGGAAGTCCCAGTACTGAACATAAGGAAATAAGAACAATCATACTGTCTTTTTTCCCCATAAATACCAAGTAACTTTAATGAGCTATAAGAAAATGATACCACTTTTACATAGCACTACATTAATTTCTTAGAAGTAAGTAATTTAATATAATATAATCACATTATATGCAATATATCCAAGATTTGGCTCTGTTTCATTAAATCCATATAAAACGAATGTATCTGTTCGTATATGCATCAAGGTTATAGAGTTGTACAATTAAAACAGGTTAGAAGGGCTGGAGATAGCAGCAGGGATTGATTCCAAATGGGCATAAGGCATCTTTTCAGGTTGATGGTAACGTTCTAAAATGACTGATGATTGCACAAATCTGCAATCTGCAAATTTACTAAAAGTCGTTGAATTGTACAATGCAAACAGGCAAATTTTATGGCATGTAAATAATATTTCAATAAAGCTATTGATTTAAAAAAAAATGAAATGGAAAATATGTGACCATAGCTGACCTCAGAAGACATAGAAAATCTAAAAGAACAGTTATTACTGATGGAACAGAGAAAGTTGTTAACGAGCTACCCTCCTTTTTCTCTCCTTCAAATTTACAAAGAAATACAGCCACACCTTTAAGAAACAGATGATCCCAGTACTATTTTCAACTGCTTCAGAACGCAGAAAATGAAGGAAAATTTCCGAATATCTTTTTATGAAGGGAAAATAGCATTGATATTGAAACAAGGAAAAGATATGTATCCTAAAAGAAAACCAGAGATTGGTTTTGGGGGTGAATATTGAAGCAAAAATCTTTGGAAGAAAACTTGTAATTCAGTATCACCTTTGAAAAGTAACACACACAACAGCAATTTGGTGCTGACTAGTTTGGGCTCTGGAGCTGGATTGGTTTGGAATCCCAGTACCATCACTTCCTAGCTCTGTGACCTTAGCAAAGTAACTGAATTTCTTCCTTTTCCATTAGTAAATAAGAGAACTTCCTTCATAGAGTTCATGTGAAGGCCAAGTGAGTAAAGCATTTTAGAAAAGTTACTGGCAATAAATGTTGAATAGGATAATAACTACAGAGTTTATAAAAAATTATAAATGTGTCAACATTTGCTCATTTCTCTATTGACCATTTGGACTTGCTATTGTAAAGGATAGTGCAATTAAATACCTTCGTATCTAATGAAAATACCCATTTCCCTCACTTTTCTATTCCTGAAGCTAGATTTTTAGAACTAGAATTTTGGAGGAAAAGCTATAAACTTTAAAGTCCCAAGTAGCTCTCCAGAAAGATCATACCCATTCCCTCAGGTGGCAGGTATGAGGGTCTCTCTACACTACTCATACCAGTATTGAACATCATCATCAAAAAGAATATCTTAGGTAATTTGATAAGCCCAAAATAGAATGTAATTCACTTTGTAGACTTCAATTATTGAGAGCATAGAACAAAACTTTAATTCATAATGTTAACACAAAGCACCTGAGACTCTGAGAAATAAAATATTGTCAGTGTTCCTTCGATGAAGGAGTTGGAGTTTCGATGGAGTTGGGGTTTCCTTTTCACATTCGAATTTTATATGATGTTAGGATATTTGCCTTTTGTAACTTTGCTTAGAGCAACTTAGTCTGATGGAGAAATTTTCCTAAAAGTATCAGTTAAAAAAATAATCTACTGGGGCGCTGGGGTGGCTCAGTCAATTAGGAGTCATGATCTTGGCTTGGGCTCAGGTCATGATCTTGGCTTCATGAGCCCCGTGTCTGGGAGTCTGCTCAGTGAGGACTCTGCTTCTTCTTCTCTCTCTGCCCCCCACTTGTGCTTGCCCCCCTCAAATAAATAAGTGAAATATTTTTGAAAAAATAATCTACAATGCAAAACCTGTAATACAAAATCTACAATACAAAAACAATGCCACCAGGGAAAAACTGTTTGCAGCCCTTTTTTCCCTCTGTCTTTAAGGTGATTATAAAGTCCCATGTCTTTCCAGTCCTTCTCTTTATTGTTCCTTCTCCAGTTAAATTCATCCCAGTTTTTAAATTCTTTGGGAAGTGTGAATGGGTCAAGTCCCAGTGAAAGATTCATAAGCTAAATTGGGCCAATGCAAATCCATTCAGTTCAATTTAAATTTAGATGAATTCAGTTAGATCAAACCAGGAATTTTATGATCTTTTACAGGGAATGGGTATGTCTTCCTCAAGAACATCCAAAAGGGTTCTGGGTACAGTCACCACTAAAAGCTGGGAAGGTGGAAATAACACATCTGTGTCCTGAATTTGTCCTCCTATGAAGATTTGACACTGCTAAGGGAGGATTCCCTTTTCCTATATTAAAACACTCACCTGAAATCTTACCAAATAGCGATATCCCCTCACTTTTCCCCTAAAAAAACAAATTATAGTCTTGTTACACTACTTATTCAGGACTTGAGCAAATCAATATTAATATACTAATGAGTTTAAAGTCTAAATCAGAAAGGTCAGTAGTGATAAAACTGCTTAGCAATTTAATTATTATTATTTAAATATTTGAGAGAGAGAGGGCAGAGCGAGAGAGAATGAGAGCACGAGCATGGGAGGGAGGAAGAAGCAGACTCCTCACTGAGCAGGGAGCCCCCCCATGACCCTAAGATCATGACCCGAGCCGAAGGCAGATGCCCAACCGACTGAGCCACCCAGGTGCCCCACAATTAATTATTCTTATAAACATTTGGATTCTCTCCAGTAGAGATTGCTCCCATTTAACCTGTTTTGCTATGGCTGTGCTTTAGAGGCAGCCATACCTATTGACACTTGATTAACATTTCAGTTCAACATTGGAGACATTTTTTCTTTTCTTTTCTTCTCTTTTCTTAAATTTTTTTATTAACATATAATGTATTATTTGCCCCAGGGTACAGGTCTGTGAATCATCAGGCTTACACATTTCACAGCACTTACCATAGCGCATGCCCTCCCCAATGTCCATATCCCTATCCCCCCTACCTCCCAGCCACCCTTAGTTTGTTTTGCGAGTTTAGGAGTCTCTTATGTTTTGTCTCCTTCCCCATCTTATCTTGTTTCATTGGAGACATTTTTTCTATACAGATTAATTATTTTAAATTGGATGGCGAAATTGAGAGGCTACCATGGTTCCGATGTCCATTTGCATCTTATACTTCTCCAGAATATACATTTCCCTTGGCATGTCTATCTTATGGTCTCTGATTATAACATGATATTGTCAAGCCCTTTAAAAATAAGCGTTGGGTTTATGTTTAAATCTCATTTTTAATCCTCTTGGCTTTTTTTTTTTTTTAAGGTAATTCTGAGAAAAAGCCATTCCTGTGATCCTCAGATGTTGAAAGAAACAATGTAGAATCAGATAATTTTATAGCCTCCTCCTTTCCTGACTTTGTTGCAAATTCTGTTTTCCTTAGGCTAACTTGAATGTTGAGCTTTCCTTCTACATGCTGTCAAGGTTTTGACCCAATTTCTCTAAAATCTAAAGGTGTAGTTCCCCCAAACTTACATAGTAGCTTGTCTTTAAACTAAAGAAAACCTTTCAGCAGTTTTGTTTTTCAGAGATGTGAAAAGACTCTGTGGCATCCCGGGAAGATGGGTGTGTCTTGTTTGCTCCATACCCTTAAAGGTCAAATCAGCTTTTGTTTCCTAGTTGTTAAGTTCAGGAGCCAAAAGCTATTTCACTAACCCACAAAAATCACTTAGCCTCCCTACCAATCAGTGCCTGCTACTGCTCTGAAAGAGTATATGTAATACCTTGGAAATTCAGTTTCAAAATGAGTCCTGAAAAACCGTGGAGTTTTTCATTCCTCAAAGAGGACATATCTGGAGACGGACTCCTTGTTTGGTTCTTGCTCTAGCAAGGATCGGAAAATCTCGCTGTTTATGGTCTGTCTCCTTTTTAGCAGCTATTCTCAAACCACATCAGTCATCCCTGAGCTTATAGCAAAATGAAAAGCAATTTTCCTCAGTGCTCAGGAAAAGAATAACAGATTAAGAATTTTTGAATGTTCGGGGTGCCTGGGTGGCTCAGTGGGTTAAAGCCTCTGCCTTTGGCTCAGGTCATGATCTCAGGGTCCTGGGATCGAGCCCATCATGGGGCTCTCTACTCAGCAGGGAGCCTGCTTCTCCCTCTCCCTTTGCCCCTGCTCATGTTCTCTCTCTTTCTGTCAAAGAAATAAATAAAATCTAAAAAAAAAAAAAAAAAAAAAAAAAAAAATTTTTTTGAATGTTCGGCTTTTCTCCAACAGTTGTCCTGCATTGACTTAGGGAATAACCTTGGAAACATATGGGACGGATCTGATGTCTCATGCTGTGTTTCACTGTTTCAGAATAATAACACTAATGATTGCAGTTTGTTCACCTCTTGTCCTTTTATGACTTAATTTCTGCCAGTAGGCAACATAGTATGAATGCCTAAAATAGTTGAGAACTTCCTGTTGTCAGTAACATCCTTACTAGAGACAGGAATCACTTTATTTACCGCCATGTTTGTTTTGAAGGTCTGTGACATCAGTTTATACAGTTTGGCTCCCACATCTTAATGGTTTTCAGAGAGGGAAATAGAAACGAGACATCGCTTTTTCCTTTATTTTTCCTGTTCTTCAATTTATTTTTTCCTTTTATAGTATAAAGTCTCACTTTTTTTATTTACTATTATACTTTTTAATTTGATTATAACAGAATATGCTCTCAATTTAGATATAAAATGATTTTTCTTAAGTATTTGGACACAGATTACTCACTATATAAATTCTTGATTGCACATTTATTTGCTCTTAATTGATTAGCATCATAAAGATTAAGGAGAGATAACCAATGAGAGTTCTTTCCTTTTTACAATGCTGTCTATTTCTGGGGAAATGGGAGAGAAATGTGGGTGTGTGATTTTTTTTAAGATTTTATTTATGTATTTGACAGAAAGAGACACAGCGAGAGGGAACACAAGCAGGGGGAGTGGGAGAGGAAAAAGCAGGCTTCCCACCAAGCAGGGAGCCTGATGCAGGGCTCGATCCCAGGACCCTGGGATCATGACCTAAGCTGAAGGTAGTCGCTTAATGACTGAGCCACCCAGGCGCCCCAGAAGTTCGGGTGTATTCTCTTCTCTCTGAATCTTCTTATAGTTTTTTTTAATAGTCAGGAGTATTTCTAGAATTCTCAGTGTGTTTGTTACTTGGAATTATTATTGAGAATTTTTTTCTGCTTTTTCTGTTTTTCCTCTTGATTCCTGCAGCTTTGTTAGTTGTACTGTCGGTGCCAAATCTATGTTCAACTTCTTAACTGTACCCGGGAGATTTTCTTACAGCTTTTTATTGAAAGATCATTTATCTTTTTTATTTCCCACATGCCATATTTAGGGATTAAGAATCTTACAGTCCTAGTTAAATACAACCCCCTTCATGATTGAAGTCCTCATACTGGAGACTTTGTCTTAGAATATTGTCATTAATTTCCTAATCAACTGTTACCCGAGGGCGTACAGAACCATATAAAGTCATAAAAAACCTGTCCTTCTAAATACACCTTCACCTTTATATTCCATTGCACTTTTTCCTTTTAACAAGCAAAATTCGGACTTGTTAGTGGAGATGAGGTGTTGTCACTTTCTTTCACTGTTTCTTTAAAAAGGCACATCAAGAATGTGCTCTTGTGAAAAGCCGTCATGTGTGTGGGATTGGAGTCAGACCGAGCTGAGTTCCAGTCTCAGATCTGCCCTTGTTGGTTGGTTTTGTGACCCTGGGCTGGTTACTTAACCTCGGGGAACTTTAGTCTCCACATCTTGAAATGGGAATAATTTCAGGGCTGTGCCGGTTAGTTGATGCACGTAGCACAGAAAATGGAAATGCAGCTCTGATTATTACCATTACTTTTCAGTTTGGCATAGATCAGGTTGACAAGCCAGTGTGAAATTCAGAAATTTTTTTCTTTTTTAAAGATTTATTTATTTATTTGAGGGGCGGAACAGAAAAGGGGCAGAGGAAGAGACTCTCAAGCCGACTCCCCACTGAGTGTGGAGCCCCCCCTTGGGGCTCAATTTCACCACCCTGAGATCACGACCTGAGCCCAAACCAAGAGTCACACGCTTAACCAATTGAGCCACCGAGGTGCCCCTTCATTAGAATATTTTCAACATTCTCTTCTAGTCTCTAAATTCTCTTTCATTTTGATCCAGAATTGATCATTCATTTTGATCTTTCCCTCTCATACCATTGATTTTTCCTTAGATGTTTTCTTGGCATTGGATGTAAATACGTGTTTATGAATAAAAGGCTAAATTGGCTGATACATGTAGTGGTTTTATTTCTCCAGAAATGCTTTCCTCTGAATGACATAACTAACTGTCACTGATGTATTAGTGGGTTATACTATTGGTGGGTTTTCCTGGAAGGGAGTTGGAAGACAAGCTCAGACCCTTAAAATTGCCAAGTTAAGAAAGTTGTTATTCTAGGGGTAGTTGTATCTAGTAATGGAGTGGTTTACTGTATTTTACTTGTAGGACCTGTCTTTACTCTCTGTCTCCCAACAATTTCTGGGTCTGAGGTTAATTTAAATTATCATAAACTATACTCTTTTTTCACTTGTCAAGTCCCAGGTCCCCCACTGGAACTATTCCTTGGCAGATCACTAACTTCATATGGGTAGCAGTTTTCTCCCTTTAGCTCAAAAGGGAATCCTTGCCTGGCTTCTAGGTGTGATTGGTTGTGGAATGGGCTGGACGGTGCTAAGGAGTTGGATCTGGTGATCTGATATAGCTCTAATTAGCTATCCTTATGGATGTTTTATTCTTTAACTCAGAAAGAGCCTGCTAGAGAGAACTCGTGTTTAATGATGTCTTTGACCTTGGTTTCAAATTTCTTAGAATGTCTGATTCATTGCATCACTCTCATTCTTGTTTTGTTTTAGTGTTGTCATGGTTCCATTCAGGTTTTTGATTTTTATTTTATTGTCTTTCAGTTCATAGGGAGAGGCGGTGGGTGTAACCACTCAGTCATCTTGAATGAGTCAAGTAAACATTTACATACGATTTTTCACTTAAAAGCCTCAAACCTGTCTCCATACTGTGTCGAACTCATTAATGTTAGTAGCATAAGATTATTGATAGTACTAGGTAGTGAATGTTATCCTAAACATGATATATTCCTACCCATTGTCTCATCTTGCTCTGTTTCTAACCTCAGTTATTGGTAGCATGTACCATATACCATATCATTACTCTCGCTTCCTCCTTCAACACATATTGCCCACTTCTAGTCCTGTCTGTTTCTACCCAAGCCTCCCACTTTCATTTCCTCCTGCCCTTTCCTTGCATCGAGCTTTCCACCTGGTTTTTACTGTTGTTAGTGGTCTCTCTTCTTTCATCCTCCAGCCCTCCACCGCAGTTCATTCTACCGGGCTACTCTTTCTCCATTGCCTACAGAAAAGTACAAATGCTAACATAAAACATCCATGAATTGCTCTAAATGATCCTTAATTAATGTTGTAATATGATCTCCAGTATATTTTCCTCACACTCTGGGATCTACCTACAACTGGATTATCCAATACTATCCCTCAGTTCTTTGTGCTTTCACTACTATTGTGTAGTATATAGTTCTCCTAAACTTACATGTCTTTCTTCCCATATTTACTTCTCAAGTTTTGCCAACTTAAAGTTATGCTCAAACAAAGGCTCTCCATTCTGGCAAGCCTTTAAGATTTCTTAGTCACAACTAAACCTTCCTTTATAATCCTATATTTTAGTAGCTCCTGGGCATTCGTTTATTTAATGTTCACCATTTGATGATTCACTAGAAACCCTGTACGGTCAAGTAATTTTCATGTCAGCTGATGTTGGAATTTTTTATTCCTGCTGTAAGGCAAGTACACGAATCCAAGCGGTTGATAAAACTGTAGTGAACATTGAAAATGCAGTTAACTCATGCTATACAGATATGCACAGGAAGTAATGGATTTTGGTGAAGTTGTTATTTAAGAGAGGTCTGGGAAGTTGTGCCAACAATTTTGTTAAAGATTTTGTGGATTCTTAGCAATTCTCACGACACATCAAAGGTTCCTCTGCATTTTTTGTACTCACAGAATGCATTAGAAATTGTTTGCTCTTGTGTCTCAACATAGATTGTAGGTTTGTTGAATGTAGCTTTTGTTGTGTTCCCGGAGTATTCCACAGTCTCTTATCCTCCAAGACAGTCAGCATTGTCTTTGGATTCCTTTTTCTCTGGGCCCGAGCTGGGTAGATCAGAGGGGTCTGTACCTGAGTATGCGATCAGAGAATGGCTAAGGTCGATCTCACTCACCTGCATCTGCGGGTGTTTCATTCACGGTTCCTTGGGAAGAAAGCATACAGCGCCTTACTCGGCTTTCTGATAAAGTAGAATTGGATCTGTACTTCATCTCCATATTAGTGGAAGTGTCTGCTGTTTCTCAGACCTGTTTTTTAATTGCTTGTGGTGCATGGGTTAACCCAGCAATGATGCAAAAAGACATATTTCAAATGTGTCAGTGAGTCTGGGTGTGGAGTAGTGTGGAAATCTTGGCTAGTGGGTGACTGGCAAACCCATGATATCTGAGAGTCTGCTTTGCATAAACGACACAGCAGCTACCCCAGAGCCAATTTCTGGTATGTGGCTGATATTTCTTCCTCCTCGCTGCCTAGTGTTTGTATGTTTTAACTGTCATTATTAAGAGTGGATTTGGTGTTGCAATTAAAAGATGGCTAATTGTATTTGAAAAGAAAATCACCAATACCCAGATTGGTGTCATATAAAAATTTAATAATTATTGGAGGTCATTTTATTCTTTTCTAAAAATTTCACTCTGCAAGTATAGGAATTAACAACAAGCAATATTTTCATAACTGTTTAATTTTATAATGAATTGTCCCTAACATCCTATACCTATTTCCATACTCTGTTGAACCCATAGATTAAATGTTAGTAGCATAAAATTATCGATGGCACTGGGTAGTGAATTGGAGCTATTCTCCCAGTGCAGGGATCTTGTCATAAGATATCCAAGGCAAGATCTTCTGTATTCTTAGGAATTTATGAGAAGGTGTTTGTTTTGCGAAGCTGAAGAAAACCTCAGAGACAGTTGGAAGGATTTTGAGGCCCTGGGTTCAGTCTCTAAACTGAACCATCTGATACTGAAGTATAAGTGTGGCTTGTGGTGAATAGCATTTCTACACTTTTACCCATGTAGTTTATCAACCGAATGGGACCTCCAGCCTTCTAATAGAGTGGAAAGAGCAGGGACTTTGGGGCTCTTCAGATCCAGGTTTGAAAATTCGTACTCCATATTTTATTTAACTAGCTTCTCAAAGACTTAGCTTTCTCATCAATAAAGTGGAAAACTCATATCGTGGGAATTCCTTGAAGAGTAAATGAGACTATATTAGAATGCCTCTAACATAGTGAGACTCGATGAATAATAGGCTGTCATTGTCGTTGTCATTATGCTGATCGGCAACTCTGAATTTATCTCAGCTGTGTTTTGTGACCTGGGAGCCACAGAAGGTGAATCCCTCGTGTAGCTTCCTATGCTTCTTTGTAATAGTTGTGTTACTTTTTCCTCCTCTTAAATGGTGCATTTTTCATGACACAAATAGAGTGTTTTGTGAATTCTGCAACTCTGAAGCCACACTTCAAAATGCTTTCATTCCAAATCAAAATGATTTGACGCCTTTGCATGGTAATGCACAATCTGTCTTCTCCATGAATTAATAACTGCTCCCTTGCACCCCCAAAAGAAACACTAGATGATACAAAGGCTGTTGTAGTTCAGCTGGTTCCCAGTTTGCAGAGGTGTTGGCGAGGACTCCCATCAGTATACTCTACGATAGATTCTTAGATGGTATCTCCTGTGTGTGAGTGCTCTGGCAGCCATTACAAGGCGTATAAAGGCCCTGTCTTGAAGAAACTTATAAAGTGGAAGCAATAGGACATACATAGAGAATTATAAGGTGATTGAACATGAGGTAAGTGCTGCCTGGTGCTAGGATTGTGTGGTGGTCGGGGTGGGTAAGCGTGATTTCTCTCTGTGGGGAATCAAGTAAGGCTTCAAAGCTGAGATGGCAGGTGTCCCTCAGGTCTCTTGAAGATCCTGTGTGGCTTTAGAACTGTGAAAAATCAGAACTGAACACTTACTTCAGAGGCATTCTATTCAGTTGAAGAATAGAATGAGACAATTGGGCATTCTCTTTGCTTGTGTCCCAATAGCCTTTTGAAGGTGGTTGTGCAGATGGAAGTTTGTTAATAAAGTGGAGAGGAAGGAGACAGGTGGGCTTGAATTTGCAAGAAGCAGTGTGGTGTTGTGCAAAGAATACATTCTCTATCCCTAGGTAAGGTAATGTGACAAGGCCAGATATGGCTCTACCTTAACTTGATTAAAAGGGGGAAAAAATCATTCTAGATTAGAGACCAAGACTGCCCCACTGTGGATAAAAATCTGTTTGAGGACTCAGGTCAGAAAAATCCTTACCTGTATAGGAAAGATTTCCACAGCTTAATGATCTTACATCAGAGTGAGGTGTTTGGTAATTGGAATAAGGTGATCTTCTCTTTTTTTTCCTGCTTTTTTTCCTTTTCCCTGAAGATGAAGGAGTCTCTGGGTTAGAGTGTTCTGATATTTGTTCATTTTGCAAAGACAGATGTAAAAAGGTAAAACTTTGTTATAACATCTGCGAATTAATCAAAACTAAACGAATAAGGACTGTAAGAATGGGCCTTTTGCCCTTTAAAGAAAAAAAAAATCGTCCTCATTTTTACCCTAACAGCTGAAAAAGCAGCCTGTGGTTAGAGATGTTCTCTATCCTTTGACACCTGAAATAACAATTAAATAACAATTTTAATCCCTGTTTTCTGGATTCTTTTTTTTTTTTTAAGATTTTATTTATTTGAAAAAATATATTTTATTTATTTGAGAGAGTGAGTGAGAGAGAGAGCACGAGCAGGGGCAGAGTAAGAAGCAGACTCCCCTGCTGAGCAGGGAACCTTATGCAAGGCTCAATCCCAGGACCCTGGGATCGTGACCTGAGCAGAAGGCAGACATTTAACCAACTGAGCCACCCAGGCACCCTGTTTTTTGGATTCTTATAAAAGAACTCCATACTGTCCTAAGATATAGAGGCAGATTTCAGTAATTATATATATATGTGTGTGTGTGTGTGTATATACATGTAAATAACATTTATTTTTAGTAACATATATTATAAATAGAAATATTTTATCTCTTTTGTTTCTTTCTTTATATCACTCATTAATCCTACTCCAGAAATTTATTTTAAAAATCTTAGGTTTCAGAAAATGACTGTGAGGGTTTAATACCTTCAGGATGAGCTAGTGATGGGGAAAGACTTCAAAAATGGGAGAGGTGGTGATTCTTGGTTGGCACAGTGTTCATCCTGAAGGCACTGCCTCTGTCTGCCTTTGAGTTCTCTTTCTTCTTTCTGCTGCTTACTTAGGCCTTATTTATCACTTCTGTCAGAGGCTGCAGTGGGAAGATGAAGAAAAGTGAAAGTCCAGATTTATTAATTTTTTATAGTCAGCCCTTGGTTCAAAAAGGTAAGAGGCTGGAGTGATTGGATAAGAGGAGGTTTGGAAATTAATTATTAGTACAGTCCTGTCCTCTTGACCAGTATTAAGCAAGAGAAAAAATCCCATAGAATTAAAAAATCCATACTGGACAAAGGATAATTAACCTTTTTAGATCATTGTATTCACCGTATTATGAACTCTGTGTATATTGTTTCCCTGATATCATCATAATAGTAAGCATTTACTGAGCATTTATCCTAATCAGCAGTTATACTGTCCTTTTTATGTATTTCTTCACCTACTCCCCATTCAACTTAATGAGACATGGGTACTCCTGTTACCCTCTTTTACAGAAGTGGATACGGAGACTTACAGTGCTTAAATATCTTGCTAAGGTAATAAATGGCGAAGCAAGAACTCGAAACAAGGCTGACCTAGACTGCCTGCACTTAACCTCTGTCTGGGTTGTCCTACTGAAATATTTATTGATTTCCCATTAAGGGTATGACCCAGTAGTAAGAACCTGGAGGCACTAAGTGCCCTCATCTCTGTGGAACACGTAATTCTGAGATGCACGAATTAACCTAAACAATGACAAAATCAAAGATAAGTAAGTAAGGGGAATATAGGAAGGACATCTAATATAATCTTAAAAGATCGGGGCTTGACCTGATAGGATTAGAGTGGAGACTCCTACTCTATTTGCGTTTAGATCCTGTGCCTAGCCCTACCAGAGCTGAGTTCATTAGAGCCGGGCCACCTGTGTCCTGGGCTTGGTGTTGGCCACAGAGCTATTCACACCAAGCTCTGTGTAAGGGACTTTGGTTTTCAAGAGGAGTGGATGGTGATAAGATCACACCGTGTGCCAGGCTACCAGATAGCAAGTATGACTTAATTTTCAAATGCTGTATTAAATGGGAAATGCTATATTAAAAACGAAGTTAAACAATTTTTTTGCCAGATTTCTCAGAGCCTTTAAGATACTAATATCTTAATATGCTTAATGCTTTGTGACTATCCAAGAGGTTATTATAATTTGGGAAACTCTGAAAGAAATACCTGTTACTGAGTCGCTTTCTCAGGTTGCCTTTCTTGTAGCCTATCTTCCTTATTCTAGGTAAAATTTGTGACTCTTTTAGAAAAACCTTTAGGAATGACCTAATGTTTTGAATATGGCTCAAATATTTTTAATTTGGTAGGTGGGGGAATAGAGATTCAAATTTAACTAAAAGGTCTTTTTAATCCTTCTTTGAATCACAAGTTTCACTTGCAGAAAACGTATGATTTTTGTATCAAAAAGAGGTCTGAGAGTAATTATTAAGAAAATCATTCGGGAGCCTGAGGTGGGAATAGCAAGGAGAGTTGATGGCACCCTGTTCCCAAGCCTGCTTCCGTTTCTCCTGCCCTCAGCACCTTGCTCCCAGGACCTGTGTGGCACTGGTAAGATGTCCATCTTCCTGAAGTTTCTACCAAATGCACCTTCGGGTGAAGAGGAGCAGTGTAGATGGCGGCTCTGATTTTTTATCTCTGAAACTATTAACTTAAAAAGCCTGGTTCAGTAGTGAGTTGCACTCAATAATCAAAATGATTCAGTTGAACCATTTTATTTATTTTTATTTTTTTAAAGATTTTATTTATTTATTTGATAGAGATGACAAGTAGGCAGAGAAGCAGGTAGAGAGAGAGGGGGAAGCAGGCTCCCTACTGAGCAGAGAGCCCGATGTGGGGCTCGATCCCAGGACCCTGAGATCATGACCTGAGCCGAAGGCAGAGGCTTTAACCCACTGAGCCACCCGGGTGCCCCTCAGTTGAACCATTTTAAAGAAAAATTATTTTAAAAGTTGCAGTCTCTTGCCAAATAGGTGGTTCTTCTTCGAGTTCAAATGTACTGTGGTTTCTCCCCCTATGTATGGTTTGGTTTGGTGAGAGCCACTTTGAGACTAGAGGAGACCAAATGTGGGTCATGAATAGGGCAGAGGGGACTCTTGAATCACTACTGTGTTTATAAAACGTAAAACCATGTATGGGCGTTCTTAGGAAGACACATTTTTTCCACTGGTAAAACTATGTCATTGAACAAGCTATAGCCTAGATGAGAGGGCAGAAAGGCAGAAAGGGCCATGAAAGGGCGTTGGACATCACCATTATCAACAAACATTTACGGAGGGCTACCTATGAAGCAGAGTCGAAGATAAAGTTCTGCAGCAGTGCCCGGCTGGCTCAGTCAGTAGAGCATGCCACTTTTGATCTTGGGGTCATGAGTTCAGCCCCCCCATTGGGCATAGAGCTTACTTAAAAACTAAAAAAAGAGTCCTGCCTTCCTCAGATACACTGATTAGATAAGGGGATAGACACATGCCTGAAACCTTAAGTAATAAGTGTCAAGTGAGTGATACAGATAGTATGAGAATTCAGATGGGATGTGGTAGGCAGAATAATGTTGCCCCCTCAGAGATGTCCATGTCTTAAGCCCTGGAACCTGTGAAGATGTTATTTTGCATGGCAAAGAGAATTATGCTTGCTAACCAACTGACCTAGATATGAGCAGATTATTTTGGATGATCCTGGTGGGCCCAGTGTAATCCTAAGGGTCCTTTAAGTGGAAAAGAGAGGCAGAAGAGGAGGTCAGAGTGAGTGAGAGAAAGATGTAAAGATGCTGCATTGTTGGAGGAAAGGGCCACAACCCAAGGAATACAGGTGACCTTGAGAAGTTAGAAAAGACAAGGAAACAAATTCTCACGTTGAGCCCCCAGGAGGAATGTAGCCGTGCAGACACCTTGATGTTCAGCTGAGTGAGACCTATTTTGACTGCTGGCCGCTAGAACTATAGGATAGTCAGTTTTTGATGTTTTAAGCCACTAAGTTTGTGGTAGTTTGTTACAGCAACAATAGGAAACGAGATATAAGGATGCTGAAAAGAAAGAGGAGTCAGGGACAGTTTCATGAAGAAGATGGTTTTTTAGCCCGGCACTAAAGATAGTAAGAGCAGTCATAACAGGGTCATGGAATTTATGTTCCAGCTACTAAGCTAAGTTCTTTTTTTTTTTTTTTTAACTTTTTAAAAATTAACATATAATGTATCATTTGTTTCAGGGGTTTAAGCTGAGTTCTTTATACCCTTTAATTCCTTTTGCCTCACAAAAGCTCTATCAGGATAGCATTCTTCCTATTGTGTAGATGGGAAAACCTAGGTTTAAAGAGACTAAGTAACTTGTGCTGTCACCACTGGGCAGGACCAGTCACTGCTGCTAGTAAATAGCTGGCCTTTTCACAAGACGGCAGCTGACATTCATTGACTGCTTACTCTGCACAGGCCAAGTGCTGTGATGTCACTGTCCTCTTAGACTCTAAGCATGAGGTGATTTGTCATTTTTCTGAGGCACAGAGTTGTCTGGCCAGCAAGATGGCTGAATTCGAGGAAAAGAGACTAGAACCAGAAAATCCAGTCAAGACGCAATAGTCCTGACAAGTGCTGATCAGAACATAAAATACAGGTCAAGACAGTAGGCACGGGAAGGAGAAAACAGATTCCACAGACAATCTGCTTTGTTGAAACACAATTCCCTTATAGAAAAACACTTCCTTCCCTCTCTAGTTTCTCCCTCCCTGTGTCATTAGGGTGCTGCACTTTAATGAGTTTAGACTTTTTTTTTTTAAGATTCTACTAATTTGTTTGACAGAGAGAGAGTGATCTCGAGTAGGCAGAGAGAGAGGGGGAAGCCAGGCTCCCTGCCGATCAGAGAGCCTGATGCAGGGCTCGATCCCAGGACCCTGAGACCATGACCTGAGCTGAAGGCAGAGGCTTTAACCCACTGAGCCACACAGGTGCCCCAAGTCTAGATGTTTTAGAATTGATAACAGGTATCAGTATTGACCATGCTGTAGACTAAATTTTTCCACTTACCCACAGAAGTGTGGGTAGCAGTCACATAAACTCTATAATATGCCTCCTGAAGTGGTAACTAACAGAGATTCTTTTTAATTTCCTGGTGTAGTAATAACTTTCTTAAGTTCAACAACAAATATATATTTATTGAAAACCTACCATTTAAAAGAGCAGAATCCTGGAGTGTCTGGGTGGCTCAGTCAGTTAGGCATCCAAATCTGATTTCTGCCCAGGTCACGCTCTCAGGGTCATGATAAGTAGAGCCCCATTTCGGGCTCCCTGCTCAGTGGGGAGTCTCCTTCTCTCTCTGTGTGTTCCCCAATCCCTCCCCACCCCACCCCCCACTCGTGCTCATGGTTGAGCTCTCTTTCTCTCAAATAAATAAAATCTTAAAAAAAATAAAGATGAAAGAGCAATATACTGTTTACTGTGGTAGTCTCAAAAATAACTAAAAATCAATTTGGAGACATAGCTGAATAAGGGTGGTAAAATGAACTAGAAGGCGGAGGTGAGTAAGTATTAGTGTCAGTAATTTTGTAGAATGAACCCTAGCTTCTTTTCAAGTAGACATATATTTGCAGATTTCTTTGCCTAAATAAAACCATTTAAAGACTTTAAGAAGGTCTGTGACAACTCTTATCTCAAATATGTACAATTCTATCCATGAGCTATTTGAGTGGAACTGCTTTCCCAGTCTTTCCAAGAGTTGCCAAAGTAAGATTCATGATCGTTGAATATCTTCTTCCTTCTAATGGATGGACACATTATTTTATTTATTCTGTTTCTAAGTGATGAGGTAATGATATTGTTGCTGCAGGGAATTCTTTTTCAGAATGTGTGGATCCTTAAGTTAATACTGAATGGCACAGGGGCACCTGGGTCGCTCAGTCAGTTAGGCATCTGCCTTCAGCCCAGGTCATGATCCCAGGGTCCTGGAATCAAGCCCCATATTAGGCTCCCTGGTTGGCGAGCCTGCTTCTCCTTCTCCCTCTGCTGTTCCCCCTGCTTGTGCTCTCTTGCTCTCTGTCAAATAAATAAATAAAATCTTAAAAAAAAATACTGAATGGCATAAAGGATTTCTGTAGGATTGATCCATTTTTTAAAAGTAACATATACTATATACTCCCAAGCTGGAATTTGATAATAATGCTTGGGAGTATGGTATAGATAGAATCCCTTTATAGATAATACTAATTTTAAAGATAATATTCATTTTAATACTCTAATATGAGGTACAAGATGGCTTCCATTATACCACTTCCTACTCTATTGTGAACATGTCTGTAAGTATTCATTCATGTAGACTTGAGTCTTCCCACTAATTTCAAAGAACGATTTAGAACTTTTCGCTGCCGACTTGAGTTAGTATTCTAAGTTCCATACCCATTGGGGTTTGATTTTCTGTCCAGTTAAGTGATCAAAGCCAAATCCTCAAAGCCTGAATGTCTTACCAAGGATTCAAATAAGTTCTAAGTTGGCCGTTCTTCATAGTTTTAATCAAAGCAAAGGATGACATTTGCATTTTTGTCATCTTCATTTCAAAGTGTTTGTCATATTACTAGATTCAGAATCACCCTGAATGGTTACACATCAGTAGACTCTGCCTAGCTGCCTAGCCATTCCCGAAAAGCTGTCCTTGCCAGAACAGGGGCCCATTTCTACCTAAGTGGAATACCACCTAAATACATGAACATTAGATTCATGTATGTCCAGATTATTTAGAATCAGAAGTCATCATGGCAGGAAATTTTGGGTAAACTGGAGTTCTCCTACAGAGTCACCAACCCATGACAGCTTCCTCTCACTCTCCTGATCTCAGACCCCATGATGTGCCCTGGGTTCCCCCCATTGCCTCCTGATAACATTTACACTCTCACAGCCAACAGCACCCTTCACACCAGTTCTGCATCATGTTCTGCTTATGTTCTGTTTGTGGGGTATTCTTCCATTTCCTTAATTAGCTTTATTAAGCAGGACACATGGATGAATAGGAACAGGGAATGCAAGCATGCTTTCTTTCTCTTGCCTTTTACTCTTTCTTGCCTCACTGTGTGTATGTGTGTTTGTGTGTGTGTGTGCGTGACGTATACCTACAGAACCAACAGACTTTTACATAGCTATCCGGCCACAGTGACCTTCACATTGAGAGTGTGCTGCTGGTCTTGAGGGACTTACGTCATCATGCACTGCATGGTGGACCCCTGGGGTCGCTGTGCATTTGCTGTGGATAATGCACTATTTGGCAACTAAATGTTAGACTTAGAGCATTCTTATTTTTAGTAACTCTTTTTTTCATATAAATGGTGAGACTTTGGTCTGGTAAGTTATTTGTATGATTCCTGAGTATGTAAAAGTTCAAGAAACTTTGCAAGTATATTCTCTCGTAATTATTTAAAAATTAGAAACTCTGAAAAAAATTGGGGGGGTTATATGCCAAAGAGTATTTGATTTGAAGTAAATGAAATCCATATGCTTAAAGCACTATATACAGTCAAAATGAAGTTTCCGTATTTGCCATGGATCCGTTCTCATTTTACTTAAGGGAGTTCTATCCAGATGTTTCATTATTGTTGGCAAGATCCAGGTCCCGAATCTGCCCTCAGTGTTTTGTTTTGTTCAGTCTTGGATTTTGGACCAAAATTAGTTTATTAATTTGCCAAAAATTCAACATCACCACTATGTTGTTTCTCGACAATTACACAATCGTCTTGGCTGTCATGAAAATTACTTTGCTTAAAATAAGTATATAAAAATTTGTGTAGATACACAACAGACACGTACTACGTATATATGTATTCAAGCTAAAAGATGGCTTATGATAAAATGTGAAATCCGATTGTTTTTGCACTTTGAGAAAAAATAGTAAGACAAGAACACATGTTTTAATTTGTGTTCCGTTGTCAGGAGCTGGGCGAATGGGGGATATTGCGAGTAACAGATAATTTACCCTTACCCTCAAATTATCAAATATATGGGTCTTGGGAGTGTTATAATGTTATAATCACTCTGCATGTATATCTGCATGGGAATATAACACAAATAACACGGAGGGAGTTTGGGAGGGAATGTTTAAAATGTCTTCCAACAGATTATCAACTAGTTCGTTAGAGAAGTACGGCGGGGAGGCATTTATATCTTCTGAGAGCACAAAGTATAAAGTGACTGTAGAATTTCCTGTTTTAACCAAGAACGAAGGAGAGCTCTGAGCCTTTCGCTTCCTGAGCGGACACATTCCAGCTGTGCAGATTGGTCGCAGCACATCTGCCAATCAGAATAGGCCCAGGAGGGAAGCCCTCAGATGCTGAGTCTTGTTTACGGGCATCGTGACTCTGTTTCTCCCCTCCTCCTGTGTGTTGTACCACTAGGGAGATTTGGGGGGGAATTCGCTCTTTCATGCCTAAATAAACTCTACTACGAAACTAGGATCCCAGCCACATCAAATGGTATCCTGGGCAGATTTTTAGCTCATCGTTAGCCACAGGTAAGAGTCGTTACTTTGTTATACGAGGATAGCTGATCTGCCTCCAGTTTCCAGCTTTGCCTTGAGATATTTTCCTTTCCTTAACAAAACGTAGCAGCCTAAGGCTGAAGAAGAGCGATTGGAAAAAAATGATTAAAACGCACGCTGTCTTGCTATGACTTTAAATTTTTAGTGCTCCACAAGTGAAAAACCATGATGTTTTTATTTGAGGGAATGTAGAACGAAGTTAAAACAAAAGTTTTCAAAGTGGCAGTAATACCAGGTCACTGTGGAGAGAAACTGGAACCGGAAGCATATTAACATTGTGCGTTTTGAGAGCAGTATATCTAAACAAACATGTTTTAGTGGGAATCTTCCTACTTGTTAGTCTTTCAGAAAACATACTTCCTGTGTACTAACTCCTTGGTTTCAAAAAGCATTTCTTTTTCATTATGAACTTATTCAGAAAGACTTGATAAATACGTTTAACTGTGTGAATCCTATGCCTTTTCTTCCATAATTCTCCCCAGAAGTTTTATAGTATGTTTTTAGTATCTTTATGCTGTTCCACAAGCAATAAAATTAGGGGGAAAAATAATTCCTGTCCAGTCTTTGCTTTGCCATTAAATTCTATATTGTTAGTATTAATTCAGAAGATACTTCAGAAAACTCTATTTTAATAATATTGCATAGAATTTTACTGTGGCTTACACATTGCTTTCTGTTGTTAGTTTTTCCATAACTCTGAGACCTTTTCACTTTATTCTTAAGCATGTACTGAAAAAAATTATTTGGGAGTCAAAAAAAAAAGACCACCTGTGGATTTTGTAGTTCTTCCTCCTGTATATGATAGTCTTCGGGTTAATTAACAGCCTTTTACAGCAGCCTTCAAAGAGGCACATTTGAAAACTTCAAGCAGCCATGCCCTTGTCTCTTACCCTGTGGCAGAGTTTCTCAGCGTCAGCTGTATTGACATTTTGGGTGACACAATTCTTTGTTGCGTTGTAGGACGTCTAACAGCATCACTGCTCTCTACGTACCAGATACCAGTAGCTCCTTCTTACCCAGCTGTGACAACCAAAAACGTCTCTAGTCATTGTCAAGTGTCCCCTGGGGAAGGGGCACTCCTGGTCAAGAACCGCCGCCCTCTATGGAGCACATTAGACCTCATTATCAGCGAAATGTTGAAATCCAACTTCTGAAAAGTTCTGGGCAATAGAGAGTTAAGGATGAGGCTGTCTGGGTCTCAGGGTGTTTGCAGATGTTGCTGTAGCTGACTGCTCATTTTTTTCCCCCTCCCTATCCTGTTGGAAGCTTTTGCCAACCATGATTCATGGAATGATTTTTTCGAGCTGAGTAATCTGTGGCTTTTCAGTTTCCTTACTCTCTTTCCTTAGCTAAATTTGTTTGGGTTTTAGCAAAGTGTTTAAAACAGCAAAGATCTTTGAAAATGAAATAATATGTGTAATGATATACTTTCCAAGTAGATGATTTTAACAAACCATACAAACTTTCCATGCCTGTCTATCTTTGTATCCTTTGTATCTCTTCTGTCAGACAAATCCTTTCAACTCTGATGAAGAGCCTCATACAGGGGAAGACACAGCAACCTTTGAACAGTCCTTTGTGAAATCTATGGTATGGTAGCTGGTATTTAAGAACTTCTTTCCCGGGGCTTCTGAAGAGTATTTTGACATGTTACTATCTCCTTTCTTTACAGATCGCAACGAACGAAATAAACCAGAGCATCGTTCTTCAAGGTATGAGTTTATGGTTTTTGATAATTCTGTATAACACTTCTTATTTGGAAAATATTTGGAGGCAGTGCAAGTATCCCATATAGAGTTGCTATGTATTTGAATCTTCTGTGACATTCAGAGAAGCTTCACAAAGGAAATACTGTTCATTTTCTGAACAAAAATTCTTTATGAAATTATTGACTACCTGAAAGACATATTTTTCTTGAGAATTCCTATCAGTGACAGCTAAATCTTTACCCGCCCCCCCCCCCAAATTATCCCTATTTCCTTCCTTTGATGGTTTATTTTCTTCCCCTTTCTTTGACTGGTATTTTTATAAATATGTATTCCTTTTTTCCTAATTATAAAACTAATATGGACTCCCTGTAGAAATATTTTAAATATTTTTTTAATATAAAGCATTAAAAAACAAAGCAAAACAACCTGTGTTCCATTAGCTAGGGATGGCTGGGTAACTGCTAGAAGTTTGGTGTAATTCTTCTAGCTTTTCTCACTATATATGTATTCCAGTTGAATTCTTTAAGTTCTTGTTAGATAGATTCAACTGTTTCACTTAAGCCCGTCGCTCACACTGTCTGAGCAGGTATTTCACAAGACCTTCACCAGCACTGAAGAGTATTTTTTAAAATCCTTGTCAAACTTACAGGTGGAAAATGATCTAACTTCTCTACTCCTACACAAGAATGATAGACCTGTGTTCCTTTTTTTTTTTTTTATAGCCTAGTTCTGTGAAGGATTATAATTCATTTAATATTATTCTCACATTATTTCACAGTCCATCACTTTTACTTTGCATTTTGTGTTGTGGGAACTGGTAAATGGTAATAATGCATTTACTGAGTTGTCTGGCTTGGTAAACCAAACCCTGATGCTTTTAAGGGACGCCTGGGTGGCTCAGTCATTAAGCATCTGCCTTCAGCTCAGGTCATGATCCCAGGATCCTGGGATAGAGCCCTGCATCTGGCTCCCTACTCTGCTGGAAGCCTGCTTCTCCCTCTGCCATTCCCCCTGCTTGTGTTCCCTCTCTTGCTATGTGTCTCTCTTCATAAATAAATTTGTAAAAAAAAAAAAGGAAAAAAACCCAAGCTCTGATGCTTTTTCAAGGTATCAAACCCAGAATACGTTGACCTCAAGTGAATAAAAATACAAAGTCTATGAAAACTTCATTAGTCGGGTCCTCCATTTTGCAGAGGTTATCAATCAAAATAAGTCAGTGAGGCCTAATCTGGGAGAAAAATTCAGTGGAATATTTGGAATATAAAGCTGATTTTTTTTTTTCAGGTATAATTCACATTCATTAAAACTCACTCCTCCTAGTGTATGCTTCTGTGAGTGTTGATGAATACATACAGTTATGTAACCACCACCACAATCATAGAAAAGTCTATAAGACTGATTTTTTAATACTTAAAAATAATAATAATAGAAAAAAGGCAGTGTAAGAGAGAAGACTTTAACTGTGAATGGCATAAAGTTGGAATAGTAAAAAAAAAACACACTTTGTATGATAAAATCAGGACCCATAAAACACTGAAGGTTTGATAAATCAAGCAATATAAGTTTTAATTGGAACAAACATAAATCATACATTTAGGTCTGAAAGACCAATGGAACATAAGGTGATAAGGGAATTACAACTTAACAGTATGTTTGGAAAAGTCTTGAGGATTTAGTTCTTTGTAAATTTTGTTGTAAGTCAAAAATATTATGTCACTGCCTCCACCTCCCCCAAAATGTCAGCATCAGTTTATTTATACTAAAAGAAATAGAATGTCCAATAAAAGAAAAGTAATAGCTCCAGACCATAGTTTTTAATATTCTATCTAATTCTGGATCCACAAGGCCTTGAAAAATTAAAGTATGCAGTGGACTGGCTATATTGATATCACTTGAGAAACTTAAAATCAAAAACAGAGTCCCATGCTCCACTCCAGAGATTCTTAGTCAGTAAGTATAGGTAAATGGGTCCTGGGACTCTGTATGGTAAAGAAGTCCCCCCAGTGAGTCTGTTGTATGGCCGGTTGGGAACCACCAGAATAGAACACAGCAACTGAGTTGGGACAGGGAATATGAAAGAGAAGAGTAGGATGGAAATCAAAGTTAAGTCACAGGAAGACTTGTGTAAAGAGTTTGGTGAATTTAGCCGAGGTGTGGAAGTTTGGGGAGGTATATGGGACAAAAGTAACTGGCTTTGAGCACCTGAAGGGCTGGTATATAGAAGACACTAGCAAACTTGTTCCTCCTGAAGGCTAGTCTCCACCACCAGAAGCCAGGGATCCTTGGAGGAATGGCTAATTCCAGGTCCGGGGAGGGGAAAGTACAAGTGAGCCTGGACTTACAGTGTGACAGAAAGATGGGAAATGTTCAACTAATGGGTCATACCAAAAAGGTCTAGGAGGCAGTTTCAAGAACCTCCTACTGGTCAAATCAGGGACACTTTGAGTATCAAAAAAACCTTTAAATGGTAATGTATTCTAACACATTGGATTTTTAGCAATCCATGCAGAAGAGCTCGAAGAATCAGAAAGTCATCGTTCTGTAATTCTTAGTATAATAGTTGATTCAGGCAAGGATCATCAAGTGGCTACTAGAAGTTGGGCAGTAAGTTGTTGGAAGGACAAATATTCACACTGCCTTAAAATTATTTTTAACTACAAAGGGGGAAATGTAACTTTTCAGTGAATAGATCTGGTGGTCTCATTCTTTTTTTTTTTTTTTTCTGGTGGTCTCATTCTTGATCAGGTGGTCAACTTACGTATCATGACTAGTGAGACATCCTGACAGTATGTGCCTCCACATAGTGCATTAGGAATACATACGGATATCACTTTTGTAGTACCAGTCCTGGCAGAAACAGATAATGCAATAAAAATACAAAAAGCCTTAAAAAAAAATTCTAGATTAAAAGAGACTGAATTTTTCTGTAACCCGGAATTTTAAAATCCAGATTAAAAACAAAAAAGGCACTTTGGGAAAAATTAAGAAAATTTAAAGATGAATTTTATTTTAGATAATATATTTTTTTAAAGATCTTAATTATTTATTTGACAGAGAGAGATCACAAGTAGGCAGAGAGGCAGGCAGAGGGAGAGGGGGAAGCAGGCTCCCCACCGAGCAGAAAGCCCAATGTGGGCCTTGATCCCAGGACCCTGAGATCATGACCCAAGCCGAAGGCAGAGGCTTAACCCACTGAGCCACCCAGGCACCCCGATAATATTTTTATTAATAAAACTTTTCTGGGGCGCCTGGGTGGCTCAGTGGGTTAAAGCATCTGCCTTCGGCCCAGGTCGTGATCTCAGGGTCCTGGGATCGAGCCCCACATTGGGCTCTCTGCTCTGCAGGGAGCCTGCTTCCTCCTCTCTCTCTGCCTGCCTCTCTGCCTACTTGTGATCTCTCTCTGTCAAATAAATAAATAAAATCTTTAAAAAAAATAAATAAAACTTTTCTTAGGTATATAACAGAAATGCTATTATGTGGGAGAATGAACTTATCCGTAAGAGATATACACAAAAGTAATAGAGGTAATGTAGTCTTATGCTTGCAAAATAAATGATTCATGAGGGGAAAAAAAGCAAGAGGTAAAGCCGCAAATATGGGAAAATAGTAATAATTGATGAATAGAGGAAAAACATATGGGTGCTAATTGTGCTGTTCCCTCAACTTTCCTCTGGACTTGAAATTTGCAAAGTAAAAAGTAGCAGTGGAAGCAACCGTTCTGTGTTCCATTGAGTCCCAGAGGACAGAATGTACATCCGTGGGTGGAAGTTGAGGGGGCTGTATTTCTGCCCACTGTGAGGAAGGATTGCCTGACATAGCTGGTCAAAGATGGAACGGGTTATTCTGGAAGGGAGCATTGCCAAGGGAAAGCTAGATAAGCTAGTGCTGGGAATAAAAAGATTCACACATGGCTAAATTACTATTCTACATGGTCCTAGCCCCTTGCTCATTCAATAGCTAATAGGTGTTTGTCGAGAGGCCCTAATCTGGGCTCAGGGAACCATAGAAAATAAGAAAAAGTCCCCAGTGGCATGGAGCATAGAGCACCCGTTGTCTGGGATTCACACTCCCAATCTAGGAGAGCCCGTTTACTCTAAAGTCAGCCTCCTGGTCCTCATCGTTGGACTTCAGGCAATCCTTGTGGTACTCTTGAGGTTATTCAGAAAGTATTTTATCTTTGTCCTCTAATTTATGCTTTCAGATTCTCAAGGACGGTGCTCCTAGTCTTGGTAACCTTAGCACTTAGTATAGTGCCTGGTCCATGATAAGCACTTAATAAATAAATGTTTGTTGGATAAATGCCAGTTATTGTTCAAAGAGAGAAGGGAAATGCCAGTGTCCTTCCTTTGCAATTTGGGAGGACTCTGACTCTCCAAAGCTCGCCCATAACTGTTATTGACTATGTTTGTTACAAGTACAGCAAGGAGTAATGCCCTCCTAAGAAAGGAGAAATGTTTTTGCAGGAAAGGCCATTGTGTTCTGTGCAGGGGGTCTGCTGGGATTGGCCATGACCTGTTGTCCCCGTGCCAGTCTCAGCCGGGCAGGGCTACGTCACCAGGCCTGCAGTGCGTCAGGCAGATTCATACCTGCTGCATCAACAGAGCAGAAAGAAGAGAATATAAACAGAAGTCATTTAATTTGGGTATTTTTGTTTGGTTCTCCGCAGGCCGCTCATTGGGCAGTAAGAACGGTGGGCCCACGGCCCAGCAAGGATGAGAGAGATGCGTTTCTTTTGTTTGTATTTTTATAAGGCTGACACTCCTATAGCTTTCCCAGTGAAAAGTGAATAAATCTGGGATGTCTGCCTTTCATTTCTCTGCTGAAAGAAGGAAAGCATAACTCTTGTCAGGTCAAGGGAAGAGTTATATCAGGTATAGGTCAACACTAAGACCTCAAGCTGGAAAATACTGCTTAAGCGTCTGTAAGAGGTTTGCTGGGTGTGTTCTGATTAGTTTGTTTTTATGTTGGCGTTTAAAAAATTTGCCTGTTGCTGATTGAGCTCTTTTGAAGTCAGAAATATCTGAATTCTTCTTGTCTTTGCTTTGGTTAGTTTAAATACACCATTTATCAAATTGATGTCCTGTGGAACTTTCTTATGTAGGATATCATTCTTATGTAGGATGTTAATCAGTATACAAGAAATAAATACCCGTGCACAAAAAAGCCTGTGAAATGGTGAGTTAAAACAAAATTAGATTTCTTTGCTGGGATTGCACTAAGAGTCTTTGATACACTAAAGTGCATTATAAAACTCCAAGTGAGAGATTTACTACACAAGATTTAAAAAATTTGTTTGAAATTGTAACTTCCTTTCCCAGACACAGCTATTAATAACATCTAGAAAAATGTGCTATGAAATGACAGTTTGGGAAAACTAATTGAGAGGGAAGTAGGAGCTAAAGATAATAAAGTTAAGCCCTATGGCAATAGTGCCAGGAATGGAAAATTAGGAGCTCTTTTTGCCACCCTACCAGCTCTGAATAATAGATCCCAATGACTTATGGAGCTGGAAACCCAGCTACTTTGTCTTAAATGTTTTACCTACTACAAGGAAATAATTTACAGCAGCCAAAAAAGGGGAGGCATTGAAATGAGAACCCTAAATCTACTTCTCCAAAAATTATCATTCGAATCTTTGTCTTCCTGAAGCCTTCTTTTTTTTTATTTTTTTATTTTATTTTATTTAAATTATTTTATTTTATTTTATTTATTTATTTGAGAGAGAGAGAGAGAATGAGAGGGGAGAAGGTCAGAGGGAGAAGCAGACTTCCCACAGAGCTGGGAGCCCGATATGGGACTCAATCCCAGGACTCCGGGATCATGACCTGAGCCAAAGGCAGTCGCCCAACCAACTGAGCCACCCAGGTGCCCTTCCTGAAGCCTTCTGAAAACCACCTGTTACAACTACCCCTTTGATAATGATCCATAAAATTCAGTGAAATTTCAGAAAAATCACAAAAACATTGTTTAACTCAACAAAATGATTCTGAAATTTATGAGGAAGAGGAAGAATAACCAAGGCAGTTTTGAAGTTCCAGAGAAGGAGGTGACCTCCTGCAAGTAATGAAGAGAGTGCTTTGTCAGCAAACAGAAGAACAGGTCGAGGGAACAGAGTAGAGTCCGCACCAGACATGGGTAGGTGGATACACACAGTTCTCGAGGCAGCTTTCAGATGAGGGGGGGAAATGCACATGTCGGCAAATGGTCCAGCAACAACTGACAATCCATATTTTTAAAAATTCAGGTGGAATTTGTTTCATCATATGAGGTAGAATCTGAATACATAGAAGTCCAAAAATGAAACTGAAACATTTTTAAGAAATATATAAGAAGGGTTTTGGAGGGGAGGGGGTGGGGGGGGTTAGCCTGGTAGTGGGTATCGAGAGGGGCACGTACTGCATGGAGCACTGGGTGTGGTGCATGAACAATCAATCTTGTAACACTGAAAAATTAAAATAAATTTGGGGAAAAAAAAAAAAAAGAATATCTTTTTGACTTTGGGGTAGGAAATGAATTCTTGAACAAGACTCAACAAGTACCACAAAGAAGATTGTTAAATTTAACTGTGTGAAAACTTAAAGGAGCAGCGGGGAGGGGCAGAGGGAGAGAGAGAGGGACGGGGAGAAGCAGGCTCACCGCTGAGCAGGGAGCCCGATGTGGGGCTAGCTCCCAGGACCCTGGGATCATGACCTGAGCAGAAGGCAGATGCTTAACCAACCGGCTGAGCCACCCAGGTGCCCTCCTGTAGCTCCTTTACTTGAAGCCTCCTTTATTGCTTTGTGGATTTTTATCTCATTTTGTCACTTAAGAGTTATATAAATAATACATGTGAAAACATTTTTTAGTAGTACAGAAACATGGTATCTGCCTTTATTCCATAGGCAACTATTATTATTAAGAGTCTAGTGGTTCAGGGGCACCTGGGTGGTACAGTTGGTTGAGCATCTGGCTCTTGATTTAGGCACAGGTCATGGGATCGAGCCCCATGTGGGACTCCAAGCCTCTTCCCACTATGCATGGGTGCGCACTCTCTCTCTCTCTCTCTCTCTCTCTCAAATAAATAAATAAGTAAATAAATAAGTTTTTTGAAAAAAGAATCTAGTGGTTCAATGTTTATCCTAATCTGCTTTCTATGTGTATATGTATAGTGTATATTCAAATTATATTTAGAATAAACAGGGATGTGTGTGTTTAGTATATATGTGTATATATACATATTCATATATATGTATGTTTATGCAAACTTGCCCTTTTCACTTATTGTATTTTAGGAAGTTTTACCATGTCCCTTTCCACTTCATTATTTTTTAAACCGCTACATAGAATTTTCTAATGTAATTATATTATTATTTATTTAACCAGTCCTTTATTGATAGCATTTGGGTTGCTTATCAATAGCATAGCAGAAGTGCTGCTGTCATAAACACCTTTTTTTTTTTTAAATAAAGCTCTTATTTATTTGAGAGAGAGCACGAGGCGGGGCGAGGGGCAGGGAGAAGCAGGAACACCAGGAACCTGTTGAGGGGCTCAATCCCAAGACCCTAGGATTATGACCTGAGCCAAAGGCAGCCACTTAGCCCACTGAGCCACCCAGGTGCCCCGAAATAAACATCTTTATGTTCATACCTTGTGTATACATGTATAAGAAAGCCTCAGTTGTTTATTTTAAGGTAGATTTTTTTCCCCAAGTTTTTTATTTATTTGAGAGAGAGAGAGAGCAAGAGCATGAACCATGGAGGAGGGCAGAGGGAGAGGGACAAGCAGACTCCCCGCTGAGCAGGGACCCTGATGCAGGACTCGATCTAGGACCCTGGGATCATGATCTGAGCTGAAGGCAGATGCTTAACCGAATGAGCCACCCAGGCGCCCTCAGGTAGATTGTTTTTTCTTCAAGTTTCTGTTGAACTCTTATTCTCATTCACAATTAAGTTTTGAAATTTTACATACCCTACATTTCTGTTTTCTTCCCGAATCTCAGATTGCTTTATGATGGTTTGTGTCACTTCAGATTCAGTAGGGCTCACTTCCATATAACATGGCCTGAAATGTCACCCCACACAGAGAGGGACTCAAACTCAACATGCAGTGTATTTGTAGCACATAGGTCAGTACACTCAGCATTCAAAATTGATGATGTTAAAAATCAGCAACCTCTTTATTACGAAGAATTTGAAGGAGTCTTGGTTCTCTGCATTGGTACCCTGTTGTTGGCCTTACAAAGATGTTGAGGATTTTATTTGACACTTTTCCATCATCACATTATGGCTTAAATAGATTAGCTAGAAGCAAAAGATTTAACTTGTTTTTGATCTTCTCCTTTCTAAAATGTTTGTTAAAATGTCATGCTCCGCTGGGCTTAGTTTAACCACTATAATTCTGTAGCATTTCCCTGCCCATATGTTTTGATTCCTGTACCTCTATAAACTCTAGCTTGTGTGTAATTACTTTGTGGCATTATGTTTTCTAAGCTCTAAGAGAAGCATTACTTCTGCTACAGCATCTGTAATGCTATAAACGAGGTGAAAAATTAAAGAGTATGCGGGTTTTGTGAGTGGGGGGAGTCCTTTGCAATGAGAAATGTGATTCTACAGAGAATCCTTCTACCGAGAATGTATATTTATTATGCTGTTGTGGTTTTAGGAAACGTGACGTTAGCATTTGCCCCAAGAGTTATGAGCATGAAAATGAAACATTTATATGTTTTATCAGTTGGGTAATTGAAAAGTTTTATCAGCTGGTCTACCACTGCCATAGTACTTAGTGTGGGGGCTTCTCTGAGGTTGTTTCAAATTAAACTATCAGCAGGCAGTTAACTTGGGAACAGCTGCTGGTCCTGTATTCATTACTTTTTCTCAGGATGGGCATGCGTGGCTACCCATTTCGCAGCACTCCAAGGAGCGAATGAAATGCCTAGCCCTTAAATTTTTTCATTCTGATTCATTTCTCTCTTCCCTTTGGGTTAGTTACATTTTATATTCGTCCTTTATTTTTCTACAGTATAATTTAGAAGCAGTTATTTACATAGTTCAACAACATTGATGATAAATGGCCTTTTGTAGAATGAACTTTGTATACGTCTGTGTGGATCTCAGTCTGTTCCTAGGTTATGGTTTTACTCCAGCTAATAAATATCTTCATACAGCTGGACTTCAGTTTTTAATTTAAATCTCTTCCCTTAGTGGCACAGTGTGTATCACATTCTTCAAGAGCATTGATTAGGACTGTAAACCACAAGATGTACTAATTCCTGGTAGAATCTTCATGTGCACAAAATTGCTACACAGCCACTCCGCAGCCCAGTCACCTCCTGTCTCATGAACAGTTAACGGCTATTGATCCAAATTCATTCTTGTCCTTACTCGCAAAACCCTTCTCAAACCAGAAATCAGGCCTTGGCCAAAAAATATAGTCTCAAGGTTGGGGGCTTCCCTTTTGATTACGTCCTCCTCTAGATAATAAATCAGGTACTAAATCAAGTTTTTGTCACTTCAGTTCTTGTTCCAGCTGTAGAGGAGCTCTGCAAACACGCAGAGTGGGCTTGCCCACCCTTGTGCAACACTTGTAACTGAGCGCGGTAGAAGGGAGGCAGGCATGCCCAAGGACTCACATGTGTGTGTCTCTCTCTCCTTTCGGAAAGGAGGATTGAGAATCAGTACCCTTCAGAAGTTAAGAAAATACAAGAATAAAAGGTTATCTGATTGTCTGAGGCTTCAGAGTAACATTGTGTCTAAAATACAAACATGCCGTCCATTGTAAACTGGTTTCCTGTAGATAGCCTTGTCCCTGGCACACGGCCTTACCCAGGGATGCCAGCTAGGGATGGCAAGCAGGACTTCAAGTTTAGCCCTCTCTACTGCGCAGTAGTTTCTCTTTGGTTACAGATTCTAAAGAGCAGTTCCAAATAGAAAAAAAATTTTTTTTCCCCCAGATATGTTTATTTTATTTTTTAAGTGTTACGAGATTAATTGTTCATGCACCACACCCAGTGCTCCATGCAGTATGTGCCCTTCTCAATACCCACCACCAGGCTTGCCCAACCAAATAGAAAAAATTCTTATTAGCTGAACTATACTGTTCATTCTGGTGAATTCCAATCTTTAACACCATTGCTTTTTTTTCTAATGAAATTGCATTCATTTATTCTGATTATAAAGCAGGATATGTTCATGATAGAAAATTTGGGGAAAAAATCAGTGTCTAAAAGAAAAAATCATCTATAATCCCTCCTCATAGTTAATCACTTACATTTTGGTATTTGTTTTCTGGTTCGTATCTTTTCAAACAGATACTATAATTTCAACATAGAGGCTCATGAATATACTGCTCCATCAAATTATTTTTATTTAACATTATATCATGAAATTTTCCCATTTCACTAAACTTAGAAATTATGATTAAAACTTGTACTACAAGTAATACATTTTTATTTTAGAAAGCTTATTTTATTTTTTAAAGATTTTATTTATTTATTTGACAGAGAGAGAGAGACCGTGAGAGAGGGAACACAAGCAGGGGGAGTGGGAGAGGGAGAAGCAGGCTTCTCGCTGAGCAGGTAGCCCGATTTGGGTCTTGATCCCAGGATCCTGGGATCATGACCTGAGTTGAAGGCAGATGCTTAACGACGGAGCCACTCAGGCCCCCCAGAAAGTTTACTTTTAAAAAGAAAAAAATTAAAATTACTTGTAGTCCAACCACTGAATACTAACTTGGTAAATTGGTGGTTCAGTCTTTTTTTTCTATGTACATGTGACTTAAAAAAATTATATATATATAAATATAAGTTAATAATACTGTTACATACTGTTTGTCACAAAACAATAGTTCACAAAAATTTTCCTGGGATATGATTTTTAATGGTATTCCAACAGGTAGATTTAGACATTTTGGTTCTTTCTAATTTCATACTATTATCAAGAATGCTTAATGTAATTAAGATTCTTACATTTTATTCTTACAATCAACAATCTTAATGTAATTAATATTCTTAAGCTTGCATTCTTATGGACCATCACTGCTTAACCCCTTGTGATAAATCCATAGCAGTGGAATTAATAGATCAAAATTAATGGATAAAAAAACATTTTAAGATTTTTCATATGTACCACTGAATTGCTCAGAAAGGTTTGCGTTCTCACCAGGGTTAACGATCTTCTCTGGCCCTGAATTGTTGTGAATGGATCAGAAGAAAATAATCACTAAGAATTTTGCTTCTTTCAATTGAACTCATTTTTCTGTTAAGGTACTCGGGTTTGTTAACCATGACCCATTTCTGTAAGCTTTATTTTAGGTCACAAACAATAATTTCCAAAGGAGTCTTGTATTAATTCACAGCCTCTGGAGATCCGCTTACCCAGAGCCTTTCGGAGGCCCATCCAAGGGCATTCGGGGCTCAGAATACTTGGATTTGAGGTGTAGACATCAATGTTCATATCCTTTGAGCCTGTATTTGAAATTGGGACTGTCTGTGTTCAAGTCTGAAGTACAAGTTAGGATACTCCAAAATGAACTTCTAAATATACCTTTTTAGCAGTTTAGGCTTTCTTCATACTGGTAGAATCATTCAGAAAGGCTGTGGAATAGAAGGTAACATGTTTGGGTTCAGACATCGGTTCTGCCTGAATTAAAATCCAGCTTCCCCACCTAAGAGCTGGGTTCCCTTGGGCAGGTTCTTATTTTTCTGTACTGGTTTCCTCATCTATTCATGGGTCTAATAATAATACCTGTGTCCTAGGGTTATTACAATGATTATTTAGTTGTTACAACAGTTAGGGGTTTAGTCAAAAAAACAGAACCAATAGGAGATGTGGATTGAGAGATTAATTGCAGATAATTGGCTTGTGTGATTGTGGAGACTGGCCAGGCAAGTCAGAAATCCAGAGAGTATATCTCCTCGAAGGGCAGGCTGGAACTTAGGTACATAGACCAAAGCTGTTACCCATGAATAGGAGTTTTTCTTTAGAGAAGGCTCCATTTTGCTCTTAAGGCCCGTTAGCTGAATCAGGCTCACTCCGATTCTCTAGGATAATTTCCCATACTTAAAGCCAACGGATTATGAACTTGAACCACATGTACACAATACTTACATCGCAACACATAAATTAATGTTTGAATAACTGGGGACTGTAGCCTAGCCAAGCTGATGCATAAAATTGGCATCACAGTTGCTTTGGATCTCAGTTAAGCAGATGAAACCCACTTGGATAGGAGTTTCATTGTTCTCTCTGCTTTTCAAGATCAGCACTCTCCAAGGGTCTTGTAACCCAGAAGTTCTTTCTGACAGATGTTTGATATGTTTATCTGTTTTGCCCTAAGTAACGGTGCAGTTACATTATGTATGATCCTAAAGAGTTCTTTGTACTGGAGCCCCGGTGTCTGGTCAGGCAGGAGTCTCCCCAGGAACATAACCTGGCCTCTGCAGAAACCTCTGACCCGGACAGCATCTGCTCCTGCCACTGCGGGGGGACCCTGCCCGTAGTGTGTTTGCCGTGCCACCAGCCCATGCCGGCCCCTCTGAGAACTGCCTCCCAGGTGAAGGATAGACACCTGTGAGCGTGTTTCCACGTGGCCCGGCCCCTTTTGGCTGTAGCTGGTGGACTTCCGACCTGTAGGCTGCAATGATCAACTTGTTTCTCTTGAAATTTTAGACCAAAGACAGAGCTGAGAGCCAGGATTTCTGGACCTCGAAAATGACTTAGGTTTGGGCTTGGTGGGACATCCATCCTGATGAATACTGGCATGTATGCTGGCGAACAAGCAGTGAGAATCCAACTGTAGCAGGAGATGTGAGGAGGAAAGCGGAGATGATGCTGTCTGTCAGATTTCCCAAGATACCCTTACGTCCTCATAGCTAAAACCCCTTTAATTTGAGTTTAAAAGGCAGTTCAGTTTCTTTTAACCTCACAAGATAATCTAATACCATTAGGAGAAATAACAATAACAGTATTGTAACTTAGAAATGAAAATTACGTAGTTAGCCATATTGGCTTTAGGACTATCCCAGAGGATAGCCTTGATTTTAGGATTTATTTCCACATAGGTTAGGGCACCGTGAATATATTTTAAAAATAGAGCAGCATAGTACTTTAAAGTATTTATGTACGCACCAAATCCCATATAGTATGTTGTGTGAAGATGGTAATATATTGCTTGTCTGATGAAAACTGACACCAGACCTGTGCCTTAGTGAGTAATAGAGGTCTCTTATCATTTTTGTCTTCTTCCACCAGCAAAAGGAAAAACAAAGGAAAAAACTCCCTAACATGGGATCTCCTAAAGCAACACAAAATACATCCAGATCCATGAATTTCCCGACATTTGTTTGCATATACTCCTTGACGTATTACATATCATAAATAAATCGCAGAAGTGGTGGAAGTCTTAAATCATTTTCTAATACTTTTCAAGACACCTTCTCCCTTCCTCCACTACTGCTTCTGACTTAAATCTTCCAGCCATGGGCTATGCGGTGAAAGAAGCCAAGTTCTCAAGACTTCTTGGTAACTAATCCACAATTCTCACTTGCATAAGTGTTTTGTGTATGTGTATTTTCCCCTCAACATTTGGTTGTAGGTGACCTTTTTGTGAGATAGTGAGGCATGGTAGCTAAGAGCTCCAGCTCCAGAGCCAGACTGTCCAAGTTTAAATCAAATCTTAGCTTCATCAGTCACAAGCTGCGAGACTTCGGTCGTGTAAATTACATACACCTTTTTTCCAGTCTGTAAATCTGGGATATAATAGGACCTGCTTCTAGGGGCGGACGTGTGGATCAAGTGAGTTGAAAGATGTGAGATATTAGAACAGCGCTCAAGTCAGGTTAGCTGTTGTTATTACCAGAATGGATCAGTTATCAAGTCCAACTCCCTTCACTCCAAGTTAGATTAAGTGGTTGATTCTTTTTAAGTAGAATTGAAATTGGGATCTTGACTTTTTTTTTTTTAAGTTTGATATTAAAAAATTTTAGTGCAGTGGGTAGAAGAGATCATCCAATCCGATAATGTCATATTGGAGATGAGGAAATTTGCATCAAGAGATGCGACTGTGGGGGCGCCTGGGTGGCTCAGTGGGTTAAGGCCTCTGCCTTCGGCTCGGGTCGTGATCTCAGGGTCCTGGGATCGAGCCCCACATTGGGCTCTCTGCTCGGCGGGGAGCCTGCTTCCCTCTCTCTCTCTACCTGCCTCTCTGCCTACTTGTGATCTCTCTCCTCTCTCTCTCAAATAAGTAAATAAAATCTAAAAAAAAAAAAAAAAAGCGACTACGCTCACAAGCGAGTAGTAGAAGGGCTAAGACTAGGCTTCGCTCCTCCAAACTCCTCACACAGTCCACTCTCTGTATCTGACCACTGTCAGAGGGATCCTTGGTCCTAAGTTCTACATTCTTCTTGAATTTACTTGTAGCCTTAATGAAACAGATGCTTTCTGTATGAGGGTGGGTCCCCTCTTCTCTCTGCTCCCTGGCCTTCTAATTGCATAAAGAAGAGACTTGATCTCAGTATTTTAAATAAAATACTACCCTTTATTACTCTTCAATAGTGATTATTGAGAATATAGCCTTCAGATCTCCCATAGATTTGTTTTGCTTAAGCCTGAAGGAAAACCACAACTTGCATTTATGTTAGGCCTGATGTTGGAAGAATCATGACTTAAAAAAAATAACATTTCCATGAAACATTGAGGAATGCAGATTTGACATCAAACAGATATATTAGGGGTTTCTGTATGATGACATATTTGAAAGTGGGATTCACTTATATTCAACAAATAGTTGTATGTGGTAAACACTTTGCAAGGCACTGAGGTAGTTCATACTAAATCTAGGGAATTGGGACCCTACAAAATAAATCTACAGAAATTTCACCTCATCCTGATCTACTTTAAACTCTGTTAAGGGTAGCAATCTTCATGTTTCCTGAATTTTTCATCCTTTTGTAAGTAAATTCTCTTCTTTATAAAATACCACCCCAAATATCTTGTGTTTATATGGAGCTAGTCAAAGTGGCAAGCCCCATGAATAGGCCTGCTTGACCTTATCTCAGTTTGGACATAACTTAACCTTGAGAAGAAATGTTTGGGTTTTGACAATGTTTTTGTTGTTCTGGGGAACAATGCTATCACTCAGTGTTTATAATTCAGTGTTACACCAATTCCTGAAGGAGATCTTTTCTAGTACCTTCTGTAATCTGTTACAAATAAGACATGGAAAAGTAGAGTTTACATGATCAGAGTGTTTAAAAACACATAATTGTGACAGATGTCACATATTAGTGTAAGATGTAAACAATAGGGGAAAGTAGGTGTAGGGTATAAGAAAACTCAACATTTCCACAAATCTAAAGCTTTTGCCAAATTTTATAATTTTAAAAAAGATCTTCACCCAAAAAACATAACATACAAAATTACCGTGACAAAGTAAGTTGCAACAATTCAATATTAGCAAAGTAAGCAGCTTTCATTCTGCTTCACCAGATAGTATAAGATGAAGTGATCAAGGCTGAATTACTTCAACGAGGGAAAGGTCGTTGTTCCTATAGAAAGCCCTAGTTTGAGAACAAACACTTCTGAAATATTAGAGTTAAAAGGAAATACAACCACAGTCTTTATGTTAAGCTTAATAAATCAGGACCAAAGTTACTATTTGAAACATTTTGATATCACAGGGATAAAATGGACAAACCGAAGATCCCTTCCTAATTAGCATAATTCTAGCTGGAGCACAGATCATCTTGTAGCATAGTTTCTATGTTTATAAGTCTGGCTTCCCACCGGAAGACTTCCGTTCATCTTTGTGTCTTCAGGTTTGATACAGAACAGATGATGAGTTAATGTTTCTTCATTTGAAAGAAGGATTAGACACAACTAGAGATCTGAGGAGCTCAAGAAATGTATTCCTTTTTGAGGCTACTTGCAAAAATAAATGAGCTAGAGAAAACCTTTCTGATTTATATTTGTGTGTTGGTTATCTTGACACACTGTTGTTTTCTCAGGCTGCTGAAATCATCTGGTAGCTCTGCTACCCTACCCCACTTCCCGGGATTGTTCCACATCGCTGGTGGCAACGATGGGGGAACGGTTGCTGCTGTTGTTGACTGTCCTTTTAGGGGAATTCTACCCAGTCTTTCTTAGACCCTTGGTGCCAGGGTTGTTGCTTGTGGGAATGAGGTAGTATCTAAAGTGGAGTTTGAAAGCATGTCTTAGATGCTAACCCTACCACCCGCAGCTACATTTCTCTTTCCTCTTTTGTCTCCATCTTCTCTTCTCTCTAGATTCTACAGAGAATCCCAAATATCATCTGACTGGGTTCATCTCAGCCCAAAACAGCTGTATATGTCTCCTAGGAAAGTTGTGGCCCCAGTTTTAACAGAGTGTCTGTCTGGAAGCAAAGTGTGTAACTTTATGACACCAGCGTCAGGTGTTTGGAGAGGCTCTCATGTCTGTGCCACTCCAATAAAATAGGAAGGTTGTTTGCTACCTAGATAGGTGGGACCTGCAGGTACCACAAATTACTAAATAATGTATCTTCTTTTTAAAAAGAAAAGTTTATCCATCTATTCATCTGCCTGTGTGTCCACCTGCTTACCTGCCCATCCATCTGTCCATATACACATTCATCTCAGTTGTTGGGAATTCTCATAACAGGAAGGGCCTTGGTCCAGAAACAACATGCATATCTTACAGACATTCTTAAGGTGACAGCCGTTGGTTATAGGTGTGAGCAGGATGATCTTGAGTGCCTCTCCAAGTTTGAACCAAGATGGGGCCATCATGTCAAGCCAGTTCTGAAAATGCCAACACTGGACGAGCTGTGGGAGTCTGAGGAGTGACTTTGGTTTTGAGTGCTGCAAGGCGATAAATATTACTATTCATATCTGTACTGTCTTGCCACTGAAAATCTATTATTTTTTAAAACTTGGCTATATTTTACTCTGTCAGTTGTATTTCATTTGAATTGACATTCATGATTAGTTCATATATGTGATATATATTTTAAAAATTCCAGATACCCCTGTGTGTTTACACATTTCCTAATCTATATTAAAATTAGCCACTTAAAGACAAATTGCCTGTTTACTTTCCTGTCTTCTCCACTTAACTGGACCAGGGGCTCATGTTTTTCACTCTAGTTCCCCAGCACCTAGGAGAATCCCTGGAACATAGAATAATATTCTATCAATGATTTTTTAAATTCCCAATGTTTATATTCACTTAATTTGATTACTAACTCCTTGGCTCTTTATTTTATGCTGGAGCACTAGAGATTTGTGAAATCTACAGTTTTCTTCCTGTAAATTGTGTTGAAGTTGTTGGCGTGCTACTGTTTGTGCTAGGACCCTGGGAGGCTCTTCACTGCTGTTGTGGCATCTTGATTTGATCTCCGCCTGTTAGTTCCAGAAGGTGATTGATTATGTGATGGTTTGCATGCAAGCTTTAATTATTCAAGAGTCATAAATTTGACACGAACCTTTGTCATTTAATCTTTTTAAGTAATATCTGTGCCCAGTGCGGGGCTCGAACCCACGAACCCAAGATCAGGAATTGTGTGCCGCACTGAACAAGCCAGCCAGGCACCCAATGAATCTATTACTCTTTGTTTTCTTTTTTTGCTACAGCAAATCTTTTTTTTTTTTTTTTTAAAGATTTTATTTATCTGTTTGACAGAGAGGAGAGAGATCACAAGTAGGCAGAGAGGCAGGCAGAGGGGGAAGCAGGCTCCCTGCTGAGCAGAGAGCCCAACGCAGGGCTCGATCCCAGGACCCTGTGATCATGACCTGAGCTGAAGGCAGAGGCTTTAACCCACTGAGCCACCCAGGAGCCCCTATAGCAAATTTTTTTTAAGGATAACTTATAAAAACAATAATGTTCAGTATATAAAACTGGGAAAATATAGAAAAATAGGCAGACAGCAAATCAAAATTCTGTAACTTTTAGAAACAAGTATAGTCGTTAACATTTTGGGTATATGTGGTGGTGTGCTGATAAATACCTAACAACCAACTCTTTGAGTGTAATTCCATCGTGAATGTTAGTTGATATTTTTGTTTATATTAATGAGTAGGATGAAAATGAAACCGCCAAAGCATATGTCAGGATTTTCACCGGTTTGGTTGATGACCTGAGCAACTTTTTTGTGGGTTCAGATTGTAGTGTTCAAATATTGGAAGAATGTTTCCTCAGTATTTTGTGCTGTTCATAATGTAACCCCTATAAACACAACATGCTTTCAAAATGTTGAATCTGCATTAACATTTTCTCCATCACCTTCTTAAATCTAAGCAAATCAGTAAAATGATAAATTAAGCCCCGGTTTGCCAATTTTTGTTTGTAAACACTCCACCCATAGCCAATTTCAAGCTAAGAATATGACACCAGTAATGGTGAATTGGAAAGACTTGCTCAGTAGCACGTCATTATATAGTATTTCCGCTGAAGAGGTGTAATAGCCATAAATAATATCAAGAGCATAGATAATAGTAAAATGTGGTAAAATAAATAGGAAATAAGTTTTGAGTACTTACTACTTTTGTTTTTATGTGATTTGTTAATTTTAAGTTCATATAATTTATGTAACTTTATATAATTTTTAATAATGGCTGTGTCTAACAACTGGCCTGCACAATTTCTGAAAATTTGCCTGCTCTCATACGCCAGTATGAGCTGGCTCCAGCACACCACTGGGTAGATATGTTCTCATTCTTCTTAAATAAGTAAAAAAAATTTAGAAGTATATATATAGGGCACTTGGCTGGCTCAGTTGGTTAAGTGACTGCCTTTAGCTCAGGTCATGATGCTGGATTCCCGGGATGGAGTCCTGCATCGGACTCCCTGCTCAGCGGGGAGTCTGCTTCTCTCTCTGACCCTTCCCCTTCTCATGTTCTCTCTCTCTCTGTCTTTCAAATAAAAAAAATAAAATCTTTAAAAAAAATACATACATATAATACATATTTGTATGTGTGTGCATATATGTGTATGTATATGTGTTTTTATATACACATATATAAGATTTTTTAAGTAAGATTTTTAAAATAAAGCATTTTTTAATCGCCTTTTTTTTTTGAGCTCAGGGACAGGTACCTGGGTGGCTCAGCTGGTTAAGCAGCTGCCTTCGGCTCGGGTCATGATCTCGGGGTTCTGGGATCAAGTCCCTCATTGGGTCCCCGCTTGGTGGGGAGTCTGCCTCTCCTTCTCCAACCCCTCTCCCCAACTCATGCTCTCTCTCTCTCTCAAATAAAAAATAAACATCTAAAAAAATAAAAATAATAGCTCTTACTAAGTAGTCAGTTTGGGGATCTGCTTATCTACCTTATGGAAGGAAGAACATTCTAATACCAGTTGGTCATGCTCTGTGTCTGTGCCACAGACACAAAGCCATATCGGCCATAAGGGGGACTTGTGAGAGTAGCTGAATAAAATGTCTCTCCTCTCCAGTGTAAGTGCAGGAGGAGGGAATGAGTGTGGACAGGGGCAGCATAAATCTCCTGTGTAGCAGGTTGTTTATTCAAAGTGTGGTGCCAGTATGATCTTCATCATTTCTCAGGCAGAGTCCTTGTGTGGAGAGTGTTTGGAAACCTTGTTTCCATCATCCTCAGGTGTGGTGCTCTGTCCTTTGTTCAGCCGGACCCCATACTGGCGGTTCTGTCCTACATCCTCTTCTGTTGCCTTCTTCCTCTCCGCCTTTCTGCATCCCTCTGATGCTTATAGGAGGTACATTGTGCTCTCTGCGAGTCTTTTTTGAGTCCTATAAATACAGAACCACCTGTTTGAGGGCAAATGGACTTAGTGCCTACAGTCTCAGTGAAGTCATACTTTTAAATGAAGGTACCCTCAAATACATAATATGTATCCTAAAATCTGCTTTTCTGTTCCCCAGCATATACCTGTCTATTGCTATACCTGTTTGGGTCATCTCATATAACTATTGATAGTCATAATTTTAAAAGACTTTAAAGTCCTTTAACTGCCACATATATTCTTGCTATCCAGTGGTAAAGTTTTTCAGTGACTTTCAAAAACTAGATATTTGCTGATATAATGGAGAGTTATTGAACATTTGAAGTAAACTTTTTCATGTCTACTCAGTGTTGAAGTTTCTGTTCCGATTCCCAGAGAACAAATCCATGTGTTGTTAGAATGAACTCAGTTGTTTCTGTGTTCTGTCTTACATTCTTGGTCAAAGCCTTTGGTTTTAACAGAAACTCTTTAATAAAGAACGGCCTGTTTATGAAGGACTCAGTTAAATGAATTTTTAAAACTTCGTTTCTATTGAAAGAAGACTATCTGGAGCTACAGATTGCCTCCTTGCTTCAGCTCAGTAGATCTCTGCCATGTCTGTTCTTTGCTGCTGCAAAGCCTGGTTTTATGCCCTGAAGAGGTCGCTGAACTGCAGGATGCCAGGCACAAACTAGAACCCTAACTGCTAATCCCTAACTCCTAACCCTAACCTGAACCCTAACCCTAATCCTAATCCTAGCCTTGGTCCTAGCCCTAATACTAACCCTAAATCTGAGACAGCAAAAAGATATGGTATATACCTGCAGTGGAATATTACTCAACCATAAAAAAGGAAATCTTGCCATTTGCAATGAAATGGATAGAGCTCAAGAGTGTTATGCTCAGTTCAGTAAGTCAGGCAAAGATGAATACCATATGAATGGTGGAATTTAAGAAAGAAAACAAACTAGGAAGGTGACAAAGAAAGAGAGAGGCAAATCAAGAAATAGGTTCTGAACTACAGAGAACACATTGATAGTTACCAGAGGGGGGTGGTTGGGGAGGGAGGGGGTGAAACAGATAGTGGAGATTAAGGAGGACACTTGTTGTGATGAGCATCAGGTGATATATGAAAGTGTGAATCACTATATTATATACCTGAGACTAATATTATTCTGTAAGTTAACTGGAGTTTGAATAAAAACTTTGAAAAATTATTTGCTTTTATTAGTAAAATAAAAACCTTCTTTAAGGCCTTTAATACATGAAATTATATTGATTAGGTTTTGCTGTTGTGTATATGTTCATTGCTTCATTGTTATTTCCTCCACCATTGATTAAGTCTATTCTGCTTTAGTTATTATTAAGATTTGTGAAAAGATAGAAATGTAATGCATTTTAAGAAGGGCAATAGGAAGGGCTTAGTGAACATAATACCTTTGATCAAGAGATTACAAAGGTTAAGAAATGGGTGGCTAAGGCACTCTCCTTTAGAAGATACTTAAAAAAAATTATTAGTGTAGAAAAATCTTGTAGGATCCTATAGCCTAAATAATTTATTATTTTTATTAGTAACATTTAAACCTAGCTTTTTAAAACTATCTGCCTTGATATTTTATTTTATTTTATTTTTAAAGATTATTTATTTATTTGACAGAGAGAGAGAGAGAGAGACCACAAAAGAGGCAAGCAGAGGGAGGGGGGAAGCAGGCTCCCTGCCGAGCAGAGAGCCCAATGTGGGGCTCGATCCCAGGACCCTGAGATCATGACCTGAGCCGAAGGCAGAGGCTTAGCCCACTGAGCCACCCAGGCGCCCCCTGCTTTGATATTTTAAATAAAAAATAGAGCTAACACTTGAGAAGTAATACCTTTTTCAGATTTTAAAGTCAGGGTTTCAAACTGACCTGATTTCTTTCTAACTTGTTGGAAGCATCACTTAATTAATATTTTCATCAGTTTCAGATGCTTAAAATATGTATTTGTTTTTGCAATGAAAAACAGCAAGCTATCATCCCTTCAGGAAGTGTTATTTTAATTCCATAAAGAATGGAGAAATACAAAATCATGTTTCTCACCTTTTTTATTTCTCTGCTGCCTTCTACTAAACCCTCTGATTTTCCATGTGTTTTTATTAATAGTAAGGTTTTATTTTTTGTAAGAAACTATTGTACTAGGACATGGACCCTGCCCATAAGATGCTCAGTTTTAATTGAGATGAATTTGGTCTCATTGGAATGCTAAGGTTAAGACATGTTTTCAAATATTCATATACATGCATACGCCCCTTTGTTTTTAACATATTTTGTTGCTAACTCAGCTCCAAATATCAGCTGCTTCTGGAACTTTTGAGTTTTAGTGCTGATTTTGGTTGCCACATCATCAAGAAATACCAGGCACCTGTGCTATGCAGTTATGTCTTGTAGGTTTCAATACTGAATGATTCAGAATGGATCAGGAAGATGTCAAAACAAACCCCAAAAGTATTGGTCTATACTAATTGTATCTCCACTAAAGAACTAATCTCCCCACTTTTACTTCGATAGACTTAGCAGGTTATATATGGAGTCTTAATTCCACTTATCATCTTTCCGTCCTTCCTACCCTTTCCTGTATCCTTTATATGACCTAAAATTAAAATAATTTATTAATCAGATATTGTCATTTTCTTACCCATATATATGTTCCTTTGATTTTCAATGTCCCTGAAAGAATAGTTAATCTCAGGGTTTTTTTTTAAAGCATTAAATTTGTTCCTGCATTAAGGAAGTAAAAAGATAACGAAAAGTCATAGCCGGAAATGTAAGAATTAAGAGCTCTTCTCCGTAACTCTCACATTGCGAGTGGTACGAGTTACGCCCGAGTTCACAGCAGCAAGTGTGGGAGGCAGTGTGGCTACCACTTTCTACATCCCACTCTCTTCTGTCATTTTGCATCATAGAACCAAGGGAAGACAAAAGTAGATTATGTATTTTGATGCGAACCAACGTTTTGGAATATTTATATATATATATTTAGTAAAAAAAACAAACACCATAAAGCAGGTGTTTCCAGGGAGGTGATAAACTAGTAGGTTTTGAGAAACTTTCCTTTCTTTTCTCCTTGAGTATTCTTTCATCTTCGGACAGAGGGCTTTTTTACTTGATGTTTGTTTCTTGTTATATAGGTGTTAGGATTCCATATATGGACTGTGATGTAAGGAACATTTTCTTTTAAATTTTCCTTCTCTGGTGTGACCGAGTGACTCTTTGGGTTTCTGCCAAACTTTCCATTTTCTGATTTCTCTTGCCAGGTAGGGTCCCATGCCAGTCTCTTGTCTGTCATAGGACTTTATACCAGGTTTTCCTTGAATGTCCGTAAGGAAGTGTCCCAAGGGATGTGTCAACCTTTTTTATGTAGAAGCTCTGATGCATGTAGTTTTGGAAACCAGAATGACAGGTTTTAGAGAAGAGTATGGGTTTTTTATTCTTTTAGAACTTCTCTTTACATTCTTTACAAGTCATTGTTAGGTAGGGTATAGTTGGGTGAGTCAGTTGTTTTTAGAAGACTTGTTCTTTACATATGATCTAAAATATTATATGGCATAGACTCTGAACATGCCGAGAGGACTTTAAAAATTGCTGTTATTTTTAAAATTTGCCACAATTATTTTTTTTAATTTAAGGTTTAACATCATTCCAATATGTGCATTGCCTGAGAAGGACTTTATAGCCTAGTGAGGAAATAACACACCAGAATACTTCTAATACAAGGTAAAAAGTATATGAAAGCCCTAATTTTAAGAAAAAACGAAACACAAGCAGATCATAAGCTCTTCTGTTATCTGTAGGCCTCTGACTAAACTATGAGCATCTTACGGCAGGGTCCATGTCCTAGTTGATCTTGTTTCTTTGGTACTTAGCGTAATACCTGGAATAACATAACCATTAAATTTCCTGAAAATTAATATTTGCTCTGAACAGTTAAGTGAATGCTTGTCTTCTGGTCAAAAATACAAAAATAATCAGCGAATAAAACAAAATTTGAAAAATCAGTCTCTGGATGTAATTGGGTTGTTTCAAACTACAACTGCCTTATATTTGTCTAATATTTTCTTGTTCTCTTCACTTTCTTCTGGCATGCAGTGGATACCCCTTTAGAATTATGCTATCCTGGGACCCTTGGGTGGCTCACTTGGTTAAGCATCTGCCTTCAGCTCAGGTCATGATCCCAGGGTCCTGGGATCAACTCCTGCAATGGGCTCCTTGCTCAGCAGGGATCCTCCTGTTCCCCCGGCTTATGCAGGTGCTCGCTCTCTCTCGCTCTCTCGCTGTCTCACTCTCTCACTCTCTTACAGATAAATAAAATCTTAAAAAACCAAAACACTATGCTATCCCTTTTTTGCCTTTTACCAACAAATAACTTCTTTTTTTTTTTTTTTTTAAAGATTTTATTTATTTATTTATTTATTAGGAAAGAGAGAGAGTGAGAGAGAGCAGGTCAGAGTGAGAAGCAGACTCCCCATGGAGCTGGGAGCCCGATGTGGGACTCGATCCCGGGACTCCGGGACCATGACCTGAGCCGAATGCAGTCGCTCAACCAACTGCGCCACCCAGGGGCCCACCAACAAATAACTTCTAATCATAAAACTTATCCTACTATATTGCTGTATATTGAGAAAAGAAAGAATTAGATTTTAGCCATTTTTGTCTTCCTAGGTTTTCTGTTAAACTCTTTCTACAGATCACTTTAGGAAGGCTGTAGAGGAAATATATAACCCTAGAAAAAATATATTTTGGTTATTAATTCCTTGGTTTATTCAGTATATGGTTCTTGAACACTGTCACACTTCAGATCATAGTTTTCAACCTTTTTTGTGTTCACATTTGATGAGGTTAAAGATTCTGCTGTCCCATGTTACAGTAAATACCACCTTTCTTAGGTGTTGAGTAAACATTATGCCCTATGTCTCCTCTCAGAATTAGTTGTATGTGTTCTACATCATATAAGATAACCCACTCAGATAAGTTTTTTCTGATTAATATCACTCTATGTTATTCTATATTATACATGGTTTGAAATTTAGCTCACCAGTGAAGATTTTGTGCTGCTTATTAGTTGGGAATTACCAGGGGTTTAAATATAATAAAGAGACAGGTTCTAAAGCTAGAGTACGATGAAAATGTGTGATTAGGCAGATAAACCCCCGAAATTTCAATTAATTGATACTTGAAGTACAATATTTGTTGCCAAACTAGGTACTGTTAGGGTCCGTGATCAAAGGAACAAAGCGAAGCAGAGCTTTATTTCGCGCCCAGCATCGAGAATCACACTGGCCGGTCAGGGTCGTCTCTATGCAGAGAGCGACCCCGCCTAGTCTTACAGGCTATCTTTTATAGGGCAAAACCGCAAACCCACTGTGAGCTTATCCTTATTGGTCAGAAGCAGTGGGGTCAGGGGAGGTGGCATATGTGTCCTTTACTGATTGAACATCCCCAGCTGGCCTGACTCGACCTTGTTCTTCTGGGGGACTGTCATCAGGAGCCAGCAGATCACATTCCATTGGTGTCCTGGGCTTATCTTTCTAAGTAAGTTCCTCCAGGCTGACTTTGTTCCCTTAGTGCAAGGTCAGCTTGTGTTCACAACAAAATGGCTGCTTAGACAAGATGGAATCACTTAGGCTAAGCAGGTCCTAACGGGTACCATGTTGGAGTCTAATGTACTTTTTGTACTCTAATGTACATTTCTTAAGGCAAACCTGGCCAGTTTTCTGCGTCTTGAGTACCAGATGCTCATCAAGGTGACCTTTTGTATGAAAAATACCACTTGTTAAATATTAGACCCAGACACCCTTAGCAAAGTGAGCATACAACTGGGAATAAAGACCGACAGAACAAAGCCAGCAGCAAAATTATTTGAGGGGGATTTGCTTATGAATTAAACTGTAGGTGGGATTGTCTGTACTATTCAAATTATATTTATTTCTCTCTGTGAAATTATATTCACTATTCAATATTCACTATTCAAATTATATTTATCTCTCTTGAGTTAACAGGAGTTTGGTTAACTCAAGTTCCACTGACTTGCACTATGAAAATGAGTAAAAGACAGTCTCTTTCCTTGAGAAGTTGGCAGTCTAATTAGGAAGTCAAGACATTTGTGTGTAGGGGGAAAAAAACCCAGAGAAAACAAAGAATTGGAAGGACAGGGCAACGTATTCGATTTTTAAATGTACTGTAGTTATTAATAGTAGAGTTGAAAGCTTCTTCCAGGATCTTTGATCACTTGTCGGATTTTTTTGTTTAATAGAGCTAAAGAAATATGAAACTCTTTAGAGCTACTGATCACCGTGTCCATTTGGTGAAAAACATCATGGAAAGGGTGCTAGAAAGAAATAGAGATCTTTGTTCTCAGTAGGGATAATACAGTGCTCACAAAAACTTATCAGTCTGTTTTGTTCTCTTGGCTTGGTTATGGCTTTGGCTTGGTTATGGCTTCGGCTTGGTAGGAGATTAGGTATATGAGAAGTATGCATTGTGAATCTCAGAAGGGGTGTAAGTAGCGAATAATAATTGCAACTGAAATGCAAATGATCAATTACTCGAACGTATAAGGTGGTGTTATGGTAACTGTAGCGTGACTCAACTGGTGTTGGCAGGATGGCCCCCGAGATTTCAGCCTCATGTAATTATGGACTAGACAAACTTGTGTATTGGAAAATGAGGTAGGAAATACAGGTAACATTTTTTGAGATTCTAATATGTGCCAAGCACTGTGCTGTATATTTTACGTAGTTTTTTCTATTCAATCTTAGTAACAAGTCATAAGATAGACATTAGTATCCTCATTACAAAGAAAACAATTCCAACAAATAAGTAAATTGGAAATACAGAAGCAGGTATCTGGCTGGCTTCAAATTCTGTATTCTTTCCACTACAGTCATGATGCCCCAGTAGACATATCATGCATCCTATTTGCTTTTTCTCTACCTGTCCTCCTCCATATTCTTTATGCTCACTGATACGGCTGTTAATAGAACTCATTTTACAGGGACGCCTAGATGGCTCAGTTGGTTAAGCATCCAACTCTTGATTTTGGCTCAGGTCATGAACTCGGGGTCCTGGGATCAAGCTCCGCATTGGTCTCCCTCTCCCTCTGCTTGCTCTCTGTCTCTCTCTCTCTCTCTGATAAATAAATAAAATCTTTTTTTAAAAAAAGCCTAGTGAGGAAATCTTTTTTTAAAAAAAGATTTTATTTATTTATCAGAGAGAGAGAGAGCACAAGCAGGGGGTGAAGCAGGCTCCCTGCTGAGCAAGGAGGCTGACGAGGGACTCAATCCCATGACCCCAGGATCATGACTTGAGCCCAAGGCAGACATTTAACCAACTGAGCCACCCAGGTGTCCCTAAATCTTAAAACAAAAACAAAAACAAAAAAACTCATTTTACAAACTTATAATGGGTAGACTGTGTTAATGAAAGCTCATTTAAATACGTATTGGCTTTATTTGCTCTGAAACTGTGTAAATAAAGGTTGCACATATGATTTGCTTGCTTTGAAAAAGATTAGGTAGAAAAATTCCCTGTGTAACCTGATGTTGTATTATAGATCTTAATTACTATAATTGAGCTGTCAGTGGTGATAAAAAAGTGAAATCAGAACTCCTATAACTTTTTCCCTAAAGCTCTCAGCATATTAATAGAAATATTCTGCAGTTTTGTTACAGTTTTTAGCTTTAGCAAAAGCCATTTGGGTTGAATCACAATTATTTTTCTTTATGCATCTTTATTCTCTAATTCTTTTTATTTTACTTATTTATTTGACAGAGAGTCAGTGAGAGAGGGAACACAAGCAGGGGGAGTGGGAGAGGGAGAAGCAGGGCCCCCCCCCCCCCACCCTCCAGCAGGGTGCCTGATGAGGGCTTGATCGCAGGACCCTGGGATCGTGACCTGAGCCAAAGGCAGATACTTAGTGGACTGATCCAGCCACGCGCCCCTTTATTCTCTAATTCTTAAGAAGGAATTCACCCCATTGCTATATACCCAAACTTCAAACTGTGGAGGTTCATCAGAGTTTTAGAACTAACAAGTAATTTGTGTCTATTAGTTTAAAGTAGTTCAGTATTCTTTTCCATTCCCTATAGTTTATCAGATATGGCTCTACATATTACAATGATGATATCAATTTAGTCATTATTAAAATGGCATTATAGGTCTATATTTGTCTCAGTAGCACAATATTATTTATTAACTCAAACTTTCTTCTCCCATTATGTAATACTACCTTATTTTAGCAGGTAACATAGGATGATAAAAGATTGACTGATATACAAGATGAAAACACAGTATTTGTCATGATATAGCATTTTTACTTCTGTTTTGAGAAGCAAATCAGGGCTGACCCAAGGCTTTGTTTATAAAAGTACATCTAAGGTATTTTGGGGTTTTTGGTTTTTGAAATGGAGTCAGTCTGGGACTTTTGCTTATTACAGTCCTGAAATAACTATCATTTTTGTAAGTGCAGGCAGTCCTTGACTTATAAACACCTGACTTAGAAAGGTTTTTTTTTTTTTTCCATATAACGAAAAAATGTTCCGTCAGAAAAAGACTCATTTTTTCACCTGGTTTAACCAGAGTACTCCTTTTCTAAAACTGTTCTTGGTGCTAGAAATTACTTTTACTTTTTTCTTCTTTCCTTCTCATTGCCTTTGTCCTGTTCTTTCACCTCCAGCCCCCGATTTTGTCCCACCACTGCCACCATCAACTTGGCAACCAGAAATGACGGTCACCTGCTTTTGGATCTACGTAAATCCTATCAGTCCGTTTTGTTGCCACTAACTTAGTGGTTCTCAAGTGTGGGCGATTCTCCCCTCCCCACTGCCTGCCCAGAGGACAGTTGGCAATGTCTGGAAACATTTTGGGTTGTCACAGCTGGCAGGGGTGGGAGGGAGTATGCTCTTGGTATTCAGTAGGTAGAGGCCAGGGACGTTGCCAGTCATCCTGTAATAAATAGGACAACCCCTCGTCCTTAACTAATATCAGTAGTGCCAAGGAGGAGAACTTGCATTATCTCTGTTCAAGCATCAACTCTGTTTTCTTCAACTCCTTCCTTGTACAACATTTTTTCCACATTTTTTAATCTTTTATTTATCAGTCTTATCAACATGACTGCATTCTTCTTACGGGCAGAGGTTGTATATTCATATGGGTTTCCCCAGTCTGGGATATAATACTGGGTACATAGTAAGAGCTATGGTGAATAATAGTATTTACCATAATATTCACCAGAATAAATGAATAATTGCATGCATAAATAAGACACCCCAGACTTCTCTATTGCCTTCCTGGCACTTCCAGAAACCCCCTCTTGCTCACCTCTATCTTCCCCACCTCCCCTAATATTTAATCTCACCAAATATTAGTGTGTCAGTCCTATCATCAATATATTTAGTTCCTGAAAATGTGGATCGGCCCACAGTTTTAAGACGGAATACTGGCACTCCAGGGTTTATTCATAAATGCTTTTTTCAAGGCAGACTTGCCACAAATACCATGGTTGGTACATACAGACCAGCCGTGGTCAACAGTGCTTGTTCTAGGGACATGTCCCTGATAAATTCTTACTTGCCTTTGAGACACTTTGCTGTCATATCCTTGACCCGTAGATTCTTAATGTTTAGACACTTTGCTGTCATATCCTTGACCCATAGATTCTTAATGTTTAACCTGGCTGATGATGCCTGACATCAGAACTTACCTTTATAGCTTGTTCTCACTTTGGCATGACATTTGAGTTCCTGTCCCTTCTTACGTCTTACCATGGCTTCCTTATACGCGGTGTTCAAACCCATGTTCGGCTGTCCCCCTTGCTGCTAGTCTTTTGTTGCATGTGCTGCCTGACACTCTCATCCAGAACCTTTCCTCCTACACGTTCTTCAGTCTCCATCAATACACATGTCACATTTTGGAAGCCTTTCCCTGAGACCCCAAGATCGAGGGATATATACCTTCTTTACATCCATAGCACCTTTAGCCTACCCCTACATACTATGACTAGCATGGCAGTTGCAATATTTGTCTTTTTCACCGAGAGCAGAGTCTATGCTTTCAAGGCATTCCCGGTGCCGTGTATATATGTCTGTATGTAGGGATGTGTGGATATACAATATTACATATTATATATGTAATAAGCATTGGTTATAGGAGAATGGATGAAACAGAACACCTCTTCCATTCTGCAAAAATTACACCAATCTGGTTAAACCTTTCTGCTAGGAAATGGAGATGAATCCATCCAGATGCTGAGAGAGCCTTTGGAGAAGATGGTGCAAAGAGATAAACTTCATGTTCACTGGCAGGTTTATCAGCGTGATCAGAGGGCTACACCTCTAGATCGCATTAACTTAACTCTTTGTTAAACAAATGACTTCACCGACTGGTACTTTAGTGATGCCCATGGCATTTTTTTTTTTTTTTAAGACTATTTATTTGACAGAGAGAAACACAGTAAGGGAAGAAACACAAGCAGGGGGAGCGGAAGAGGGAGAAACAGGCCTCCTGCTAAGCAGGAAACCCGATTCGGGTCTTTATCCTAGGAATCCGGGATCGTGACCCAAGCCAAAGGCAGACACTTAACAACTGAGCCACCCAAGTGCCCGTGGCTTTAATTGAGTGTTTTCACAAAGAGTGCATTTTTTAACCGTATATTCAGTTGCCTCTGCACAGAGAAGGAACTCCAAAACCAGATGTGATAATGGGCACTTGCAAGTGTTCTGATTTGTGTACCAAACTAGCTAAATCCAGCAACTTCATGTTCTGGGTTGTGGAAACAGTTTTCCTCACCAAAGAGAGGGGGCAGGGGAAATTGCTTAAAGCTTGGAAATGAGCTCTTGCTTTGAAAGTTGTACAAATATTTTTTAGGAAACGCCTGGGTGGCTCAATGGGTTAAGTATCTACCTTCGGCTGAGGTCGTGATCCTGGGGTCTGGGGTCGAGCCCCACATCAGGCTCCCTGCTAAGCCTGCTTCTCCCTCTGCCTGCCCCTCCCCCTGCTTGTGCCCTCTCCCTGTCTCTTTCTCTCTCTGACAAAATCTTTATAAATAAATAAATAAATAAATAAATAAATAAATGTTTTTTAGACTCTTATTTCATTATGATAAATAAAACATGATCCAATTGGATTTTCTTGGGTGAGATTAAGAATGACCGTTATGGTTTGCTTTGTTGTTTTTGACAATATCAGAAACGTCCCAGCTAGCAAGTTTTATTTTGTCCTGCATCTGCAGAGTCTGGAGGTGACTCCAATGTGATATTTTTTGGATTAGCTTTATGCTTGAGGGTACTTGCCTATATAGTGAACTTTGTAAAGCATCTAGAAACTTTTGCCCATCCACTCAAGTGTGAATCTTCTGGACTGTAATCAGATGGTAGTAAATTCACATCTGGTTCTGCCACTTGCCAGCTCTGTGACTGCAGACAGGATACCCAACCTCTACACTTTCTTTTTTTTTCTTTGTAAAAAAGATCACGTGTTTGGCACATGTAATAGTAAGCAGTTTTATCCTCTTCTTCATTGATGAAATCTTACTAGAAATTCATTTGGTTAGGTTAAACCCTTTTAAGATGCAGTTTTCTTTCTTAAAAACACCTTCTTAACCCTATGGCTATGTGCAAACACAGTAGTAGACAGGGACCCTACAACACAGCCTAAAAAGGGCTTATTGTAAAAGAGTGGGAAGAAAGGGTAGAAGGGGGCTCTGAACAGCTAGGGGGCGCCCCCCAGAGTCCTGGAGGAAGTCATCGGGAATTAGACCTGACACTATTGCGTCTTGACCTCAGCTTTCGGTTCTTCTCCTCAGAATCTGCAAGCTGTGTCCCCTGACCTACTTCATTTCCCTCTTGGAGGGGACTTTGTCACATGGCAGGAGTGGTTTTATCTGTCCCACTAAGAGCAAAGGGCAGCAGTCCTTGAAGAGAAGGCAGAAGCTCCGGAACAATCTGCGGAGGGCCAGGACGTAGGTTTCTACATGTGGGATGGAGTGAAGATGCGCTGCGGCAGTCCTTTGTTCTGCCAAGTGGCCTAGCCTCAAGCTCCTTCGGAACAGCAGAAACCAGAGGAGAGCAAAGTAAATCTCAAAGAAAAAAATCTTTTAAAAACATCCAATGCTATGTGATACCACACCTCAGCAACCTGTCAAAGGTTGTATGTGTTGTCAGATGCTTTGTGATGTCCTTAAAGATGACAGACATCAACAAGGATAAAGCTGCAAAAACAGGAGGTGTATTATTGAACATGCACTTTGTTCCAGGCCCAGTGTATGATACTTTGATGGATTTTCCCTCTTCTTCCCAACAAGCTCATGATGGAGTTAAGTTATTCCTGATTTTATACACAGAGGGAATGAGAATAGGAGCTAAATAATTTGCACGAAATCACACCTGCTAGCACGTGGAGACACCAGGAGTACATACATATGAACGATTGAAGTTGAGAACCAGCTCTCTGAACCACCAGGCTCTGCTCCTTCCTCCTCTAGTCAGTGGTTCCGTGGCCACGACTCCTGTCCCACAGTGGCCATCCTTCCTGGAGGTTCCCAGCTAAGACATGAACCCGAGCTCATGCTAAGGGAGAACTTCCATGAGGGCTTCTTTTAAGACTATGGATGGAGGGGCGCCTGGGTGGCTCAGTGGGCCAAGCATCTGCCTTCGGCTCAGGTTATGATCTTAGGGTCCTGGAATCAAGCCCTGCATTGGGCTCCCTGCTCAGTGGGGAGTCTGCTGCTCCCTCTATCCTCTGCCTCCTCTCCCTTCCTCATGCTCTGTTTCTGTTTCTCTCTCTCAAATAAATAAGTGAAATCTTAAAAAAAAAAAAATACAAAGTGGAACCTTAGTACAGCCTACAGCTCTGTATACAGCCCCTGCTCTGTATACAGATGGAGAAAAAGGGGTCATCGTTTGCCTCCTTTTTTATTTTCCCTACCACAGAACCTGTTAACCTAGAAAGGAGAACTTTAGAGTTTGGAAAATGCTGTTTTAGATGTAAGATACTGATTGGTTGGCTGGCTGGCTGGCTGGTTGGTTTATAGAGCTAGCCTAAACATGATGCTGGAAATCTTGAGAATTGTAGAACTTGGGCTGACCTCAGCCAGAATTCTGTTTTGGGCCACGGTTCTCCCACCCTCCTATCCCCCCACCCAGCTTTCTATTGAAGTGTAACATGTGTACAAAGTAAACGGCTCAATGAATTACCACATCTACTCGGCTCCCAGAAGACCCCACATATGTGTTTCCTAGGGCGCCCTATCAAAGTGCCACAAACTAGGTCACTTAGAACAACAGAAATTTATTGTCTCACAGCTCTGGAAGCTACAGGTCTGAAAGCAAGGTGTCCTCAGAGCCGCGCTCCCTCTGAAATCCATAGGGGAACCCTTCCTTGCCTCTTGCTCGCGTCTGGTGGTTTGAGGGCAGTCTTTCGCGTTCCTCCACTGGCAGCTGCGTCATTCCCATCTCTGCCTCATTGTCGTCACCTGGCGCCTTTCCTCTGCGTCTCTCTTTTTCTTAAGGATACCAGTCATATTGGATTAGGGTACCAAGCTACTCCAGTGTGACTTCATCTTAATTAATCATATCTGTAATGACCTGGTTTCCAAAAAAAGGTCATGTTCTGAGGGACTACGATTAGGATTTCAGTGTATCTTTTTTGGGAGGAGAATATTTCGACCCAGACACCCCCATATCCTACCCCAGTCACTTCACCTTCCTCCTTCACAAAGGTAACACCGACTTTGGCGATATGGTAATGTTTATGGTAATATTTACAATATTATTATTTAAATAATGAGATCCCACCAGATCAGTGGTAATGAGCAAGGACATAATAGACATTCAGTAACATTCCATCTGCTCTGCCTGGACACATCCATGATATTGTGGCTTTTTTGGCCTTCCTGTAAGTACTGAGTTTGAGTCTATTAATTACTATACTTGAATCAGCAGACACAATATTAACATGCAGCGTTTCTCCACTTTTGCACCCAGAAGTTCCCCCTTCAACCTTCAGTCAACTTATTTGCATTTTAGTACTGTTATTCTTCTGGATGACCTTATGCTAATTTTTTCAAGTAGTTGTTTACAGAAAGCCTTCAAGAACTGTCTTTATTTTTTTTTTTTTATTTTTTTAGATTTTATTTATTTGAGAGGAGACAGAGCACGAGCAGGGGAGGAGCAGAGGGAGAGGGAGAAGCAGACTCCTTGTGGAGCAGGGAGCCTGATGCAGGGCTCGATCCCAGGACGGTGGGATTATGACCTGAGCCGAAGGCAGACACTTAACCCACTGAGCCACCCAGGTACTCCAAGAACTGTTTTCAAAAATGAGCATTGCTGGGGTGCACCTGTAGTGTAGTCGGTTATTCATTAGACTCTTGGTTTTGGCTCAGGTCATGATCTCAGAATCCTGTAATCAAGCCCTGCATCAGGCTCCATAGTCAGCGTGGAGTCTACTTGATATTCTCTCTCTCTCCCCCCTCCCCCAGCCCTACCCACACGTGCTCTCCTTCTCTCTCTAAAATAAATAAAATGAAAAAAATAATAACATTGCTGGCTCAGTCAGAAGAGCATGCAACTCTCGATCTCAGATTGTGAGTTTGAGCCCCATGTTGAGTAGTAGAGATTACTAAAAAATAAATAAACTTAAAATAGAAATGAACATTGCTTATCCAACCAACATGGATGGATCTGGAGAGTATTATGCTAAGTGAAATAAGTCAGTCAGAGAATGATAAGTAACTGTATAATTTCACTCATATGTGGAACTTAAGTAACAAACAAGAGAGAAACAAAAAAAGAGATTCTTAAATATAGAGAACTAACTGGTGGCTGCCAGAAGGGAGGTGGATGAGGGGATGGCTGAAGTAGGTGAAGAGGATGAAGAGTACACTTCCTGTGATGAGTAATGTGTGGAATTGTGTTATCAGTATGTTATACACCTGATACAACAACGGTTAATATGCTTGAATTTTTTTTTAATCTAAGATAACATAAAATCAGTATTGTTGAAAACACATGTTTTTATATTATGGTCCTAGTTTCATGACCTTGGAGACCTCCTCTTAAAGTGTCCCTCCCATAAAATGAACTGATCTGTTACTGCATCTTCCCAAAGTTTTATCATCTCTACCTAAGAAACAGCAAGAGGATTTATACAGATTACCCCAAGCATAAGTTTAATAAGATCAAAAATAAGTATAAATTTTAAGAGCATTCAGGAAAAAAGGTGAAGAATTTTATAAACAAGGCGGCTTTTTTTTCCCTAAAAAAATCGTATCATTCAAGTTTTAGGTTTGTATATTTTTTCTAAATGTTTCCAAAAACAATTAGGCCAACTGGTTGAATAAAGATTAAAAAAAACAAACAGCCTGGGGCACCTGGGTGGCTCAGCTGTTAGGCAGCTGCCTTCAGCTGAGGTCATGATCCCAGGGTCCTGGGATCCAGCCCTGCATGGGGCTCCCTGCTCGGTGGGAAGCCTACTTCTCCCTCTCCCACTCCTTCTTCTGCTTGTGTTCCCTCTCTCGCTGTCTCTCTCTCTGTCAAATAAATAAATAAAATCTTCAAAAAAAAAAAAAAAGCCAGCTTTACAAATTAGTGTTTATAAGCCTTTGCAGCTAATAGCTTGACGGTGAGTGAATGGAGGCTCGGAAGCATTTCTGCGACTTCCCCAAGGTCACACAGTCAGAGACACCCAGGACAACCAGCCATTGAACAAAACTCAAAGCAACCATAAGACTTTAATTTTTAGATGGTGATGTTCTAAGTTCTAATCTTAGGAAGAAATACTGTTAGTCCTTAGGTCAAATTAATTATAAAAATGACCTATTTTTTGATCTGCTGTGAGAAGACAGGAATTCCCATGTCAAACAGCAGAGAGATGCAGGGGGTCAGAATTCTTCTGATTACTGTGTATGTGCTGCCTGACTTCAAGTGCTGTCTAAAACATCACTGGAAGATGTGGTGTGTAGGTAGCTATGAAAGCAATTTTAAGGCATGTTTTTATTTGCACTGCACATATAATTCATCAGGCTTCCCATTTCCCATAAAACATTTTATATCCAAGGCAATTTAAAAACTTTTTTTTAAATTTATGTTTTATAAGAAAGATAAGCTAGTAACTAATATGACAAATTTGGTGCTTGGCGCCATATTGAGTCCTAGAAATGACCTGGCATTATGAAAGATTCTTCTTCAAAAGGATTAATGAATACAATAATGTTTTCTTTCTTTCTTTTTCTAGCCAAGGACCCTTGTCATCCATTAGAGCGGTAATCAAGAGATGTAAGTTTGTTTTTTCCTGCTCTGTATTTTCCTCTGTGGTATTTTAAATGATGGTTTAGGCTTCCAGCAAGTGATTGTATTTGATGAATCTTACAAAGAATCCAACAAAAGTAGCTTCTCTCTTCTCTTAAGGAATAATAAACCATTTCAGACAAGCAGTTAGTTTTTCAACTTTCTCTTCAACTTTCATTTATTGATTAGCCCATTCCTTAGAATAATATTTTTCTCTTACAGAACTAAATTATTTTTAAAAATATGGATTATGTGGTCAATTTTTATGATCTAAAATAAATTTACCATTTTCTATAGGTAGAGACATCTAGATGATGGGTATAAAAAAAAATACCAAACCCCGTCCTTTTTGATTCATTTGCTTCCATAGTGTTTTTATTTAACTATATAGATGCCTGTGGAGATTGGCTCACTTCCACATACAAGTGCCATAATAGAATTCTCTCCAAAATGGTGCATTCATACCTACAGCCTTACCTCTTGGTTAAAGCTTTACCAAGCCTCTTGGTTAAAACTTGCTCTTGGTGCCGGATTTTAACATTGTTTTTAACAGAAGTTGCTGCAAAGTTCCCTTTAGTTTTAGGGAAACTAAACAGAACATGGATTACCTGTTTTAAACAAAGGTAAGGAGGGGATTTTTTTTTTTTTTTTTATATATATACCAGCAGAATGGATTTGTTCAAGAATAGCAGAGAATTGCGATCTGGGACAAGCAAGCCACAGCAAAACCATAGGCAAGTGTGCAGAACAAAAGAGAAGAACATTCTTTTAGAAAGTAAAGGGGGGAGTTGGGAAGACTGTTACAAACAGAAAGCCCATTGGAGTAAACTGGGGAGTTCAGAATATAGTGGCTTCTCACTGGCTGTGTTGTGACAGTCTCTCATTGGCTGGGATTTTGCTGGGGGCGAAGGAAAGTCCTTCTTCTTCCTGAAGGCGTAGTATCACAGTATCTGCTGAGCTCCATCTCTTCCTCTTGGACTTGCAGTCGGCGACAAGTGGTAGAGCCTGAGAGCTCCCCTTTGCCAGCCTCTCACCTCCTTCGAAATGAGGTTTCTGATAAGGTAGGGATTTTAGATGTTCTTTGCAGTATTTGAGCTGAGGTCACCACCCTGAGGAGAATGTATCCTATTTTCAAAAACATGATTTTGTAATATTTAGTATAAATTTAGGATATCCGTGGATAGCGAAGAACATGCGTTTGAACCATTGCAGTGAAAATTTTGCAAGGTGGCCATACAGAAGGGTATTCTGCATTTCTCACATTTTATTTTTGTTGTTGGTGAATTATAAAGATGTGGGAGTGCCACAGTATATGTTGAAGGGAATTCACATATGAAAATGGAAAATTCATGCCTTAGAGCCCTTTGAGGGTGGGATGGGGTGTGGAGAAGATTGGGGGGCACATAAAATTAAAAAAAAATTAAGGTCTGGAATTTAGGCAAGAATTTTTTGCCAGAGATATAATTTGGGGTAGTCAAGGTTATAGGCAAAGCCCAGGAGTAGCTGAACCCTTAAAGAGGAAACATAGAGGCCAGAGAAGATGATAAAGGACAGAATCTTAGGAAATACTGATGTCTGAGAGGCCACGCTCTGCCTTTAGGGTGCCATAGGGCAAAAGGTGAATGACCCCCAAAAAATTCTTCCCTGCTAAGGAGGCAAGAAAAAGAAACTTTTTTCTGTAAGAAAAAGCTGAGTCCTGTCTACTGGCTTCTTCTTGGATTTTAGGACCTCTTTGTCGGGGACTGTAATTTGTACCTGACTTCCCATAGATCCTCTAGGATGGGTCTTGCTTCTACCTTGAGGCCCCTGTGCCTTGCAAGGCTTTGGGAGAAGGCAGCCAAGGTGGGGTGGGCAAAAAAAAAAAAAGACTGAAAAATAATGATCAGAAAACAGAAAAAACCAGTAGACAACTATACGTTAGAGGTTAAGGGCAGGGAGGTTTTTTAAAAGAGTAAGTGAACCACAAATAGCCCTTAATGCTGCAGCAAGAACAAACCGAAGGTGGCTGAGATTAGATCATCGTATGTGGCCCCATAGGCCAGTGGTGTCCTTGGAAAGAGCACTTTAAGTAGAACACTGAGGTTGGAAGCTACACTTCAGTTTGAATAATGAATAGAATATGTGGAGGTTGGGACAGCTGGGGTAGGCTGCTCTTTTATGACACTTGGTGGTAAACAGAGGAAGGAAGGGCTGAGGAGTATCAAACAGAGAGGAGATTGGAACAGGACTGTTCAGGATGAAGAAGCTTGGAGAAATTTGTAGGCAGTGGGGAAAGGAATTCGTGGAGATATCAGACTGGTGCATTAAAAGGGGAATTTGGGGAAATAGGGCCCTAGCAGAGAGGAAGGAGACGAAACAATGGGAAAACTTGCTTTGAGGTCTCTTTTTTAAAAAAACCAAAACTACCTCAGTCAGTCGTTTTTTAATTCATATTTATCACTTTGTGTACACTCAGAGAAATACTTGTTAGTTGTATTATTCCTGGATGTTTAGCCAAGAAGGCCAGACGTCCTCATGTAAACCATGTAAATGCAGAATGAAGAATAATTCTCTTTTGCCCTTTTTGCCCATTTTGTAAGAAAAAGTTGTAAACAATTTTTGGCCTACTCAACCCAATGAAATATCTGTTTTACTCTCCCATTCTTAGTCATCTTTCTTCAGCAAGGAGAAGGACTTCATCACATTTTAAAAGCGAGATTCCTTTACTGCTTATATTTTAAATTCTTCCATAATGATACTGGTTCCAGTCAAGCCTTGAGGTCCTTTTTTTTTTTTTTTGAGGTCCTTGTTTTTGTAGTCATTCTTGTGAGCCCTAAATATTATGGGTAAAGGTCTTGAAGGATTATAATTGGATAGCTGGAATTTCATGCTTTTCCTTTCATTAACTTTTTAAGAGAAAATTATTCTCTGAAATTCAGATTTAGCTAATATTCATTGCCTGCTGTGAGTCCGGAACTGCTCACATACATTATAAGACTGTGCTCTGCATGGTAGATGTTAACCCCATTTTACAGATAGCAGGGTCACTGAGGCTCAGAAAGATGAGATGGCTTCACGAGGTAGAGCTGAGATGTTAATCTAAACTGCCTAACTACAGGGTCATTGAGCTTTCAACCGTACAGACGTTCTTGTAATCGTGTCAGACATGTCTGACTCATACCCAGTCTCAAGGAAATGTTAGTGAGTTATTTTTTGTGTGATTATTGTGGTTTTCATTGGCAAGGTGGTACTATAGCAATGATGCTTATAATAATGCTTCTATGTGTTTATTTCATCTGATTTTTTTATCATTTAATCAATAATTTTGAATTATGTAGAATCAGGATTAGGTTGCTTCCAGCTCTCTTGGCTGGAGTTAAACTGCTTCAAGGAACAAAGGGCTCCCGGCCCTTCCCATCATAGGCTGTGTGACCTGGGATAATTCATTTAACTTCTCTGTTTCCCATCCTCCTCATCTGTAAGGTTGGAGTAGGATGATCACTGAGCGTCTGTCTGTGCTTATGATCCTGTTGGAATTTAGGAGGATTTGTTAATAGTACTAATACTGCAAATCCAGATCTCAGTCTTTTATAAACAGCTGAATATGAATTTATTTTGTACTTAGAATTTAGCCATCTGAACTAGACAAGTTTGAAAATAATTCTGTGGAACAATAGGATAACTTATAACTGTGGCCTTAATCCGAAATGCCATAAAAGAATAGCTAGCAGTTTGTGGCAGGGGTTAAAAGGAACATGTCGGTCTGTATGAGCATCGGTGGCGAATTTGATCGTCCCGGCAAAACCTACACCAAATGTGTCTGATCTGGGGAAGTGAGAATGAGAGGAAGCGGATAGTTGAGAAATTAGCAGGAAGAGTAAGAGATGCTGTATGAAAGTCTAATGTATTTCTAGCAACTAAACTTACTCAACACTGATAAAAAGAGCCAGTCATTCTATAAGGATGAAGAGAGAAAAGAGATTTCATACATGAGTGAATGTGAAGGGGAAAAAAATTCGAAGCAGGAGAGAGGAAAGCAATGATTCTCAAAGGACGTGGAGGAGATCCACAAGTAAGGCTGGGAGACCTTCTGTCCCTCGTTCTGCCCCCTCCCCAGCGGGACTATCCCTCTGCTGACCAAGTGTCCGCTACTGACCACCTCTGCTGTGAAGGGGCAGAATCCAGTGAAAAGCCGCTGATTTAAGAGAATGTAAATTGATTACCGGCTTCCCCTTTAAGTACTATATTCATACTTTAAAATTAATCCCTTTTGAAGTGGCAAATTGATTTTACAAAAATGGTTTTTAGGTGTTTTTTTGTTTTTGCAATGTTGTTAAAAACTGGGTAGATTTGTTTTTCCTAGGGTTATGTGGGTGAATGTCCCGGTCTGTACAGATGTCTCCTTGCCTGTTTCTTTACTCTCTGAAACTGTGGTGCATCAAGTTCCCTTTTCTCTCCCAGTGTGCAGATGGGGGGAAAACAGCGGCATGGCGTAACAGTCTTGTTCCTGAATTCCTTTTAAAGCCTAGGCAACTGGTTCACTCCTCTTTTTTCTCCCTTTCCTCTTCTGTAACCCCTTCTTTTTTTCCCTTAGCACTCATGAATAGTGCACAGCCAAAATGCCCCGTGGAAGAGGTATGTTTGTGACAATGACATGGTATCTTTTTAATAGTGTTGTGTCTGCTGATTCTGGCTGTCGCAACGGGGGTGATATGATCGTAGCACTCTTGTGCCTCTGTCTGACTTCATGCAACCACTCTTACGAATCAGACGCCCCACTCGGACCTTGAGCCTCTCTGTCCTCTCTTATTCCAGGAGACAAAACACACCCCAGCTTGGTTTAGCTCTCGATAAAAACGTGACAGTCCAATTGACGAACAGTACGAATACAGGACTCCTGATAGACCAGGCCAGCAGCTGTCACAGCTCCAACTCCAGCCTAGATTTCATCCCCACCGCCCACCTCCACCCCTGCATCCCAGCTCCACCTTCGGAGAGGATCCGAAGTCAATAGGAGGAAGAAAGGAAAGAGTCACACAGTCAGCCTTCTCAAGTCAGAAGAATGGAGAGAGTAGAGTACTAGAGAGAGATGAAGGCGACTGGTAGAAATAGTTCATATCAGAAACAAATTCCCCTTTGTGTGCGTATCTTTATAGTACTTGAAGATTTTCTTAAAGGAATTGTTAGAATGTGCTCCTTGAAAATAGGAATACTGTTCTCCATTACACGTATACGTAATGGGTGACATCATATGTGACATTTTCCAGATCATATGATTAAGACTTGATTTATCTTAAAAATAAAGTTAGAAAAAGTCTGAACCATCTAGTTTTTTGAGTTTGAGGCTTAAAGGAAAACTCGGTGCTGTATATACAGTAGTATGTGCCAGAAACTTGTTTATTAAAGTGTTGTGAACAGTTTTTGCATTTATTATTATTATCTTTGAATTTAAGTAATAAAACAATATAAAGATTATAAAATTCCAGATAAATTAGAAAATAGATGAAAATTGGTCCCCTTTCACTTTCTTTAGGATAGCGTTGTGAACTATTGTAAAACTACAGTCATATAGATTAGAATAGGTATTTAAAATTTTTTCTGCCCATTGTAATTTCATGTCATTGTCGTAATGCTCTTACCAGGCAATTTGTATTTAATAGTTGTCTTCTTTTCTCCTTTCACTCTTCAAATTATTTTCAGAACCATGGAATGTGCTTTGGGGAGTTTCTGAAATCTGTGTTTTCTTATGCAATCCAAATATTTAACTAAAATTAATTTTATGCCTTTAAAAAGGTCAGTTTGATTTGCTTTTCTACTTATGGATGTTAAAATTCATATATCCTCTATGATTTGAAGTATAAGCTAACTTTTCCCAATAATGTACCCTATAAAAATTTAAACCTTCATTGAATGTACTGATTTTGTATTATACCAATTTATTCTTTCTTCTGTAGCTTCTCGGACTTCTTTTCAGAGCGAACTTCATCGAGATAGGAGGTATGGTTATAACAGAGGTCGTATATTCTGCTAATAATGAAATCAAAGTGTGCTATCTGTTAGCAAGTTAAATATTTCTCTCTCATAAGCAATGTGTTCACATAAGCAATGTCCTGCCTCATCAGTACATTTCCTGAATTAATCTGTAAGCTTGAATGATGAAAATTTTGGTGGGAAAAGAAGCAATACAAGCCCAGAATGTTCTTTTGGCAACATTTACTTACTGAAGTTAATTTTTTAAATGTTTATTAAGCAACTGCTGTATGTAAAGAACTGTTGGAACTGCTTCAAAGAATTGCTCAAAGAAATGCTTTGTACATCCTAGCTGCTTCGTAAAAGTTGCATAGATAGATGGATGGATGACAAGAAAGAAAACTGAATGGAAGAATAAGGAGAGAAGAGTCGGGATGGATGGATAACTAAACGGATAAATGGCTAAATGACTGGTTGGAGAGAAGGAAGGAGGGAAGGAGGGTGAAGGGAGGGGAGAGTGACTGGATAGAAAGAAGGAAGGACCAGTAGATAGACAGATGGGAGAACGGATGGAAGCATGGATAGGTGGATAAATGGATGGATTTTTATAAGACCAGGTCCTTGCTTTGACATTTCTTACAGGGTAGTATAGAATAATGAAGAATGAGGATTTTAGCGTCAGGCATAACCGAGTTCAAATTTTGACTTCACTGCCTTCTCGCTGTGTGGCCTTGGGCAAGCTGCTTAACCTTTTCTTCACTTCTGTATCCTCATCTTTAAAATGTTGCTAATCAGGAGGCGTGGCTGGCTCAATGGGTAGAGCATGTGACTCTGGATCTTGGGGTTGTAAGTTCGAGCCCCATGTTGGGTACAGAGATTACCTAAAAATAAAATCTTTAAAGAGAAATGTTACTAGTCCTACCGATCTCAAGGTGGTCATAAGGATTACTGCATGCGTAGTGCTTTATATTTATTAACCAGTAACTCTTATTAGCTAGACAAAAGCTTTAAGCAAAGGTTTTTAGGTAATGCAATTCAAATTTAATCAATAAGCAGGTTCTACTGTTTCATGAGCTAGCCAAGAATGCGTGAATATGCCCAGTTTTGATAATAGCAGTGCTTTTTTTTTTTTTAGGATTTTATTTATTTATTCGACAAAGAGAGCCAGAGAGCACAAGTGGAGGGAATGGCAGAGGGAGAGGGAGAAGCAGGCTCTGCGCTGAGCAGGGAGCCCAGTGCCGGGGCTCGATCCCAGGACCCTGAGATCCCGACCAGAGCCAAAGGCAGATGTTCAACCATCTGAGCCACCCAGGTGCCCCAATAGCAGTGCTTTTTTATTGTCATTTTCTATGGAGGGCTAGAGAAGGTCAGGGCGGATCTCATCATCCCTATTTGTTAGATAAGAAAACTGAGGCTCAGACAGGTTGTTTGCTCAGGGTCACACAGTTGGTGTTTGTTAGGAAATGAAGTTGAGTGTAAAGTTGAAACATGAGAATGTAGACTCTGAATAAGAAAATGATGAAAGGGGCCGTGCCTGAATCACTGTGGTTCCAGTATTAAAGGTTAATTATCAGATTCATATACCACACTGACCAGGAGCACAGACACACATAGCAGGGTGTAGAAGTGAACATACAATCTCTAACCACTTAGAGATGACTTTGAATTGGAGCAGAGGCTGGGTGAGGAGGAAAAAGATATCCTTCTTATATGGCATCATGTCAGAGTATATAATTTATAATGGCAAAAAATGAAACAATTCTACTTGACCAGTGTACTTTCTGTCTTACCATATATTATTTATGTTCTGGAAACCAGAACCCTGGAATGAAGAGATTGTGTGGGCTTTACTTAGTCCTTATCCTCATCCGGCAAGGCAGAGCTGAGTATGCTGAAGCTACATCTCTCACTTTGAGCCCCGGAGTCCTGGAAGATGACCGTCCTTTGGTCCCTTGATAGCCCAGGCCAGACAGGTCATTTCTAGGACTATGGAAGTTCTTATGTAACGTTTTGGGGGCAGTGGTTGTTTTTAGGAATCTTTGAACATTTGCAGGTAGATGAGCTTGTTACCAACCTGCAAACCCTCACTGAGGTCTTGTCTGCTAGGCGCCCAGAGATCACCATCGTGGCAGCTGAGCCCCTGAGGTCGGTCTCGTGGTTCCCAGGAGCCCCACCCCCAGGACTGGGATTTCCCCCTTCTTCTGCAGCAGGCCCTTGGAGGCCCAGTGAGCTGGTTCCTGCTGAGGTAAATAAATATCACATTATCTCTCTGCATTTCATTTTTAAAAGAGAGTTCAATGGTAAGAGTGAGACTATTAATACTTTGGCTCTTGTCCATAGATGTCTAAAGTCTTCATTCTTTATTTTGCAGCTCCCACCATCTTATGAACAAGTCATAAAAGAAATCAACCAAGTTCAAGTTAATACTACGAATAATAATAATGCTGCTGCCACTCCAAGGCACACAATTACTTCTGCAACTCAGACTGACTTCCCAGAAGAAATAGACAACCAGCTGCCTCAAAGTAATGCAAGTCATTTGTCTTCCCTAATTCTGACTTAGTTCTAGGGGAGTAATCAGTAGGCTTCTGGCCTTTAAAATAATTTGCGACTTGCGCATAATTCATTGAGCTCTGCTTCCCAGTGTGATCACTGTGTGCTTCCATTATTTTGGTTTGCTGCGATTATCACAATAGATCATCCTCCTGAGCCGCAGCCCCAATCTCTAGGGCTCACCCCAGTTCGTATCACAAAAACAGCATCCTTTTAACTCACGGTCGTATTACTGTATTATTGATCTCCTTTATGCTCATTGAGAAAGATGTTCTATTTAGCAACCTTAAACCTGATAGAGTGTAAAAGGTGGTTGTTCTTCTAGGCCTTTAAAAAGCATTGTGTTCGAATAACAGATGAGAGTAAGTTCTCAGTTTGGAAAAGTAAAGCAAGCGACATTGGAATTCTGATGAAAGGGGAAGGGTTCATGTGATAAGTCTCCTGGGAATTGAGAATTTAATGGTGTTTTAAAAATATTATGTAATGAATATTTCTCTTCTGAATAAATACACCTTGAAGAACACTCCTGTGAGAAGCTGAGTGTAAACATTTCCCGACTGATTTTGGAATTACTTTTTCCTAATTAAGGAAACCAAGATCTCTTGATATTCTACATGTATATTTAAACAGTCTGTGTATCTTCTGCTTTTTTTTTTTCTTTTAAATTACAATGTTGCAACTTCTGTCTGTGGGTTTTGGTCTCGTCAGCACTACAGGCACCTCTCAAGCCTCTCCAGCCTTCCCCTGTGGTCTCAGTCAGTGATCTTCCAACAAATGTGGCACCTTTAATAGTCTTTGATAACTGTCCAGAGAACTCCAGTGCTACAAGATGTCCAGTGCCAAGACCAAGATCAAAAGCCAACCTCAGACCCGTAGCCAGAAACAGTCACACTAAAGAGCAAAATCACCAGAAAGCCAGCCCCGCGGCCACAGACGAGGAGTCCTCGCTGAGCCAGCCCCGGTCTTTGTTGGACAGTACCAACGACTTGGATAGTCAGGCAGTGGTGAACATTATGAACACAGAACGAAGCCAAAATAGTGTCGTTTCAAGAATCAAAGCATTTGAGGGCCAGACAAATAAAGAAACCTCAAGACCGCCCGCAAAACCAGAAATAGCTCCCCGCACGCTCCCCGCCAGGCCTGCCGTTCCCTCAGGGAAACCCTCAGTGGCTCCCAAGCCAGCTGCCCACAGAGGTTCTGGAGAGTGGGACTCCTGGACTGAAAACAGACTCCAGGTGGCCCCCAGGGACGGGCTCACCCCACGCTCTCCACCGCAAGAAGTAGGGAGCATCCCAGTAACCAAACCTGAATTGCCAAAGAAACCAAATGCTGGCCTTACACGAAGTGTTAATCATGAGCTTCTGGGAGGAGGGCCCATGGCTGAGAGCCCTAATGGTGGGAAGAAGGTCCCAACTCCGGCTCCTCGGCCTTTGTTGCCGAAGAAACCTGTCTTCTTAGAAATCCCCGACTCTACAGCCTTGCTGAAACCGGTCACCGTTCCTCCCCGACTCTCAGTGGCGTCACAGGCCAAAGCATTCAGGTCCCTGGGAGAAGGACCCTCGGCCATCTCCCCAGCTGCAGCTCTGCAGAGCAAGCCTCCAGGGGACATTGACCTCATCAGTTTTGATGATGATGTTTTACCCACACCAGCTGGGAACCTGGTTGAAGAATCTCTCAGTTCAGAGATGGTTCTGGGTGAGTAACAAGGAGAAGTGGGAGGGAATGTAAACTCAACAGGGGGGTCTTGAATGACACTTGCTGTTTTAGTTTCTACGACATAATTTCTGGAGGGGTGTGTGTGTGTGTGCACACGCATGTGCCTGTGGGTGTATAGAGACAGAAACACAGAAACATGGAGCTGGGTGGGAGATGGAGACAGAGGGACAGGAAAATCTGGAATGGGGGAGAGGGAGACACATGTCGATGACTACTGTGTGAGCAGAAATAAGCAGACTGAGTCTAGCGACTGAACTAGATGTGAGGCTGGCTTCCTACCTCTGGCAGGTGGAGAGTCAAGCATCAGGGAGATGCGGGGGAAACTTCATATAGATGAGAAGTCACACTGGGGCCCCAGAAGGGCTCAGACTGAGCCAGCCCCACTAGGAGGGCCAGGAGAGGCGCCGGCCCCAGGCAGGACTCCGGCAAGAGCAAAGCCAGGAATGAGGACCCAGCCATATGTAGCAAAAATTTTTTCACTGATCTTCACAGAACATCTTCCCTGGGGAATACAAGTTTTGTAAATAAAATACAACAGCTGTACGTTTCCTGCCAGGATCAGGACAATTAAGTTTCTCAAGAGGAAATTCAGAGAGTATGTTTTCTTTGCTCACACTGTTCAGATGGAGGCTATGATGGTAAAGCTTATCTTTGATTTGTCAAAGTAAGCTGCTTTACTTGTCATTGATGATTGCTTTGACTGCCGTGTACTTATTTGGGTAGCATTTGTGTGAACATATAAGCTTAATAGTATTTTCAAAAGGTTAGCTGTCATCTTATAAATGTTTAACATGCATCAAAATGGGATAAACTCTGTGATTTGAAGCCCAATTCTGCACGGCGCAGGTGTATTTTAAATGATAACAAACATATTTATTAAATATTTATCATGTACCCACCATGTAAAGAGGCTACAGCGTGCCTCTTGTCTATAAGGGGTAGGAGGAAAGACTTTAGAATATACTGAGCTTCTGCAATGTTCCAAAACTTCTGCTAGGTACGCAGACCTACATCATTTAGTTAATACTTATAGTAACCCTCTGCAAGGTATTGTTGGCCTCGGTTTGCAGAAGAAAATGAGACTGCGAGAAATCAGTGGGGAGCTTGCTCAGTGTCATAACACTAACAGCTTCCAAGGCATGATTCAAACTCCCATCTTTTTATTCTAGGTCTAGTGTATTTCTCATTATATGACATTGCTACCCAACATTCGTATGAATCCCTTAAGCCAGGTTACACTTCAAGTCTTTGTTACATCATTTTCTTATTTAAACCTTCTTGGTGTTACTAGGTTCATGGTGGGATAGGGATGGTAAAATCAACAACAGCAAGTTAAGGGGTGGAAACAGCACCTTTTGTAGAAACTGCTAGATTCTATGGGGGTGGCAACTTGGTTAATAATTGCTGAGAGTTGATTCCCTGTCATCAAACAGATAATTACAGTCATCTTCCAAAAGAAGGTCAACAGTATACATTCAACATGAACATAGTCTCATGCCTCATACTCAGCCTTTTCTGTTCCTTGATTTCTACCACCTCGTTGCACAATATTTAATTATGTAGGCAGTCTCTTAGCAAAGTGTGTAATTTGCTTGCTCTACCTGACTTTAACGATTGTTCTCGACTGTGGAGTTACACTGAATGCTTACTTTGTCATCTTTCTAAACCTGCTCCTCTTCCTGTTTTCTGTACCTCACTTAATAATGCCATCATGGCCCCAGTCTTCCTTGGAGAAGCCTAGAGATCATCTTCGAGTCTTCCTATGTCTCACACTGTGACTGTTCATTTGGACTTGGAGTCAGGCCAGAGTCTGCCACTTAATTGCTCTGTGACTTTGGGCAATTTACTTAACCCCACTGTGCCTCAATTTCCTCATCTATAAAACATGGTAATAATACTCCCCGTAGAGGCAGTGCGAGTATTAAATGTGATTATGCAGGAAAGCCCTGTCCCATTGTCTGAAACATGGTAAGTGCTCATTAAGTAGTAATTATTGTTACTCCTTGCCCTTCACATCCAGTTAGTTACCAACTCCGGCTGGTTTAACCTTCTAAGTAGTTCTTGAGTCCCCCTCATTTCCATCCGCCTGTACTGCGCCATGTTAGATTTTATGCCAGATTACTGCAGTGGCCTCCTACATTGAGCCCCTGCTTCTGCCTCAACCCCATCATCTTCTATATTATGGCTGCCCAAGGAATTTCTCTAGAGTGTACTTTGACCTTGTGGCTCCCTTGTATAATGTCCTCCAGAGGCCTTTAGGATCACCTCTGAATTCCTCAGCATGTAGAGAGATTTTTGTTTGTTTCTTGATTTGGGGCTCTGTGACTTTTTGATGGTGTATCAATAGCATTGTCTTTGTAAATAAAGGATCATGGTCTCTTTGTGAAACCTTATTTAACCATCCTGGCATTAGCCAGAAACTGAGATAGGCACACGAGAGAAAGGAGACAAACTCACAAATACATCTTTCCTCCTTTTCCTTCCCTCAAAAATAAAGAAAATCTAATAAACTGGTTTTCATAAAATGAAGTTGCCATATTAATCTCAGGAAATAGAGATCAGAAAATACTGAAGCTGTGAAAACATTGTAAAGATTAGAAAAATTATTAAAGGAAAACTCATAAAACAAGCAATTTAATATTGGATTCATTTCTTGGGTAGAATGCCTTCCAGGTTAATGTAATGGAGCTGAGAAGTATTAGCAATTCCTTTTCACACCTTTACAAATCATACCCAGTTGTCAAAAAAAAAAAAAAAGGCAGAATGCTTCTGCTGTCAGTCCCATTACACAGACCAGAATAATAGTTTAGCAGCCAGTTTCTGCTATTAACAGAACTCGGGGGAAAGAAATGACAGAAAAGCAAGCCAAGGATGGTGAAACTAATTATGATGCCAAGCATATTATGAGAGACAGGTAAGGGGCAGAAAACTGCATTACCATCAGTGTTTTTCTCAGCCCAGTAATGAAGACCATGTGGATAGAGGTGTGAAAGGGGCCCGCTTCTTCGGCAGCAGGTGGGGAGTAAGTGGTGTGGTGCGAGGAACTGGAAGGAGGGCAGAGTAACTACTGCGAATAAAGGTAGAGAGAAAGGCTGCGGATGTTCCTTAGCTTTAGATAGGAGATGGTTTTGGTTTGGTTTGGTTTGGTTTTTTGGTGTGGTTTCTTTTGAGCCGCGTTGTGTTTTTTCTGTAGAAGCCAGAGCAAATTGTGTGGTAAGAGCTGTGGCACTGCGGTTCTTACCCCCTCCTGGGAATCACAGGTCTCTGAGAATCTGATCATCCTGCGAATCTTTTCTCTCTCTTGAAAATAGCCCTTTAGCTCATGTATGCAGTTTCCAGAGCTTCAAGGGCCCATGCTTGGACCCCAAAAGAAGCACTGGTACAGAACAGTGCAATAACTTCCAATGGACTTCTTAAATAATGTTATGTCCATACAATGGAGGATTGTGTGCTAATTCAGAAGGAGGCCCACCCTCTATTACTTCCTACTATAGACCAACCCCCCAAGATATTATTAGGTGAAAAATGCAAGGTATAGTTGGTATGCATGGTATTTTAGCTACTGCTTGTGTTACCACACACAGATACACATATGTATGTAGTATCTTTGGAAAGATGTATAACAAGCCGGTAACAAAGGTTTTCTTTATGAGGGAACCGGATTGGCAGGAGAGGACGGGGAACCTGGTTTTCAAATAGCTAACCATAAGCAGAATTAGGTTGACAAACTGGGGGAGTTAGCTCTTGTCATCTTTGCCACAGAGAGACAGGTGCTTCCCACACTGATCCTCAGTCTTGAGATGAGTAGACATTTGAAAAATAATAGTAGACGATTTTTCTAAATTGCCGTTATTCAAGACTATAAATAAAAGCCTAATATTTTGAACTATGTATGTGTAAAGAAGACATTCAAAAACATGTATGTGCGTTAAATCCTATTAAATAGAATCAAGAGAGTTTTAATTTTCCATATAGTTTTGATTTTTCTATTTCCTTATGGAAAATCTTGTGGCCATTATTGCCTTTAAAAAGCAACTAAAAGGACTAGAGTTTTATCCCCCCCCCCCCCCTTATTTGTAAGTGGTTTTTGGTTTGTTTGGCAGGGATATTATTCCAGCTTCATCTTGTAACTTTTTTCTTGTGATCGAATTTATTTTATTGGATTTTTTCCAGTTACAAAGTAACACGTATTTACTGTCACAAGTCAAACGATGCAGACATTTAGTAAAAGAAGAAAAACTTTATCTCCCTCTAGTCCATCCGTATCCCCCAAAATAACTGGTGTGAACAGTGTTGTATGTAGCCTTCCGTGCGTTTGGACATTTCAAACCAAAGCTGACAAACATACATACATACATGTACTTTTTCCTGCTTTTTACAAACATTTTCGTCATATTATACCCTTGTTTGTTTGTTTGTTTATATAACTATGAGATTTATAGACTTCTCAGTCCAGTCGGTCTAAGTCTAATTCTTTGTTTCCTTACACCTGCCTAATATTTCTTAGTGTGAGTATATCACGGTTGATTCAACATTTCCCCTGTCCATGGACATTGCTTTTAATTTTTTGGATTTCTTTTTACCTCTACAAATAATGCTATAGTAAACATTCACAAATATTGCCATTTCAACTAGTGCTCTTATTTCCAAAGAATAAATTTCCAGGAGTGAGACTATTGGATCAGAGGTTATGAACTTTAAACATTTTCGTAGTACCAGTGATCCAGTTTCCCACTTGGCAATGCCTGGAGTTCCCAAACATGAGATGCCACCCTTGCTTTATATGTTGCCCACTTTCCTTTCTGTTAGGAAAAAATACCCCGCTCATGAACAGACATAAAAAGTAGACTTCATACTGGGTAGCTAAATTTGCACACCATTATCAAGATGGAAAACAGGCCTCCGGTTCCACCTTCTTATTGAAGCGATGCTCTGTGTCCTCCCCACTAATCTGCACACCTCGTCTGGATTATAGCCCTGGGTGGCATGCAGACAGCGAGGCAGAGGCTGAGCTCACTGACTCAGTGAGCACAGCTGGGGCAGGTCATTAAACAGACCCACTCCTGCCGAACAGCCTGCCGTACTAGAACACGAAGACTTCCTTGCTTCACTGTATTAGGAAAGAATTTTTTTTTTTCCAGAGACGGGTAGTAGAATAATTTTACATGATCTGAGTACCAATTATGAAAAAGTAGCTAATGATATTAAAAATAAAGACCGAGAAAGAGTGGGTAACTAGGACACTTGGAATAGTTTGTTATATAAATTGTGCCTATACTACTTCAATTTAAATCCTTTAGGTTTAAAAAAGAAGTAACTGGACCCTTCCATGTAAAAGGTGCAGTCTGTACAGTGTGCAGGATTTGGAGCGGGTGTCTTGAGGCCAGTCCTCCAACAGCAAGCATAATTTGGTTGACCCTGTGCTTGTCCCTTCAAGGCATTGATTGGTGGCTTTTCTCCTTTCCCTGCCCCGCCTTATGCATGCCCTCCCTCCTGGAATGTGAGAGTGTAGGTGGTATTCTGGCTCAGAATGTACTATGAGTTGGGACGTAATTGAAGTCATACCATGCTCAAGATTTTCTTCCCCCTCCACACCCACCCAAAAAAAATCAAGTAAAAGCCTATACAAATAACGAAAAGAGTATAGGTACCAGAAGCAACTATTAAAGCAGAAATGCCACTTGAAAGGTAGAACACAGTAAACAGTGACCGGCCTTAATCCTTTTCTTGAATTTTTGGTCCTTTTCCCGACAGAAAACAGAGCCCCAAAAGAATGGGATGTGACAATCAAGATTGGGGGGAGGGAAGACAGTCAAGTCTCTGAACAGTCAAGTGGCTACCACAGCCAGGGGAAGGAAGGTGGGTCATTGCAAGTCAGGGGGGTCCAACAAGGGCCAAGGAGGCAGAGCAAAGGCAGTAGGGAGAGATGAATTGAAAGGAAAGATAAACACAAAGGAAAGATAGTTGAATGAAATGCATACCAGGATTACATAGGGTCTTCAAATTCTTTCGCTTTAGCTAGTATCACTCAGAATAGATGAACCCTTCAGGGAGTTCACATTCAGGTAATATTTGCAATAATGGGCTTTAATACAAGCGTACATACCCCTTTTTTACCCATTGGCACTGCTGTTTCCAGACACTGGGTGCATATTACTCAAGTAGGAAGAACTATTAGAATATGTAAAATCCAGTTGTTGGAGAGCTAGATGGTGGTAGAGAACTCCCCTCCCTCACCCTTGCACCCTTGCACTCTTGCAGCTTGCTTCCGTTCTGCTCACACCCGAAATCTCTCACCATGCTATACTTTTTCCTTTTTCAGTAGTACTTCTCATGAGCTATACCACATGAACTACTTACTATTATATTTACTATTTATTATCTCCATCTCCCTGCTGGAATGTAAGTGCTGTGACAGCAAGGTTCTTTGCTTTGTTCACTGAAATATTCCCAGCACCTTAGAATAGCATTTGATTTGTAACAGACATCCAATCAATTTTGAGTAATAAAAGCAAAAAGGCAGATTACAAGGCAAGATATAAAATTGTTTTTTGTTTATCAAAATACCTACATAATGGGGTGCCTGGGTGGTTAAGTGGGTTGGGCCTCTGCCTTCAGCTCAGGTCATGATCTCAGGGTCCTGGGATCGAGCCCTGCATTGGGCTCTCTGCTTGGTGGAGAGCCTGCTTCCCCCTCTCTCTGCCTGCCTCTCTGCCTACTTGTGATCTCTCTCTCTGTGTCAAATAAATGAATAAAATCTTAAAAAATAAAAAAATAAATACCTACATAATAATATATGTAATATAGTAAAAAATCTGTAGGCAGATACACCAAATTTTCATTATTACTGGAGGGATGGCATTATAGGAGACTTTCCGTCATAGATTTCTTAATGTTTCCCATTTTTACAATAAATACTACTTTTGAAGTAAAAAAATGCTATAACAAAATACAGAATTTAAAAATGTGGTTAGATCTAAAAGAGAAACTTTGTTTTGTGAGGACATAGGACAAAGTAACATAGGTTACTTTGTTTTGTGAGGAAGAAAGTTGTATTATTACAATTTTTTTTTCAAGTTTGATATTGTTTTGATAATCCTGAGTTGGTTTCTTGAACTTAGACAAGGCTTGCCTCACTTGTGAGCTAATATGTTTCCATAAAAGGGTCATCTAATATATTCGTTTCCTCAGTAGCCTCGTAATAATTGTTTTCCTTGGCACGCCACCTGAGGGCCATTCCTAGGTGGTAGATAGGAAAATGGGATCGTACTTTACCACAGTATCTTCCCACCTACCACTGTTCCTGGCATGTGGTAGACATTCACCTGTGAGCAAATGGCCGGTGAGTGAGTGATGATGCCTTTGGTGGCAGGGATAGTGGTAGGGTCGCCTGGGAGCTGGGGGGAAGGGAAGGTCAGGTATCGGGGCTGAATGGCCTCCTTATTCCTTAGCGCAGCTCTTCGTGCGTCCTGAAAATAGCTGGTCAGCAAAAGGTGCTTCTCGAACTACAGCTGATAATTGGCAGAATATGAACACTGTTCATCACAGGAGCTATGGTGCACGTTGTTCTTACAGGAAGAATCTCCGTGTAGTAAAGAGTGTAGAACAGATGCAGAATTGCGGCATATACCCATTCTACCTCTTTTGTAGAATTAAAGGCAGAGGAGGCTCAGGAGAGCCTGTGTGCTGCATAGAGTATGCATTATATGGCATTTATTTTATTTTTGCTAATCTATTTTTAGATTTCTCATCTTTAAGAAATTGTATGGTCCTTTCCCCAAAGTACTGAAAAAATATTTACATTAAAGAAAAAAAAAAAAGACTATTTCAGTAAAAAAAAAAAAAAAGTTTGGTAATTATGTCTTTGTTTGAAAGACTTCCTCTGAGCATGTATTGTCAATTTAAATGAACCCATTAAATGGAGAAGTGTCCAGCCTGGTGTCCTTGCCCCCAAATTAAATATTTGGAGGAAGATGTCTCATTTTATTTCCAGGATAAAACACTTTCCATTTTCACGTTGATGGAAGTGTGGTTTTACTGAACTCCTGACACTCTGCTGGGCACCCGTCCTGTGCCACGCACGGTGCTGGGCAGGGCTCACCAAGGGTGAGCCTTGTGCATCAGTTTTCCAGGCAAGGCATAGGAGTGTGGGGGAGAAAATCACCCAGATTCCTGGGGGATCTGGGAGGCCTCACAATAGGGGGGAAATCGGCTCCTCATTTCAATTGCCCCTCATTTTCGGATGACACTTATGAAACGATTGTAGTCCCATGGAAGATAGCTTCTACATAATTCAAGATTGTTCTGGATATCTCTCATCAGAGAGGAAGAAAAGCCACATGAATTATTTACAGAGCACCCAGTTATTTCCTTTCATGAGCTCCGACTTTGTTTTCGTCTCTGCAAACTGAGATTTTGTTTATCCATGAATAGTTTTCCCTGGGGCATGAAAATATGACTCTTTAATTATGAATGAGGTTTTTTGTTTGAGTCCATGTTAACTAAAACATGCAAAATAAACTGTGTTTTTCATTAGATCCCTTTCAGCTCTGCATAAAAACAGAACCAACAAGAGAACGAGCAGTTCAACCAGCACCCACCAGGAAGCCCACTGTGATTCGAATTCCAGCCAAACCAGGAAAATGTAAGCACTAATCGGCCTTCTTTCTTTGCTTCTCCAAGAGCCTGGGAGAAATAATACTAATTTATCAATGTCTGCTTTTGAAATTATGTGTGATCGACCATTTGTTATTGTTTATAGTCAAAGGACAGTTGAAAACAAGTTCTTTTTTTCACAGTTCTTTAGACAATTGATACAGTAAATATGGATTTCATTTCTCTCTACCGTGGTCTCTAGGCAGAGAGAATAGAGGGGGACTGAAACTCAGAACAACTGTAGTATCCTGTTAGTGTCTCGGGTGAAGATGGTGGGAAAGTACAGTTGACCCTTGAACAACACAGTTATGAACTGCGTGTGTCCACTTATATGCAGATATTTTACAGTACGGTACTATAAATGTATTTTCTTTATGGTTTTCTTTTTCTTTTTTTTTTTTTTAAGATTTTTTATTTATTTATTAGAGCGAGACTGAGAATGAGAGGAGAGAAGGTCAGAGGGAGAAGCAGACCTCCCGCAGAGCCGGGAGTCCGATATGGGACCCGATCCTGGGACTCCGGGATCATGACCTGAGCCGAAGGCAGTTGCTTAACCAGCTGAGCCACCCAGGCACCCTCTTTATGGTTTTCTTAATAACATTTTCTTTTCTCTAGCTTACGGTATTGTAAGAATACAGTATGCCATACGTAGAACATACAAAATCTGTGTTCACCACTTTTATGGTATCATTAGGCTATTAGTAGTTAAGTTTTGGGAGAGTCAGAAGTTACACGTTGGGGGTGCCGTGGCGGCTCAGTCGGTTAAGTGTCTGCCTTCGGCTCAGGTAGTGATCCTGGGATCCAGGGATCAGGCCCCGCATCGGGCTCCTTGCTCAGTGGGGAGTCAGCTTCTCTCTCTCTCTCCACCCTTCCCCTTTCTTGTGCACTATCAAATAAATAGAATCTTTAAAAAAAAAAAGTTACATATGGATTTTCAGCTGCACCAGGGTATCAGCATGTCTAACCCCCACGTTGTTCAGATGTCACCTCTGATTGAAACTGATAGCAAATCAAGTCCTATGTGTCTACCTGGATACAACATAATCTAAGTATAAGTATGGTTGAATTGTATGGAGAGCAGTAACCCAAGAATTATGAAAACATAATATGTCTAAAAAAAGTTTTTTTAAGGGCACCTGGGTGGCTCAGTTGGTTAAGCAACTGCCTTTGGCTCAGGTCATGATCCTGGAGTCCTGGGATCGAGTCCTGCATCAGGCTCCCTCCTCAGCAGGGAGTCTGCTTCTCCATCTGACCTCTCTCCTCTCATATTCCCTCTCTCTCATTCTCTCTCTCTCTCAAATAAATAAGATCTTTAAAAAAACCTTTTTTTTTTAAAGATCTTATTTATTTATTTGACACAAAGAGAGATCACAAGCAGGCAGAGAGGCAGGCAGAGAGAGAGGGGGAAGCAGGCTCCCTGCCGAGTAGAGAGCCCGATGCGGGGCTGGATTCCAGGACCCTGAGATCATGACCTGAGCTGAAGGCAGAGGCTTTAGCCCCCTGAGCCACTCAGGCGCCCCATGTCTAAAAATTTTTAAAATTAGTGTAACATTCCGTTTTGATATGATTTCCTGCCTTGATTTTTTTTAATGGCACAATAAATGAAATTTTGTAAGAGCTTTTATAAGGACTGCAAAGAAATTATTGTAAGAGAGAAGCCACGAGGGCCAGGCCCATTTATTTTAGACCCTGGAGATGGTTAAAGGTGTGTGTAAAAGCGTGTGTACGTGTGCATGCACGTGCTTGTACAGTGGGTTCCAAAGCCGTTCCTGGCATTGCTCGGGGTGATCACACAGCTTTTGCTGTGAGCGTCTGCTCTCATTTCATTTCATTCAGTGCCTTTGCACAGTCCAGATGTACCCTTGCCTCAAGCTAACAGGAGATCCTGCCACTCCGTTGCTGCTGGTAGCGGATCAAGTGTCCCAGTCCTTCACCTGTCTGTAGCATCCCCAGCTAATTTTGCAGGCATACCCTGGAATGCCATGAAACCCCTTTAGTTCAGGGATTTGGTTTTTCTATACAAAACTACCCAGAAGGATCGTATTGGTTTTGGTCTTTTGAGTGTTTTGTTATTAATTGACGGCTCTAAGCCACATAGTGAGAAGATTAAACTGAGTGACTATGAAGAATGAGGAGGAGAAAAAGTCAAGGGTACCAAATTCTGGTGGGTTCTCATTTCTTAGGAGGTTATATGGTAGATTAAAGAACTGGCGGTGTATTTCTTTTGACAGCATTATATGTGGGCTATATAAGTATCACAGGTGGTAGTTCATTGGGTTGTTTGCCTGCTTGCTGTTACCTTGTTAAAATGTATTCTGGATTTTAATAGCCATAGTGAACTAGAATGATAATAAATATTGCCTGAAGCTCATGTAGGTTTTAAGTAATACAGTTTTTCCATTTAAATTTATTCTCCTGTTGTATCAGGGTCCCCAAGACCCCCTGGGTTTGATGATCCCTAGGAAGACTCACAGGACTCAGCGTTATGTTCATAGCTGTGATTTATTAGAGCAAAAGTATACAAAACAAAATCAGCAACTGGAAATGGTGTGGTGGGCAGAGTCTGGAGGAAACCTGGCACGGGCTTCTAGGTGTTCTCTCCCAGGGGAATCACAAAGGCTCTACTTAACTCCCCCAGGAACCAGTTGTGACAACACAGGTGAAATGTTGTCAGCCAAGGAAGCTCATTAGACACGCAATACCCAGGGTTTTTGTTAGGGGTTGGTCACATAGGCATCTCTAGGAATTTGGGCACATTCCAAAATTCCAGATTCCCAGAAGGAAATCAGGTATTCAGCATAAATCATAGTCTTTAATTTCATCAGTTCTGGGGATGGTGGGAACCTCCCCCAAATCCCAAGTTCCCAGATGCCAGCAAGGACCTACCTGGAAGCAGGCCTTTCTAAGGATAAGCAGTCTTGGGCCTTCTACGTTTATTCTTGTCCACATACTTATAAATTGGATTCATAGTCCTGGAATCCTGTAAGGATGTATTGAGGAAGCACCTTTATTTATTATTCTGACAAAATTCCAGGAACTGTTAGAAAGTTGAATTCTAACTGCTGTCTGTGAAAGAACTGACATGCCAGTTTCTAGAGCATAATTTCTAATTATATTAAAAACCAGTTCCCCAGTGCTGTACTATTACAGTTATTAAGCAATTCATATGTGCTGTGGAGGGGCAGTGGTTTATTGGTGTTGGAAGAACTTGGAATGGTCCAGTGAAGAAAGGAAAGCTTTGTGGTACAAAACTCCTTGGTCTTCTTTGAGCCTGTCAGATCTTTCCCCTTGAGACTTACTTCTTCTGACTAGAATGTCCTTTTCCCAGATAGGTGCATGGCTCCCTCCTTTACCATTCCTTCGGGTCTTTGCTCAAATGCCACTTTTCTCATTGAGACCTCCACTGACCACGTGATTTGAAATTGGAAATCTCCACATAGCCCACACACCCACACCCGATAATCCCTATGTCCCATCCTGCTAGTAAGGTATCGCCTCTCTACTTTCATATTATCACAACTTTGTACCCTTAATTGTTTGTCGCAGCAATGCAATATCCTGAGTGATTTATCATTTCCTTATAAGAATAAGAAAACTGTACCAGAGTAAGAATCTTCAAGATGGCAACTGAGTTGAAATGTTGCTATGTGTCTTCATTTCCAGAGCAGCCCTGCCTCTCGCTGAGAATGCTTGTCTGTCTCTACTTCGTTGTTTCCTAGTAGATGGCCTGGGTATCTTCCTCCTTTAGAGAGTATTTTCCAGCCTGTAGATATAATAGAAACCTGACAAATCACCCTCTTGTTTATAGGTGTTTCGTGTGAAATGAGAGCAGAGAGTGTTCATTTGAAAGAATGAAAAAAAATCCCATCTCCTTTAAGTGTCTAAATCTGTGTAAAAGGTGACTTTAGCCTCCTTTAGTATGTTAAGTCATTCTCTTTCTAAGTGTTTTTGCACACAGATTTTAATTAGCTGTCACTAATTAAATCTGATCTTTTTCCTCTTTTAAAAATATGTTAGAGGGAGTATGCTATCACTGAGTTAAGGATGTAGTTTGGATGTAAAGATATTGTTTGTTAAAATGAGGGCAATTAAGTCCATTAATCTGGAGCTAATGAATTAGAAAACATTTAATTCTTTGGAGGGGAGAAATCTGGATACATAACTTATTAGGAAGCAGCATGCCATACTACAGTGAGCACAGGCTTCAAGGTTCAAAACCCTGGATCTGACGGTAACTGGCATTAAGACCTTGAACAGCTTATTTATTGTCTTCTCCGCTTTGGTTTCTTCATCTGTAGAATAGGTAAGTTCTTACCTAGCACAGTGCTGTCCAATAGGACTTTCTGCAAAGATGGATTTGTTCCAGGACGGTGCTGTCCATGACGGTGACCACTAGCCAGATGTGGCTGCTGAGCACTTGGCCATTGAGCGAGTGTAGCTAGTGCAGCTGAGGAACTGAATTTTTAGTTCAAGATTTAAGTTTAAATCACCACATATGACAACTAGCTAGGGAACTGTGCTGATCGAGCACATAGATAGACATCGGTTGGAGAAATGTATATGAACAAAATGCTCTAACTTAGTGCCTGGTGCATTGAGGGTTCTCAAAAATGTGGGCTGCTAGTGTATTTACTTAGTATTATTTTTACTCTGTACAACATTCAGTGAAACTAACTGATGTCTTCTAACCCGTCAGTTTAGTGAGGCTTCCTAGCTCTTTCTTATTTACTTAGCTGTCCATTCTTTGTGTGGATCTCTTATGATGGTCTTTTTCCTGAGGAACCAAGCTGCAATCGTTTCATCTTTCAGAATCTCCAAAGGCCAGAAATCACTGATGAATTACTGCTATTTTTCCAGGTTTACACGAGGATCCACAAAGCCCACCTCCTCTCCCTACTGAAAAACCTATTGGAAACACTTACAGTACAGTGTCTGGAAAACTCAGTACTGTTGACAGAACTAGAAATTTGGTAAGTGATTTGTCTTAAAAATTGTCTTAGATTGAAGATGAAGCTGTGCGCTAATTCTAAATTATGATGTCTGGATTATTTTGCTATTGGTCACATAAAGACCTTTATTGCAGCCCCACTTACTTAATGTGATGTTCAGTGTTTTTCAAACTCCTGTGGAACAAAAGAATTAGGCCAGTTCATTGTACTTCATCATAATATAATTTGTCCTATACAGATAGAATGACATTGTCTTTTAATTGGCACTAATAATGAGGAAGTAATTGAAAATCTCTAAAAACCTTTAATTGTGGAAATAGACTTAGTCATCAGTTTTTATTTAAAATATCCAACTAGTGACGTAATTTTGAGATAATTAACATAAGAATTTGTTCATCTGAAATTTAAGTAAAAATTGTTTTTTTAATTAGAAAATAGTACTTTACCATGTACTTGTTAACAGTAGTAGAGTCAACAAGTTTTAAATAAATATATATATATTTTTTCAACCTCAATACCATTTCCCCCTACTGTTTGTAATTCCTACATGCTAGATTGTCTTTTAAGGTTTATTTCAAAAGAGACCAGTTCCTTAACAAGTGTTGGCAAGGATGTGGGGAAAAGGTAACCCTCTTGCCCTGTTGGTGGGCATGTAAATTTGTACAGCCACTGTGGAAAATAGTATAGAGGGTCCTCAAAAAATTAGGAACAGAACTATCATATGATCCAACAATTTCACTTCTAAGTAGTACCTAAAAAAAAAAGTGAAGACACTAATTCAAAAAGACGTATGTACCCGTGTTCATCACAGCGTTATTTACAGTAGCCAAGATATGGAAGTAGCAGGGCGCCTGGGTGGCTCAGTCATTAAGCATCTGCCTTCACCTCAGGTTATGATCCCAAGGTCCTGGGATCGAGCCCCACAGGGACTCCCTGCTCAGCGCGAAGCCTGCTTCTCCCTCTCCTACTCCCCCTGCTTGTGTTCCCTTTCTCGCTGTCTCTCTCTGTCAAGTAAATAAATAAAATCTTAAAAAAAAAAGATGTGGAAGCAGCCTAAGTGTCCATCAGTAGATGAATGGGTAAAGAAGATGTGCTGTCTGTGTACAAGGAAGTATTACTCGGCCACAAAAGAAGATGAAATCTTGCCATTTGTGACAACACGGATGAACCTAGAGGGTATTAAGCTAAGTGAAATAAGTCGGGCAGAGAAAGACAAGTACCGTATGACTTCACTTATATGTGGGATCTAAAAAGCAAAACAAACAACAAAACAGAAACAGATTCATAGATACAGAGAACAAACTGATGGTTGCCAGAGGGGAGGTGGCAGGGGGAGGGAGGGTGGGATCGATGAAATAGGTGAAGAAGATTAAGAGGTACAATCTTCCACTTATAAAATAAATAAGATATGGGGGTATAGTATGCAGGATAGGGAATATGGTCAATAATACTGTAACAACTTTGTGAAACAGAATAGAGAGCCCAGAAATGGACTCTCAACTCCGTGGTCAACTACTCTTCGATAAAGCAGGAAAAAATACCCAATGGAAGAAAGGTAGTCTCTTCATTAAATGGTGCTGGGAAAATTGGACAGCTGCATACGGAAGAATGAAACTCAACCATTCTCTTACACCACACACAAAGATGAACTCGAAATGGTTGAAAGACCTCAGTGTGAGACAGGAATCCATGAAAATCCTGGAGGCAGCAACCTCTTTGACCTCAGCCACAGCAGCTTCTTTCAAGACACTGTCCAAAGGCAAGGGAAACAAAAGCGAAAATGAACTTTTGGGACTTCATCAAGATAAAAAGCTTCTGCACAGCAAAGGAAACAGTCAACAGAACAAAGAGGCAACCCACAGAACGGGAGAAGATATTTCCCAATGACCACTACAGATAAAGGGCTGGTATCCAAGATCTATAAAGAACTTCTGAAACTTAACACCCAAAAAACAAAAAATCAAGTCAAAAAATGGGCAGAAGACATGAACAGACACTTCTCCAGAGAAGATGTACTGTCACGACTTCGTATGGTGACAGATGGTAACTAGACTTACTGTAGTGCCCGTTAGATAATGTACATAATTATTAAATCATGTTATACATCAGAAACTAATACAAATTATATATTATTAATTATTCAATAAAAATTTAAAAATTAAAAATTTTTTAAAGGAACAAATTCTTAAAGTCTTTGAACCAAATTTTCCGTTCAAATTTCATAGTAGTTTCACTCTGTGCATTAACTATGCTTATTAGACATGCAAACCCATCTAATCATCTAGTGAAAAGATATTTCTTTGAAGGAGACATTAAATTGAATTAGCCAATATCCAGTTAATGAGATTTTCCTGTAGGCTGAACTAAAATTTAGTGATCATTTGCATTTACAAAGTACTTGGTAATAAATTTTTATTAAAACTGGCCCAAGGAAGCCCAAAAGGAGTTGATAGGGTCCCTACAATACTGTTGTTGAATAGAAGAAAATCCCAAATTTCCATGGAGGAAAATTTACTTGAGAAGGTTACTGGCTTCTACTCTAAAGGGTTGTAAAGGAGAGTGAGAGGATGATGAGCAGGCATATAGATCATTCATGAAGGGGTATAATGGGCTTTTGTAAACCATAAAGCTCTATTAAAGTATTAGGTATTATTACATTTGGTGTTAAGCAGACCATGAAGCAACTCCCACATTTTAGAAAAACAAGAAGAGGAAGTTAGAACAAACGAAACCATCTGGAGAGGTAGTACGATCGTAATTGTACCTCACGTGAACAGGAAAATCCTGTCCTACAGTGTTTACGAAGGAGGGCCAAGCATTCTGTGCTATACTATATAACAAATACAGACCAAGAGAGACGGACTGGGTCTGAAGCAAGAGGAGATAAGAAACAGACCACAGAGGAAAGGAGTCAGCTAAAGTCACACATACAGAATCTTAGGGCCAGGAAGTCAAATCTATGCCTGAGAAATTCCTTTTGTTTGAGAATTACAATTACTGAATGAATAATAGACCAGAGACCAGGAAGCCTTCAAGTATCGGGGAGGATCCCTAGAAAGACTATTTCACCAGTGTAATTACCCGTGAGGATAGGCCTGGTCTTGGCCGGCCGTGTCTTCTGATGAGGCACAGGACAAAAACTCTCTGCTACTTCTCCTGCCTTGAGAGCCAGGGAACTTTCCCTCTTACGACAAGATAACTGTGCTACAAAATCTCACACTGGATGCTAGGGTAAGGAACATGGGGAGCCCCTGGAGCAGGAGCAGATGCTTCTGTGTACCCCATCCTCACCGCGGGAACTCAGGGCTTCCAGATCTTCTCTCAGGGAGGCTGCCAGCTGGTGCAGGAGGAGAGTCAGGAGATGCCACCTGGCACGTGCAAGGAACCCCGGCAGCAGCACAGACGCTGGCTGGTGACTTCAGGAGCTATGAAGTGGTCCCACCTCCTGGAGAAAGAAGAGAAGGAACATCTGTGGAGGCTGCTCAGTAATTCCACCAGACAAGACTCCCTCCTGTCTTTTGAAGTTCAGCAAAAAACTGGAGAATTATTTTGAAGTTAGAATGTAAGAAGCCATTTCAAAGCCGAAGAACAAAAAGATGGAATCTGCAGGGACAGTACAAGCAGAAAGGCCAGCGTCTCCGGGAACTAAAATACCTCTCCAAACACATCAAAAGGCAAAGTGCAGAGATGTCAGAGCTCAAGAAAAACTACCAAAAAAGCAGATGCAGAGAGGCTCCAGTTAGGCGTGGAGTACTGAAGAGGAGGAAATCACTAATCGGTAATCTTCCAAAGACTATTGGCAGGACCCAGGGCACAGAGCTGGACTTGAGGAAACATGAGGACAGTGGCCTCTGCAGGAGCCCCCTCTTCTCAGTATTTACGTATGCAGGACACAGCAGTGCCTTCCACCGTGTGCCCGATGTTCCTGGGCCGGGGGAGCGCTCTGTCCCCTCCCCCTGTCTTTTTTTTCCTGAGTTAAAATTTTCTCATTTAGAAACCTTGAGAAACTAAAAAGATACTTAAGATCCTCCATAAAAATAACACCACTGAGAGAAAACTACAGGTCGTATTCGACACAAGATTAGGATTCTATGGTGTGTCGTTATTAAAGTATGTCACCTATAACTTTGTCATATTTCTATATCCATGTTTGTTTAATTTGCCCTTAATTACTAAGTTACCTAACAACTGTAATTTTGAGAAAACCAGTAAGAGTTCCTGCCTGTCTACTAGATTGTTTTTCTGTTTGTTTGTTTGTTAATCTTAAAGATGGCCAAAGATACGAGTGAGTTTTTCAAAATCATAGCGGTAATTGCCGGGGCAGGGGGGCAGGATATGGGCAGCTGTGTATTTATAAGGCATGGATTAGACTGGAATATTGCAGGGTTTATGCGCTGGTGACTCGCCTCACTACATTAACTGAACTCATTAGTGAAACCAAGTTTTAGGAGCAAGCTTAATTTGTTTTTAAGGATGGGATTTTGAAACATACTTAAATGATTGCAGTTATTGGCAATTAATCATTTGGTATTTAAGGAAAAGTTAAGATTCAGTTTGAATTAAAACACCTTGGAAGTGAATTTTCACTCATTTATAAGGTGAGAAGGGGGAAAACAGTCTAAATTAGCCCAAAGAACCCCAAGCTACAGTTCAGTCTCCCTTAAAAAAAAGGCAGTGTAATTTTAAAGGACTAGCATTTTTCCCTTGTATTATACTCATTTCCCAATCCTTGGGCTGCGCCGTGTTTGAAGAACCTGTGGCTCAGTCTGTTAAAGCATCTCAGGGTCCTGGGATCGAGCCCTGCATCGGGCTCTCTGCTCAGCAGGGAGCCTGCTTCCCCCTCTCTCTCTGCCTGCCTCTCTGCCTACTTGTGATCTCTCTCTCTCTGTGTCAAATAAATAAATAAAATCTTTAAAGAGAGAGAGAGAGGAAGGAAGGAAGGAAGGAAGAAAAAGAAACAGCGTAGCTTGGTTCCTTTACCCTAAAGAAATCTTCCTGTTGTTCTCCACACTTCCAGTTTTTCCCCTCTGCTGTTAGGCACGTGTGTTTCTGCTCCACCTCTCCTTTCTTTTTCCAGGTATCCCCTTTTACCCTCTCTGCTTTCTTGGGCCTTTTCTATTCTTCTTCACATACCTTCCTTTTAGGCCGTCCCTTAATAAGCTTCTTCTATGTTCTCCCTCCTCCTAGTTGAAAAGCCACCGCACAAAGTATAAACCATCTGGTGATGTGAGATCTGCCTGTTTGAAGCAAAACAAACTAATCACCACTTCACTTATTATGTGTTTCAACTGAAGAGCAGTGCATATTTTACGTATTGTCATGGGATAAATAGAGGCCATATATTTTTTAATTCCCCACAGTGCCTGCTTAAATTGCTGCTGTGTATGATTTCAGCAACATCCTTCATCCCTGGCGGATCTGCCGGGTGCATAACCACACGGTCCACTTGGTTGGGCTGTGGTCCACCCGCTGGTCTCCTCTCTGTTTTCACTTATATTAGGACTTGAAAACTTCGGCAGGAGCAGGTAATTAGTTAATATTGCTTAAGGCCAGAAGCTCTTAAGCTACTATCTATAACTCAGCTACATTTCCACTTAGAGATCTAGCCAAAAAGTTGTCCCTAACTCCTCTTGACAAGCTCCTGGTTCAGATTAACCTTAACTAAAAGCAGCATTCTCTGATAATTATAGGAATCTGACCACACGGGTCAAACAGGAGGCTCTGTGCGAGGACCCCCAAGGTTGCCACCAAGGTAAGTGAAGTGTGGGAAAACTTGTAGAAAATAAATTAAAGGGCTGCCTAGCTGGCTCAGAAGAGCATGTGACTTTTGATCTTGGAGCTGTGAGTTTGAGTCCCACGTTGGGTGCCGATGTTACTAAAAAAATAAATAAACTTTTTTTAAAAAGGTAAATTAGAGGAAAACTAATGATTCAGAGACTGGACTCTCTTTTCTGTCATCAAAACTGAGTGTTGGGGCACCTGGGTGGCTCAGTTGGTTAAGTATCTGCCTTCGGCTCAGGTCATGATCTCGGGGTCCTGGGATCAAGCCCCACATCGGGCTCCCTGCTCAGCAGGGAATCTGCTTCTCCCTCTGCCTTTGCCCCCCTTCATGTTCTCTCTCTTCATCTCTCTCTAATAAATAAATAAGTTCTTTCAGAACAGAATAAAACAAAACAAAAAATGTCATTGGTCTTAGATCTTTTAGAGATACATAGAACTCACAAATTCATCCAGACCATGAACTAGCCTCTGGTCTGCTTCCTGCAGCAGGTTGTAGGAATCTCTGCTCCTTCTTTCTTTGCACACAATCCAACAACTCCTAGAACACAAACATGGATCTTTACTACTTTTCCTCAATTAAATGAACAAGACCCCTTTCTGAACCTAAAGCAACTCCGCTTCTGGAATGTGTACGTGCACACGCACACACGCTCCCTGCTGTGAGAAACCAGCCTGGATTGGGAGGTGTCTCCAAAGGGAGACAGACAGGCTTTGTGAGCTCAGAGGTTCCCTGCACCCCTGAGTTCCAGGGCTGTTTAAACAAAAAGCTATGATGCTATTGGAAGATGTTACTATGTTGGAAATTATTTTTATCATAGGGGTTAAGGGAAGGCTGTCAAAATAATAGTTGTCAAATCCCACTTGCAGAACTAGCTTTCTTGGGCGCCTGGGTGGCTCAGTTGATTGACTGTCTTCGGCTCAGGTCATGGTCCCGGAGTCCGGGAATCGAGTCCCATATTGGACTCCCGCCTCTGCGGGAAGTCTGCTTCTCCCTCTGACCTTCTCCCCTCTCATTCTCAGTCTCTCTCTCTCTCTCTAATAAATAATAAATAAAATCTTTTTAAAAAAAAAAGAACTAGCTTTCTTTATAGTAATCTAAATTAGGGTTTTAATAATAATTCCTATAACACGAATATTGGGGGAGCTTGATGTTCCTTTTCTAATTACGTCTTAAGACCCCGTAGATATACCTGATACCGTATCATTAGCTTCTCATCTGAGACTTTGGTAGAAAGTGCTTAGTCTTCGGAAGTCATCATGGTGTGTTTCAGAGTAAATGGGGCCTTAGAGAGCTCATGATAGTAAAGGCTTGTTTGTCTGAAACTAATGAATCTCTAGTGCAAGATGAGAGGAAGCTGGAGCATCATGGCATTTCCTCTAATAATATAATGTTTAATGCAGCAGTCATTTGCTCAAAAATAGCATACCCTGCATGTTTTAGTAAATTATATTACAGCAGCAGAAAGCTGCATCTGTGTGTCTGTGTATGTGTGTGTATGTGTGTGTGTATAATAAGAAAGAATAAGACAGGACCCTAATATTGATCAAACACGGACTCACAGCTACCAACTTGACTTTCAGACCTGTAAATGAGAAAGTGATACCAGCTCGACAGCCTCTTCACAAGGGAGCCCCTGAGCGACCACCTCCCCCCAAACTTTCTGCAACCAGAGCATCCAATAAAAAACTGCCTTTTAATCGGTCTTCTTCTGACATGGATCTTCAGAAAAAGCAAAGTAACTTGGCATCTGGACTCTCGAAAGCCAAGAGTCAAGTCTTTAGAACTCAAGATCCGGTGCTGCCCCCTCGCCCCAAACCAGGACACCCCCTCTACAGGAAATACATGGTAAATGTAGCTTTTAAAAATGTTTCTGGTCAAAAGATTTGTCCTGAAGTACATAAAAGATCTGTTACTCCTTAGAAAATGGTGATGAGCCAAATGTGGAATTGCCCCTTGATGCCAAGAAGCCTTTAGATAAGTAGGCCGGAATGAAACCGAGGTCTTTAAAGTGGGGTTTCGTTATTAGAAGAAGAGGAAGGAGGGCAGACAGGGATTGTAACCTGCTCTCTGGCTTGACCAAACAGAAACTGCAAAACCTGACCCAGTGGGTTATACTGATGGGAGTAGGTCTGACAGAGATTATAGTTCTTAACTTGATATAGTTTGTGTCTTATAGCTACCTTGTCCGCAGAGTAAAATTCAAAGCGCAATAGAAGGTAATTCCTCATTAGGATGAATGGTTTCTTCATCACTTTTCCCTTTTGTAAACCTAATTATCGTGGCCCCGATAAGAAATTTTTAATTGATAATCGAGATCGTTGAGGTATTAATTTTGTTCTCTTTGAAGGTTTTTTTTTTTCACGTGACTTTAAACATTTGTCCATTCCCCACACTTGAAAACAACTGATGTGCTCTCTCTACTTTGGTCAGGTTAGCCTGATAAAATGCAAAACAAATAAAAAGAAGGAGAACAGAATTGTTTGCACTTTTTAAACAATTATAGGACAGTGGCTTTTAACAAGGACACCAATTAATAAGTTGATATTGTTCCACATTTCCATCATTGTGCCGGAAACTGTTTCTGCCTTAAGCCATGTAGGATTTTCTAGTCCTCCCGAAGGAAGGGTATAGACAGATAAGAAAGAGGTAGTATACTCATTTTCATTTTCATTTAAACTGATGAAATTTTAATGGCTAAAACCCAGGAATAGTCTTTGACTTGAAATAATAAATAACGGTGGTTGATGTATTGAGTACTTACTGTGAGCCAGATATTGTTCGAAACACTTTATGCGTATTAAGTAACTCATTTATTCCTCACACCAACCCTGTGAAGTAAATACCATTACGATCTCTATTGTACAAATAAGACACAGGAAGGTTGAGGAATGTGTTCAGGGTCACAAAGCCAGCTAATGGTGGAGCCGAGATTTGAACATCAGTCATCCAGCTCTGAGCCCTTGCTCTTAGCCATTAAACCATACCTCTACTCTTGTGTTGCTAGCTGTAAAGTCTCTGCTTGCTCTGGACATTCCATGTTAGGAATCTCATGCAGGAAGAACCATATTTTGCTTATGGTTCTTAGCATAGCTGTGAAATGTCAATAAAACGTTTAGGTGGCTTGAGTTAATAAATTCAAAATGGTAGTAGAGTAGAATGTCTCATTGTGAAATAATTCTTTAAATCTCTCATTTTTTCCGTGGCCACCCTTTCATTAAATTGCGAATTAGGAATCTGGTTACTTCGGGAGCCTGGAACTCTTCACAGAGATACTGGGAATCAGCACCACCCACCCCAGCCTTACAGGGCCACACATCCTTACACTCTTGAGCCTTCGCTCCTGAGTGATCGAAGGGCCCAGGCAGCCTCCCTCATCCTTGTCGGAAGTGAGCTTGTGTGCTCACATTTCCTGGGTATGCCTTTTATATTTTACAGGCCCTCTGACCGACACTCATCAGCCAGAATTTACCAGAGGCCTGGAACAGAGTCCTCTGGCTGGGGTGGGCTGCAGATAGAAAAGCCAATCTAAGATCAGACAGCAGCGTAGACCAAGAAGTGACTGGGGGCAGGCAGTGAACTAGGTTTAAGTAGACACTTGTTGTCGAAGAAACTAGGGGAAAGTGAGATGCAAGGCAAATGGAAGCAGTAGTCAGGCACTACAGAGGAGGCTCCAGTCCCCTGTCAGCCTTCAGAAGACAGCCACTGAGAACCCTGTATGAAAGACCTGTCCTGACAGACTGTGGGGTCAGGGTGTGGTCAGGTGCTGATCAATATATCCAGATGCCCAGGAGGCTGGTGGGCCTTGTCCTACAGAGCAGAACTTCTAGGCTGTAGATGTTAAAGGGATCTTGTGGCCACATTAAGCTGCCGTCCTGCGGACTCAGCTACACATCCCCAGGGACTGTTGAGGGATCCATGAGAGTGGCAGGCCCCACCAGATCTAGAGCCCCAGATCTAGAGCCCCACTAGATCTAGAGCCCCACTAGATCTAGAGCCCCACTAGATCTAGAGCCCCACCAGATCTAGAGCCCCACTAGATCTAGAGCCCTACCAGATCTAGAGCCCCACCAGATCTAGAGCCCCACCAGATCTAGAGCCCCACCAGATCTAGAGCCCCACCAGATCTAGAGCCCCACCAGATCTAGAGCCCCACCAGATCTAGAGCCCCACTAGATCTAGAGCCAAGCAAAGAGCTGGACTGCTGGGGAAGTTGCGCTGTAGGCGCACATGTGAACTCTCCACATTATCAGCAGCTTATGAGGAGGTTATTTGATCGCGAATAATCCTCTTGTGGGTTTGCGTTTAAGCTGTCTGTGCCTCATGGAATTGCCAATGAAGACATTGTCTCGCAAAACCCTGGAGAACTCTCCTGTAAGGTAAAGTAGAGCTCTTTCTTTACTGACTGATTAAAAAAAAAAAAAAATCACTGGCCTCTATTACTGCTTTACACATTATTAAATGCTTTAGGCTCCGAAGATTAAAATGTGAAAAAAGTAATAATGTTTTATTAAATAATAATTGCTGCAGAGTATGGTATTGTGCCTTACAGCGTGGGGATATACTTGTGATGCTGAAGCAGGCAGAAAATAATTACTTGGAATGCCAAAAGGGAGAAGATACTGGCAGAGTTCACCTGTCTCAGATAAAGATTATCACCCCACTTGATGAACATCTTAGAAGCAGACCAAACGTAAGGAATTAATACCGTTCGGCCCTCATATCACACATGGCAGCACATTTCATAGAACTATTAATTATATCTCATTCTCGGGTTTTTATTAGCACGTTTATTTTAACTAGAGTTAAAAGTTAGGGTAGCATTTTATTTCATTTTAAGGATAAATTACTTCTAAAAGACTTGCCACTGCCATGCTAATCACTTTGCTACGGAGAATGACGACCATGCGTTTAGCCTTCCTCATCTCATGCCGACTTACAGCAGCCAGACAGCCCCGTCATTAATTTTCAACTGAGAGCTATTTATTTTTGAAATAATGTAAACATGTTTACCAAAGTGCCAGAGATTAGTTTTCTGCCAGAATGGATAATTATTTTTAAGGGGGCCCTATAAATGCTAAGTCCGACATTAAGAAGCACTTCCCTATCGCTTCTCGGCCTTTTGGCTAAGATCAAGTGAAGAAGCACTTCCCTGTAAGCTTGAAGCTTAGAGTCAACCTCATTTCTCTGATCGTAGCTCAGAGTAATGAAATGAAATGTAATCCAACAACCTCAAGTCAGTGCAGTGCAGGCCTAACAAACTTGTGGAGCCTGGAAGAATGCGGTGATTGTTGAAGGTCGTTTGTTTAGCAAGAAAAGTAGCACTGAATGATTTATAGAGGTCCGTTTGTAAAAGAGCTTCTTAAGTTATCCAGTTAAATTTTCACTGTCTGGTAGTTAACGTGGCACACATGAGAAATAAAAAGCCCCCTGTCACTTAACATGGAGGGGGTGCGGTTGGTTGGCCATTTGTCCTGGTTTTCAAAATCTAGTCCAATTCTTTCTTCTCAGAAGGCAGCTTATCTTTTGAAGTTTGCTAAGAAGCGTAAAAAATGGTATTTTGGAGAGCAGAGAAGATATATGTGAAACTAGTCACCACTAGGATACTGAAACTCTAACTTTAGTCCACATAGGTAGAGTTCTCCTGTTGCTCGTTTTCTCTTTGTTTTGGTACAGCGTTATCCGTCTGTCACAGCTGGCCTTCCTCTTGCAGAACACACTGGTGGGTAGTGTGGGAGCTGTACTGCCAAAAAGCTTTCCTTGATAAAAAAACAGAAGCTAAAAAAAATGAGAAGTTATTCTTTTATAGCAGTCTAAAGTTTTTTTCCCCTTTATTTTTTTTAAATATTTTTTAATATATTTATTTGAGAGAGAGAGAGAGAGATAGCAAGAGAGAGAAGCAGCAGGGGAGGAGAGGGAGAAGCAGGCTCCCCACTGAGGAGGGAGCCTGATGTTGGGGCTCCATCCCAGGACCCCAGGATCATGACCCGAGCCGAAGGCAGATACTCAACCAACCTAGCCACTCAGGAACCCCAGTTTTTTCCACCTTAAATATTACCTTCCTTCCCCTTGTACTGTAGACTTGAAGACACCCAGACTCCGTTGGCCAACTACTCATGATACCAAAATGAAGCCTCCTTTAGACTCTGGGTGCATGGCTAGCATTACATATTTTAAATAAAACTTAACTATTTTGTAAGCCTACTTTTAAGGTAAACATTTCTAAAAATGAGTTCTACTCTCTCCTACATTAGTAAACAGAAAATAGGGAACATTACTAGTTGAGGTTGAACCTCTCAGATCGTGGTTTCAGTTCACTATATGTCACCAGGTGGTTCTTCAATATCTAACTTCATTTTTTTAATGTGGGAAATAGTTGTGATAATACCACAGAGGTTTTTTGTTTTTTTTTTTAGAATTGATTTATTGTGATTCCATTTATATAAAAAGTCCACAAGAGGTAAATCCACATGGTAGATTAGTGGTTGCCTAAGGGCCATGGGGAGGGTGCAGGGGGAGTGACAGCTAATGGGAAGGGGGTTTCTTTGGGGTATGATAAAAATAGTCTCAACTTAGATTTGGTGAGAATTGCACAATTCTGTGAATTTTCAAAAACTGTACACTATAAATGGGTGGATTTTGTGGTCTGTGAATGACATCTCAAAGATGTTTAAAAACTTAGAAGAACTAATCAACACATATAAGATGTTTAACTTGGTGAGTAGCGCATAGTGAGTAAACATTGAATATTAGCACCTTTTATTACTCATTTGTATCAGCAGTTATAGTCCTATTAGGAAAGGCTTTGGAATATATTCGATGTACCTACCAGACACCCACCCTGATGGCGTGGTCTGTATCGTACTGACCCCTTGTGGCCAACCCTGTTCCTCCTGCCCCTCAGCTGCCGGGCCAGGTCCATAGCTGCATTGCTGAGGAAATCCTTGCATTGAAGATGGAGTAGGGAAACTAATGAGAAGGCTCAAGTTACTGTCCCCGCCTCATCTACCCTCTCAGGCTTGGTAATGTCCAGATTATTGGGCCCTTTGAAGATTCTTGTTTGTATTTGGTGTGGGATAACCCTCGGACTTCATTTTTTCCAAATGGATAGCCATCTAGCCTGACACCATTTTCTGAATAGTCATTCCTTTTTCCACAGAGGTAAATCAGGAAAAAATGGAAACCACACAGACACACCTATAATAACTTAAGTAAATAATTTTTTAAAGCCCCTCCAGACTGCAAATACCTCACAGCTCCTTTCCACAATTCCTGAAATTCCTATCATGCTCATTTGATTAGAGAAAGGCACTGAGCAGCTTCTAAGAAAATACCAGGGTTACTTTGGTAAGCTAGTGTAGTGAGCTGCCATTAACTATTACTGTCTTGGCCTAAATTAGTATTTATGTTTACCTAACTTGAGAGAATACAGCCTGCCTCTGTGGGGGACATTTTGATGAGGTAATAAATCTGCCTTCATTCGGTTCACAGGTTTGCAAGTATTGAAGAGTTTTAAGTTATAACTCCAAGTAATATCTTTTAGTCAGATGATGATGATAAGTCTGTCTATTCGTATTAAACTAAGAATAGCAACCGCTTGCCAATGAGAAAAGGTCACTCTTCAACTTTACCCTCCCCCCTAGTCAATCTAAGAAGTTGGCTACATGGGTAGAGAATATTGAATTCTCTTTGCTAATTTACTTAGAATTACTGTTGAATAAACCATTTAGATTAAATAGAAAATCCAGACGAAGCATGGGAGGTAGTGTTGTTGGCCTCTAAATTAGAGAAAGCATTCCGTTAAGTGGTAATAAATGAAATAGATTTTACTTTTTGTGAATTATACTTGTGTGGAAGTCATTAGCTCTTTTCATTATGAAAGGCAAGAGCATAAATTGCAGAGCTTTCTTCTTTTTCCATTTTAATGAAGACTCAACTTTTAAGGCTCTGTTCTTAAAATTTAGTACTGATCATAATTTAAGGAAAAAGCGACCTTGGCAAGGTACACAGATCAAAAACCACTACTTCAGAGGAGAATGGTACTAGATTTTTAAAAATAAAAATAAAAAAAGTTAATTCCCTTTTATTTTACTCTTGGTTTCAAAAAAATGCTGGGGGGATATTACAATTGAGAGTTATTTCTGTCCTCCCTTGGCAAGGACACATGCCTTTTCAACTTGATAATGATCCCCTTGTTTGGCTCAATTGTGTGGTTTGCATCTTGTACTCAGAATGTAATTGTGTCAAGAGGAGTCTAATGAGAAAAAAAAATGGTCTCAGAGTGACTAGCAAATCCAGCATCCATCCTGCACACTTCATTCACAGCCCTGTTTTCCCCCTCAGGATCCAAACCATGCCCAAAAGCCTGTTGACTGTAGTGCCCCTCATGCTATTGTTCTTCATGATTTTCCAGCAGGTAAGCACATGAATAATCAAGTGCTAGAGCCTTAGGATCCCCAGGCAGCCATCTCCTCGGAGTTAACCTCTCGAGGACATCTTCATTTTCTGTACCAACAGTCTGGATTGGAAAAGTCATCTTATCTATCACCCTGCCTTCAGGAAAGGGCAGTTGGACCCAACCATTCCAGAGCGCTTAGCTGCATTCCCTTGACTTTGAAACTCCCCGTGAGAGAGAAAGAGTGAGGGGAGACAGAAAGCCGGGGGGGGGGGGGGGGGGGTTTGTCCTTACAATGAACAAATAGCAAATTGCCTACCAACTGCAAATTATAATGAAATTAGTTCTAATTTAGTAAGTGAAATAATTTTCTCCTAAGAGTTGCAAAACCTGCACACATAGCTAACTATTATTTTTGAGATAAAAGTATATGTTTCTGTAATCAATTTTTAAATACCTTTTATATCCAAGATTACAAGACTACAAATAAACTCCTGATTTATTTAACACCTCTTCTCATCTGCTTGGTAGACTGATTTTTATTTTAGTGTGAGTACAGTTGCTTGCTAAAGAGCTGTAGTAGTCCCTTAGTTAATAATTGGAGATTAAAATGATTTTTAAGCATGACTGAGAATAATAAGAAGACTATTATACCATGTCTATAAAATCTTTCATTGTTCAATATGTATTTAGCAAAGGGTTTATGTTAGTCCTGTAGGAACCGTTGACCAGCATAGACGAATTCCTATCAATCGATGCATGGTAAATGCATCTAATTTGGTCTTTAATGAGGAAGCTCATAATAACAGTATCTCCCCAAAAAGAATATATTTTTTAAGTCAATTTGATTGGTGTAATCTGTTCTCGGAATCAGTAGAACATACTGCCTCAGTGGACAGAAGTAAATGTTACTTTGTGCTCTGCTTTAACCAAATCTGCAACCAAGAGAATTCATCATATATGTAATTATAATTTTATGTTACAGAGCAAGCTGATGACTTGCACCTCACTTCTGGAGAAATTGTTTATCTTCTGGAAAAAATAGACCCAGATTGGTACAGAGGGAAATGTAGAAACAAGACCGGCATGTTTCCTGCCAACTACGTCAGAGTAATTGTAAGTGGGTAGTGCTTGTTTAAATTTGTCGTATATTCTGTGTAACTTGGAGTTTGGAAAAAAACAGAAGCCTAGATTCTTACATTCTAGTTCATGCTCTTCCATTGATATACCTGGTATTTGGAAAATTCAAAAAATAAAGGTTTGTTCAGCTAGATAATGATTATTATTATATTATATGGAGTATTAGAACTTAATGCCTAAATGCTATCTGAAATCTTAAGGTGGGAAATAACTGCAGGTCCACAGGAGAACCAACTCAGAGGGGTCGCTAGGCACTAAACGGTATACGCTAACTCTTTGAAACATCTAGTAAGCAACAATTAAATAGTACCAGATAGTCCCAGAGGAATGTTCCCTAAGGTTATGGTGCCACTTATTTTCTTTGGAGTACATATCACTTTTGGTTTCTTTCATCCTTTCTATTCCCATTTATTTCTATCTTAAAAAAAAAAAAAAGATTTGGGGATACTAAAGTACTTTCATTAGAGGTAGTGGTCCATTCATGGTTTTTCACATAATAACTTCAAATCTGATTGGAAAAAGTTATATTAAAGGGTCAGAAGTTTTTACACCCAGCCTACAGGATGTGAGTCCATATGGTAGAGCCCTCAGTGCTAGTAAGCCCGGGTGTCTGTGAAACACGGACAGATCATCAGAATGCCACTTGAACATTTATATCAATAGGAAGACTATGACTCAGTCCCTACTATAACTTACTGATACCAAAAGATATCTATAAAGCTAGCTTAAATTGTTGAGCATTAACAGCTTATTCGAAGGGGGAAAAAACCAAGGATTTTCCATTACAACAGAAACCTAAGGAAACAAACCAAACAAAAACTACAGAAAACCTGGGACACGTTGGTGTTTCAGATGGTTAAGCATCTGCCTTCAGCTCAGGTCATGATCCTGGGGTCCTGGGATCGAGCCCGACATCGGGCTCCTGGCTCAGTGGGGAGCCTGCTTCTCCCTCTGCCTCTCCCTCTGCTCATTCTCTGTGTGTGTGTGTGTTATCTCCCTCTGTCAAATGAATAAATAAAATCTTAAAAAAAAAAAAACCCACCTGTATTTTTCAAATATAAACGAGTTCAAATTTAGACCTTGAATCTTGAATTCTAAAATGAAGGTCTTAAAAACTGTGCAATATATATATATATATATATATATATATATATATATACACACACACACACACACACACACACACACACACACACACCCTGACTCTTTAGAGAAATCTTTACCACATTCTCTAAATTAATATTTGGAATAATGTTAGTTTTAGCACTCTTCCTCATTTTTCTTCTGCCCAATATGGCAGTACTTTAAAAAGCCCAGTGACCACACTGAAATCAGTCACACCGAATCTGCCACATTATTGGTATAAGTGCCACTTCGAAGCCTCCTGGTTTTAAAAATTGTTTTAAAACTTCTAGAATTGATCAGAAAGGGTGCTGATTTATTTCAAATAAACGTCAAAACCTTAATATAGTTTTCAAGCTTAGTGCATTATGATCATATATTTTATGGCAACCCCGCTCTACTGAGCCTTGTAAATCAGGCATTCTGTAAAGTGCCTGCCACTTAATAGATGCTCACTGAGTACTCACTCCTTTCTTCCTTCCCCACTCACACTGAAGGAAAAGAAAATGGTCCAGAGTGGGGAAAAGAGAGAGAACCGACACGTTTGATTGAAATGTTTTATTTGGGGGTCAGGAAAGTGTGGCAGAATTCTACTAATGCTTTGAAATAGGGCAGGCTGGTGCCTGAGTGCCCGCTGCCTAGTTTCTGTCTTCAGTTCTCCTCATCTGAAGCGTTCAACCTAGAGGATATGGGAGAGAGAGAACTCAGTCCGGGGAGAGTGATATCAGTGTGCTTATTCTAGCAAGAAAGAGGATTGATTGGCTATTCAAAAAAGGCTACTCAAGAAAGACAGGTTATAAATTTTTTTTTTTTTTCAAAACCCCAGTTCTGGATTTCTTGCCTTTTAGCACCTGTGGTACAGCTTCATCAGCTTTAATACCTAAATACCTAAAATACGTAAACTGGCTAATTTCAGTCACACATTTCCCAATTACTTAGCCTTACATTTATCTTACTAAAATCTGAAAACATAAAATTGTTGCCTTGACGTTGTCTTTACAGATTGATATTCCAGAAGGAGGAAATGGAAAAAGAGAATCCGTTTCACCTCATTGTGTTAAGTAAGTTTGATTTGTGTTCTTTTGCACAAAATACAAAGGAGGCAAGCATTTATATCATAAAGAATTACCAAACTTAAAACACTTCAGATGTGTGATTATTCATCTTCTCAGGGTGTCTTTGTAATGATGAGGAAAACTTTACTTGTTTAAAAAGCTTTAGTGGTGGGGGAGGAGGGCACCTGGCTGGCTCAGTTGGAAGAGCATGTGACTCTTTTTTTGTTGTTGTTGAGCATGTGACTCTTGATCTCAAAGTTGTAAGTTCAAGCCCCATGTTGGGTGTAAAGATTACTTAAAAATAAAATCTTTTTAGAAAATAAATGAATAATGGGTGCCTGGGTGGCTTAGTTGGTTGGGTGACTACCTTTGGCTCAGGTCATGACTCTGGAGTCACGGGTTCCAGTCCCACATGGGGCTCCCTGCTCGGCCAGGAGTCTGCTTTTCCCCCTGACCCGCCGCCCCCTCTCGTGCTTTCTCTCTCTCAAATAAACAAATAAAATCTTTAAAAAAAAAATGAAAAAATAAAAAGCCATAGTGGATTAAAATTCTGATAAATGCAACGTGCTGATGGAAGCTGACTGGAGCAGCGCTCTCTGTCATACAGGACATACAGACAGCCGCAGACTAACTCCTGCAGCTTTCCACACATAGCCTGGCCTGAGCTGCAGAGACAGTTTCGTTATCCGATGCATTTTGTTTGGGCCTTCTGGTGTTTACCTACCAACAGATGATTTAGAAGTTTCAGATATTTTTTTTTTTTTAGAAGTTTCAGATATTTTTGTCACTGAAAATATTTTAACCTTATAGAAATAGGAACCCTACAAAAACTGCTACACATTTTACATTGTTTTGTTTTTAAGAGGAATGAGAAGAAAGTAAAGGAAGAGTTAAGGTGGAGGGGCCTTCCTTTATGCCTGAAGACCTTTCCATTAATTTATATACCCTTTTATGCACCACTGTAAGTCCTTTATGATTTAAAACACTGCCACAATGCAACTTTATATTCCAGTTAGAGGAGCAAATTAGTAGAATTCACTACCTGCTGAAGACTGTAAACCTGTCTTTGAATAGGTCAGACATAAGGAGATGCTCTCCAAGGACTTCAGAAAATAAATGCAAAGGTTACCACAAATAAAACTTCTGATGTCACAATAGTTGAATTCTATCTCAGGTTCAATTTGTCTCCATTTTTAAGCAGTGTACACTGTGTCAGTGGGTTGAATTTGAAGTGGGCTTCCACAGCCATTGATCCATTGATTTTGATTGGTGCCAGGACCAACCTTGTCTCCTCAGGTGATTGCGTCTCCTGTGACTGTTGCTATCGAGACTTCCTTTCTAAAGCCTTAAATCGAAGGTTTGGTATTAAACCATGCCTTCTGGAGACACAGTTTTATCTCTACTTTTATCTTGTTTTTAGTCACAATTGCAGATCATTAAAGGGTGGTTCTTATTCTCAGAAGTGAAGCCTTTTTAAAGGTGATTACAGAAATCATCTTTAAAACTACAGTGTTCAGTTTACAATTGTTATAATTTGCCCAGTTTCTGTTTTTTTCAGACTTTCTAGTTGTGAAGACCATGTATCTATACAGACAACTCACTGATGAGTCAACATATATTGCACATCTCCTCTGCCCAGCTGATCCCCGTTGCCTTCTGCCACGGAAGTTCCATGTCTTGGCCTGAGATTCTCAGGGTTGGCACTCCTAAACTCAGTGCAGTTATGATTGAGAAGGTTCGGGTTCAGCCATGGATTTCTGTGGCCCAGGCATACAGAAACATGCAGTGAAGTAAGGGTGACCAAAAGGTGTGCCAGTGTAGACTGCCTCCCAGTCTACACTGGCAATACTACTACTCCAGGCACTCATTTGGAATTCTACATGTACTCTGTGACCCTGACTTTAGCCTTTTTTTTTCTTTACCCTTTTTGAGAGTATAGGTTCATATCTAAAAACTAAGGACTATCATTTAGAAACGTAGCTTATTCTTTTCCACAGAAAATTTTAAATTATGCCTCGTGTATCTTGTTCCATAGTAAACACAGAATAAATGTTTATTGAAAGACCAAATGAAGGTTTTAAAGCATTTTGAAAGTTAGTACTCTCTAGTTTAACCCACAGACGTGATCTTCTTTGTTCAGAGGCCCAAGATGTATCACTCGGTTTGAATATATTGGAGACCAGAAGGATGAGTTAAGCTTCTCAGAGGGAGAAATTACTATTCTTAAAGAGTATGTGAATGAAGAATGGGCCAGAGGAGAACTTCGAGACAGAACTGGGATTTTCCCCCTTAACTTTGTAGAACTCGCGGAGGACCATCCCACCTCTGGTGCAAATGTTTTAAGTGAGTATGGAGAATATGGTTTTTTATTATGTTCTAAACTAAACCAATGTGTTCAACTAAACCAAATAATAGGATAATGCTTGAGCTACTTAATTCATATTTTTTAAAGTAGAAAGAAAAAACATTTTTAAATGATCATAGTCATTATTGGGATAGCCATTGTTGTGGTAATCCTTCAAAAATCTAGCGTTAGTGTTTTAGGTAATTAGCAATTGGTTCATATCAGAAATGGTAAAGAATCATAGACTATTAAACAGAAGTGGATTACATAGTATAACTAATGTGTATCCTCCACTTCACAGTAAAGAAAACAAACCCGGAGAAGATGGTACCAGTCAGAGTTAGCCAGTACATGAAGAGACCAATCTAGAGTCCCAGACTTTTTATTCTCTCTCTGTGGTTTTTCTCCAGTAGTAGGACAGGGTCTTTACATCTGAAGTTTTAAGTTGTTGTTTTTTTTTTTTTCTTAAACATAGGCACAAAGTTATCACCCAAGACCAAAAAAGAAGATTCTGGTGCAAATTCTCAGGTAGGCTGCTTGAATAGGCAACTGTAGTGAAAACTGGGTTTCAGCTCTGGGAATTTCTAAATCATAATTACCAAGAGAAAATGTTATAAACCATTTTTCATTTCACAGAGCAAATGTTTGAAATAAATGATTAGATGGTTATTGTCTTTATTGTGTATAATAGAGCTCATACACATGGGTTAGAAAGACATGCAAACAGGGCACCTGGGTGGCTCGGTCATTAAGCGTCTCCCTTCAGCTCAGGTCATGATCCCAGGGTTCTGGGATCAAGCCCTGCATCGGGCTCCCTGCTAAGCAGGAAGCCTGCTTCTCCCTCTCCCACTCCCCCTGCTTGTGTTCCCTCTCTTGCTATCTCTCTCTGTCAAGTAAATAAGTAAAATTTTTAAAAAAAGAGACATGCAAACCCTGATAAAAAACAAAGAGACGTGATTAGAATATTCATAAAAGAGATACCATAAGTGACTGATACTAAAAAAGTGTTTAAAGGGCGCCTGGGTGTCTTGTTTGAGCATCTGACTCTTGGTTTCAGCTCAGGTTGTGATCTCAGGGTCGTGGGATCCAACCCCACATGCTCAGTTCAGCACAGAGTCTGCTGGAGGTTCTCACCCTTTCCTCTGTCCTTCCTCTTGTTCCCGTCACCCCCCCCCCCAAAAAAAACAGATTTCATCACAAAGATGGCCATGGTAGTGTTTGTATAATAGGAAAAAATTAGAAGCAACCTAAATATGACCATTATTAGGAGGATGTTCTGAGGCCACGAATACTAGATTTTTAAAGTAAATGTCATGGGAGGAAAACATATAGGGAAATTGAATAAATAGCATAAAAAGACTAGAAGGAAATATACTTAAGGTGCTGTAGGGGGTGGGTTTTTTCTCCACTTCTTCATAATGTTTGGGAACATTTTATTATTTTATAATGGAAAAGAGAAAAAATATTAAAAATTTTACGCTGTATAATGTGACTTGAAAGTGTTTAAACAGAATACGAATGTGGGTGGTTTCTGTTGTTTTTATGACCTATTTTAGAAGAGTGAGCCTGATGGGGTCATTGTTTATCAAAACGTCACGGGTAATTGGGCTTTGTGTCTCTAAGTTCTTTGATCCCCGCTCACTGATAAAGCCAAACAGGAAGGATGGTGACTACAGTTCTCCAGAAGGAAATGTTCACATTAGTGCCTGCATTTCTTGGGAATTGAAAGTACCATTGTTGAAGACTGGTTACTCAAGTGCAGGAGTAAGAGGGGTTTTGTTTGCTTAGTGACCCATCAGTTGTGGCGAACTTTAGCTATGGTAGGTGCTGTGCCCAGGGTGCAACCTGCATTATCTCATTCAGTCCTCACAGCAACACTGAGCAGAACTAAGGTGGATCTGAGGCTTGGTTCTAGAACCCAGGCCTGTCTGACTCTAAGCCTTTGCCTTCGCATTTTCCTCTCCTCCTCGCTTGAGCTCCTCAAACATGGGGTTCCCATTCTGACTTGGCAGAGACACCTTTTTACAGAGCAAAACCTTCCTCTGTTGTGTGTGAGGTAATAGCATTCTTGTCGGAGCATTTCCTCATACTAGCCCGCCATGTTTGGGTCATTACTGCGCCAGCCTTAAAGGTACCTCATAAAATTAAAAGTGTGAATAATGAAGTCCCATGTGGTGGAATCTGATAGCTTCTGAGTCAGGTAAAGATCTGCGATTAACAGACTGCCCATTCTGAGTCTTCCTAATTTAGGTAAAGAAGAGCTTCCCTGAAAATTACATGCTTGACCAGAATTTTTTCATAGTGATATAAATACTATACATAAATACCATATGCTTTTACCTAATATTTTTAATGTAACTCATGTTACAGATGTTAAGACCACAATTAGAAAAAAGTTTTTGCTTAAGCATTGTGTATATACCTTAAAAATAGAAGAGCCACAAATCTCATCATTTCTGTTATTTGGAATTCTATTTTAAGAAAAAAATGATTGGAGAGGCACCTGGGTGGCTCAGTTGTTAAGCGTCTGCCTTTGGCTCGGGTCATGATCCCAGGGTACTGGAATTGAGCCCCGCATCGGGCTCCCTGCTCCGCGGGAAGCCTGCTTCTCCCTCTCTCCCTCCTCCTGCTTGTGTACCCTCTCTCACCGTGTCTCTCTCTGTCAAATAAATAAATAAAATCTTAAAAAAAAAGAAGAAGAAAAAAATGATGGGAAACTTTTATTTCTGAAAGTTGGTAGCAAACGTAAAGTCTTGGGTGATTTTTTTTTTTTTAAATTTTATTTATTTGGGGCGCCTGGGTGGCTCAGTTGGTTAAGCGACTGCCTTCGGCTCAGGTCATGATCCTGGAGTCCCGGGATCAAGTCCCATATTGGACTCCTGGCTCTGCGGGAAGTCTGTTTCTCCCTCTGACCTTCTCTCCTCTCATTCTCAGTCTCTCTCTCTAGTAATAAATAAATAAATAAATAAATAAATAATCTTTAAAAAAAAAAGATTTTATTTATTTGACAGAGAGAGAGAGAGATCACAAGTAGGTAGAGAGGCAGGTGGAGAGAGAGGGGGAAGCAGGCTCCCTGCGGAGCAGAGAGCCCCATGTGAGGCTCGATCCCAGGACCCTGAGATCATGACCCGAGCTGAAGGCAGAGGCTTTAACCCACTGAGGCACCCAGGTGCCCATCTTGGGTGATTTAAAGAAGCCTTCAGGCTTTGAAATCTTTGAGCCCTTACCTTTTTTTCTACTACTTTTTTTTAAGCTTTGTAGAAATCAGTGTCAAATAAAATCTCACATTTCTTACCAAACTTGTGGTTTGTAACAGGATAGTAGTCTTTCTGGAGAATGGTGTGAAGCCCTTCACAGTTTTACAGCAGAGACCAGTGATGACTTATCCTTCAGGAGAGGAGACCGGATCCTGATCCTTGAGCACATGGACTCTGAATGGTATAAGGGCAGACTGCGTGACAGGGAGGGGATCTTCCCAGCAGTCTTTGTGCGGCCCTGCCCAGGTATGGCAACTGCAGAAATCACTTTTTCTCTCAGAGGAGAGCCCAAGACTTTTGGAAATGATAGATATTCCTTTTCCTGCTGGCTGTGCTCAGTTTAACTTGTTTACCTATATTTGAAAGAGTTGATTCATAAATGTATGCACACTCTCTTCATATACTTTGTTGGTGTTATGGGGGAGAATAAAGACAAAAATGCCTTCGCTTAATAATGGATACTTTTGTCTACTAAATGTATGCTGTGTATTTGTTTTCCTGGTAAGAAAACATCATCTTTTTGCAAATAAAATAAATTCAAAATTAATTGAAATTATTCTGTCCCAGAAATGAGAAGGGGGACTTCTTGAAATGTTTGATTTGTATTTTAGTCCAGTGTCTGTCTGTATATATTTGAATTTTTGGTGTCTTCACAGCCGAGGCAAAAAGTCCGTCTGCTTTAGCATTGAAGGGGAAGAAGGCCAAAGCCTTATATGATTTCCATGGGGAGAATGAAGATGAGCTTTCCTTCAAGGTCGGAATATGTATCTTTTTTTTTCTTTTAAAGATTTTATTTACTTATTTGACACAGAGAGAGAGATCACAAGTAGGCAGAGAGGCAGGCAGAAGGAGAGGGGAAAGCAGGCTCCCCGTGGAGCAGAGAACCCGATGCGGGGCTTGATCCCAGGACCCTGAGACCATGACCTGAGCCTAAGGCAGAGGCTTTAACCCACTGAGCCACCCAGGCGCCCCAGAATATGTATCTTTTTGTAATTGCATTAAACAGCTATAAATTTAGAAGTGTCTTCCCCTGAAGAGGGGAGCATTTGGGGGGAGTATTGATCATTAACCAGGAATGAACAGCTCTCAGACCCTAACTCTAATGGATGAGATTAGAGAAGGTGAATAGGGCATCTTTAAATTGTCAGCAAGGCATTTAAGTACTTAAAACCTTCCTGGGCCCACAATCCCCAAACACATTTCTTATTCGTAGGCCTTGTAACATCTGATCTCAACAATGCTGGAATTTTCATTGGTAGCCCTAGTGAAGGATAATTCTCTCCAGGGCCTTTGCAGCCTGCTACTGTCGTGTCTTTGAAATCAATGCAGGAATCAGATGGTTCCTAGTAATGGTTGGCCAGGGCAGCAGTCTTCATAAGACACTGGATACAAAGATACTGTATCTACAAAGATACTGACTAGACTTTGGCGAAATGATCCCAAAAGGTTAAGCTTCTATGCGAAGGCTCATTTATTTATTTAAGTCATCTCTACACCCAACGTGGTGCTCGAACTCACGCCCCCGAGATTAAGTCTCACGCTCTTCTGACTGAGTCAACCAGTCAGAAAATCTTCTGACTTTGCAAAGGTGTTTGTTTGTTCGTTCGTTTGTTTGTTTTTTAGCAGCCTAAAATTTAATCTTACTTTTCCGAGGAAGTGCCTCTTCTTTTTTGTTTGTTTGGTTTGTAAAGAGTAAAAACACAATATTTCTTCTGACCACGGTCAGAGGAAGGCACTCAGGACAGTACTTTGGGACCGTTCCAAGAGGAAGGAGGGTGGGTTTCATAGCAGTTGCTGTAAGAACAGCTTGCGTCAAACACTGGGAAGTTCTCCATCATCGGATACTCAGCTAGAGGCAGGGCTGCCATAGAAAGAATTAAAGCATCAGGGAGTGCTTGCAGAAGATGCGACTTAAAACAGTGGGTGCCCCACCAGCTGTCTAAAACAAAACGAGGGAAACATAGGTGATATTGGGAAGTCACAGAGTAAGGGGCATATGGAGATAAACTAGTAGAAAGTTGCTGACTTTCCTATTTTGTTACGGAGTTTTCCATTCTTCTGGGAATTTCTTCCTTTTCATATTAAAATGTCATTTCTCCTATAAAATTCTGTGAGTAAATGCTGTTTCTTATGCAGAATTATAATTTGGTAACCTTGTATCAGTTCCTTTTTTTTTCCCTTCTTAATTTCTTGGTTCTCAAAATCCAAATGTTTGGAAACTGTTGCCCTCATCTTTTTCAGTCATGGGAACCAGCGGTTCAGAGTTCATTCTTTTTATGTTTACGTAAAATGTTACTGCAAGCGAACAGTCTGGATTCAAACTTTTTGGATGTTATTTTGGCCTTTGTTCAGGTTATGTCAGTGTAAATAACAGAATTCACAATATTCTCCAGAAAATGGGATATCTTCATTTCACAAATGGGTGACTATAAACAAGGTAGTTCTTGAGTTTTTTTAGTTAAGGGATTCATTTAATATTTTATTAAATATTCACAGAATATTAGTAGAACTTTTTTTGAAAAAGAAATTGTCCTAGCCACCAGAAAACTGACATGGTATATACATATGGACCAGAGCCAAAAAAAAAAAAAAGTTCATTCAACTTAGGAACCAGAAGGAACTTATTTATAATAGAAACTTTGAACAGCCAGAATTTTTACAGATTTTGGCAGAGTAAAGTAAATTAATGACATTTGATAGTCAGCATTTTTCCTTTCCATTTTCCATAAAGGAAAGCCTTAAATCAAACCATTTTTCCAGACGGCAGTGTACTAGTGCTATAAATAAAATCCATTTAGCCCGATAAAGATATTCTTAAAAGTAGCCAGGGTCATCCTGAATCATTATAGAATCTTAAACTTAGATTCTAAGAAATGGTTAGAATCCATAAAGAACAAAATAGTTTCAGGAGATAATTTCAAAAATGATGTCTTTATCTGTTGAGGAACTATAATTCACGCATGAATAAGACACGCAGTCCCTTTGACTAACTTGATGAGGGTAAATCAGATGTTCTGAGCTAGGGAGAAGTTTTTTAAAGACAGGAATGAATGCAAATTTGATTGTTAAGCCATAGAAGCCTGGAATAAACCAATTGGTAGAGTAGGATACCAAATGGTAGAGGAGAATGAATGTACAGTACAAAATGGTCGGGATGTTGAGAAAAAGCAATGATAAAAGTAAAATGTGGTGGCCGTGTTCCCCAATGGTAAGCAACACCGGCCCTGAAATCGCACTGGACTGGACTCCTGTCCCTACCACTAACTAGACATGCAGCCCCGAGGAAGCTGTTGAATCTCCCTGAGCTTCTGGTTCCTTCCCTTTAAAATGAAGAAGTCTATAAAAAATCTCTCTCGCAAACAGCAAAATAACAGTGCCCACCTCTAGGACTGCGGGGTTGTTTAAACGACTTAATTCCTGTAAAAAGTACATAGAGTAAGACTACCTATGGTAAACACATGGGCTCTCTTACCTTCAAGAATTGCTTAAATGTCACCTTCAGGGGGGCATTCCCTGACTGGAACTAATGAGATGTCAACCCCACATTTTCTGTCCTCCTGGGCCAGCTTATTTATTTGCCTCTCTACTCTAAAATGAGGTCCTTATTCCTTGCTGTATCTGTAATACTCAGAACAGTGTCTGACACATATTGGGTGCTCAACAACTAATTGTTACATGAAAAAAAATACGTAACATGTGACATCTAGGACTGTTCTTAAAGAAGAATTTTAGATGAAGAGTAGTGAATTTGGGGGGCACAGAATGCAAGCGGGAAAATAGTGCAGTGAGGGTGACAACGGTGAAGGAACGGGCTCTGAGAAGAGGCATACAAGCAGATGGTGTCATAGGGTCTAGATCATCTGTGTGGCCATTCATTTAACCCACCGGGCGGATCAAGATCAGTGAGTGGCCACAAGAGAAGATTAACCATCCTTCTCCAAGGAGGCTGCTTACCACGCTTATTTGCAACAGAAAATAATCATTCTTTCCCATTTTTGTCTTCTGACAGGCTGGAGACATCATAACAGAGCTGGAATCTGTAGATGATGACTGGCTGAGTGGAGAACTGATGGGAAAATCTGGAATATTTCCCAAAAACTACGTTCAGTTTTTACAAGTCCGCTAAAGGTGAAGCTTGACTGTGTCCTTTGGCCCAAGCACTCACTTGAACTATCACTTTGACTATCAGATACGTTTTTGCACTATTTTTGTAAACTGAAAGAAATATCTGTGCTCTACATGGTACACTAGAACTTTCTGAAAGCAGAGTATGTCCAGGTTTTGTAACCCGCTTCCATTCCCAGTAGAAACATGCACGTGGAAAGCCGTGAAGCACCCCTGGTACCCTACCAGGGAGGAAGTCAGGCGGGATCAGCAAGGCAGGTACACACTTCCCCCAGAGAAAGTGTCGGGCGGCGTGACGGCATGGGGAGGCTTACAAGCAGAGGTGGCGCTTGGACATCTTGGTCTCAGCACTAGGAAATTAACTGTGCTGCTTCATTTTTCACTTTAGTTTAAAAAGAGGACATTTGATATTCTCCGTGTTGTAATTGTCAGGACATGGTCGGTAATCTAAATTTCATTTTTGACATTCAAATTAGTTCTAATCATTTAAGCACATTATCCTTATTACCAGGGCAAATCTTTGCTTCTGGTGGGGCAGTTTATTAACTAGCTGGAGCCTTTATAAGCACTTGGTAAATCAGCTTGTGCTCATCAAATGCTTCTTGTGTTACTAAGTATTTTTCCCTTTGTCCAAGGATTTAAAGGGGGTTAGAATTTGATGTATCTTAGTCAAAAGAACCAAAACCATCCTGAAATGCCTTGCTAATACAACTAATCCTTCCACATACCTGCCACACCTTCTTTCTTCCATGTATACTTTATGCTAACAGGGTTATTATAAAGCACAATTTCTGAATCTTCAATCATTCTTTTGACAATTACTGGTACCCAAAGAAAAATTCATTTTCTTTGTGTGACCCCAGTAACATATAAAAACTATGTCTTGTTATAGTGGTACATTATGAATCACATATATCTCAGAATACAGAGCAACTATTAAGACAGAAAACGCTAAACCCCCACAGCTCGTTTCTTCCCTATAATCAGAATGAAAAATAATTTAAGAAGATCCAAGGCTGATACTTCTTTGGTTTTTTTTTTTTCCCAGTTTGTTCCTGCGCAAATTATTAGAGTAAATAAAAAACCACTTTCCTGCTATCCATTTGTTATGCATTCCAGATTTAAGATCAAAGTGGTTCTTTATGTGACTGAATCAATTACAGTTTATGGGCTTAAGCCAAATAGGTCGAAGACAATCTTCCAAACAGATCAATGGAATAGAATTTCATTGGAAATGTAAAACACTTCCCCAACAGCCCTCACGCTTTTCTTCCATTTTTGAGAAGAGTTTCATATGCTTGGCCACTTTTTAGCTTTTGTCATTGTTTCCCACTGTCAAAAAAGTTAGGCAGCCAGTTGTCAACAATTATGTGAACACCCTGTGGGGTTCTGTAAAGGAGGAGATGTTTACTTTGTCTTTAGAACTTCATCTTTCATTTACATGGTTGTAATTGATTTTGGAGTATGGGAGCTGTTTTTCGTACATTTTGGTTAAAGAGGACATTATAAAGAAAACTCTTGTCAAATCTCACTTAAGAGTAATTTCATGAAAAATGAATGACTTAGCGCATTATCTCAAGTAAATTCGTATTTGCGGTAAGGTGCACAACAGCTGGAAGTGGGGGATGTGTCTGAAATAGGACATGAGGTATATTATTTTGCCTGTAATTTTGACATCATATATCAAAGATCGTGAAAGCCTAGCTTTATTGGAGAAGATTATCCCTCTTAAATTTTGGCCTTGTATTAGCAGAATGATAAGTGCAATAGTTGTAAATCTACTTTACACTATAATAAACTGAACTGAACTTTTCAAAGTCCTTTTCTCATACTAGACTGAATTTTTTGAGAATGGAGATGGTACCTTTGTATCTCCAGCCCTTTGCACCATACGGGGCACAGTAAAGGTTGGTTGGTTGGTTGGTTGGTTGGTTGGTTGGAAAATTGGTAGATTGGTTTGTTGGATGGAAGGGTTTCACACATAGCAGTACTATCTTGGATACACCAAGATCCAATATCTTTCCTCTTTAACTTGTTGACAAAAATCCTTATTGAAACAAAATTCACAGTTTTGTATCATATCACTCCTTCATGGCACATGTTTTGCTTGCCACTTATTACTCACTCAACTGACAAGAGGCCAAGATGTTGTTCAGGATGGATTTTCATAGGTACCTCCTTGTTCTTTATATCGGTTGAACATAATTTTTATACTCAGTGAATTTCACAGGGGAGAAATAAGAATGTATTCTTTTTCCTTTCCATAATTTTAGATGAAGATTATTATTAGTGTACATCTAAAGCCTACTCAAACTAGAATCTTCAAACCCTTTTTCTTTACTGGGTTGAAACTAGAGAAGTCATTTGATACATTATTCTTATCCTTTTGAAATACTTACAGAAAGTAGATTTTTTTTTAAGATGTCCTTGTGTACATAGCTGGGGGGGTAATGCAATATATATCTATCATTGTGCTCATGGAAATCACAGGTTTTAAATATAGCCTGAAGCATTCATAGTGAAAAACCGTCAGTGCATTTGTCAAGATTTGTTAGAACTAGCATTTGAAAAAAACAAAATACTTTTCTATAGTATTTGTTATCCATCACCTCTCAAAAGTAATTTTTTTGGTTTTTATTCAGTTTCTTAGACTTAAATACATATACCTAGAAAATAGTGATGGATATTTGGGCTAATTATAATAGGAGATATTCGTTATAATCATTAATGGTTTATTCCTTTTTATGGTTAATTCCTTTTAATTAATGCCAGATGCACCTGGGCCATAGGATTTATAATTCAATGCCATTTTGAATAATTAACAGTGAATTTTTTCAGAACTAAGAGGAAATCATTTTCTAACCTATGCTTTTTTACTTCACTGTGATGATAGAGGGAAATCGTGAGAAGGAAGGGAAGGGCTAATGGGGGGAAATCGGAGGGGGTGTTGAACCAGGAGAGACTGTGGACTCTGAGCAACAAACTGAGGGTTTTGGAGGGGAGGGGGTGGGGGGGTGAGCCTGGTGGTGGGTATCGAGAGGGGCACGTACTGCATGGAGCACTGGGTGTGGTGCAAGAACAATCAATCTTGTAACACTGAAAAATTAAAATAAATTTGGGAAAAAAAAAAATAAAAATAAAAAGCCTGAGTCAGAACAACAGCACCATCTAGGGGCCACTCTCCTGATTGCAAGCTCATCCCATTAAACCACAAAAGAGGCTGCAGACCAGAGCTCAACCTGCAGAGGATAAATGATTTGCCTAACAAGATGCCTAAGGTCATACAGGTATGGCAGAGCCTAAAGCAAAAACCTAGCTAGCTCTACTGATTCCCAGTTGAGTACCTTTTCCCATTTGTTGTGCTAACACGATACATTTCTCTCTAGCAATTAAACAAGTAGATCTGTTTTTCCTGTGAACATAACTTCTCAGGTATAATACATCGGATTAGAATGAGTTACAGAACGTGTTGTGATGAGCACTGGGTGTTATATGTAACTAATGAATCATTGAACACTATATCAAAAACTAACGATATACTATACAGTGGCTAACCGAACATAATAAAATAAATAAATAAATACTAGTTTAAAAAAAAAAAAGAATGAGTTGCAGAGAATAAATTAAAGCCTTAAATTTATTTCTCTTTAAGAAAAAAAGAAAATTCCTGCTTGGCTTCTCAATTTTATGTAGATAGTTTATATTGGTGGTACCTAAAAATTCAAACATGAACTGATCCATTAATGGGGATTCCTTTTTGGCTTAATAGGGAACTTATGAATGCTTGAAACATCAGATCATGAAAAGGTGTTTCTGTGGGGCTATGCTCTTCGTAAGAGCAAAAATTCCTAAACCTAAGTTTTCATGTAGTGCAAAAACACTGTTAAAGTATTTTGGAGTATAACAGATTAACTCAGGCATTGTTAAGCTAATAAATTTATATTTCAGAGTCTGGGGTACATCCTGGACTTTTTTTTTTAAGGAATCTTAATTGTTTAATATTGTTTATCTTCAACAGATGGATTGTTTATCTTCAAATACTATAAATTAGGCAATAAGTCATTGAAATATTTTTCAGGAAAAGTAGTGATTCAAAGTCCTTTAGAATTTAGAAGGGAAAGGAAATTTAGAAAGGAAAATTACCTGTTGGTTGTCTATCCTCTTTTAACAGAAATCAACTGACAGTCTTTTTTTTTTTTTTAAAGATTTTTTATTTATTTCTTAGAGAGCAAGAGACTGAGAATGAGAGGGGAGAAGGTCAGAGGGAAAAGCAGACTTCCCGCAGAGCCAGGAGTCCGATATGGGACTCGATCCCGGGACTCCAGGATCATGACCTGAGCCGAAGGCAGTTGCTTAACCAACTGAGCCACCCAGGCGCCCTCAACTGACAGTCTTAATTCCAAAATACCCATATTTACTACTTCTTTACAATTAAAATTAAAAGGACAGCGACATTTATTTCTCTAGTCATTTCTAAGTTTCTTTATTCCATAGAGCCCTGACTCAGGACGACTGAGGCCCACCACATTGTTCTCCCGATCCCAAGTAGCCAACAGCTGAAGAGCAGGTTTGTTACTTCCCCAGAGCATCGGAGCATGTAACTAGCCCTTCAGTTTAGCACTCTACCCAAGATTGCTCTATACAGACAAAGCTCGGTAATATTGGAGGTTCACTTGCAGACCACTGCAATAAAGTGACTATCACAATAGAGCAAGTCAAATGAATATTTTGGTTTCCCGGTGCATACAGAAGTTATGTCTACACTATACCATAGTCTCTTAAATGTGCAGTAGCATTATGTTTTAAAAAATGAACAATGTACATACCTTAATTTAAAAATACTTTATTGCTAAAAAAACGCTAACCATATCTGAGCTTTTGGCGACTCGTGATCTTTTTGCCGGTCGAGGGTCTGGCCTCAGTGCTCACGGCTGCTGATTGACCGGGGTGGCTACCGAAGGCTGGGGTGGTTGTGGCAATTTCTTAAAACAGGACAACAGTGAAGTTTGCCACATTAACTGACTCTTCCTTTCATGAACAATTTCTCTGTAGCATGTGATGCTGATTGATAGCATTTTACCCACAGTAGAACAACTTTCAAAATTAGAGTTATCCTCTCAAACTAAATTTACAGAATTTAGACAGAATATTCTAAATCCTTCGTTGTCGTTTCAACAATCTTCACAGCATCCTCACCAGGGATAGATTCCATCTCAAGAAACCAATTTCTTTGCTCATCCATGAGAAGCACCCCCTCATCCCTTCAAGTTTTATCATGAGATTACAGCAACTCAATCACACCTTTAGTCTCCACGTCTAATTCTAGTTCTCTTGCTCTTCCCACCACATCAATAGTTACTTCCTCCACTGAAGTCTTGAACTCCTCAAAGTCATCCTTGAGGTTTGGAATGCACTTCTTCTAAACTTCTGTTCATGTTGATATTCTGACATCTTCTCATGAATCACAACTGTTCTTAATGGCATCTGGAATGCTGAATCCTTTCAGAAGGTTTCCAGTTGGGGCGCCTGGGTGGCTCAGTGGGTTAAAGCCTCTGCCTTCAGCTCAGGTCATGATCTCAGGGACCTGGGATCCAGCCCCGCATCGGGCTCTCTGCTCGGCGGGGAGCCTGCTTCCCCTTCTCTCTCTGCCTGCCTCTCTGCCTACTTGTGATCTCTCTCTCTCTGTCAAATAAATAAATAAAAATCTTTCATAAAAAAAAAAAAAAAGGTTTTCAGTTTACTTTGCCCAGATCCATTAGAGGAGAAACTATGGCAGCTATAACCTTATGAAATGTATTTCTTAAATGAGAACACTGAAAAGTTGAAATTATTCCTTGATCCACGGGACACAGAATGGATGTTGTGTTAGCAGCCATGAAAACATTGACGTTGTCCATCAGAGCTCTTGGGCGAGCAGGTGCATTGTCAGTGAGCAGTCATATTTTGAAAGGAATCTTCTTCTCTGAGCAGGAGGTCTCAGCTATTTTAGTGGGCTTAAAATATTCAGTAAACTGTGTTGTAAACAGATGTGCTGTCATCCAGGCTTTGTTTTTCCACTGACAGAGCGCAGGTATAGTAGATTTGCCATAACTCAGAAGGGCCCTAGGATCTGGGGAATGGTAAGTGGTTTCAACTTAAAGTCACCAGCTGCATTTGTCCACAACAATTTGCCCCATTGACTTCTCCTCTCTAGCTATGAACGTTCTGGATGGCTGTCTTCTTCCAATATACAACTGTTTCATCTCTCTTGAAAATCTGTTCTTCAGTGTAGCCACCTTCATGAGTGATCTTAGCTAGATCTTCGAGAGAACTTGCTGCGGCTTCTCCATCAGCATGTGCTGCTTCTTCCTGCACTTTGATGTTATGAAGACGGCTTCTTTCCTTTTTTTTTTTATTTTTTTTTATTTACTTATTTGACAGAGAGAGAGAGAGATCACAAGCAGGCAGAGAGGCAGGCAGAGAGAGAGGGGGAAGCAGGCTCCCCGCTGAGCAGAGAACTCGACCCGGGCCTCGATCCCAGGACCCCGAGATCACGACCTGAGCCGAAGGCAGAGGCTTAAACCACTGAGCCACCCAGGCGCCCCGAAGACGGCTTCTTTCCTTAAACCTCATGACCCAACCTCCGTTAGCTCCAGACTTTTCTTCTGCAGCTTCCTCACCTCTCTCAGCCCTCACAGAATTGAAGAGACTTGGGGCCTTGCTCTGGATTAGGCTTTGGTTTAAGGGAATGTTGTGGCTGGTTTAACCTTCTTATCCAGACCACTCCAACTTTCTCCATAACAGCAATATGGCTCTTTCACTTTTTATCACTCATCACTGGAGTAGCACCTTTAATTTCCTTTGTGAACTTTACCTTTGAATTCACAATTTGGCTAACTTTGATGCAAGAAGCTTGGCTTTTGGCCCATCTCCGCTTTCAACGTGCCTTCCTCACTAATCATTTCTTGCTTTTGATTTAAAGTGAGAGACATACAACTCTTCCTTTCACTTGAACACTTAGAGGCCATTGTAGGGTTATTAATTGGCCTAATTTCAACATTGTTGGGTCTCAAGGAAACAATATCATAGCAATATCAAAGATCACTGATTGGCGGAAGGAGGTAGTTCTCTTTTCGTGCCTAGCGCAGCATGGCTTGTGGTTCCAAAAAGCATCTGAAGCATGGAGCAGCTCCAGAGCTTTGGATGCTGGATAAACTGACCGGTGTGTTTGCTCCTCGCCCATCTACTGGTCCCCATAAGCTGAGAGAATGTCTCCCTCTCCTCATTTTCCTAAGGAACAGACTTAAGTATGCCCTAACAGGAAATGAAGTAAAGGAGATCTATGTGCAGCATTTTATTAAAATTGATGGCAAGGTCCCAACTGATATAACCGATTGCTGGCTTTATGGCTGTCATCAGCATTGACAGGACTGGGGAGAATTTCCATTTGATCTATGACACCAAGCATCGCTTTGCTGTTAACAGATTACACTCAAGGAGCCTAAGTATAAGTTTTGCAGAGTGAGAAAGACCTTTGTGGGGACAAAAGGAATCCCCCATCTGGTGACTCATGATGCTTGCACCATCCGCTATCCTGATCCCCTCATCGAGGTGAATGATGCCACTCAGATTGATTTAAAGACCGGAAAGATTGCAGATTTCATCAAGTTTGACACTGGGAATCTGTGTATGGTGACAGGGGTGCTAACCCGGGAAGAATTGGCGTGGTCACCAACAGAGAGAGACACCTGGTCCATTTGATGTTGTTAACGTGAAAGATGCCAACGGCAGCAGCTTTGCCACCAGACTCTCCAACATTTTCGTTATTGGCAAAGGCAACAAACAATGGATTTCTCTTCCCCGTGGAAAGGGTATCCGCCTCACCATTGCTAAAGAGAGAGACAAGAGACAGTTGGCCAAACACAGCAGTGAGTAAAATGGTCTGGTCCCTAGGCGACGTGTTTAAAAGTCTTTATACCTAATTAAAGGTCATACAGCATGGGGGGAAAAAAAAAGATCACTGATCACAGATCAGTGTTATGAATATGACAATAACAAAAAAGTTTGAAATATTGCAAGACTTAACAAAGTGTGGCACAGAGACACAAGGTGAGCAAATGCTGTTGGAACAGTGGCACCGATAGGCTTGCCTGATGTGGGGTTGCCACAGACCTTCAACTTATAGAAAAAAACAAACAAAACAACAAAAACAACCCCACAGTATCTAGATAGTGCAGTGGAGTGCAATAAAATGAGCTATACCTGTACTAAGGAGATAGTGGTGTCTTCTCTTTAGACATGTGAAATGTGAAAGCTGTTAAAAAATAAATACACAGTAATGAAGAAATTACCCATTTCAGGGGTGCCTGGGTGGCTCAGTGGGTTAAAGCCTCTGCCTTCGTCTCAGGTCATGATCTTAGGGTTCTGGGATCGAGCCCCACATCGGACTCTCTGCTCGTGCGGACCCTGCTTCCCCCTCTCTCTCTGCCTACTTGTGATCTCTCTCTCTGTCAAATAAAGAAATAAAATCTTTTAAAAAATGTATCCAATTCATTTATATATACAGAGCACTCTAGGGGAAGATAAATGTTGGTGAGCAGACAGAGACTTGCGTCTTTGCTGGTCAGAGGGGCCTGGCTGGGCTGAGAAGGCTTAGTTGTCCACTGTAATGAGACACTTTGGGGGCGAGGCCAGAAAGCAAGAGAATATAGGGCACTAAAGCACCATGCATCCGGAAGACTACCTGCTAAGTGGGATGATTCCCCTGTGCGATGTGCCGGGCTATTCTGCTGGGTCGGGCTGGATGGCCACTCCAGCACCTTCTATTTGATGGGCACGAGGAGGGACTACTTTATAAAGAGAATAAGGGCAGATGATGAGACCAAAAAAACTGAGTACCTCGGGAAAGATGAGAATCAAATTCACTCAAAAATAGGGCTGCTGAGCAGACCCTGCGTGCTGATGACCCCCAAAAGCTGGCAGCCAAATCACTCAAGCTGGTGTCCAACTGCACAAAGTAAGATTTTCTTCGTTCATTTGGAAATAAGGACCACTGCCATCAGGCCATAGATGGTAATAACCATAATAACCATAACCACTGGAATGTTGGCTATTGTGATCAGATCGAGTTCACTCGCTCTCCCTTAAATAAATAAATCTTAAAAAAAAAAAAAAGGCAGCCTGTTAAAGTGTTATACCATATTGCACGCCACTAGTGATATTTGAGAGTTCTAGTTACTCTACTTCTTAACAGCATTTGGTTTGTCTTTTGTTTTGTTTTGTTTTTAAAGATTTTACTTATTTTGAGATAGCAGGGGGAAGGGCAGAGGGAGAAGCAGGCATCCACACCAAGCAGGGAGCCTGACACAGGGCTTGATCTCAGGACCCTGGGATCATGTCCTGAGCCAAAGGCAGACACTTAACCAACTAAGCCACCCAGGAACCCCCAGCATTTGGTTTTAACAGTCTAAAGGTATTGTCCGTTTCTGCCACTGTAGTGAATTATATTTTCTTTTCAACAAAATAATTACAGTTCCGCAAACAGACTAAGAGCTAATGACACCTGCAATGATTTCTTTTTTTGTATTTATTTATTTTTTCCCCAGATATGTTTATTTTTTTTCAGAGTTACAAGATTGATTGTTCATGCACCACACCGAGTGCTCCATGCAATACGTGCCCTTCTCAATACCCACCACCAGGCTCGCCCGACCCCCCGCCCCTACCCCTCCAAACCCCTCAGTTTGTTGCTCAGAGTCCACAGTCTCTCCTGGTTCATTGCTCCCTCCAATTTCCCCCCATTCACCCTTCCCTTCCTTCTCACAGTGCCCTCCATGATTTTCTTTATGCTCCACATGTAAGTGAGACCATAAGATAATTGACTCTCTCCGCTTGACTTATTTCACTCAGCATAATCTCTTCTAGTCCTGTCCATGTTGATGCAAAAGTTGGATATTCATCCTTTCTGATGGAGGCATAATATTCCATTGTATATATGGACCGTATCTTCCTTATCCACTCATCTGTTGAAGGGCATTTTGGTTCTTTCCACAGTTTGGCGATTGTGGCCATTGCTGCTGTGAACATTGGGGTACATGTGGCCCTTCTTTGTACTGCATCTGCTTCTTTGGGGTAAATACCCAGTAGTGCAATTACAGGGTCATAGGGTAGCTGTATATTTAATTTCCTGAGGAATCTCCATACTGTTATCCAAAGTGGCTGCACCAACTTGCATCCCCACCAACAGTGGAGGAGGGTTCCCCTTTCTCCACATCCTCTCCAGCATTTGTTTACTGTCTTGTTGATTTTGGCCATTCTAACTGGTGTAAGGTGGTATCTCAGTTCTCAGTGTGGTTTTGATTTGAATCTCTCTGATGGCTAAAGATGATGACATTTTCTCATGTGTCTGTTAGCCATTTCTATGTCTTCTTTGGAGAAGTGTCTGTTCGTGTCTTCTGCCCATTTTTTGATGTGATTATCTGTTCTGTGATTGTTGAGTTTGAGGAGTTCCTTATAGATCTTAGATATCAGACCTTTGTCTCTAGTGTCATTTGTGAATATCTTCTCCCATTCTGTGGGTTGCCTGTTTGTTTTGTTGACTGTTTCCTTTGCTGTGCAGAAGCTTTTTATCTTGATGAAGTCCCAAAAGTTCATTTTCGCTTTTGTTTCCTTTGCCTTTGGAGACATGTCCTGAAAGAAGTTGCTGTGGCTAATGTCATAGAGGTTACTGCCTATGTTCTCCTCTAGGGTTTTG
>CM052800.1:114194562-114219655 GCA_028533885.1 Nasua narica | reverse complement strand
AAAAAAAAAAAAAAAGAGAAGTTAAAAAAAAAAAAAAGTTTTCTTATAATAATAAGACCTAAATAGATAAAAAATTTGAATGAATTTTTTATTGAGTTATAATTCACATATCATACAATTCACCCTTTTATAGTGTGCAATTCAGTAATTTTTAGTATATTCAGAGTTAATCACCATCACCATTACTTAATTTTAGAACATTTTCATCCCCCAAAGAAACCCTATATTCATTATTCCTCTGTGTCCCTGCAGTTCCTGGCAAACATTAATTCATTTTTCAACTCTTTGAATTTGCCTATCTTGGAAATTTCATATAAATAGAATCGTACAGAGACACCTGGGTGGCTCAGTCAATTGGGTGACTGCCTTCAGCTCAGGTCATATTCCCAGGGTCTTGGAATTGAGCCCTGCATCAGGTTCCCTGCTCAGCCCTGCTCATCCCCCTGCTGCTCTCTTTACTTGTGCTCTCTCAAATAAATAAATAGAATCTCTTAAAAATAAATAAATAAGTAAATAGAATCATACATGTGGACTTCTGCGTCTGGCTTTTTTTCCTTAATGTAATGTTTTCAAGCTTCATCCGTGTGTATAGCATGTATCAATACTTCATTCGTTTTTATGACCTGCCTTAGTCAGCTTGGGGTGCAATACAAAATGCCACAAACTGGATGGCTTAACCAAGAGACATTTATTTCTTATAGTTCTGGAGCATGTGAAGTCCAAGATCAAGGTGTTGGCCAGATTTGATTTGTGGTGAGGGCCTTCTTCCTAGTTTGCAGTTGGCCACCTTTTCACTGTATTGTTATATGGTGGAGAGAGGAAGCTCCGGTGTCTCTTCCTTTTCTTTTTTCTTTTTAAGATATTATTTATTTATCTGAGGCATAGGGGTGGGGTACAAGCAGAGAGGGGCAGAGGGAGAGGTACAAGCAAACTCCCCACAGAGTGTGGAGCCCAATACTGGGCTCGATCCCAGGACCCCATGACCTGAGCTGAATTGAGATACTTAATCAACTGAGCTATCCAGGCATCCCTCTTTCTTTTCTTATAAGGGCACTAATTCCATTATGGAGGGTCCACTGTCATGACCTCATCTAAAGCTAATTACCTCTTAAAGGCCCCACCTCCTAATATCACATTGGGGGTAAGGGCTTTGACATAGGACTTTGGGGGTGGGCACAAACATTCTGTACTTAACATGGCCCAATAATATTCCTTTGTATGGGTATACTTCATTTTGTTTACCCTTATTTGTTGAGAAGCATTTGAGTTGTTTTTGAAGTTGGCTATTATGAATAATGCTGCTATTAGCACTTGTGTACAAGTTTTGTATGGACACATGTTTTCAATTCTCTTAGATAAAAACCTAGGAGTGGAATTCCTAGCTCATATAGTAACTCTGTTTAACCACTCAAAGAATGGCCAATCCAATTTCCCAAGTGGCTTCACATTCTACAATCATGCCAGCAATATATAAGGGTTCCAATTTCTCCAAATCCTCACCAACACTTGTTACTGTCTGTCTTTTTTAGTACAATCATCCATCCTACTGGGTGTGAAGGGATATCTCATTTTGATTTGTATTTCCCTAATGACTAATGATGTTGAGCATCTTGTGTCCTTGTTGGTCATCTGTACAGATATCCTCAAGTTAAGTTAGTCAGTCTGCTTTTATGAAAGATCTACATTCATATATGTTTTCACTAACCAAAAGAAATCTGGAAAGAATTTTTGCTTTTATGTAAAAGAGGTGAAAAGCGAAAATAACATTCGTCATGTTTTTCAGTGAGCCATTACGGAGGCAGGGCACACCCCAACCAGCAAGAGCGGCATAACCAAGCTCCTTCCCTGGGAACTACATTCAGCATCTCACCATCAAACCGCTGCAGCTCTGAACCATGTCTGCGAGCACCTATGCTTTACCTCTCTTTTGTGCATCTTTTTGCAAGATGTGTCCAAAGGTATCAGAAAAGCCGAAATAGGCGAGGTTTTTTGGGGGGGATTTGGGCTCAAGAAATTCTCCATATAGGTGTGCCTGGCTGGCTTAGTTGGAAGAGCGTGGGACTCTTGATCTTGGGGTTGTGAGTTTGAGCCCCATGTTGGGTACAGAGATTACTTAAAAATAAAATGTTTTTAAAAATAAAAAAAAAATTTAATTTAAAAAAATTTTAAAAAATGTTTTTTAAATTCAAACAATTTTTTAAAAATAAAAGATTATTTTTTAATTAAAAAATTTTTTTATAAATAAAAGATTTTATTTTTAAGTAATCTCTACACCCAAGGTGGGGCTCAAACTCACAATTGCAAGATCAAGAGTCCCATGCTCTTCCAACTGAGCCAGCCAGGCATAGCTATAAAAAATCTTTACAAATTATTTTTCCATATAAATTAATGGGTAATTAATTAGTGGAATGGTAATAATAATGGTAATTGCTTCTTTGTTTTATGACATTTTGGCCTACAAACGATTTCATAGGAATGCTTTCCTTTCAGATAGTCTGGAAAACCTGTATATTTTCTTTGGAGAAATGTTTATTTGAATCCTTTGCCCATTTTTAATTGGGTTATTTGCCTTTTTATTATTGACTGTACAGATTCTTTATATATTCTGGATATAAGTCCCTTATCAATATATAATTTACAAATACTTTCTCCATTCTTTGGGTTGTCGTTTTAGCTTCTTTATACTAGTCTTGGAAATTTTTTTTTTTAATTTCAATGATAAATTGCTTTTTAAAAAAGCCTTTGGAGATCTAGTTCCAAAATAATGTTTTCCTAACACATAATGAATAGTTTCATAGAATTTTACAGCAGGTAGGAAGGTAATTCAGGAGTGTAATACAAGAACATGAGAACCTAACTGATAATTAAAACAAAAAATATCTTAATGGGTAGGAAACTAAATTTCACATAGTTAATACATATGAGTAAAGTCTCTGTGTTACATTTAGACCTCTTTTCATATGTGCAAATACACATAAAGCAGATTGCAAGACATTATTTTATAAGCGCAAGCCAAAGAAAATTGTGCTTACCCCTAAACCTACTAAGTGGACCTGAAGGGAAAACAGAGGTGATTACTCAGGTTAATGGACTGATGTCTATAAATGACAAGAGGCTATATTAAAGAAGTCATTAACTTTATATACTGAACTGTTACTAATGATACTTTAATAAAAGTTGCTCTTGAAGTAAACCTTTCTGGCTAATTTCCCTTCTCTCTTTGGAATCTTTGGTAGTTAAAAAAAACCAAACCACTAAATTCAATATGCATCTGCAACTTTTACAACAGTTCATGTAGAGCATACAAAATTAAAGCTTATAAATTCTCCTTAACTCAAAAAAGAAAATGGGCATAAAGACACTATGAACCACTGTTGTGGTCACTCCTGTTAAAATATTTCTCCAATATACTTTGGAATATTCATTTCCTTCTTGTAAATATATTTTACAATCCTCTAAATAAACATGAAGACACCAAAAGTCAGAGAAGGAACGGAACAGGAATTTGAGTAAGCAGAAGAGGCTTAAATAACAAGGGAGCTCTTTCAGGTAAGCTTGGAGGAAGTCTAACTTGTGTCAGTCACACAGGGGGGAGAAAGGCCAAATAAAGGCAGAAATCTATTCCAAGCCATCTAGTCAGAAGAGTTCAGAACTTCAGCAAAGTTGAAGCAACAAAGGCAAAGCAGAAAACAGGATCTTAACACCTTATTATATGCTTTATATTAAAGAAATAACTTTTATGTGCTTCCTATTCAGGATCCTCAAACCTGGCCTGGGTGTGCAATGGAAGTCAGTGGGGTACCTGGCTGAAAGTTAGAGAATAGCAGCTTTTGACAGAAATGAATCCTGACAAGACACTGAAGGATGGGAGTCTGGGAGAGTTTCTAAAATTCTGGAGCCATGTGTATTCTCCAGAGGGAAAATACGGGATAAGTCGAAGAAAGCATTTTATCAGCATCTGGGGAAAATCAATGTTACCAAGTGGTGCTAACATTCAGTAGATCAGTTGGAATGCTTTGACTGTAAATAATTACTAAAACTCACTCGCACTGTGAATAATACCCATACAATAAGGAAATGTATTATGTCAGTTAACAAGGGAATTCGTAGGTAGGGTCAGAGATAAATACAATTGCATGACAATGTCGGAAAAGACCCAGGGTTCTTCCATTCCTTTACTTTGTCATCTGTCAGGTAAGAGCTTCACCTTTTAGGTAACAGCTTCATCCTCAGGCAACAGGGAGATGGTATCAGAAATTCTTGGCATTACAACCTAGACATGCCAACATCCAGAGAAAGAAGATCACTCTTAGGAGGAAATATTTCTATGAACCCTGGTACAATTGGTCAGCCGAGAACTTAGAACCAGTTCTTGGTAAGGCAATAGAATAAACCATGACTGGTTTAGACTAGTCATCTGGGGTGGATTAAATTCCAGGGTCAATTATTTCTACTATCTATTTATACAGATTTTTGCTTTTGTTGGGATTTCCTTAGTTTCTCCTTAAATTGTCTACATGTTATTATAAGTTAAATTTATTAAATTTATTATTAAAATTATTGCATGGTATAACTAAAGAGGTACCAAGTAATCTTTTTGCTCATCCGTTTTGGTAAAGAGCTTTTTTCCTCCCCCCAAGCCATGAAGCCATAACTGAGGGAAATGGATACTTGATTACCTGGCTTATAAACCAACATATAAAATGAGGAAAAATGTCTAGGAGATAAACAGATTCACATGAACTATGGCATACACATATGACAGTTTAGTCACATTTAATTCAGGATGATTAAGGTTCAGAATTAATGCTTAAATGTATACTATTGAAGTCACAGCAACAGGGGGTATGAGAAGGGCATTGTGACCTTCTCTTGATTCCAGAAAGACAGACAATAAAATTATGCAGTGTCACTTGAGCTTATCTAGCATCACAATAAAGACTCAGGGACCAGGCAGTGAGGGATTTTGAGTAGTAGTTCATTGTCTCTGAGATTACAAATGGCAGTCTTTCAGGTGAAGAGTCACAGTGTTTCTGTCCATCAGCAGGCCTGGGTGAATCATGCTACAGGTGCACCAGAGGAAAGCCTAAACCTTTCACTCTTAAAAGAAGTAAAGAGATTAAAGAAGTTCAAGTCCCTCCAAAGATCATGATTCCCAGGCACCTAAACTCATTTGTATCTTCATTCCCAGCACGCCAAACAAAGGTGTTGACAGAGCTGTGAACTGTTAAACAGGGCCTAATTCTTGAATGAAAGCACCCAAAAGAATTTTTTAATGGAGTTATTTTTTACATGTGTTAAAGGGAAAAATCCCTGAGTGTATAAATTCTAAAGTGAAAGAAAAATACAGTGAGTTGTAAGGACCCCATTTTTCCCCCTTGATTAATGGATTTCGTTAGGTATATAGTTGTCGCGGTGGTTTTCAAACTTTTCTGATCATAACCCAGTGAGATCTACATTTTACATGGACACAGTTTTTAAACTGAAACAAAAACTCATGAAACAATAGTTAAACCTTCTAAGTACATGATAGTTTTTATTCTATTTAAAATAAGTGCTGATTGACACCCAGTAAATTGATTTCATGACCTGCTAATGGGTCTGACCTGCACTTTGAAAACCATTGTCCTAAGCTAAATGGGTAAAGAATGTTCTGACTCCCTTAATACAAATTATACTTCTGCTCCTCCTTAACAGGTGGTAGAGAGAAGGAGACTATCCCATAGATAATGGTGAGAAGTGCCTGGGCTGCTTAACCCTCAACTTTGATGTCCTGAGTTTCACTTCCATTTGGGAGCTCACAATGCTGCCACTACCTACTGGGCCTCAAGGGGACCTACTCTTCCCTTTTAGCCTCTGATCTAAAGGGGACAGAGCTCTTAACTCCCTATGGCCTAGTTAAATCAAGTTGAAATATTTAAATAACATTTCACCAATGGCTGAGGGGATAACTAGAGGGAAATGAACAAAAAGAGTAACAAGAACCTAGATAATCTTCTGTAAAGATAAGACTCATTTATTTTCAACTTTAGTGCCTAGGTTGTCTGCCTTCAGGGTGCAGAGGTCACCTTTTTCTTTTCCTTCTAGGACAGCCTTGAAATAAATTCTCAAGAAAACAACAGGGTGGCTCCCAGCCAAATACCTGCAGTTCCCCTCCTGACCCTCTAGTTTCTGGTTTCCTGTCTCAGTTCCCACCTCTGCTCTGATACTCAGTCCAGTAAAAGTCCAAATCTTTGGTTGAGGCCTTCACCCCCATCTCAGGAATGTGACCTTACTTGGTGGCTTTACCCTTCTCAGACTGTATGGCAAAAGCTTTACATTCTTAAAAGAGATGTATATAAACTCTTTTTTTGTGAGTCCCCTGAGGACTGATGAAAAAAAAGTTTGAACTTCTAGAAAGTAAATAAATTTACCCTGGTTCTTCTGAAATACAATAAACTCAGATGGAAGAGACATAATTAGAACAACAAAAATACCATGCTTCTCAATTTTAGCTTTCCCCCCCTTTTTCCTTCTTAAGAGCACAGACTTCAGAGTTAAGTGTGAAGTCCAATTCCCATTACCCTAAAGGGCAAGCTTCTTATTCTCTCTGAACCCCAATTTCCTCACCCATAAGATAGACAAAAGTAGTACTTAATTCCTAGGGTTGTAAAAATGAATTAAATGAGCTAATCCACAAATATGTGTAATTCGCTTTTCAGATGATCAGTAAATAATAGCTGTTGCTTATCTTAGGCCCATTGGAGACAGACTAAGAAAGCAAACATTGTCAACTCATTGCTTAACAATAAAATCATTTCGGACTGCCTATTTCCTGGTCTGATGTTTTCCTTGGGGAAGCTCTAGATTTGCCTATACCTAGAAGGATACTGCTCTGGTCTGCTAACTGCTGCTACAACAGAAATTGGATTGTTGGTGCAGTAGATATAAAAGACGACCAAAGAGCAAATACAGGCATTCATATATTTCTTTCTATTCCCACCACACCCACCTTAAAGCCTCAAGAGTCTCTGACCATTACAAGAAGTCTGTGCCTCCAGTCCATCTCCCACCAATCAACCTTGGGATGCCAGATGGATTTCCTAAAGCGCAGTTCTGATTGTGTCACTTTGCTGCTCAATAAATTTACCTGGCTTCCTACAACTGACCCAGGGAACTCTGAACTGTATATTTTGGCATTTGGTGTACCAAATGAAGTACAAGGCTCTAACTGGCTTTTGTTTTTTAAAAAACAATTAAAGACCCATTTTTACTGTTGAAGTCAGTTTGCTTCTTTGTCTTTGACATTTGCCTTAAACTGGATGGTAAGTAAATGGGTTTTGTCTTTTTATAGTTATTATTGGGGCAAGTATTTACTCCTCATTTCCCCTACCCACCCTTGCTCTCCTTGCCCTGGGGAACCACTAATCTGTTTCCTGTCTTTAAAGATTTGGAAGTGCTGGTTATTTCAATAAATGGAATCATATAATATATGGCTTTTCGTGTCTGAATTCCTCCACTTAGAATAATGTTTACAAGCTTCATGTATGCCGTAGCATGCACCATTCTTTTTTATGGCTGAATAATATTCCACTATATGGATCTACCACCTTTTGTTTATCTACTTATCTGTTGAGAGTCTGTTTGGATTCCTTCCACCTTTTGGCTATTGTGAATAGTGGTGCTATGAATACGTGTGAGCAAGTTTTTGTTTGAACACCTGTTTTAAATTCTTTAAATAACATATCCAGGAATGGAATTGCCAGGTCATATAGAAATTCTATATCTAACTTTTAGGAAATTGCCAGTCTGTCTTGCAAAATTTGTTTCCTATGATTAAGAGTCTCTTTATGGTATGTCTCCCTCTCTAATTTCCTCTTGTTTTATTTTTCCCTCCCTTCCCCTATGATCCTATGTCTTATTTAATTCTGCATACGAGTGAGATCAAATGATAACTGTATTTCTGATTGACTTATTTCACTGAGCATAATACCCTCTAGTTCTATACACATTGTTGCAAATGGCAAGCTTGCTTTCTTTCTCTTTCTTTCTTTTTTCCTTTCTTTCTTTCTTTGTTGTAGTGTAGCTCTGTTCTCAACTTTTTGAGGAACCCCCATACTGTTTTGCAGAGTGGCTGCACCAGCTTGCATTCCCACCAACAGTGTAAGAGGGTTCACCTTTCTCCACGTTCTTGCCAACATCTGTCATTTCCTGACTTGTTAATTTTAGCCATTCTGACTGGTGTGAGGTGATATCTCATTGTGGTTTAGATTTGTATTTCCCTGATGCCAAATGATGTTGAGCATTTTTTCATGTGTCTGTTGGCCATTTCCATGTCATCTTTGGAGAAATATCTGTTCATGTCTTCTGCCCATTTCTTGATTGGATTATTTGTTCTGTGGGTGTTGAGTTTGATAAGTTCTTTATAGATTTTGGATACTAGCTGTCAGGTTTAGGTTTTGTTGTTGTTGTTTATTTATTTGAGAAGGGGGATGTCAAGGGAGGGGAGAGAATCCTCAAGCAGACTCCCCAATGAGCACAGAGCCCAATGTGGGGCTCAGTCCCAGGACCCTGAGACCATGACATGAACAGAAATCAAGAGTTGGATGCTTAACTGACTGAGCCACCCAGGAGCCCCAAGGTTTGTCAGTTTTTGATCTTGTCAAAGGACCAGCTTTTGTTCTGTTTTTATTTTTACTGTTTTTCTATTCTCTATTTCATTCATCTCATCTCTAATTGTATTACTTCCTTTCATCTGCTTGCTAACTATTTAGTTTGCCTTCTTTTGCCAATGTCTTAAGGTGGAAGATTAAGATCTTTCTTCTTTAATATAGGCATATTCAGCTATAAGTTATCTTTTAAGCACTGTTTTAGCTATATTCCATAAGTTTCATTTGTGCTTTCATTTTCATTCATCTCAAAGTATTTTCTTTCTTCCTTTTTTTCTCTTTCTTCCTTCATTCCTTCCTTCCTTCCTTTCAGGTAGGTTCCACACTCAATGTGGGACTTGAACTCACAACCCTGAGATCAAGAGCTGGATGTTCTACCAACTGACCCAGCCACATGCCCCTCAAAGTATTTTCTAATTTCCCTTTTGCTTTATTTAACCTTTTGGGTATTTATGAGTGTGTTGTTTAATTTTAAAATACTTGTGAGTTTCCTCAAATTCTTTCTGTTACTAGTTTGCAATTTCATTCCATTCTTGTTGGAAAATATACTTTGTATTATTTCTATCCTCTTCAATGTATTTGTTTGTTTGTTTTTTAAAGATTTTATTTATTTATTTGACAGAGAGAGAGAGAGATCACAAGTAGGCAGGGAGGCAGGCAGAGAGAGGGGGAGAAGCAGGCTCCCCGCTGAGCAGACAGCCCGATGTGAGGCTCGATCCCAGGACCCTGGGATCATGACCTGAGCCGAAGGCAGAGGCTTTAACCCACTGAGCCACCCAGGCGCCCCTATTTGTTTGTTTTTATGGCTTAACATATGGTCTATCCTGGAGAATTTCTCGTGTGTACTTGAAAAGATTGTATATTCTGCTATTGTTGGGAGGAGGGCTCTATAGATGTCCATTACAGCTAGTTGGTTTATAGCATTGTTCAAGTCTTTCTATTTTGTGGTTGACCTTCTATCCAATTGTTCTATCCATTTTTTAAAACAGTATTGAAGTCTCCAACTATATTGTACAACTAACTCTCCCTTCGTTTCTGTAAGTTTTTGCTTAATGTACTTTGGTAACCTGTTGTTAGATGTATGTATGGTTACAATTGTTATAGCTTCCTGACATTCATTATAAATGTCCCTCTTAATCTCTAAAAACATTTTTTGTTAATAGACTTTTAAATCTCTTTTGTCTGACATTAGTAAAATCACTTCAGCTTTCTTTTGTTATTTGCATGATATCCCCTTTTTCATTCTTTTACTTTCTATTTGTATCTTGGAATCTAAAGTGTATTCTCCTATTGACAGTATATAGTTGGATTTTTTCAATCCAGTATGACAATGTCCACCTTTTTACTGGATTGGTTATACAATGTATATGTAATGTTACTGGATTGGATTTACACTTGCCATTTTAATTTTCTTTGCTATATGCCTGTTTTTTACTGTGTTTCAAGAGGGGTAACCTGAGTTGCTCCCTAGCCAGTATATCCTAGGTTTCCAATCCAATATTGAAGTTAGCATTATAGATACTAGGTGATAAATACATCAGAGTCTTGCCCAGTGGTTCTTAAAACATGGACTGCAAACTCACAGAATCAGCTGCACTTGGGAATTTGTTAGAGGGAAAAGTTAATCTTGGTAATCAAACTTGAGTTTGAATTCCAGCTCCACACTTATAGCTGTGATTTGGGCAAGTCACTAAACCACTAAGTCATATTTCCTCAAGTACAATCTTATCCTACAGTATTGTGAGGACTAAAAGAGATGAGTGAGATAACGTAAATAATTCTACTACTAGATCAGGACTTCCCTAATGTTAATTTTCTTTCCCATTACCATAATATAAGAAAAGCTTCTACTGTTTTCTCAGTATTTTCAGTATAACTACCAGGGGCTTAAATTATTTTTAAACCACTTCTCATTTCAGAAATTATTAGGAAGGAAAAATGCAGAAATAGGAATAGGAATAGAAAACATGAGGTTGTGTGGTAGTTCAACAGAGTAAAAGTGAAATCCAGCCTGAGCTTATCTTTTAAAGTGCTCAGAAAAATTAGATGGCAATTTAAATACCACCCTGGGTACTAGTATATGCTCAAGACCTGGAATTATAGCAACTAAAAAAAAAAAAAAATCACTATTCTATGTATTTTTTACTTTTACTGAAAGCATGGCAATAATCCTGTGTGATGGAGAGGGTAAGCATTACTAGCTCCATTTCACAGAGATTTAAAACTCAGAAGGATTAAGTCCCTTGTCTGTGATTACATGACTAGTTGGTGGGGAAATGGGATTGAAGCCATGTCAATTAATTGCAAATATCATAGTATCACAATTTTTGAGAAGGCCTCAAAATAAAGAACTTACTGAGAGGATAAAGGTCACTATGTAACTAGAAAATACTATTGCATAAGTAAATATCTGATTTACGAGTAAAAATTTTGTCACAGTGAATACCATTGCAAACATCCTATTTAAAAGGATCTCCATGCTATTGAAGAAGAGACCCTATGCTATTTGTAATACTGATTTTGGGAGTAGAAGGTAGGAAGTGTGTATGTGGATCTTCATTCTGACCAAAATTTAAACAACATGCACAACGTTTTTGAAGTCTTTGTAATTTGACTTGACCATACATGGATTTTATGGTAATATGCACGTTGCTATCTTACTGTACCATTTGAAGGTGTCACTGAGTGGAATACATATAGAGATTAGGTACTGGGCCTACATTATATATAAATATATAAGCCTACATTACTCAATCGCCATAGCATACCACGATTTTGGGGGACAGATCCTATGTTTCTCCCCCGATTTCACTGTGCCTGCCACTATTGAGTGAATAAACACATGAATGAATGAATGAATGCATTTTCTTTAAAATCATCCTTGTTTACTCCCCATTTTGTTAAAAACACCCTTCTCTATTTCTTAACTTTGACATTTGCGCTCACTATTCTATTCTCTCTTGTTGGTCAAAATATTTCCACCCAGGCCCAGATTCAATTCTCTCTAGAACCAAGATCCTTTCTTCCCCAGACCACTGATTTATCCCCTACCTGACAGATCAAAGTGATTCTCATAGTAATTTTGATCCTATCTTGGGTCCCCTGAGCTGCTCACATGAATTTGTTTATCAACTTTACCATTATTCATTTCTTATGAACCAAGCTTCTAATCAAAATCAGCACATTCAAGATGGTTTTTGGTGCTTCCCTTTCCCTTCCCTTTTGTTATTTTTGCAGCACCTTTCACGCATTTATTATAGTGTTCCACATTTTATTAGTTTATTTTTAAAAGTTTATTTTTTTTAGTAATCTCTACACCCCAACGTGGGGCTCAAATTCATCACCCCAAGATCAAGAGTCATATGCTCTTCCAACTAAACCAGCCAGGCATCCCCACAGTGTTCCACATTTTTTTTTAAAGATTTTATTTTTATTTATTTGACAGAGAGAGAGAGAGAGAGATCACAAGTAGGCAGAGAGGCAGGCAGAGAGAGGGGGAAGCAGGCTCCCTGCTGAGCAGTAAGCCTGATGTGGGGCTCGATCCCAGGACCCTGAGATCATGATCTGAGCCGAAGGCGGAGGCTTTAACCCACTGAACCACCCAGGTGCCCCTCCACACTTTTTTTTAAGTGTTCCACATTTTAATAGAGAACTGAACTTTGTGATTGGCCAGTTAAGAAAAATAAAAATGCAGTCTAGGGGTGCCTGGCTGACTCAGTCCATTAAGCGTCTACCTTAAGCTCAGGTCCTAATCCCAGGGTCCTGGGGTCAAGCCTTGCATCAGGCTCCCTGCTCAGTAAGGAGCCTGCTTCTCCAGACTCTTCCTCTGCCCCTTCTCAATGCTCCTTCTCTCTCCCTCTCTCTCAAATAAATAAAATCTTTTTTTTAAATGCAATTTTTAAAAAATCTATACAATTTTTAAAAAGATTTTATTTATTTATTTGAGAGAGAGAAAGCATGAATGAGGGCTGAGCCACCCAGGCACCCCTAATTTCTTTTTGAAAGTAAGTTCTATGTCCAATGTGGGGATTGAACTAAAGACCTCAAGATGAAAAGTCACATCTACTGACTGAGCCAGTCAGGCACTCCTATACAATTCCTATTGATGTGTTGTAAATGTATCGCTAGTGAATGGCTGTTGGAAAAAAAAAAAAAAAAAACGTTTTAGGGTAAAATGGCGAGAGGAATGATAAAAAAAAAGGAAAAACTTTTCTTGAGCATCTACTTTGTATCACGTATGTATTTAATTTTCACAAAAGCTTTACAACTTCACAAAAAGTTTACAAAAGCTTTAGCTGTTCCTAAATATCCATTCTTCCACTCTTGAAAAGTAATAAAATTTTTGGTGGGCACATGGCTATACGGCTAAGGTTTCTATTTTCCAGCCTCTCTTGCAGCTATGGACAACGATGTGACAGGAGCAGAATGGAGATGGTAGAACCTGTAGATGGTATTCTGCAAGGTAAGAAACGTGCCTTCCTCCATGCTCTTCCCCCTCCCTACTAGAATGAATGTTGATTTTTTTTTGTCTTGGGCCACATGGATGAGAGCAACACATGATGGTGGGTATAGCAATAAGACTGATGAGACCATTGAAATCTAAGTCCCTAAAACTATGGAGCCTGGGCACCAGCCCTGGACTGTATACATTGGGACTCTCTTGTAAGTAAGAAATCATTTCTACCTTATTTATGCCATTATTATTTAAGCTTTGTTATGGTTTCTGAACCAAGTAGTTGCTTAACTCCCTGTGCAATCTCTGTGAGTAGTACTTCCTAGAGTTGTACAACATGGTGGCCTTGAACTGAACTTCCAACTAACAGAGTAAGGGGAAACAAACTCAGAAAGATTAAAAACTTCTCTGAAGTGAAACTATTATATGATAGGGTGAGCATGAACCCAAGTCTACATGATACCAAAGAGTGACAATAACAGATTCTAGCCCTTGATTTTCACTTTGTGAAATGCTGTTGACTGGAAGGAAAGTTCTGCCACTTGCACTCTTACAGCGTAAGGAAAGTGGTTTCAATTCTCACTCAAAATAGCAACAATAATGGTTGTGTGAGTATTAAAAAAAAGTGAGTATTCTCTGGGTGTATGGTTCTTAGTGATAGCAATGGTTGTAAGGAATCTACGATTGTACCGTGGGGTTTTTATAATGACATTAATATCATTGTGTACAGATTTATTTATTTTTAAAGATTTTATTTATTTGACACAGAGCAAGAGAGTGATAGCCAGAAAGAGAGCACAAGCAGGGGAGCTGCAGAGAGAGAGAAAGAGGGAGAAGCAGGCTCCCCACTGATAAGGGGGCTCCATGTAGGGCTAGGGTCCCAGGACCCTGGGATCATGACTTGAGCCGAAGGCCGATACTTAACCAACTGAGCCACCCAGGCGTCCCCTGTGTACAGATTTAATCTGTTTTTCTTCACAATTCTCTTGCTCGGCTTCCTGGAACAAGTTCCTCCTATCTGCCATCCATAGCAAACCACACAAACCATGTGAGCAGGGCAAAGGACTCTCACAAGAACACACTTGAAATTAACAAGGTTAAGGATAGAGACGTGTTGACAAGAGTATGACCGGGCAGGGCGCCTGGGTGGTTCAGCTGTTAAGTGTCTGCCTTTGGCTCAGGTCTTGATCCCCGGATCCTGGGATGGAGCCCCCCACCGGGCTCCCTGCTGGGTGGGAAGCCTGCTTTCCCTCTCCCACTCCCTCTGCTTGTGTTCCTGCTGCTTTCACTGTCTCTCTCGCTCTGTCAAATAAAAAAATAAAATCTTAAAAAAAAAAGGGTGTGACTGGGGACCTGATATTTGTCTTGGAAGGAGAGAAAAGAAGAGCTAATAGTTACTGAGCGCCTCCTACATGCTAAGCCCTATGCTATGTTTCTAATGTACACTGTGTCGTTTAAACCTTGCAATAACCACAGATAGGTAGGTATTATTTCCACTTAGTTGTGACAAAACAAATACAATATAAAGTCACATAGCAGGTGACAGAGCAGTGATTTGAAACCAGGTCTGAGAACAAAATTCATGTTCTTTCCACTATATCTTGCTGCCTTTACATGTTTTAAAGTCCTTTCAAAAACAATGTTCTCATTTTCAAATATATCATCTCCTCTATATAACTGCAGATTTTCTTGGGACTTTTAAGAAATTTACCAGGCCTCTACTATGTTTCGTATGTCCAATAAAAATTCCATAGCATTCAGAAAATCCAGCTGATCCTTTGTTGTAGTGTAACAAAAGGTGCCAGTTGGCAGCAAGTTAAGGAGCTTAAGTGGAATGCAAATCAGCATACTACTTCCTTAATAGAGAAAGTTTTACTATGGGAAAAAGCATACCACTTCCTTAATGGACAAAGTTTTACTATGGGGAAAAAAAAGCCAGCTGAATAGTATCTTTAGTGACACAATGGACTTTATCCTGTCAGAAACCTATCTCATTGCCAACTGATAATAGCTTGTTGACTGGTAATCATTCTGATGACTGTATTTGGGGAAGCACTAGTGTAGGGTACTTTTTAATAATCCCATCTATAATACAGTGAAATCTTATTATTATATAATACTTTCACTTTGTAGATAGAAAAGCAAGGAGAAAGCTATTTTCTTAGGAAGCCTGGGTGGCTCAGTGGTTGAGCGTCTGCCTTTAGCTCAGGTCATGATCCCAGACTCCAGGGATAGAGCCTTTGGTCGAGACACCGAGTCAGCCTGGTGGCTAGCTCCCTGCTCAGCGGGAAGCCTGCTTCTCCCTCTTCCCCTCCCCCTGCTTGTGTTCCCTCTCTCACTGTGTCTCTCTCTGTCAAATAAATAAATAAAATCTTAAAAAAAAAAAGCTATTTTCTCAAAGAAAATAGGTAATTTGCCCTAATGTAAAAATCTTAATCAGAATTCACTATTAATTGAGGCACTCATTCATTCAAGACTAGTATACAAAGAAAGTTATTTAGGACAGAGCCTGCCTTCTGCTCAGAGTAGGACAGGTAAGCACCAATGTAAAAAAAAATCATTATTATACAGTGTGATTATCCTTGATTCCTCTTTTTATTCTCACACAACAATTCATCAGCAAATTCTGTTCTTATCTTCAAAATATAATCAGAATTTTCAGGTCATCCCTCCACCCTGGGCAACTGCATTTCACCAATCCAGAGGATGTCCTTTGCATGTTAATCTCCATGAATGCTGTCCTGTTTCCACCACTCTCCACCCTCTGCACTTCCTCCTCTATCTCCCTAAACCAAGCTACCATCATCTCTTTTAACTTCTTCATTCTATTCTTGCTCTATTACATTGTATTTTCCACATAAGAGCTGGCGTGTCACTCCACTGTTCAAAAATCTCCAACGGCTTTTTAGCCTACACAGAAAAACATCTGGAGTCCTTGCTGCAGCCTGCAAACTCCATATTATCTCAAGCAGACAACAAACTTATTTTCTAAAAATGACAGGGGATAAGCCGAATTGGGGATGGGAGGCTTAGGGTGAGGGACTGGAATGGTCAGACAGTTTGAGAGGTAGGGGAAGGTAGCTGACAAGTAAAAGGACTGACAGGGACTGCAAGAACCCAGGTGAGATGTGATATGATTAATTTCTAACGGTTCCAGCCTCCACTGTGCAGTTTTCCCTAATCATGCCATGAAGGTAAGGGTAAATGTAGGGTTAGAGAAAAATGCATGTTAGTTTTTGCTGCAAAACAAATTCTCTCAACACTCCATGACTTAAAACAACAAATACGTATTATTCATCACAATTGTAAATGTTAGCAAGGTAGTTCTTTTGTTCCAGGCCAGCTCAGTTGAATGTAATGGTCTCGGATGGACTTATTCAAATACCTGATGACTGGCAGAATAATTGTTCTGGAGAGACCTCACCTGCTGATACTTAGTTCTACTTTAAAAGAGCTCTCATTCGCCAGCCGGCTAACCGGCTTCTTAGTGAGCTAAGAAGTGTTCTAAAGTGCAGACAGCAAGGTTCTTATGTGCCAGCATTTTCTGGTTTGTTTTGTTTTGCTTTTTAGAGGGAGAGAGAGAGCACAAGCAAGCAGGGTCGCAGGGCAGAGGGAGAGGGAGAGATAGAATCTAGAATCCTAAGCAGTCTCCACGCTCAGCGGCAACTCAATCTCATGATCCTGATGACCTGAGCCAAAAACAAGAGTCAGGCACTTAACTGAATGAGCCACCCAGGTGCCCCAATGCCAGCATTTTTTAAGCCATTGGCTTGAGTCATAGTTGCTAATGTCCCTTGACCAAAGCAAGTCACATGATCAAGCAGTTAGCGTAGGAAGGATTTAACCCACTGAGCCACCCAGGTACCGCTGAATTGGATAATTTTTTCATCACTGTGTATTTATTTAACACCTTTCACATTTCATATGTCTAAAGAGCCACCCAATTATTATTTTTTAAATTTAAGAATCATCACCCTTTTCACTATTTATTTATTTTTAAGATTTATGTTTGAGAGTATATGTGTGTGTGTGCGCACGTGTGTGTGTGTGAGTTGGGCAGGGGTAAGGGCAGTCTTCAGCAGATTCTAGACTGAGCTCGGAGCCCAAAGCGGGGCTCAACGTGGGGCTCATCTTCCGACTTCAAGGGCACCACCTGAGCCGAAATCAAGAGTCTGAGGCTTAACTGTCTCTACCACTCAGGTATCCCTTCCATTTCCTTATTTTAAAGCATTTAGGTTATTTCTCATCTTCTAATTTTATGATTAAGACTGAATAATACTTTACACATGCAGGCTTTTTCCCAATTTTGATGTATTCCCTTATGATATATTTGCAGAACACTGATGGTTTTTGAATCACATGGACAAATTACTTTTCAAGTGGCTTATCATTGTAAATGATATCATACAAACAAGTATGAATGAGAGAGCACTAGGTTCATTGCAATCTGGTTAGGATTTAGTAATACCATTTAAGCATTTAAGATAACCTCATTGGTAAAAAGACACATAAATTTGCCTTTATTTTATTAGGATGATAACAAAGCAAGATTTCTTCAAATTTCTCCATTTATGGAAGAAATTTCTAAACATCAGCTAAATAAATGATCTACTGTTCCCCAAGCTTCCAAATCAAAATTCTACTTAAAATGCTATTCTTGGGGCACTGGGCTGCCTCAGTCCATAGACCATGAAACTCCTGAGCTTGGGGTTGTAAGTTCAAGCCCCACACTGGGTGTAGAGATCTTAAAAATAAAATCATTTTAAAAAGTGTATTCTTTTTAGTAAGGAATTACTTGGCCAAAACAGGATGCGGGGGGAGGAATAAACAAGACAAACAAATACCAAACTACTTTTTCCAGATAACTGGAACACTGACTTGGATAGCCACTCTGGGTGACAGGGATATAAATCCAACTCCAGGATCCATAGGAGGTGTGAACTCTAACAGGAGATCCTCCCTTCAGCAAACTGTGACCTCAAAGGGTTACACCATTAAGAGCTGAATTTAGAGTAGGACACCTACAAAGAATTATAGCTGGATTTGAGCCTCCTATGTTGCCCAGGAAGCCTAAAGCCAAAAAAGTTGATTTAAATGCCTGCAAGACTCTAGCAGAAGGATATGCCTATCATATCTGAAAGAGGGTAACTTCATCATAGGCCTCAAATTATCCCCACAAATATTAGTTTTCACTTTTTTGAGAAGATTTTATTTATTTATTTGAGAGAGAGAGAGAAAGAGAGAGAGGAAATGGATGCGAAAGAGACAGATCATGAGCAGGGGGAGAGGGTAGAGGGAGAATCAGACTCCCCTGCTAAGCAGGGAGCCTGATGCAGGGCTTGATACCAGGACCCTAGGATTATGACCTGAGCCGAAGGCAGATGCTTAACTGAGTTAAGGTGCCCCAAATATTAGTTTTTAAATGCAATGACCAGTACACAGAGATAACTAGAAACTAGACTCTACTCAGAGAACCAGCATAGAAATAGACAATAGAAACAGACTGAGAGAGAATTCAGATACCTGGATTATCATACAGTGACTATATAAAACAATTACTGGCTTCAAAGAATAAGAAACTACCAAGTGACATAAATTGAAAAAGAACTAAGGTAACCTTTTAGAAATAAGGCACAGGAATCAAAATTTAAAAATCACTAGATCAATTTAAGAGATTAGTCACAGATGAAAAGAAAATCAATGAAGCAATTTGACACTTTACTAGGTTTGATGCAGTCTGACATTTTTCTGTTCCATTTTATTCTATCTGAATTTTGAAATTCTCAGATGGTTGAGACCCAATAACCTGATTTCACATGCCCTGTGCTTTCATTCAACATAATTAAATTAAAACAGATAATTGCACCATTTAATGTAACAATGTCAAGTAACATTTTTTTTAAAAAAAGCTTTTATTACAAAACAGTATTCAAATATGTACCTCTGACAAATCCCTTATGTGCTGGTTTTGTTAGAAGAAACTAGATGCAACTGACTTCATTACTGCCTCCTCTGTGGCTTTTTTACTCTCTGGCAGAAGAGGAATCAGACTGGGAAGAAGACAAGTTTGATTTTTATTCTGGAACAGGTAGCCTTGGGGTCTATAACATTTTCCACTGGGAAGGTTTTAAACTAGAGAACTGCCACCTATGAAGTAAACTTAGTCAAGTTACTCTAAGTATAGAATTAATAGAGTTTATTAGACTCAACATTTAGAAGGGCTCACTGATTTCCACTGTCACTAGTTTTCAACATTCTGCAGTGAGACAAGAAAAATGTGATCTAAAGAGGTTTTCATAAAGTTGATTTATTTATTTAAAAGAACTGACTTTTGAGAAGATATGTTCTTTATTTTTATTTTGGGGTCAAAATATAATTAAAAAATGAAGTGATACAGGTAATAAGTGGCAGTTATCTTTTGTTTTTTTTACAGGTTGGTAAAATTCAAAAATTTCATAAAGTTGACTTATTTATTTAAAAGAATTGACTTTTGAGAAGATATGTTCTTTATTTTTATTTGGGGGTCAAAATATAATTAAAAAATGAAGTGATACAGGTAATAAGTGGCAGTTATCTTTTGTTTTTTTTACAGGTTGGTAAAATTCAAAAATTGCAGTTCTAAAATCATTTTGAAAATCTGGATTGATCCACAAAGTCCAAAAGACTGTAAAAACCACTGATGTCATCTACCTCTTATTTTTTTATACAACAAATATTTTGAGGCCTATGATGTGCTAAGAGTAGGGGCTACAAAATAGGAAAATGACAGCACTGTCACTCTTGCTCACAGTAAGAAAGAAACAGGTTTAATCCATAGTTACTAAGAAGTTTAGTAGTACTAGGTCTTCTGGGAACAGGTCTGAGGGAAAACCTATTTGTCTGGGGACTCGATCTCTTACTGAAAGAAAAGAGGCTGAGCGGTCTTGAAAATGCACAGGTATTTGCTTGCTGCTGAGGGAAAAGGAATGAAAGGAAGAGAAAACTGTTTAGGGTAGAGAATTTTATTTTATTTATTCATTCTTAAGACTTTATTTGAGAGAGAGAGAAAGAGCACAAGCAGGGGTGGGGGCAGAGAGAGAAGCAGACTCTTTGCTGAGCAGGGAGCCCCTTGATCCCAGGACCCTGGGATCATGACCTGAGCAGAAGGCAGACGCTTAATGACTGAGCCACCAAGGGGCCCCTAGGGTAGGAAATTTTAAACAGGGGTTGGGGGACCTGGTAAAGGCTAAGATGTAGTGATGATGAAAAGAGATGAAGAGGGCCAGATAAAAGAATTTTTGTTGGCCTGGCTATGGACTTTGATTTTTTGTTGTTGTTGTTTTGTTTTGTTTTTGTTAAATTGTGGTAAACAAACAAAAAAACAAACCATGGGGCACCTGGGTGGCTCAGTCAGTTAAGCATCTGCAGTCAACTCAGGTCATGATCTCAGGGTTCTGGGATCCAGTTCCTGCTCAGCAGGAGTCTGCTTACTTGCCCTCCCCCACAATGCTTGCTTGCTTGCTCTCTCACTCTCTCTCAAATAAATAAAATCTTAAAAAAAACCAAAAAAACCCAAGCCATAAAATTTACCATCTTTACGATTCTTAAGTGCACAGTTCAGTAGTGTTAAATATATTCGTATTGTTATGAAATAAGGACTTTATGCCATGAGTACCTTAGATTAATGGGATTACTGAAAGATTTCAGAATAGGATTGGAGATTTAGGAAGACTGTTGTGGATGGTGGGATTAGTAGGAGGTAGAGGATGGAGGTTAGGAGGACTGAAAAGGATTGCAGGATTAAAGGTTTGTGGGGCCTTGTGAGTGGGAACTGGTTTCTGGCTTGGTCACAGGGTTTTTGCCAGAGGGGAAAATTAGAGACCAGAACTCAACGTACCTCTGGCTGAGTACCAGGCTTATATGGGCCAGCTTTCCAGGGGCTGCACCACTTGAAGCTTATGAGCCACATCTAAACAGGATGTATTTTGTTAAAACCCTAGAATTAAAAATATTTTTTCTGCATCAGCTGCAAAAAATGAAGTTTGGTGATTTCCAGATTTTCTTGAAATATTAAAATATCTGGAACAGTGGAATCATGGTCCCTCAAGGAAACAATCATATTAACTTCACATCAATGTATAAAAACCTATAGAAAAGTACATAAGTGTGTATCTTGATGTTCACAAGTGAACATTCTCCACTAACCAGCAATCCTACCAACATGCAGAATACTACTAGTATCTCTAAAGTTATTTAATACTACCTATTTAAATCCTACTAACTTATTTAATCCTACTAATTTATTTAATCCTACTAACAATCTTATGAGGCCGATTATATTACTATCTCCTTTTTAAGTACAAGGAAACTGAAACATAGACAAGTCACCAAGCTAAATATTCAAACTAGCATTTGAAACTGGATCTGCTGTCTGATTCTGAATCCCATACTCTCCAGAAAAAAGAGCGAACCGGTAAGTTCTTTTTTAACAACATGGAAAGGGGGCCTCCTGCCACGGACACTTACTTCCCGGCGTCAGAGCCGCGGAAACCACCGGCAACCAGGTGTTCGCACGTCAGGCTGCCCGCGCCAGCGCCACCGCCAGCGCCCGCCCCTCCCGAGCGCAGCGTCCTGGAGAACCGCCCGCGGCGTGCTGCGCAGTCTCCACACACTTGAGGGCGCTGTCGTGGCTACAATGGGAGTTCCTCTTTCTGTTCTCGCGATATTCTTGACGCCGGAAAAACGCAGGATCGAAGGTCACGTAGATGTCACGCCTCTCCCAATACGCCTAAGTTCTCGCGTGAGTTGCGCTTCCACCCTTTTGGCTCCCTGAGCAGCGCCATGGCGGTCGGCAAGAACAAGCGCCTTACGAAAGGCGGCAAAAAGGGAGCCAAGAAGAAAGTGTAAGTGGCTCCTGTCCTGGCCCCCCGCTTTTTGGAGTCATGCTGGGCTCGGCGGGCGGGTTCTGGATGGTGGGGTGAGCCGGATGGTGAGGATGTCAGTTGGATTGCGAGGGCCGTGCCGGGTTGGTAAACTCAGAACGGTGGCTTGGCGGGTATAGGCCGGCTTTCTTTTGGCCTTCTGGGCCTTGCGCGCCCGCTTTTGAGCTCACTTGCCGACGTGAGTTCGGCACGGGCTGGCGTGTTCCGTATTGTGGCCTTCTTGGCTTTGTAAGTTTCACGGTAGTCAATGGTACTACTCCCGAGAGCTTGTTCACCCGAGACCCCGACTCCTTACTCTGTGGGTCAGCTGGGACCTTTGGAGATCCTTATGAGCTCATGTGAGTCCTTAAAGAGCCGGGCTACCAGTACGTGTTTTTCATGTACCAGTAAAGTTCGAGAGACGTGCGTGTTACTTGGAGGCAATGCTGCTTGTGTAGCTGAAAAATCGATGGGGTGGGGAGTGTGTACGTTTATGGTATAACTTCAGTGTCCGGTCTGTGTACGATGAAGCAGACATCGTGGGGAAGAGCTAAGTTTGCATATGCGCCCCTCACCTCACTGAAGAGAGTAGGTTCTTACGCTCCGCTTGCTTACATGCCAGTTAGCCCTTTAAGATCCTTAGACTGAGGAAAGTTTTAAAAATAAAAATTACGTGATCTGTGATAAAACTTACATGTTTTTAAAATACAGGGTTGATCCATTTTCTAAGAAAGATTGGTATGATGTGAAAGCACCAGCTATGTTCAATATAAGAAATATTGGAAAAACATTAGTCACAAGAACTCAAGGAACCAGTGAGTATTTTATTCTTGTTTTGTATTTTTTAAAATTAAGGTCTGCTGGTGGGAAAATTATGTAGAAATAGCTCTTGGTTGCAGCTTTGGCCACAGTGGTGCTTGTTCGGTACAACCCTTTGGAAGGAAGGTGGTCCTTTTAGAATTACTAAGAAAACACCTAGGTACTTTTGAGTTTCTTGTGCACATTGTCAGTAAGTCCTTGGTGTCCATGTGGATTTGGTTAACAAAAGCTAGGGTCTTTATAATTTACTATTAATTTTCTGAGTTCAACGTTATGCATGAATGTTCTTTGCTGGCTTGATTTTATGTGGTTCCTAATGTTAATAAGACAATTTCTTGTTTTATAGAAATCGCATCTGATGGCCTCAAGGGTCGTGTTTTTGAAGTGAGCCTTGCTGATCTGCAGAATGATGAAGTTGCATTTAGAAAATTCAAGCTAATTACTGAGGATGTTCAGGGTAAAAACTGCCTGACTAATTTCCATGGCATGGATCTTACCCGGGACAAAATGTGCTCCATGGTCAAAAAATGGCAGGTGAGAATAGAATTTCTTAGTGCGTGGTGTTTTGGCGTGCATGGTCAAGGATGCCCTGTTATGAAAAGAAGGAGCATATGTGATTGAAGTAGATCACATTTCAAATCCTTGATGTTTTCTAGCTTTTATTGAGTGCTGACTCTGGGATTGGCACTCTTGAACTTGAGTAAAGCAGTGAATGAGCCATGATCCTCCTATTTAACTGGAGTTCAAATGCGGTTTTTTTCCCCCAAGTTTTAAAATTGGTTGTCAGAGTTAAGAGTGGCAAAGCCTCATGTGAGGTTGGAATCTTCGCTCAGTTTCCCAATTGTGTTCTCTTTGGCAAGTAACTTAAAGCTTGCTGAGCTTTGATTCCTTCATCTAACTTGGTAGGTAAGAGTATCACTTCTTGGGAATTACGAAGATGGAATAAAAGAGCCATGTAAACATGCTTAAGCACAGAACTTGACAACAAAGCATTTAGAAGGCATTGTTATTACAGGAAATGATTATACTGGTTCAGATGTGTCTGGCTAACCATTCAGTTTTGGGATGTTTTGTAGATGGGAATGAATGATGACAAAATGTTTCGGTCCCAAATGATAACATACTGATTATACCGTTACATTTATCTCTGACATTCCCTGAAGATTAATTTACAATTGACTTCCCAAAAATATTCTAATGTCCTTTTGCTATAAGTGTATTACTCATTTTTTAAACTAAAGTGTATGGTTTACAAAATCCAAAGGAGGTATTTCAGTTTTTGTTGCTACTGAAGGTACTTTTCGTTTTTTTTACCTGAGCAAAAATACGAGTAGTTAGTGGATTATTTATTACATTTTAGCTGTGAAATTGAATATTTAATCGTCATCAGGCTTTAGTTTGGAACATGAGGTACATTTTAAAATATGCATTTAATGTTACAGCAATATTTCACTTACTCAGACACATTTTTTAAAAAGTGGAGTCTCAGAACTGGTTTTCTTTTTTTTTTTTTTTTTTTAAAGATTTTATTTATTTATTTGACAGAGAGAGAGAGAGATCACAAGTAGATAGAGAGACAGGCAGAGAGAGAGGAGGAAGCAAGCTCCCTGCCAAGCAGAGAGCCTGATGTGGGGCTCGATCCCAGGACCCTGAGATCATGACCTGAGCTGAAGGCAGAAGCTTTAACCCACTGAGCCACCCAGGCGCCCCCAGAACTGGTTTTCTTACATGCAGAGGTGTACAGTTGATTGGTGGGAAGACTAGGCTATTAAAGGCTGGCGTGTAAAAGATATGGGGGGCTGGGTGCTGCTAAGATGGGGATAGAAGTGTTACCTAGGGAAGAGAATTGAGAGGACTTGGTATTTAATTAGATATGAAGGATAGTAAGATTTGGAGTAACTGGGTAAGTTCACTTCAAGGAAGTTAATACTGTAAATGAGGCATGTAGTTATATTGTATGATGATCACGTACTTGATATTTCTAGCGTTTTTCTATTAGAATTTGATCGCTATAAATTGAAAACATTAAAATTTGGTACATCTGACTATCTTTTTCTCACTAGACCATGATTGAAGCTCATGTTGATGTCAAGACTACCGATGGTTATTTGCTTCGTCTGTTTTGTGTTGGTTTTACTAAAAAACGGAATAATCAGATTCGGAAGACATCTTATGCTCAGCACCAACAGGTCCGCCAAATTCGGAAAAAGATGATGGAGATCATGACTCGCGAGGTGCAGACAAATGACTTGAAAGAAGTGGTTAATAAATTG